>OY740800.1:33514393-34114393 GCA_963514005.1 Raja brachyura | reverse complement strand
TCGGAGCTCGTGGATGTCACGTAGCGGCTTGTAACGCTAACGGCACGTACTTGTGAAACACGGTAAGCTCGTGAACTTTTTTCAACAGTGCGGAGAGTGTCCACGAGAGTCCCCGAGTACCTACGAACGGCTATTACCGTAATTCTCCAAGTTCAAATCAGGGGGAACTCGGGAGAACTCTTGAATTACCTCGTACAGTGGGACAGGCCCTTTAGGAGGTGATCGCTGGTCGCTGCGGATTCTGTGTGCCGAAAGGCCTGTTTCTGCACTGTATCTCAAAAGTCTAAAGACAGGGAGGGTGATTTGCATGGGACCATAGAGAGTAACAATTAATCAGAGACAGGCGAAGATGGGCACAAAAAATTAGAATAACTCAGCGGGTCAGACAGCATCTCTGGAGAAAAGGAAAAGGTGACATTTCGGGTCGAGACCCTTCTTCAGACACAGGCGGCAAGTGAGGATAACAAGATTGGTCTTCCAGAGGGTCAAGGGCTGAAACCTTCCTTCATTGGGGCTGATTTTACTGACACCTAATGACCAGGCTTTTTTAGGACCTATCAGCGCTCCTTTGATGTAGGCTGACATGTTGAAATAACACGACAAAAGATCGAGGTGCAGAGACCAGTTTACAGATCATCCCCCAGAGCACTGGTTATATGTATGGCCAAGCTACTGAGTTTTCCTCTAAATTTAGTAAGACATAACAAACTGCAATGCCGGAACCTTGAACAATATACAAAGTGCTGGAAGAACGCAGCGGGTCAGGCAGCATCTGTGCAGTGAGTGGACAGACGCTGTTTCAGGTTGGGACCCTTCTTCAGACCCACGACAAAACCAGAGTGGGTGTGGTTGAAGACAACACGCTTCACATTCTGTCATTGTAGCACAGGTTTCCCATTAGACAAGCGCAGTGAAGAGTTTAGCCATTGTTTACCCGTAATTACCCCAACCACACACCACATCACTCCCAATCTCCAATAATCCGCTCTAAGCAACTTCAGGGCCTGTCCCACCAGCATGCAACTCTATGCGATGAACGCGATCAAACTAGAAGCGGGGGCCGCGCGGAGGTCGGGTGATCCCCTGTACAGGGCCGTTCCCACCAGCATGCGCCTGCATGCGGCAAGCGCAACCAAACCGGCAGTAGGGGCCGCTCGGAGGTCGGGTGAGTGGCGCAAAGTGAGGCGAACTTGGAGCGAAGTCTAAGGTAAGTTCGCCAGGACAGAGAGGGGCACACAGGGCCACGGAGCCACACACATAGAGGGTCACGGAGGCACTTACAAATAGGTTCACGGAGGCACGATGTTGGGGCGATGTGTAAATGTCGAGGCGACTGCGAGCCGACAAGCCGTTGCCGCGCGGAATTTTTGGACACAGTTTGTCGGAGCCCCGCGCAGTGTCGGGACGAACTCGGGATGAACTGCGCACAATTCCGCACGGCTCCGGCGATCTAAGTGGGACCAGCCCCGCGACGCCGGACGGCTCAAGCGACCACGTTAGGTCGCGCTAATCGCATAGAGTTGCATGCTGGTGGGACAGGCCCTTTCTTCTCTCGTCTGCAAACTAATTCCTCTTGGCAGATCAAGGTTCTAATGCCCCTGTCCCACTTAGGAAACCTGAACGGAAACCTCTGGAGACTTTGCGCCCCACCCAAGGTTTCCGTGCGGTTCCCGGAGGTTTTTTCAATTTTTTGAAATAATCGCTGGAACATATTAGAAGCGGAAACCACTTTCGGCCATTAGGGAGACTGACAAAAACCTCCGGAAACCTCCGGGAACCGCAGGTAAACCTTGGGTGGGGCGAAAAGTCTCCAGAGGTTTCCGTTCAGGTTTCCTAAGTGGGACAGGGGCATAACTGTACTCCAATTCCAAATGTAACCACAATAAATAGGTGCAAAGAAGAACAAAAAGTGCTGGACTAATGCAGCCGGTCAGGCAGCATCTCTGGAGAACATGAACAGGTGATGTTTCGAGTCAAGACCCCTTCACAGCACGATTCTACACTATTTTTAATTTAGTTTAGTTTAGTAATACAGCGTGGAAACAGCCCCTTCGGCCCACCGAGTCCATGCCAACCAGTGATGCCTGTGCACTAGTTCTATCCTGCAGACAAGGGACATTTTTACAGAAGTTAATTAACCTACAAACTAGCACATCTTTGAAATGTGGGAGGAAACTGGAGCACCCGGAGAAAGAGCTATTGGTGGTGGGATTGGGAGGTCAAAGGTCCTTTTTAAATAAAAAATTGATTCTTATATTTTTTAAGATAAGTAGTTAATAATTATAATGAAGGTCCAGAAAGGTTTAATTCATTCTCAACACCGAGCTGGTGGTGACGGACAGAGAAAGGGACAGTTTTAAACAAAGGTGGAACAAAATAGGCAGAAAGAAAGAACATGGAGAAAGGAACACAAATGTAGGCAGAAAGATGCACGCACACGGCAAATAATCGTGAGTGAAAAAGGACCAGAGAGAAAGCCAAAGGTGAGAGAGAGACAGACATACAAATAGAAAGACATACAGAGAGAGAGACAGACACAGAGAGACAGACACAGAGAGACAGAGAGACAGAGACACAGAGACAGAGAGAGAGAGACAGAGAGAGACAGAGACAGAGAGACAGGGAGAGAGACACAGAGAGAGACAGACAGAGACAGAGAGACAGTCAGAGAGACAGAGACAGAGACAGAGACAGAAATAGAGAGAGAGAGAGAGAGAGGCAGAGAGAGAGGGGCAGAGGCAGAGAGAGAGAGAGACAGAGACAGATATATATATATATATATAGAGAGAGAGAGAGAGGGAGAGACAGAGACAGACACAAAGACAGAGACAAAGCCAGACAGAGCCAGAGACAGAGACAGAGACAGAGACAGAGACAGAGACAGAGACAGAGCCAGAGCCAGAGCCAGAGACAGAGACAGAGACAGAGCCAGAGACAGAGACAGAGACAGAGACAGAGACAGAGACAGAGACAGAGACAGAGACAGAGAGACAGACAGACAGACCTACAGAGAGAAATATAAATACAGAGAGACAGACAGACAGGCAGACAGAAAGAGAGAGACAGAGAGACAGAGAGAAAAAAATCCATAATTAAGGTTCTTGAGCAGTATATATCAGGATAATTTACTAAATTAAACCAGTCACACCTCATATAGTAGTTGCTGCTTTCATTTCAAATCCTAAGTATTTCATCTTTCATGATATGTCCTATTTCCTCTTGGAGAGAAAATAAAATCAAAGGGAATCTCAGGTCTCTAATCCTTCGAGCCACACAATCACCATTCTGCATGCCACTGTAGCCATGGCCCTGCTATTTTTACATTCCTCAGTAACCTTGATCATTCAAGGGGACGCTGATGGGGAATAAACAAACTCACAACTTCACAAATGTCAGGGCAAGGACGGCATCCTTCAGTGTATTCTTCTGATGACCTAATTGGTTCTGGTTCTGCTCTTTCTGGGCAGCAAACTCAAAACTGCTCCGCACAGTGTATGTTTAAAGATCAGACACTTTTTTGTGTGTGAATGAAGCAATTAATTAATTAATTAGTGCTTTGTCATGTGTGACACGTCACAGTGAAATTCTTTGCTTGTAGACCCAAGGTGTACAAATAGTCGCCACATAGAGGGCGCTTACAAAGTTACAAAGTACCCCCGCGCTAGATCCCCCTTTGTTCTCCCCCCTCCCGCATCCCTCCCAGCGGTCCCTCCACCCCGGGTCCTCCTTTGTTCCTTCCCTCGGCAGCAGTGTCCTCACACCACGTGGTACGTCCGCCATCGACCACCACACCGACCTCTCCACTATCGCCGCCGGGTCCCTTCCGATGCCTCCGAGATCGAAAACATTGCTTTTGCCAAAGAACACAGTGGGGAAAAGGGGCAGTAGAGTGGCGCAGCTGGCAGGGCTGCTGCCTCCCCAGAGTTCGATCCTGATCTCCGATGTTGTTTGTGTGGAGTTTGCATGTTTTCCCTGTGACCGTGTGGGTTTCCTCCGGTTTCCTCCCACATCCCAAAAGACATGTGGGTTTGTAGGATAATCGGCCCTCTGTAAATTGCCCCGACTGTGCAGGGAGTGAATGTGAAAATGGGATAACAATTAGTGTGAATGGGTGATGCTTGGCCAGCATAAACACGGTGGGCCGAAGGGCCAGTTTCATCCGGGTGCTCCGGTTTCCTCCCAAAGAGTGGGTACTTGTAGGTCGATTGGCCTTCTGTGAATTGCCCCTGGTGCTGTGAGGCCACAACTGTCCCCAGAAACAACACCAGCTAAAAATAAGGGCAGCATGGTAGCGCAACTGGTAAAGTGCTGCCTCACAACGCCAGAGACCCAGGTTTATACCCAATCTCCAGTGCTGTGTGCGTGGAGTTTGCACGATCTCCCCATCATCCTGTGGGTTTTCAGTTTAGTGTCACGTAGGTACTGGGAAAAGCTTTTGTTGTGTGCCATCCAATCAGCAGAAAGACAATACATGATTACAATCGACCTAATTATAGATACATGATAAACCTAAATTTTATTAGTCGTTTAACTTATGACAGTTGCACTTTAATTTTGTTGCACTTATGTGTAATAACAATAAAATATATTATTATATTATTATTATGATCACCCCCTCCATGACACATTGGTCAACTGCGGGGCACTTGATCGGTGGGGGCGCTGCTAGTCGGCTGCCCTGCCAGCGGCGTGTTCGTTATTTCTACATTTTGTAGTGTGTCTAGTGTTGGTTTGGGTGTCTCTCGGTATGTCTTGTGTGGGGGGTGGTGGGGAAGGGAAAGGGGGGGACCGTTTTTGGTTGCCTCCTCCACGGAGTGGCGACTTTTTCTATGTCGCCTCCCTCGTGGCCCAACTGCGTGGATTGGAGTGGTCCTTCCCGGAGTCGGGCCGGAGCATCGGCAGCAGGTGCAGCGTGGACTTTCCATAGCGGAGCGGGCAAACCCTTGCCGGGGGTCGCCAGAGAGGAGTGCTCCGAATGAATGCCGGCCTGGTGACTTTGGCATCATGGGGCTGTGGTCTGCGGAGCTTCTAGCCGCGGGCGTGGCGTGGACTTACCATCTGGAGTCTGGGATCCTTTGCCTGCGGCCTATAACATCCTGAAGCCGCGGTCTCCAGTAGGAAAGTGCCGGTTCACGACCTCCAAGCCGTGGAGTGTGCTCGACCGTCCCAACGTCGGAATTTTGATCATCCCGACGAGAGAGCGTGTACATCGGGCCGTCCATAGCGGCGGCGACGGAGGGTTTATGGCCCCGACCACGGGTGGACAAGGGGGGGGGGACTGAGTGAACTTTGTTGCCTTCCACCACAGTGAAGAATGTTGTGGTGGATGTTTGTGTGAATTTTTATTGTGTGTTGTATTGTGTGTTCTTTTTAAGCGTATCGCTGCTGGCAAATTCATTTCACTGCACCTTCGGTAGCATGTGACATTGACTTTGACTTTGACCTTCAGCAACAGATTGGTTCCACAAAGATGCAGCAGAGAACGCCACAGGAGATCCTTCTTCCCTGTGGTCATCAACTGTACAACTCCTCCCCCTTCTGTCGTGGGGTAAACTGACTCCCCTCCCCCCCTCCCTCCCCCAATCTTTGCACATCCCCAATCCTTTCCACTCGTCACATTAATTTCATGTAATTGTGTTTGATGTCTGTTGACAGATCAATGTCCCTCTTGGGATAAGTAAAGTTCTATCGTATCGTATATTAAGGGAATAACAGTCCAAGGTAAAACCAGCAAAGTTTGATCAAAGATAGTTTGAGGGTCACCAATGAGGAAGATAGTAGTCGAACACTGCTCGCTCTCTGGTTGTGGTAGGATGATTCAGTTGCCTGATGACTCCAGATCCCCAGATGCTCTGGCTTCCTCCCACATCACAAAGACATGCGGGTTTGCAGAGAATGAGTGGGAGCTTCAAGTGCCGTGGTGTTAATATGAACAACGATGTGTCGTGGACCAACCACACTGACACGACAGCCATGAAAACTCACGGGACTATAGGATAATTGGCCTCTGTAAATTGTCCCTGGCGTGCGGGGGGGGGGGGGGGGGGGGGGGAGATGCAAAAGTGGGCTCACATAGAACTAGGCGGGCCAAAGGGCCTGTTTCCATGCTCCATATCCAAACTAAATGAAGAGGGTGTTGTGACGCACACCATCGAAAGAAGGTAAGCTGATCCCTGCTTTGAATTCCACCCATACCTGCAGGCAGATATGTAGCAGATGCGGAGGTTACATCTCCATGGGAGACAATGGGCTCATCTTGACTGGATGTCAGCCGCGAGGTTAAGCCGTTATTATCCATAATGCATTTCCATCACTATCAACAGCATTCGTCAAGTTACAGGAGAAATGACTTTGACCTACTGGAGACCTGTATCACAAGCCGCCTCTCTGCATCATTTCACACATGGCATGACACAAGGCCTACTGTGCACCGGGTAAACGGAACACAATAAGAGGAACACTTTAAAAAAACTGCAGCCTTCACATTTTTATGTTTCCCACAAGATTGCGGTGGAAAGTAATACGTTTTTAATGTGGTGGTGATAGTGGGCGATTGCAATAAAAACCATTGTATTTATAGCATTACACCAGCCCTTTTTTTAGTTTGCGGTTGTTTAGCTTACTGTCACGTGGACCGAGGTACAGTGAAAATATGTTGTTGCCTTCTAACCAGTCTTCGGAAAGACCATACACGATTACAATGGAGCCGGCCACAGTGCACGGATACATGATAAAGGGAAGAAAGAAATTTTGCTGTCAGAGGAGAGATTTAAACGAGCGGAGCAATTGTAATGCATGATTACACCACTGTAGAGGCCCTGATCATGAACGATGACTAGACGGAGTACAGGAAGGGGAGAGAAAACTGAGCAACATGGCGTCAGGATAATAACCTTTCCCTCAATGACAGCAAGACGAAGATAGAGGTTGGACAGGGAGAGGTTGGACAGATGTGGATTGTTTTCTCTCAAACGGCGGGGGTTGCGGGGAGACCCAATAGAAGTATATAAAATTATGAGAGACATAGTAGGCAATAGAACCTTTTTCCCCAGGATGGAAAAATCAAACACAGGTCCACCGCCGATTTTCCAGCAACTGGTGGCCCGGCACATGCTTTAATCCGGACCAAATTACAAGAGAGCATTTGAAATTCACCCCTGGAAGTCCCCCAGAAATGTGAGGCCCAGGCCGGGTGAACTTCTGTGGCTGATCGGTGGGTCGTCAAATTTACTGCCTGCGACTGGGGTTCTGAATCCCAGCCGGAGCGGCAGATCTGTTCCCATAGCCGGCTCCCAAGGCCGGTTTTGGTGGCCTGTATCCCCGGCTATTATATCCTACCCACATTCCCATCTACACTGCCATATACAACCACTAATCTACACGCTCAAGGAATTTACAATGGACAAGTAATCTACAGTACTAAGTCTATTTCTGAATAGACTTGTATATTCCTGAATAGGTCTGAAGACCAAACTGCCTGTCCCGCTGAGTTACTCCAGCATTTTGTGCCTCTCTTAAGTCCATTTCCAGGCTGGTTACGCTGCTGTTCATCTTCGGCATGAGCAAACCTGGATCTCTGGTTTTCGGAACCAATCATCCAATTTGTTTACAGACACGTTCAATAGTTAAGAGAGCCAAAGCAAATCTTTGTGGCACTTCGACGAAGTACTGGGTTATTGCATCTCTCTGCTAACTCTACCCTAGACTGCAAACCATAGGGCAACAAGCACCTGCCAGCACACAGATAAACAAAGCATAACATATGCCATATGCAATAACACAAAGCAGCCAGCTCTGTAGAAATCACTGCCTGGTGCCAGGTTACAAAATCAACTGAACCACCAGGAGCCTCGGGTCCACCTTCTGCCTGGGTGTTTTGTTATCTTCTGCCAGAACAGTGTTGCTTATGAAAGATTAGCCTCTTTGATCAAAATGACCGACACTCTTAATTGTCCACAGATGGACACAAAATGTTGGATGTCCAGCAAGACAGGCAACATCTCTGGAGAAGAAGGATGGGCGAGGCTTCTGGTTAATTCCCTTCTTCAGACCGATTGCAGCGGGAGCAGGAATTTAAACTGGAAAATATTTTCCGATCTGATTGAATAGCGTCCAAAACTAAATTTTTTGCTGTACCTCAGTCCACATGATTAGTATAGGTGTCAGAGGTCATGGGGAGAAGGCAGGAGAATGGAGTTAGGAGGGAGAAATAGATAATTCATGATTGAATGGCAGAGTGGACTCGATGGGCCTAATTCTACTGTTCCTTATGACCCTATGCAAATCACCCATCATTGTTCTCCAAAGATACTGCCTGACCCGTTGAGTTACTCCAGCACTTTGTGTCTATCTTTGCTAAAAAACAACATCTGCAGTTCCTTCTTTCTACCTCTAATTGTACGCACTGTATTTCATTTCCACCATGGTCCTGTAAAGTTATCCGGTGGTTCACTGTGCATTTATACGGTACCTTTATTGTTTATACCAAAGATAGACACGAAGTGCTGGAATAACTTGGTGGGTCAGGCAGTATCACTGCAGATAAAGGATGGGTGAAGTACATGTGTTTTGTTGTGGTCTGCAATACCTCTATGAACTTTCAACCAGTTTGCATGTGAAGATATAATCATGCACACCTCTACACCCTTCCTGCTTACTATCCACATTGAAATCCAAACATTCATACATTTCTTCCACTCCAATAAATATATTCTGCCTTCATTCCTTGCAAACCAGAAAATGTGATGACTTGTTCAATTTTCCAACTATGTTTTAAACTTTTAAAATCGAAGCTTGGAAACACCACCTGCTTTGCCTCTTCTCTTTCTGACATTAGTAGGTTCTGTCCCGTGGGCTCGCTCAATACAAATCCTTAGGACAAGTTGCAGATCAGCCAAATAATGTTCTCACATCTTTCGACCATATTTAATGAAAATACACTTGTGCACTTTCATGTGCGCAAAAGGACACTAACAAACTTGTGGGGGTGTCCCAGAGAACACAATATGGAAAACAACAGCCAGAATTAGAGATTATGCATCAGACACCTGTCGAATCATTCATAAGTGAAACCTCCAAACCAACATCAGAGGTAAACTGCTTTGCTTATCCGCAATTCTTGAGTTGCTTGGTCTAAAAACATCTATCTTGAGGGCAGATAAGTTCTTATTCTTAGATACTCCGCATTCACAAACATGATAAAACCGTTTGCATAGAAATGTTTTTTTTATTGCGCAGAAATAGGCCATTTGGCCCAACCAGTCCATGCTTGCAACTATGTTCCGCTCAAACTATAACAACAATGATAACGACATTTAGAAGACAACAAGGTAAACAGAAAATGCTGGAGTAACTCAGCGGGTCAGACAGCATCTCTGGAGAAAAGGAGCAGGTGACGTTTCAGGTCGAGACCCTTCATTTAAAAGACATTTGGACAAGTACACGGATCGGACAGGCTGACAGAGATAATGGGCAGGTGGGACAAGTGTAGATAGGGCATTTTGGTCGGCATGGGCATGTTGGGCCAAAGGGCCTGTTTCTATGCTCGATGGCTGTCTCTAACCTGCCTACTGTTTCTCCTCCTCCAAATCTATCAATGCAGCTGAATGTTTAAATAAAAACCTCTGAAATATCTTCTGCCAATCTGAAACACAGGCTTTTCAGAAGAGAATTGCTCATCGACGCTGGCAATTTCACGTTGTTGCCAAAAATGTGTGTGGCTGGTCTCCAAAGACCAATAAGCTCAAGTGGAGTGGAACACCAGTGCTGCTGATGAAATGTTTGAGGGCTTCCTAATGGCATGTTTTTCTTGGCTGAGCTCATGGTTTCTAACACACAGCAGTATCCAGCAGTAATAGTACGAAGACTACAGTTTCAAAAACACTAGCTCGATCCAGAGATTGCATTGCCTATGCCCAGTGATTGAACTCAGTTGAAGTCCTGAACCCTGTGCAAGAAAGGACCTGTTCCTGGACTAAATGTCCTCTCTAGCCTGTTCATTCATTCAAAGGAATGCACCCGTGGCCTCAGCACTCCTCTTCCACTCTCCCAAAACCCCCCGTCTCCCTGCATCAGGCCCCAAATTCAATTACATGATGAAGGATCCCGAACCAAAACATCACCTATCAGATTTCTCCAGAGTTGCTGCCTGGTCCGCTGAGATACTCCAGCTTTTTGTGTCCATCTCTCACATTCAATTACTATACGCTGGCCTCAAAGCTAATTTCAACAGAAGCTTTCAGAATCTCACAGGGACGAGGTACCTTGTATCTTCCGAAGAGTCCACCAGGGACTATACTGGAAGCTGGACAATTTTATACTGGACAATTTTTGCATTTATCAAGCCAATTAACCCTCAAACCCTTGCGTCTTTGGAATGTAGGAGGAAACCAAAGATCTCGGAGAACGCAGGTCATGGGGAGAATGTACAAAATCCGTACAGACAACGCCTGCAGTCGGGATCGAACCCGGGTCTCCGGCGCTGCATTTTGCTGTATGGCAGCAACTCTACCGCTGTGCCACCGTGACTGCCGAGGTCAGTCTGTGACATTATGGTTTACCCTCAGCCAAGTTCAAGGGCCTACAATTAGTCTAATTCATCCAACTCTCTCCTTCCACTTAGACAAAGTCTACAATTATCCTCCCTATACGCCAGGATATTGGTTACATGTGACCAACCCACTGGGTGGGCTCCTTCAACATCTTCTGCAGTGTGGGTCATTGGATGTGTGGGGGACCTGGGTCACCACTGTCGCACCTCCAACGTTGATCAATGTAAGCTCGATCATCAAGTCATTAGTGAAAGGCAAGGAGGCCTCTATGGAAATGGATCCAAACAGGAAAAAGGGCAACCAGAGTGTTCCCCCCACCTGTTCCCATTACCCAGCTGGGACACACACACACACACACACATTAAAATCACACTGATCCAGCTGTGGCCCCTGGTTCACAGGGGCCACAGTTTAAGAATTAGGGATAAGCCATTTAGAACGGAGATGAGGAAAAACTTTTTCACCCAGAGAGTTGTGAATCTGTGGAATTCTCTGCCTCAGAAGGCAATGGAGGCCAATTCTCTGGATGCTTTGAAGAGAGAGTTAGATAGAGCTCTTAAAGATAGCGGAGTTAGGGGATATGGCGAGAAGGCAGGAACAGGGTACTGATTGTAGATGATCAGCCATGGTCATACTGAATGGTGGTGCTGGCTCGGTGCCGAATGGCCTACTCCTGCACCGATTGTCTATTGTCTATTGAAATCCAACCATAATAAAACTCAGACTAATCGGACCTAACCACCTTCCTTCAAAGAAATGGTGTAGACACAATGGGCTCAATGAACTTCTGGTTCTAAGATCCTATCTAGTTAAACAATATCATGATGTGTAGATGATAAGATGGATGCTGATATTTCAGTTTTTTATTGCCAGTCTTTGTGGAAAGTATCTTGAAGAGAAGCAAATAAATTGATATATTTTATATCAAATCACAAAAATTGAACAAATACACTTTATCACAACTATGTGCAAGAAGCCGGCAGCATGCAGCGGACCAGGCAGCATCTGTGGAGATAAATGGTCAGCTGACATCTCAGGTTGGGACTGTTCTCCAAGATTGAAGACCAATCTGAAGAAGAGTTCGGACCCAAAACATTGCCTGTCCATTTTTGTTCAGTTTAGTTTGGAGATAGTTTGCCAACAGGCCCTTCGGCCCAATGGGTCCGTGCCGACCAGCGATCACCCCATACACTAGCACACACTACACTGGGGAGAATTTACAATTCTAACCAAAGACAATGAACCTATAAACCTGTACGTCTTTGGAATGTGGGAGGAAACCGGAGCACCCGGAGAAAACCCACGTGGTCATGGGGAAAACGTACAAACTATGTATGGACAGCACCCGTAGTCAGGATCGAATCCGGGTCTCTGGCACTGTAAGGCAGCAACTCCACCACTGCGCACCCTGCCACCATTTCTTCCACAGATGCTGCCTGACCTGCTGAGTTCTTCCAGCAGTTTTTTTTTTTGTTCATCTGAAAACAATGGACATTATCTATATTCCTGGCCACAGACAAGTCTTTGAGGACACAGTCATTGATTGACCAGCGTATTTTCCTCTTGCTGAAAGTTACTGTAAAATGAGCAAGTAATGAGTGGTTGATAATCAGTGGCTTTACTGAACAATTAACTCAGCTGGGTTACCGTTGCTTTTTATCAAAAATCTACTCTGGTATTAACACCGCCAACACCAACACTTATGTTGCCCCTTTTGCAGTTTCAAATGTAGTTAAACATTGGATGTATCGCCGGGACATTATAAAACCAAGCCACTTGTCAATCTAAACCCTGACTAATGAATTAAATTGGAGACCAGACATCTTTCGACAAGGCTGAGGCGGGTAAAGCTATTTGTGCTGGTCAGAAATAGAACAACACTAGGATTTCAAGGTTCTAAAACTGGAGGGTGTCTGCAGAAATAGTTGCCCAAGCTCACAAAGAGATTTGAAAACAAGTCTGAGCATTTCAAAAATGAGTTGCTGCTAAAACAGGAGCCAATTTAGGCCAGTGAGCATAGGCTGATGGACTTTAAGCTTTGGAATTCTCTTCATTAACCTGCATGTAAATGATGCCTTTAATGTAATATAACAAACCACAAGGTTCACAGGAGCAGCATTCAAATCAATAAAATACAAGATACTCATGCAGATGACTGGAAGCTTTGTCAATAAGTGAGATACTAAGTACCATTAAAAAAAAAGAGGTGGGAAGAGAAGAGGAAGAGAAGAGACTCTCGGAAGAGAATTCCAAAGCTTTGGGCTTTGGAACGTAAAACACCCCCACTGCTGGAGAAGCGATGAGACGCGTTGGTGCAAATATCTCAGCCAGTGTAGAGTTGATGGCGATTGCAGATCTTTAACAAGGCTTTGTTAAAGGCAACAAAAAGAAAATACTCCTTTGAAGGGGCCATGGGATGGAATAGATAGATCAAGGGCAGCACAGTGGCGCAGCGGTAGAGTTGCTGCCTTACAGCGCCAGACACACAGCTTTGATCCCGACAATGGGTGCTGTCTGCATGGAGTTTGTACGTTCTCATCGTGACTGCTTAGGTTTCTCTCCCCCCCCCCCCGAGTGCTCCGGTTTCCTCCAATACACCAAAGACGTGCAGGTTTGTCGGTTAATTGCCTTTGGTAAAGATAATAAATTGTCCATCGTTTGTAGGATAGTGCTAGTGTACGGAGATCGCTGGTCAGCGCGGACTCACTGGACCGACGGGCCTGTATCTCTAAACTAAAACTAAATTAAGATCAAGGGGAAGGAAGTGGTGGGGGAAGAAGAAGAGAGCATGTCAGTTGATGTTGATAAATAGTTGGTAATCACAATGTTCAGGACAGCTACAAGGTGTGGCAGAATCCTGGTTAGGCAGTCATAGTCACACTTACTTTGATCTGGTCTATCAATCAAGGCCACAATTTGCTACGGCCTCTGGCTTAAGGTTTCAGTGTTCATGATCACAACTGTATCTCACCATACTCAGGAACTATCACACCCTCACCAACAGCCACAACAGGAAGGATAAGCAAATCACTGTTCTGAAGAAACAAAGAACCGCAGATAGACACAAAATGCTGGGGTAACTCAGGCAGGCAGCATCTCTGGAGAGAAGGAATGGGTGACGTTTTGGGTCGAAACCCTTCTTCAGACTGAGAGTCAGGTGAGCGGGAAACTAGAGATATGGAAGGCTACAAAGAGAGTGTAAGGTGTGAAAAGGACAGAGCAAAGCAGACATTGATCAAGAAAATGAAGAATGGTCCATTGATGGCTGAGGGGAAGGTGATGATGAAAATTAATCAGGAGGGCAGTGAAACTAGCCGGAGAACGAGGGTGGGGAAGGGACAGCGAGAGAGGGAAAGCAAGGGTTACTTGAAGTGAGAGAAATCAATATTCATACCGCTGGGTTGTAAGCTGCCCAAGCGAAATATGAGGTGTTGTTCCTCCAATTTGCGCTTGGCCTCACTCTGACAGTGGAGGAGGCCCAGGACAGAAAGGTCAGTGTGGGAACCAGATGCTGGTTTACAAAAAAAAGACTCAAAATGTGGGTCAGGCAGAATCTCTAGAGAACGTGGATGGGTAACGCTCTAGGTCGGAACCCTTCTTCATACCCTTCTTCTTCAAGGGTTCCCATGCCAAACTATTACCTGTCCACGTTCTCCATAAATGCTGCCTGGGCCACTGAGTTACTCAAACATCTGTGTCTTTTAAAAAAAAATGTTTTGCTAAAGAGCATCAGCAGCTGACTCGGAGCAAGTGGCTACAGAATAAAGCACTGAAAAGAAAAGCAAATTTCATTTCCCAGCTAATTAGTCCTTGTCGAGAGAGGCTATTATCCCATATTCTACTCCAATCTCCGTACACTTCACGTTCTTCCGACTTTCAATTGCTGAGCAATTAAATTAAATTATTTGAATGTAAAATTCAGAGAAATAAAGAAAGTAAAATTGAAGGCCAGCCATTTAACTAGGGGAAACCAGGAAGTATTTTCTCTACCCATTGGATAATAGAAATTAATGTCTCGGTTATATTAATGTTTCGTGCTGAATATCATACTAAACCTTCACAGTGGATTATCAAGGTTATCAGGTCTTTTATGGCAGGCCACACATGCATGCACACACATACATCTTAAATGGAAATGTGGGCCATTCGGCCCATCATGCTTTCTCTAGCACTCAATGATATCATAGATAATATAATTCCATTGTTGCAAAGCTCTCGCAATCCTTAACTAACAGTAACCTCTCACTGTCCTGCAAACTCCAATACTACCTTTCACAATTCACTGCCTTTCATTTAGTTTACTTTAGACATATAGCGTGGAAACAGGCCCTTCGGCCCACTGACCAATCATCATCCAAATACTTATTCTATCCCACACAGTGGGGACAATTTACAGAAGCCAACTAACTTACATCCCTGTAATCTACAAAGCGGATCAGCTAATTAACCTACAAACCTTAGAGTGTGGGAGGAAACCGGAGCACCCAGAGAAAACCCACATGGTCACAGGAAGAATGTACAAACTCCACATGGAAACTGTAAGGCAGCAACTCTACCGCCCCGACACTGTGCTACCCTTGATCGGGAAAGATCTTGCCCTCATCGGGAAAGATAATTCCAGATTCCCATCAACAAATGGGCTGGAAAACTACTTGCAAGTTTCCCCACTAGAATGGCCTGCCTTGAATCTTAGTTTCTTTATTTCTCTTATCAGATGAGTGCGGGTCACCATTTCTACCCTATTAAACCACTTCAACAATCCAAGGACCATGGTCAGATCGTCTAGGCCCAAGGACATATACGCCAAGTTTGGGCTTTGTAAATTAACATCCTGAGCAAGCAAGGTCAATGAATTTAGTTTCGTTTCATTGTCACGTGTACTGAGGTACTGTGAAAAGCTTGTTTCTGTGCAAACCAGTCAGCAGAACGACAATACATGATTATAATTGAGCCGTTCAGTGTACAGATACATGATAAAAAAAATTATCTAGGATATCACTGAATGATATAGCGGGCATGATGGGCTGAATTGCATACATTTTCAATGAAGTGTGTGTGTGTGTGTGTGTGTGTGTGTGTGTGTGTGTGTGTGTGTGTGTGTGTGTGTGTGTGTGTGTGTGTGTGTGTGTGTGTGTGTGTGTGTGTGTGTGTGTGTGTGTGTGTGTGTGTGTGTGTGTGTGTGTGTGTGTGTGTGTGTGTGGTTTTTCTATGATATTCAGCACGAGATACAAGGTAGAGATAGGACATTGCCACTTAGGTCAGTTCAGCCAGTCCATTGCCAGCACTGCTCCAACCAGTGCAAAGGGCGAAAGGCATGGCTGGCCTGTGCACTTCTTTAGGGAGCTCAGCAGTGTGGAGAGACCCCTAGGCATCTGATGCGTGCTGAGTCCAGAGATGGACAACGGCAGGAGGAAGCACAAACTGGACACCCAATCCTGGAAGTACAAATACAGGTCCACGACCGATTTTCCAGCACCCTTGGTTCTAGAGCCCTCCCTGATTATCTGACTTGCCAGACCTACAGAGGTCACCACGGCCTCTGGGAGGAGTCGAACAGTACCTGAACGGTCCACCTAGGCTGCCGAGGGGCCCGTAACCTCGGCCTCGGAAGCTGGCTATGGGAACGGATCTGCTGGCTCCGGCCAGCCAAGCCGGAGTTCCAGAGCTGCAGGGAGAAAATTTGACCCACTGATTGGCTGCGGAAATCCCGATGTGGTTGAGATCGGCCACCTCACCCGGCCAGGCGCCATATTTTCAGCAGTGAGCGGAGGAAGGGGAGAGCGCATGTCAAGCACGCTCTGGTAAATCTGTTCGGATTAAAGGAGGTGTCGGACGATGAGTTGCTGGAAAGTTGGACCTGCGGCTGCAGAGATTGGCCTTCCTTCCAAGGATGTGACCCGTGAGATGGAATTGCAAATGCATAAAACTCTGCCTTAACAAGCCATGCCAACGCCTCATCCCTTATTCTTGATATAGACACGGCCTGCCGATAGATGCTGGTTGACACCGAAGATAGACACGAAATACAGGAGCAACCCAGCGGGACAGGCAGCATCTCTTGGGGAGAAGGAATGGGTGATGTTTCGGGTCAAGGCCTTTCTTCTTTCTCTCCAGAGATGCTGCCTGTCCCGCTAAGTTACTCCAGCATTTTGTGTCTTATCATCGGTGTCAACCAGCATCTGCAGGTCCTTCCTGCACCTTATTCCCGAGATGCTGGCGGGAGCCCTGCTCTGTAATTGGAGCGGTGATGGTTGGGGTGGCATGCGGGAGGAATAAGACAATCGGTGACCATCGATTTCAGGTCTTGCACCAAAACAGGCGCAGTGACAATCTACCCAGCATCTGCCGGGCTGCACCGAGAAGCAGCTTCATGGCAATTACCAGTGTCCCTTCAGCACAAAGGACACCAGCTTTCAGCAGCATACTTTGAAAAGCACACTTAACACTGAGCACGATTTAAAGAGAGATTCTAATTGAAATGCAGACGCATTGTAGATGCTTACAGCAGGAGACTCAAAGGGCTTTCTATCACTGAATTCTGCACCACCTGCACTTGATGGCAATTAATTCCACATTCCTCCCTTCCACTGCTGATTGCCCGAGTGATTCGCTGCAGAGAACGGTGATCGAGGTGCAGCTGCTGTCAGAGTCTTCAGGAAGCAATTGCTCCTTTTCAAAAAACATTACGCCTTCGCGAGCAGAATGACAATTGCTGGCTTTGGTGCACAACCCGCCGAGCTTGTGCCCATAGTTCAAGCTGGAAGGATGCAAGGGGAATGCAAATACCCCTAGTGCGCAACGCAGCGGTTCCTCATCTTATCTATGGAAAAATTGTGACTGAAGATCCTCAGGTGTAATCCATCTGCCCTTGCAGAAAAACAATCAGACAGGACAATGGAGATAGACGCTCCTAACAGAATCATTTCCACTGGATAGATCGAGTAACAGAGATGCACAGCATGGAAACATGCCCAGGCAGCATCTCTGGAGAAAAGGAATAGATTCGGGTCGAGACCCTTCTTTAGACTGGAGAAGTGTCTCGACCCGAACGGTCACCCACTCCTTTTCTCCAGAGATGCTGCCTGACCCGCTGAGTTAAAGCCCTGTCCCACGGTACGAGTTAATTCCAAGAGCTCTCCCGAGTTTGCCCTGATTCGAACTCAGAGATTTACGGTAATGGCCACTCGTTGGTACTCGGGGCTCTCGTGGACATGTTGGAAAATCTTCACGTGTCTTCCAGTGCTTACCTGCCGTTAGCGAGTCTTCCCGAGTACCTGCCGTTAGCGGTACGAGCCGCTAAGAGACGTCCCCGAGCTCCGACGTACCTGCTACGTTCATTCTCCGTGCTTACCACGAGTTTGATTTTTTTTTAAACTCAGGAGACCTCTTTGAATGTACTCGGACTGTGGGACAGGGCCATAACTCTAGCTTTTTGTGTCTATCTTTGGTTTAAACTGCAGTTCCTTCCTACGCATAAAAACAGGTCTTTTTGCCCAACAAATCTATGTCGACCATCTAACATCCAGTTATGTGCCCTGCATTAATCGCGTTGAACAAACCTGCAGTCTTTGGGATGTAGCACCCGGAGGATACCCATGTAGTCCTGGAGAGAACGTGCAAACTCCACACAGACAGTGCTCAAGGTTAAGATTGAACCTGGGTCCCTGGAACTGTGAGGCAGCAACTCTACATTCTCCCTACATTTTCAGGAAGTCGCCCCATATCTTACACACTCGATGGAATTTACAGTAACCGATTAATGTAGCAACGCGCACATCTTTGGGACGTGGGAGGAAATCGAACCACCCTTGAGGAAACCCCACGCGGGCACAAGGAGAACCTGCAAACTCCACACAAACAGCAATTGAGGTTGGGATTGAACCTGGGTCTCCGGTGCAGTCAGGCATAGATATTGTAAAAAATGTAGTTTTCGTTTTTAGTTTATTGTCGTGTGTACTGATGTACATTAAAAGTTTTTGTTGTATCCTAACCAGTCAGCGGAAAGACAATACACGATTACAATCAAACCATCCATGGTGTACAGATACTTGATAAAGGGAATAACATGAATACCATTTAGTGCAAGATAGTCCAGTTATGTCCGATTAAAGATAGTCCGAGGGTCTACAATAAGCTAGATAGTAGCTTAATCCTTTCAGGACTGAAGGGTCCTGACCTAAAACATCACCCATCCTTTTTCCCCAGAGATGCTGCAGACCTGCTTAGTTACTCCAGCTGTTTGTGTCTATCTTCAAAACCCCTTTGTGTCTTAAAATTCAACATTTCTTGCACTGAAGTCTCAGATACAGAAGCAAGTCCCAGACATGCCCAGTTCACTGACACTTCTCTCCTTCCTGCTGTTCCAGGTGCAGGGTGCGTACTGCAGTCTGAGACGCCGAATTGCTGCAAGAATCATCTGGACCGACATTGCATCACCACGCTAGGTCCCATTGACCTTCAGGCCTTCTGTGCTGATGGACCTGTGTGATGCAACACCATCCACAGCATCACGAGATAACAGCTACTATTAGTACAGGGAGGGTGGTCACAGAAAGAAGAGGAAGACCCACAGCTGTTGTAACGACATGCTGGCAGAACCAAGCTTCCAATGCTGGACTTGAGCCAACTATTTAATCTTCGGGATTTTTAACCAGTTTTACACCTTATCTTGTCTTTAGTTTAGTTTAGTGTTTAGTTTAGAGATACAGCGCGGAAACAGGCCCTAGGGCCCACCAAGTCCGCACCGCCCAGCAATCCTCAAACACCAACACTAGGGACAATTTATTAATTTACCAAGCCATTTAGCCTACAAACCTGCACGTCTTTGGAGTGTGGGAGGAAACTAGAGCATCCGAAGAAAACCCATGCAGGTGACAGGGAGAACGTACAAACTCCGAACGGACAACACCCGTAGTCAGGATCGAACCCGGGACTCTGGAGCTATAAGGCAGCAACTCTACCGCTGCGCCACTGATACAATGACACTTTCACTACCTGTGTTAGTAACAGGGACTTACTGAAACATGCATCCATCAGGACAAGACTGACACAAAGGCACCACCTTGCACAACACCTGCGGCACAAACTTCAACTGAACTGAGGCAGCGAGTTGTATTGCAGAGAAGATAAAATCACAAGAGTGCAAGAGAGAAGAAATTGCCTCATGAACGTCCCGTGGCTTTCGTGCAGTATAAATGCATTTGAAGATACAAAGTGCTGGGGTAACTCGGCAGGTCAGGCAACATCTCTGGAGAACATGGACAGGTGACATTCCAGTTCAGGATCCTTCTTCGGGCTTGGTCAAAATTCCTGACCTAAAATATCACCTGTCCATGCTCTGCAAGCAGCATCTGCAGTTCCTTGTTTCTACAAATATAGTACATTTAAAGTGTCCGTTTAGTGGGAGCTTCCAACTGGTTCATCGACATCATTCCCCAGCGCGCAAATGAAGTCAGCTATAGTGGGGGCGTTACTTAAAGAATCAGCTCTCCCCGAGACCTACAAGAACTAGCTTAAAGATTTAAAAATAGAAATGAATGATGAGTTTAATGCACAGATAAACTAGGTCAAAATAACAGCACAGTTGACTTTTAAAGCACCTGTAGCAAATTTTAAACTAATTGTTAATCGTCTCTCTCTGTTACCATGGCCGATTCTACAACATCTAGTTTGTGGAATTCCTTCAGTCCCAGTCGGACTTCTACAGAGAATACATGACATGGAGTTAATTATTGTCCTTAGCATAAGCGCGTATAAGCAGTTCAGATACTACTTTGGGACGTGGGCTTGGTTTTCTTAGTTAAGTGCTTAACCTGGTTTTATAGCACGTATTTTTGTGCTTTAATTGTAATTCAAATGTTTGGAACTCACAGTGCATCTCTGCACTGTCTCCCCCACCGACACTCGTTTGCATTCCTCCTGCTAAACACTAATTAAAAACATTCAGTGGTGCAATTATAGATTGCGATCCTGGCTCCAGGCTAGAGAGTGAATCGTGAACAAACACGACTGTGAAGTAATAGCGGATACAAGCTCCATCACCAACAGTGATACCTGCCAACTGGGATGACATAATTGGCCGAACGCACAAGAAACATCCTTCATAACATTGGTGGATTGCAGGCAGCAAAACCTTTCCTTCACTGCATTAAGGATAGAACTAACGGAGTGGCTAATCAAGTGGCTGTAATCAGCTGTAATCCTATCAACAACGAGAGAGTGGTCCTGAGCATCTATCTACCTCATTGGAGACCTTTGGTCTATCTTCAATCTATCTTTACTGGATTTTATCTTGCACTAAACATTATTCACTAAATCATATATCTGCACACTGTGATCCTATAGCGGAGCAAGATAGACCACTCCTTCTAAATGCAATGGGCTGACGTGTAGTACGCAACGGAGTGGAACGTGGGCCTTTTTTTCATCCATTTCAGTAACCCGACCGGACCCGCATTGTAATCAACGTTGCGGGAGAACAGTTTGTGTTAATAAATTATAATTCTGAAAATTAGAAGATTTTTACCAAAGAACTTTTATTTTTACGAGAATGCTTCCTTAACCGGCTTCCGTCTCCTCACTAGTATCTTTGCTCCGCCATGGGATCTTTGGTGCGGAGACGGAAGCCAGTTACGGAAATGGGGCCGAAAGTTACCCAAGAATCTGCTCATGACCCTATCGCGTCTTTTATGACGAGTGATCTAATCTTACTTGCTATAGGGTCTTTGCTCTGGGTGGCTTGATTGCAATCATGTCTTTCCACTGACTGGTTAACACGCAACAAAAGCTTTTCACTGTACCTCGGTACATGTGACAATAAACTAAACAAAACAAAATCACCTCATACTCTTGGGGAATTAAGACAAAGGATGCATTCAACAGGTTAACCCCCTCAGGCGAAGTGGCACCCACCTACTTATGAATACACAGGAAGAAAAATTAGGAAGATGAAACTTAGAAGTGTCAGTCATCTCATTTGGAGTAGTTTGAGATTGAACAAATTGCAAAGAAATCTCCTTGCTGCTGTGAATAAGTACAACACGGTTTTAGTTTAATTTAGTTTATTTTAGAAATACAGCGCTGATACAAGCCCTTCGGCCAACTGCGTTCACACTGACCAACGATCCCTGAACACTAGTACTATCCTACACACTAGGGGCAGCTTACAATTTTTTTACTGAAGTCAATTAAGCTCCAAACTTGTACGTCTTTGGAGCGTGGGAGAAAACCAGAGCACCGCCATGCCAGAGGATATACCAACTTAATACAGACAGCACCCACAGTTAGCATCAAACACGGGGCTTTGGCGCTGTAAGGCAGTAACTCTACCACTGCGCCACCCCAAACTGGATACCTCGTGCAAAGGAAAAATTGATTTCAGCAATTTAAAATGTAAAGTTTGCAGGTACAAAACATTAAGCTCTCAAGCAATGTCTTGTTGCACGCTGCTTGAGGGAGGTTAGCCCTGTGGAATTTGGGTGCCTCAACACAAACATTTCGCTGGACTTTGGGGAATCTTCAGTGCGGTATGTACACAACGTAGGTGAATTCCCAATGTGTTCCAGCGGGACTGCCAACTGTCCTTTGCTCCTCGCCTGATTAAGAGTCACAATTGATTTTTTATTGTATTTCAAATGCAATCGTGAAGCATCGAATTGTCAAGGGATGTGGCATCGGGAGGGAATTGTTTGAAAAAGGAAAGCAATACTTGGCTTAGGGGATCAAGATTTCTCAAGGAAGCTGATCGTCGTGACAAGATTGGAAGGGAGTTTGCCAGCTGTTACACGACTGAAAACAACCAGATCCCATTTGGAAACAAATATAGAGATAATCTGTTTGAGGCAAACACCACTCCTGAACTAGAGATGTATTGCCAAAATTTCATAAGGTGGGATACTGTCCAATTCACCTCTACCCATTGTGGACAATGGACCTTGGAACTGACAGTGGTCTATGGAACTGATGCACTCAAATGCTGAGAACTATATTTGGCACACTGTATCTTCCCTTTTACTCTATTTATTGTACGAGATTTATTTTACTGATAGAGCGCGGAAACAGGCCATTCGGCCCACCGAGTTCGTGCCAACCAACGATCCCTGTACACTAGCAATATCGTAAACACTAGGGGCAATTTACAAATTTTATTTATGTATTGTATATCTGATCCGTGAAAGTGGGATAACATAGAACTGGCATGAACGGGTAATCAATGGTCGATATGGACTCGTTGGGCTGAAAGGTCCATTTCCACGCTGAATCTTTCAATCCAGCTCACCGCCACAAAAGCAAAGGCAGCAAAAACATTCTTATCTCAAACACTGCATCAGAATCAGGCAACCTCAGCAATCACTGGTTGTAGATGGCCCTGAATAACATTTTGTGTTTGAATGCAAGTTGGATGTTACATCCAAGGGTCGTGGATCACTGAGAGGGGTGAGTGCGAGCTGGTGCGAATAAATATCTCCCATTGAAGATAGACACAAAACGCTGGAGTAACTCAGCAGGTCAGGTAGTATCTCTGGAGAAAAGGAATAGGTGACTTTTCAGATCGAGACACTTCCTCAGACTGCCCCAGTGCTGCAAGACCCGCTGAGTTACTCCAGCATTTTGTGTCTATCTTTGGTGTAAACCAGCATTTGCAGTTCCTTCCGACACAAATCTCTCACATTCTTTAGCACCAAGTAAGTCTGCACAGCGAGACAGGGTGAAAATGGTTGTGGTCAGCTTCATACTGTTCTGTCTGGACTGATGTATTTATTACACGAAAGGCAATTTCAATGTGTGCACCACTTTTATAATCTCTCTTTCCCCTGTATTATCTTGTGGGGAAAATAAAATGCAGTGTCTACTGATCAGGAACCTGTTCCTTGCCTGCGTGCCAAAGCACCTCTTACCGCCCAGTGTCAGTGCTAGCACTTTTATTTATAGCACCATCTTTGCCTGGATCAAAGCGTGAGGTGTTGGCAGAGATGAATGAAAGACTACCCCACCCTGGACAAATACTGCCAGCATCACAGATGACGAGGTCCCAATTGAATTCTGGATAAAATGAGCAAAATCCGTCCCCTCACCCATTTCAGCTTCCAATCATTTGTATAACAAATCCAGGAGCCTGCACTGCTCTGAAGAAGGGTCTCGACCAGAAACGTCACCCATTCCTTCTCTCCATATGTGCTGCCTCACCAGCATTACTCCAGCATTTTGTGTCTACCGTCGATTTTATCCAGCATCTGCAGTTCTTTCTTACGCACATTGGCTCCACTGCTCTTCCTGGATTAGCAAGGGTCCCGACCCGAAACGTCACCCATTCCTTCTCTCCAGAGATGCTGTCTGTCCCGCTGAGTTACTCCAGTTTTTTGTGTCTATCTTCTGTTCAAACCAGCATCTGGTGTTCCTTCCTACACATTTTATCTGTATCAATCGTTGGTTCTTCTTAATGTGGAGAAGAATTCATGATGTTAGTCCAAATTTTGGCATTCAGTAGAAACAAGGAACTGCAGACGCTGGTTTACACAAATGGACACAAAGTTGCTGGAGTAACTTAGCAGGTCAGGCTGCATCTCTGGAGAATATGCATAGTGACATTTCACGTCAGGTTCTATATTCAGTCCCAACACGAACCGTCATCTATCCATGTTCTCCAGAGATGCTGCTTGACCCGCTGAGTTACTCCAGCACTTTGTGTCCTTTAACGTTTAGTAGTTTGAATTCAGTAGTTTGAATTGAATCTCTGGGTGAATTAAAACTGCTGACTCTGGATTTCTAGAAATAAGAAACTGCAAATGGTGGTTTACTAAAAAAGACACAAAGTGCTGGAGTAACTTAGCGGGTCAGCTTTTCTAGAGTAACTCAGCGAGTCAGGCAGAGATGCTGCCTAACTTCCTGAGTTACTCTAGTACTTTGCATCTTAACTCTGGATTTCTCTTTGGAATTCTTGTATATTCTTGATAATCATCTTCACTGTCTACGATGCCACCTATTTTAGTATCAAAGGTGCAACACAGAGTTGCATAATGGCGCAGCAGGTAGAGCTGCTGCCTCGGCGTCAGAGACCCAAGTTCGATCCTGACATTGGCTGCTGTCTGTGTGGAGTTTGACCGTTCTCCCAGTGACCGAGTGGGTTTCCTCCAGGTGCTACGGTAGGCGAATTGGCCTAGATAAATTGCCCAGGGTGTGTGAGGAGAGGATCTGAATGTGGGATAACACAGAACTAGCGTGAAAGGGCGAGTGATGGTCACCGTAGACAGGGTTGGCTGAAGGGCCTGTTTCCATGATGTATTTTAAACAAAGGTAGACAATTAAAATGTGAGGAGTGCTGTAATCTCTTCTCAGGTGAATCCTTGCCTGGGGTTGTGGAGACTTGATCATTGGAAGTGAATTGCATTTCATGCCAATATCATGTACAATCTAGCATGGACCACAACTGCAGTGAGCTTTATAGTTATAGCTAGTCATTCATGGCACTTGCAATAAAAAATGGTATCCAGCCGTCCAGAGAAGATTAATTTCAAAGCTGGCTAACCTATTACATACTAATGAAAGTCAAAACTGTTCGTGCTTTTGAAGGACAACTGTACCATCTGTATAAATGTTCACCAATCATTGTTGCTCAGGAAATTAATTACAATTTATATCATCCAATTAGCATAATTTAATTGGCATTGAAAGACATACAGAGACGCGATTCAAAGGATAGGATTTGAACGATCAGTATTTACGTCAATAATGCGTAACAAGGTTAATTGGTCTTGGCGTCTCCACCGATTGAACCAGTCACATTGCCCATGAACAAACAAGCTGGGGCTACGTGAGCTCCAGTCTCTTCGTTCATGGACGGCAGCTTAATTTATAGCGCTTTAACTTGGGAGAAATGTCCCGAGGCACTTTGTAGCCTGCTAATTGAACACGAGTCCACGCAAGCAGAGGAAGTTAAATTTGCATTTATATAGCATCTTTTCATGACTCCAGGATTTCCCGGGCAGTTTTACCTCCAAACGAAGCACCTTTAATAAAAATGTTCGTGCTTAATGTGTGAATCACAGCAGCTAATTTCAGCACAGCAAACTCTCAAACAATGACAATGTAGAAACAACCAGATATTTATTTTTATGATAATGATGAGAAAAAAGCTCTGAAGTATCCTTAAAGGATCCTATAAGTTATAAGGTATTAAGGAATAGGAGTAGAATTAGGCCATTCGACCCATCAAGTCTACTCCGCCATTCAATCATGGTTGATCTATCTCTCCCTCCAAACCCCATTCTCCTGCCTTATCCCCATAACCTCTGACACCTGTACTAATCAAGGGCATATATATAGGGCAGCACAGTGGCACAGCAGTAGAGCTCCATAGATCCACTGCTCGGGTCCCGATTGGACTCTACTGGTTTTACCTTGCACTAAACATTATTCCCTTATTATCGTGTATCTGTACACTGCAAATGGCTTGATTGCAATCATGTCTTGTCTTTCCACTGACTGGTCAGCACACAACAAAAGCTTTTCACTGTAACTCTGTTCACGTGACAATCAACTAAATTTAACTAAACTACGGGTGCTGTCTGTAAGGAGTTTGTACGTTCTCCCAGTGACCGCGTGGGTTGTCTCCGGGTTCTCCGGTTTTCTCCCACATTCCAAAGGCAGATAGGGTTTGTACGTTAATTGGCTTTGGTAAGTTGTAAAATTGTCCCTAGTGTGAGTGGTAATCTCATCGATCTTTACAGAAAACTCCCATGGGACTTCTGTGGTTATCCCTTCCCTTGTTTGAGGGATGTCCCCACCGGATTCTGCCCCTCAACATCCAGCAGCGGAAGGACCCTAGACCCTCAACATCCAGCAGTGGAAGGACCCTAGACTGTGGTCCTCTCCCACAGAGCCTTGGCGTTGGCTGCACCGGGTGTCCCTCAGCGCCTCCTCCTGCAGTCTGGGGCGGGCCAGTCGGCAACATTCCCCGACGGACATCTCACTGTGCACAACGATGCAAATGATCCACACCTTGAGCAGAGACCAAGGCTCTCAGTTTCTAAGTGTAGAAACAAAGAACTGCAGATGCTGGTTTATCCCAAAGATAGACTCAAAGTGCTGGAATTACTCAGCAAGCATGTCAGGCCACATCTCCAGAGAAAACAGATGAGTGTTGTTTCAGGTCAGGACCCGTCTTCAGGCTGAAGACGTCTGCGGACTCAAGGGACCCGACCCGAAACGTCACCCATCCATTTCCTCCAGAGATGCATCCTGACCCGCTGGGTTACTCCAGCACGTTGCGTCTCTCTCAGTATCTAACCTCCTTCCATCCAACTTAAAAGGTGAACTATACAGAGGAAGCCAGTCATTTGATCCTTTAATGACTGTGATTGGCACTGGGGGCTTCTAATTAGGTATCCCGTACCTTGATTACAAGCACCAAATCAGGAAGGGCTTTACTCTGCATTTGGTGTTTGGCTGCAGGGTAATATAAACATCCTATTGGAATCAGGCCTTAGACTGTAGTGTCTGTATCATAATTACTTACTCCCCTGGGCAATGGTTTTGAATTCAATTAGAGTCTGAGGATCTTTTTGCTGCTGGTGACAAGAGGGGGGGAGGGGTGGCGTAGAGACACAAAGCAGAACCGTCATGTAGTTGAACCACACGTGTCAATGGGATGATAATTGCAATGTTCAGTGTGGGGGGGGGGGGGGGGGTAAAACGCGCAAATGTGTTTCCTGTGAGAACAGCATCGAAGCGACAAGGGGAATGAGCATCTGTCAATACAAGCATTTCCTTTTGAGGTAGCCCTTAAATAGCGTAAACCTCGATGGAGAACGCGGTCACCCGTGTTCAGCTGCGCACCTCAGCAATGTTGGAATGTCTCAGAGTGCAACAAAGGGGATGGGCTGTTAATGAGCAGGAGCTGTGGAATGATAAGAGTGGGGTTACACTGCAGAGCAGATGAGAGCTTTTTTAGAGTGGCTCTATCTGAGTGAGGGGAGAGCGGTGCACTTTGAAGCTTCAAATAGTCGCTGCTTGACTGAAGGACCAGCATTTTAGATGTGACGCGTGGGAAGGAACTGCAGGTGCTGGTTTAAACCGAAGATAAGACACAAAAGTAGCTCAGCGGGACAGGCAGCAGCGCCAGAGAGAAGGAATGGGGACGTTTCGGGTCAGTCTGAAGGAGGGTCTCGACCTGAAACGTCACCCATTCCTTCTCTCAACTGAGCTTCTCCAGCATTTTGTGCCTATTTTAGATGTAACGCCAACACAGGATCCCAAGAATGTAGAACGTCGACTGAAAAGGGATTTGAAAATGAAAGAACATAATGGCTCGAAGTGGGTATTTCTGGCAAAACAATTGGGTCAGTGAACCTTCAGTTTAGATAATGGATGCTCATACACCACCCACGGAGATACGGGCAACTGCTTTCCTCTGCAGTTTGGCGTGAAGCCATATTTTATTCTTTAATGTGCCTATTAACTTAGGTCTCAAATACCAACAAGGACAGTAGTCCTGACAGCCTGCTCGTAAACAGTACTTACAAAATGTAGAAAAAGGAAAAGTATGCAGCATAAATAAGTAAAACGGGGCAGCGTATAGCACAAAACAGTGAAACACAAAAAGATTCATGAGATTCAAGAGAGTTTATTGTCATGTGTCCCAGATAGGACAATGAAATTCTTGCTTTGCTTCAGCACAACAGAATATAGTAGGCATACATAAATACAGAACAGATCAGTGTGCCAATATACCATTGAATATATATATATATATATATATACACACACACACACACACATAAATAAGCAGATAAAGTGCAATAGGTTATTAAAGTTCAGATTTTTGAGTTGAGTTTAATAGTCTGATGGCTGTGGGGAAGCAGCCGTTCCTGAACCTGGATGTTGCAGATTTCAGGCTACACGTCACGTCTAAAATGCTGGTCCTTCAGTCAAGCAGCGATTGCTATTTGAAGCTTCAAAGTGCCCCACTCTCCCCTCACTCAGATATAACCACTCTAAATGTGATTCAAAAGGTATTAACCATTCTTGGAAGTTGAAAACCAATGGATTAAATAATCGTTGCTTTCCCTCTCTCTTCGTCCCTCCCCCATTAGTTTCACTGTCCTCCTGATTAATTTTACCATGTGTCTGCCTCGTTGTCAGCTTTCCCTCAGCCAGTCTACATTTCCTTGATCATCGTCTGCTTCGATCTGTCGTTTTCACTCCCTACCCTTCCACATCTCTACTTCCCCTCTCTTAGTCCGAAGAAGGGTCGCGACCCAAAATGTCACCCATTCATTCCTCCTTTCCAGAAATGCTGCCTGGGAGTTACTCCAGCATTTTGTGTCTGTCTTCGGGATAAAGCACTTCAATAGCCAGCACAGAGAGGACACCACAAATGTGGCTCACTGATCATTTATTGTGCCAGTGGGTAGAAGAGTTGCACTTCCCTGTTATGATAGATTATTGCAGCGCAATTAAAAGTTATTATCGGTGCAGTGTGAATTAGAGGGCAGATTTGAATACAGTTTGCAAGTTACGCTTCAAGCGGTGAAGTGCAATTAGGCAAATGCTTGAGGCTCTGGGCATCCAACAACATCGATGGGAGGGAGAGATGAGAAAAGTTCACGTTTTCTTGGCCTCTTGATACCCAAAAGTCCGTCACAATTAAATACATTGCTTTGAATGGTAGACGCCCACCACTGCAAAGTAAAATACAAGACTCCAAAACAGCGCATCCTTGAAGTAGAACCATTGGCCCAAAACATTAGATCCCCTTCTACAGATGCCGCCCGACTGAGAAGCTGAGTATTTCCAACATTTTGTGCATTTATAGCAAGAATTAAATCTTGACCGAATTCAACATGCAGGAAGGAACTGCTGATGCAGGTTTACACCGAAGATAGGCACAAAATGCTGGAGTAACTCAGCAGGTCAGGCAGCATCATAAAATAATGTGATAGGAGTAGAATTAAGCTATTTGGCCCATCAAGTATACTCTGCCATTCAATCATGGGTGATCTATCTCTCCATCCTAACCCCATTCTCCTGTCTTCAACCCATAACCTGACACCCGTACTAATCCATCTCTGGAGAAAAAGAATATGTAATGTTATGGGTCGGGACCCTTCTTCAGCCTGAAGAAGGGTCTTGACCCGAGACGTCACCTATTCCTTTTCTCCTGAAACGTTGCCTGACCTGCTGTTACTCCAGCATTTTGCACAAAATATAAATGCACAAAACTCCAGCTGGAATGACACCTTGTATTATAAATCCAGAGGCTCCCACAGGCAGAGTCAGCACAGCCTCGGACAATTACTCTCTGCTACAAATGCTTAGGGTCCAGATCGAAACTGGCAAAGACACACAGAACCTGCTCTTTACTGGCGGGCACGTCCAAATGAAACAACCTACAACCAATGAAATTACACTCAGTGCCTTTCCCCGTCAAAGCCAGGGGAAGCAGAGACACACAACAGTAACAGATGACATAATTGCAGACTTCCCCTCTCATTGTGCATTCAAACTGCTTGCTGGCTCCGAGACAATCTGTGCGACCAGCTCTTTATATACCAGCTCTCTCGCCGCCATTGCTTGACCTGAAACTGGGACTTTACGGGTCAGTGGAGGAGGGAGACTAATGTGTCGGCAGATTTCAAACAGTCTGTATTTGTGCTGTATGCGTTTCCTGTATTTGTTGTCTATTTTGTTTTTGTTTTAAAGAGATACAGCGCAGAACAGGCCCTTCGGCCCACCTAGTCCGCACTGACCAGCAATCCCCGCACATTAACACTATTAGGGACAATTTACACTTATACCACACCAATTAACCTACAAACCTGTAGGTCTTTGGAGTGCGGGAGGAAACCGGTGATCACGGACAACACCCATAGTCTGGATCGAACTGGGGTCTCCGGTGCTGCAAGCGCTGTATCACTTTGGCTATGTTTGGGCGACTGTCATAGTCATAGCACATCACCGAAAAACCGCAACTGGACCCCCCCTTCGACATAAAATTTGAAATGTTAAATTATACTTCAACATTTTTAAAAAATGACAACCTACATCATCCTGGCTACAACCTACGTCATCCTGGCTACAACCTACGACAGCACCTATGTCAGGAGAAGTCAAGCTACGCTCGTTGGCGTGAAGCCAACTGTCTGTCACCGACTGTCCCCGAAAAGTTTTGAACATTTCAAAATCCAGCAGCAACCAGAAAAACGCAACGATTCTATGGGTGACTGAGGAGACGATTCACGACCATACAGGCGACGCCCCGGTGACTATGTGACGACAGTCTAGTCGCCTAAACAATCGCCTAAGTGGGACAGGGACATTAGGCACCAACTCTACTGGTTGTCTTTAGATTTTTCTTTAGATTTTAAGGATACAGCGCGGAAACAGGCCCAGCGTCGACCAGCGATCACCCCGTACACTAGCAATATCCAACCCACTAGGGATAATTTACGAATTTTTTACTGAAGTCAATTAACCTACAAACTTGTACATCTTTGAAGTGTGGGGAAAAACTGGAGCACTCGGAGAAAACCTACGTGGTCACAGGGAGATCGTACCAACACCGTACAGACAGCACCCGTAGTCAGGATCAAACCCAGGCCTCTGGTGCTGCAAGCCAGCTACTCTACCGCTGCACCACTGTGCCGCCTCTTAATATAAGCTACGATTCGCACACATGTGCACGAGTACGATTGTCCCTGTGTATGGTACGCTTTTTACTCAACTGGATGCAAAAAAAGAATTTAGCTGCCCCTGGGTACATATGACAGTAAAGTGCCGTTGTGTATTATGTTATACTGTCTGTGATTTAAGTAATTAAAAACTCGTCAGCAAGTTTTCAATTTGGAAGTAAAAAGCACCGTTCTCGGGAAGTTAGGACAACAGGGTTTTCAGGGTGTGTCGATATTCACAGGAAGTCTCTTGGTGTGTGTCATTCTTTTGAAGGGCACAGGGAATGTAGTGAATTTTAACGGGATTGATTGAGTTTCTATTTCATGGGAGCGCCTGGGAGTGCATTAATCCCTGCGGAGGCAGTGAGAATACCCCAGTGAATAAAGGTGCGCCGTCAGTGTTGTGGTTGATGGGAGGTATTTTGTGTTATAATCCAGTGAGAATGAACAAGAATAATCTGAGCTACAATGCCGCCAGAGGTTGACAACACTCACGGTCAAATCCCACTGATGCCATGACAGAAGACAATCTTCAGAGGATGAGGGGTGGGGGGAAAATGAAAAAAAATATGATAAACATAATGAGCACTTAGGCTTACCAATATTGCCTCAGGACGGACTCAGAAGTCAGAGGGTGTTCATTATTGTAGCCTGTAACACACGACTGCACTGAATGTTAATATGCCACAGAAATACGCTCAACAACACATAGATCTTCGGCTAATTGCTTTGGCAGTTTATTGCTCGGGTAAAATGCAGCCAAAGCTTATTGCTGAGCATGGCCTGGAGGGCAAACGACAGAAGGAGCAATTACACTCCAAATGCATCGGAAGGTGCTTTACTGAGAGTTAATCCCTGGGAGTAGAAGACACGGCAAAATCAGAGGACAAAAGCAGACAATGAAAGAAAGGACATGTAGAGAAAGCAGCGGCAACTGCGACAGAGCAGGCCTGAATGGTAATTTACTGTCCCCGGCACCTGTAACATGAGTGGGGCAACTGTAACATGAGTGGGGCAACTGTAACATGAGTGGGGCAAGCAGAAAAGGCGCAGGACAAGAACCAGCCAGCTTGTGGGGATCTAGACTGGAGCGACAGTACAGAGGAGGAATCGGTCACCCAAGATGCCTACCCATTCCGACTTGCGGCACCAAGGGGGGGTCAACAGATGGCTTGTCTGCTCTCAAACACAACGTTTCCAAATTGCTAACCGAAGACAAACACAAAATGCTGGAGAAACTCAGCGGGTCAGGCAGCATCACTAGAGAAAAGGAATAGGTGACGTTTTCCCATTCTTGACCCAAAACCCTTTCGGGACCCTTCAACAGACTGAGAGTCAAGGAGGGGTACATTAGAGGTATGAGAACAAAGGTATGAGAGCCGGCATCGATGACCCAGGAAAGGTAGAGCCCACAATGGTCTATGGTTGGCTGGGAACGAGGTGATAATGAAGGATACTGGGGAGGACTGGGGACTGGGGAGGAAAGGGACAGAGAGAGAGAGAGAGGGAATGCAAGGGTTGCTTGAAGTTAGAGAAATCAATATTCATGCCGCAGGGGTTGTAAACTGACCAAGCGAAATACGCGGTGCTGTTCCACAAATGAGCACGTGGCCTCACTCTGACAGTGGAGGCAGCCAAGGACAGAAAGGTCAGTGTGGGAGCGGGAAGTGGAGTTAAGACGTTTGGCAACTCGGCGATCGTGTCGGCCAAGGCGGACGAAGAATTGGGAGCTAGGAGTTGCAGGAGGGTCTCAATACCTCATATCCTCATGCAAGTGAACAACTGCTGAATCGCTGAGGTGGGATTTCATCTCAAAGGGTATTTGCAAGAGCACAAAAAAAGTCCATTTCAATAGTTTACTTCATGAGCTGATATGGTATCAGCCAGTGCTTTCTCAAGAGCAGTTATGGTTGCAACAAAGATCCTGGGTTCAAAACAGACGCACGAGATTCAAAAAGAGATGGTTAAGTAATGCAGCCGTTTATATTTCGTATGGATGTAGCAGGCACATTTGCGGTACATATTTAAGTGGGAGCATGCAGCTGGCTCAGTTTCATGTTGTGATGTTGAGCATCATGTGCTGTGGCTGCTTTCCAGCAATGTAACACCATCACAGATATTCAGTCTGTCAGCTAAACACGTTAAATCTTAACATGCAACCTATAGCAGCCTGAAAAATCAAAAAGCTGCAGAGGATGACCATCTGAATTTTATTTTTATAAAAGCTAGAAACACTCAGCAGGTCAGACAGCATCTGTGGAAAGAGAAACAGTTAATGTTTCAGGTCCGCGATCCTTTGTCTAAACTTGCTGACGTTTAAAAAAAAAAAGTTTATGTACACAGGCATGTCGTCATAGGTTTAAGGTGAGGGGGGAAAGATTTAATAGGAACTTGAGGGGTACCAAATTCACACAAAGGATGGTAGGTGTATGGAATGAGCTGCCGGAGGAGGTACATTTGGACAGGTACATGGATAAGAATGATTTGGTGGGATATGGGCCAACAGCAGGCAGGTGGGACTAGTGTAGATGGAACATGTGGGTAAGTTGGGCCATAGGGCCTGTAACCACGCTGTACGACTCAATGGCCTCGTATTTTACACTATTTGTTTTACCTTACACCGAAGATAGTCACCAACTGCTGGAGTAACTCAGCGGGTCAGGCAGCATCTCTGGAGAAAATAAATTGGTGACGTTTTGGGTCGAGATCCTTCTTCAGACTGAGAGTCATGGGAGAGAGAATCTAAAGACGTGGTTGAAGAACTGACTCTCAGTCTGACGAAGGGTCTTGACACGAAACGTCACCTATTCCTTTTCTCCAGAGATGCTGCCTGAGCTACTTCAGCATTTTGTGTCGACCAATATTTACTAATCTGGGAGTCCCACAGAAAGACACTCACCAAACCCGCAACGCAAATTCGAGGATTATTTGAACTCCTAGCGGTATGAAATGGCTGAAGTTACACTCTTGGCACAGGGAATCAAGGAGTGGGGGAAAACAGTTTATCCAGACATCGCAATTTTGATACATTCTTAAACTTTGCGCCGTCAGATGGATTTGTGCACAGCTTAAATGGTGAATGGACCGAGTCCAAATTTTCAAATGTGCAGAGGTTTATGCTCGATTTCCACTTGAAAAACTGTGACTTCAATGGAAAATGCGGCAGAAAAATGCTAGCAAACAATGCCAAGGAATTTCATCAATTTGACCAGGCACCAAGAAGATTAGAGTTTATGGCCAGAGGCAGCAGTGAGATTTCCATTGCTGAAACAAGTTCACCACTATGTAGATTCTTCCTACACGTTCAAGGGCAGCCGTTCACCAGAAGCCTCTGCTTTTTAGCCGGCAAAAAAGACGTGCTTGTCAAAAAGGACATCCAAAGATGGCAAATAAATTCAAACACACAACGACAAACCACTGCATTATTACCAACACAAACCACACACAGAAAGAGAATAAGTCCAGCAGCAAAGTGCAAAGGGAAAAACAGCATATTTTCTTGCAACCTAGAATCAGGCCATTCAGCCTACTGAGTCCATGCTAACCAAAGATCCTATAGCGGAGCAAGATAGGCCACTCCTGCTAAATGCATTGGCTGACGTGTAGTGGAACATGTGCCTTTTTTTCATCCATTTCAGTAACCCGACCCGACTTTGTATGTCCCTCTCGGCATTGCGGGGGAACAGCTTGCGTGTGTGATATGGGGTTAGATTCATAATTCTGTTCATTCATAATTCTGTTAAATTTTGTTAAAGATTAATATGTTAACAAATTATGATTCTGTTAATTGTCTTTTTAATGTTTTTTAAAAAAGCTTTTCTTTTTAAATGACTCACGTGCTGTGCTTGAGTTTATCTTTGTATTACTCTTGCACTCTGTAATTTATCTAATCACACTGTTGACAACTGTGGTATTTGGAAAATAAATGCAATATGAAGATTCCAGTTGCTCTGCTGTTGGAATCTTGGAATGTTCCTTAATGTTTTTTTGTGTCTATGGAATTGTTTTTCAACAATAAAATGGGTCTGGTCTTCCCAATAGCCAGAGTGTGGAATGAGATCTGTCTGTAATGGTGGGGTTATCTAAATGAAGTATTTAACAAAATATAAATTGTTTTGAGCTAGATTAAAAAAATGATGTATAACTGAAGGATGGTTTTATTCAGCGACCATACAACTGATTAGACTGTGTAGGAAAGAACACACATACATGTTTAAGAAAGAACTGCAGATGCTGGAAAATCGAACCTGCACCCGTTGAGTTTCTCCAGCACTTTTGTCTACACACATATATGAATGTGTTATAGATGTATATAATCATATAACACACACATACGTATTTCTCCAGATTTTTATATATAATGCTAAACTTTTTTTCGGACTCAAGACCAGACAAGGGGCAACATTACATAAAAATACATTGCAACCTCCCCGTAACTTTACCCTGGCGTCCCAGCCGTGCTGATCCGGGCCAGACTTCACACACAGGCTGTGGAAGGAACATAGGCATCTTTTTGCTTTTTATTGTGAGGCAGAGAGGCAGAAAGAAAATGAGGAGAAGATTTTTACCAAAGGTGTTTGATTTTTACGAGGATGTTTCCGTAACCGGCTTCCGTCTCCGCACTAGTATCTTTGCTCTGCTACGGCGGACAACGATGGCGGGGACGGAAGCCGGTTACAGAAATGGGGCCGAAGATTACCCATCAATCTGCCCATGACCGTACTACGTCTTTTTCGCCGAGTGGACTATCTTGTTCGCTATAGGATCTTTGATGCTAACAATGGATTTCTACACTAAATCCAATTGAATTCGACAAGACCTAAATTGGTACAATGCCCACACTACTAATGGTAGTGGCAGAATAGGAACATATTTTGAGATAATAGTGCAGAGAGAGTAATCATTTTTGTACTGATAATCTGATAATAGAAACATAGAAAATAGGTGCAGGAGTAGGCCATTCGGCCCTTCGAGCCAGCACCGCCATTCAATATGATCATGGCTGATCATCTAAATTCAGTACTCCGTTCCTGCTTTCCCCCATATCCCTTGATTCCTTTATCCCTAAGAGCTAAATCTAACATAATTTAGCATGTGCAGAGATACTTGTATTAAGAAATGTGATTATCTACTTTTGAGAGGAGATATGGTTATCCTTGATCTAGTAAAGTACTGAATGTTTAAGTTAAATATTATGCATCCTGTATAATGACTAGAAATGTCATAGCTAAACACACATAGCAACTGCCAAGGCTCAATGAGAAGTATCTAAGAAAACTAGACATTGGTGAAGTAGATATGGTTTATTATTCATGCAGGTGCTTTCTCCGGGCTACCATATGAAACGTCTGATGTAGGTCGCCAGCACAAGACAAGGAGACAACGACTTTCCAGCCACAGCTGCAGCGATAGCCGACACAAACCTGACAGATACGCATTTGGAATGAGTGTCGGAACACACTGTCCAAGGTTGGTGCCAGTCAGAATTGTCACGTTTTGTAAAGATGGTTGAAGTGGGGACATACTTCACGCTCATTCCCACTGCTTCACAGAGGGTGGTGGATACATGAGGAGGTACTCGAGGCAGGTACAACAACATTTAAAAGGCATTTGGACAGAACATAGATAGGAAAGGTTTGGGGGGATTTGAGCCAAATATAGGTAAGTGCGATTATCGTCGATGGATCAGTTGGCATGGACAGGTTTGGCCAAAGGGACCTACTTCTGCGTAACAATAACTGCAGAGATGCTGGTTTAAACCGAAGATAGACACAAAAAGCTGGAGTAACTCAGCGGCAATTTTCCTGTTTCTTTTACCGACTCTTTCAAAGGCAGACTGAAGTTTGACCAGTGGGATCACGCACACGAGCAGAATGCACAATGGAATTGATATCAGATATCAGATGCTAGTCAGTATCTATTTGAACACCCATGAGGCACAACAACAGCAGGCGTCATTAATTCCATCTTATCATCCAACTTCGAAAGGTCATCATCATAGAGACAAACAGCACAGAAACAGGTCCTCGGCCCGCCAACCCCATCGCTAATTGTCAACAACCATTTACATTAGTCCCATTTTTTAAAATTCATCCCACGTGGCCATCAACTCGGCTGAGATTCCACCATTCACCTACACAGTAGGGACTATTCACAGATAATGGTCGTTCAACTTATCGAGCCACGAATCTCTGGGATAAACACAAAATGATGGAGTAACTCAGTGAGACAGGCAGCATCTCTGGAGAGAAGGAATGGGTGACGTTTCGGGTCGAGACCTTTCTTCAGACTCAACCCGAAACGGCACCCATTCTGAGATACGGAACCTTACACTTCCTTATCTCTGTATCTCCTTCTCCCCTGACTCAGTCTGAAGAAGGGTCTTGACCCGAAACGTCACTCAGTCTTTCTATCCAGAGATGCTTCCTGTTCCGCTGAGTTACTCTCTATCTTTGGTTTAAACCAGCATCTGCAGTTCCTTCCTGCACAAACAAGAGATGCTGCTTCAAATCAGACTTGATTTGGTTGTCCAAGTCAATGCTGTGATGTGTTAAGAACTATGGCTTTAACCAGTCTGTATTGAAATAAGGGCTCACACTATTCATTTTTTCCCCCTCTCTCTGCCTCAAACCAAACCTGACAGACATTGTGTGATGAAAGCGAGACCAGAGTGATGGACTGAAAGATGAAGGGGGAACAGAGCGCAGAAGTACGAGTCAAATCTGGGTAAAACAGGGAAAACGTGCTCAAAGGGATTTACAATATGTACAATGCTGCTTTACTCCAGTAAGCATTCAAACCGCTCCTTCCAGTAGTCAGCGCAGGTGGCACAGCCTGTGTGGGCACAATGAACAATTCACTATTGTGCGAAAGGGATCAAGAGTTCCATGTCATTGTTTCAGCTTGCCTTGTAACATAAAAACCTTGCTGAGCCCACTCAGAGGAAGTATTCTGGAGTAAAAGATCATACAATTTGAAAAATGCAATGACCATTTTATATAGGCAGGAACTGCAGATGCTGGTTTCCACCGAAGAGAGACACAAAATGCCCCCCCCCCCCCAGTTACATTGGCACTGCGTAACAACTTTCACATACGAGGGCGGCATTGTGGCGCGGAGGTAGAGTTGCTGCCTTACAACACCAGAGACCCGGGTTCAGTCCCGACCGAGGGTGATGTCTGTATGGAGTTTTGTACACTCTCCCTGTGGCCACGTGTGTTTTCTCAGAGTACTCTGGTTTCCTCCCACACTCCAAAGACGTACAGGTTTGCAGGTTATATGGCTTTGGTAAAATTGTAAATTGGCCCCAGTATGTAGGGTAGTGTTAGCGTATGGGGTGATCGATGGTCGGCACGGACTCTGGGCCGAAGGACCTGTTTTCGCGCTGTATCCCTAAACTAAACTAAAATATCACGTACTTAAAATATCCCAGAGTTGCTTCATGGAAACCACAAAAAAATTTAAACTGATCGATAAATTGCAATATTGGGCATAATCATAAAGCTCTACTAAGGAGGAGGTCGTTAAGAGAGAATATGATGGTGAAGTGTATGGAAAGCTTGGCAACACAAGATTCCAGCATCTGCAAACTCCTGAGTAACAAAGTTCGAGAGGCAATAAGTGGATCTGTGCAGGGAAATCAAGGAGACATTCTGAAGAAAGGTCCTGACCCAAATGCTGCCTGTATGGAACTATGAGTTCCTCCCGCAGTGTTTGTTTTGTGCAGAGCAGATTAATCTGAAGACAGACACAAAAATGCTGGAGTAACTCAGCGGGACAGGCAGCATCTCTGGGGAGAAGGAATTTGTCATTTTAGGTCGAGGCGTTCTTCAGATTGAGGAGCCAGACTCCAATGGCAGAAAACATATATAGGGATTTGTTTAAGAAAATGGAATTGAGAAGTTCAGTGTCTCAGGTGGCTGAAGGATTGGAGTAGATGGCAGGCAAAAAGCCGGAGCATCAGGATGGTGGGTGAATGAGCGGGGCAAGCATGATCACTAGAGATCTGGATGACCTCAAGTTCAGGGAGGGTTAGATGAGAGAGGTTACCCAACGATCTCAATGTTATAATAAATATAAGACCACGCATGCACCAACAATTTCAAGCCTGTTGCAACAAAGCTCCTTTCACCTCATATATTGTGAAGAATTTAACTCTGACCACCTACCAAACAATGACGCATAAACACACAAGAGTAAACTTTAATTCATAAGTTCATAAGTTATAGGAGCAGAGTTAGGCCATTCGGCCCATCAAGTCTACGCCATTCAATCATGGCTGATCTATCATTCCCTCTCAACCCCATTCTCCTGCCTTCTTCCCATAGCTCCTGACACCGGTACTAATCAAGAATCTATGTATCTCTGCCTTAAAAATATCCACAGACTTGGCCTTCACAGCCGCCTGTGGCAATAAATTCCACAGATTCACCAACATCTGACTAAATAAATGTCTCCTCCTCTCCTCTCCTCTCCAAAGGTATGTCCTTTTATTCTGAGGCTATGGCTTCTGGTCCTAGACTCTCCCACATGCTCTCCACATCCACTCTATCCAGGCATTTCGTCATTTGGTAAGTTTCAATGAGTCCCCCCTCATCCTTCTAAACTCCAGCGAGTAGAGGCCCAGTGCCATCTAACCGAGTGGTACCTCGCTGGTATGCCCGTCTCACCCTCCCCAAGCTTGCTCCGGCTTACACTGCTAAATTTTAACCGATCTATATTTATATAATGCCTTTCAAGACATTGCAAGCTTTAAGCTTAACTCTTCTGGATGAGGATGGAATGAAGCAAGCGGAATTTAAGTGCTTTTATTTTCATCATGAAAGTGCCCTAGCTTTTCTACGCAGTGAACTTTGACACCATTAGCCGCAACACATAACTGAGACCTATTGGAATTGCCTGGGATTTATGTCACAAGGTTCAAAGGGCCAACCTTTAAATGTTACGTTGAAGAGACTTTGCACATTTGCATCAACACTTCATTGCACAATAACGCGGTGACACAAACACAAGACCGAGCTATGGCTGACTAACCAAAATTCCCAAGCAATGGTATCAGCAGTGATTCTCCCAGACCAGTCAGAAAGCTACAGGGTCAGATAACACCAGAGATTTGTGCAGCTAATACATTTCACTCACTGCTGCATCAGTCAGAAACATTTAGGCGATTTTCCCTAAGTCCTAGTTAGCATTTATCCCCCTACAAACGTTGGTGTGACGGGTCTGCGGATTAATGGTCAGATCAATCATTTTTTAAAAGGCACGACAACCATTTGTTTGAAGAAGGGTCCTGACTCAAATTGTCACCAATCCATGTTCTCCAGGGAGGCTGCCTGCCCTGCTGAGTTATTCCAGCATTTTGTCATCGAATCACAGAGACTTCCAGCGCTGTAAACATGACCTTCGGCCCAGCTTGCTCACACCGGCCAATATGTTCAATCTACTGGGTAGCTGTTTAATTTCCACGACATTGTAGCCAAACCAAAGAAGAGGTTCCAGATTTGTAAAGTCATATTCTTACAGCATGGAAACAGGCCATTCGGCCCAGCTTGCCCACACCGGCCCACACCATCTACACTAGTCCCACCTGCCTGCATTTGGCCCATATCCCTCTAAACCGGTCCTATCCATGTACCCGTCTAAATGTTTCTTAAACGTTGCCATAGTCCCTACCTTAACTACCAACTCCGGCAGCTCGTTCCATACACCTACCTCCCTCTGCGTGAAAAGGTTACCCTTCAGGTCATATTAAATTAAACTAGAACTAGAAATTATGTGTCTATCTTCAGTGCAAACCAGCATCTGTAGCTTGTTCCTACACATGTTGCCTGACCAGTATGTTATTCCAGTATTTGAACCTTTCTTGCTACAATTCATTGCTGTTTATGGGAGTGTACTGTGCACAGATTGATTGACTGCTTGCTTTCTCTGAAACAACATTGACCACATTTTAAAAATCCTTTGTTTGCAAAGCACTTTGAGATAGAGTCGCAGGGACAAGGTGTGGGAACAAGTCCGTCGGCCCACTGTCGGTCCATGCTGAACACCAAGTTCCTATTTACTCTAATCCTACACTAGTCCCCCTTTTTGCTAATATTCCCATGCATGGGAGTCATGGGGGTTGGGGCAGGATTCCCATGGATGGCTCCAACTAAGCCAGAGATGTTACCGCACAGCTCAAGGTTAATTTAGTGCAACCGTCACTGCATAGCCATGGTTTAAAACTGGGGTGCAGCACCAGTGTTATTGTACACAGGCAGCTGTGGAGGCCACGCCAATGGATATTGTTAAGGCACAGATTGATAGATTCTTGATTAGTACAGATGTCAGGGGTTATGGGTGAGAAGGCAGGAGAATGAGGCTGAGAAGTAAAGATAGATCAGCCATGATTGAACGGCGGAGTAGACTTGATGGGTCATATGACCTAATTCCGCTACTAAAACTTGTGAGCGTCTGACGCAATAACAGACATTGTCTGTCTGTCTTCGGTTTAAACCAGCATCTGCAGTTTCCTGTGGGAATAGGTCATTGCTTAACATTGGGGTACAGTACGGGTGGGGACAGGTCACTGTTTAACATTAGTTTACAATATGCAGATGCAGATCTCTTGGTGATATTAGCTGCCCTTTCAAAGGCTCATTTAAAGATGGGATACAGGCACCATGGGCTGTAGGTCTGAAGAAGGGTTTCGACCTCGAAATGTTGCCAATTTCCTTCGCTCCATAGATGCTGCCTCACCTGCTGAGTTTCTCCAGCATCTGTGTCTACCTTCGATTTTCCAGCATCTGCAGTTCCCTCTTATACATGGGGCTGTATGCCGTTTGAATCACTGATCCTGACCAGATTGCTCTTGTCTCCCCACTCCACCCCTATTCCAGATTTTGCTACTGTTAGTGATAAGCAAGTGTGCGTGAACATCAGGGTCCCCCAAAAAAAAAGATTAAAATGAAGGACAAAAGTTCCCAGCAGTGGGCAGGGAGGAAATGCTTGCAGCTTCCTGATGGAGGGGACTGGGAGGAATTTGTTCTGTGGGAGGAATGTGTGAACAGTTAGCTTCAAACAAAAACACTTTGCGTTGATATAGTTGTTTGGAATAGCCTGGAGCCTTGCATTTAGGGTTTTCCTTTGAACGTGAAGGAAACACACCAAGGGCTGCAGAGCTTTGTACAGATGGGCAGATTTTATGAATGAGTATGGAAAAAAACAAATTTTCCTTTTTCATCTTGAACAATGTTTCACTTCTGAGCTCTGGGACTCCTATAATTATATGGCGCTTCCTGTGGTCCTGCCCATTACCTGCCCCACATCCACCCCTTTATTATTCATTTGAATGAGAACAGACTGAACAGCTCATAGCAACTGTTTACCTAAATTCACAGCCAAGGTGCTGCAAATTAGGCTAGGCACTGAAAAGCTGTCTGCAATGTAGACAAGGGTCTCTCAGGAGAAGGGAGGAAATTGGAACTGAACAGTCCATGTCAATGACACAATTAGGACGCTGGTTTAGCTGTGGAATCAAGTCAGCTAGTCAAAGACAATGGGGCACACTCACAATGTCACAGGAGGCCACCATTTAATGCACGGAACAATTGCCGGCTCTTTGATGATGAGTGCTGAGGGTGGGGTCAAGGGATATGGAAAGAAAGCTGGAACAGACAGATTAGATATTGGATGGTGGAACAGGCTTAGAAGGACAAATGGCCTTCTCCTACTTCCATTTATTGATACATTTGGAATCCCAGCAGTTCCATACCTATTTTATTCCACCTTGGCTTTACATCAAATGGTTATCCTTTAATGGATATCCGTTAATGCAAATCTTTTACCATCTCCTCCTCACACTTTGGAGAAACAGCGTGGAAATAGGCTCTTCGGCCCACTGAGTCCACACTGACCAACAATTCCCGTACACTAACATTATCCTACACACTGGGGACCATTGTACCGAAGCCAATTAACTTACAAACCTGCACGTCTTTGGGGGTGTGGAAGGAAAACGGAGTAGCCGGAGAAAGCCAACGCGGTCACAGGGAGAATGTACAAACTCCGTACAGACAGCGGTCGAGTTACTGCCAACTGCGCCAAGGACCCAGGTTCGATCTTGGTACTCTTGCTGGTACATATGACAATGAAACACTTTAAATCTCAGTGCTTCTGTTCTGCTGGACCAAGCCCCAATCTTGTTGGTTCCTGGCTATTCCGTGAGAGGTGATCCCATTACCAATCTGAAACCACTGTGCATCCTTTCATGTATAATTCACATGTTAATGCGGAGCAGGATTGTTGAATCTGGGGTATCAAGTAGCTTCCACTCAGCTCCACAACTCCATTCGCCTTTGATTACTAATACCAAGAGGCAGAAAAACATCAGGACAAGCTAAACTCGTTATGACAGTGAGAAAATACCAAACTAAACGGCAGCGGTAGAGTCGCTGCCTTACAGTGCCAGAGACCACGGGTTCGATCCCGACTATGGGTGCTGTCTGTACGGAGTTTGTATGTTCTCCCTCTGACCGCGTGAGTTTTCCCCAGGTGCTCTGGTTTCCTCCCACACTCCAAAGATGTACGGGTTTTTAGGTTAATTAGCTTTGGTAAAAATTGGAAATTATCCCTCGTGTGTAGGATAGTGCTAGTATATAGGGACCGCTGGTCGCCCCCCAGACCCGATGGGGCGAAGGGCCTTTATTCCATGATATATCTAAAAATAGACTAAACAGAGAGACAGGGTGGTTTCACGTCTTTGTCACATGTTAAGTGTGAGAAGTAACCAAGGGGAAAATAAATCAAACTTTGGAAAAGCAGAATATAGAAGCAAAGAACTACAGATGCTGATTTATACCAAAGATGATGGACACAAAGTGCTGGAGTAACCCAGAAGGTCAGGCAGCATCTCCGGAGAAAAGGGATAGGTGACATTCCGGGTTGGGACCCTTCTTTAGACTGAAAGATATAGGTGAGGGTGAACAGGAGGTGAGAAAAGGCCAGAACAAATCAGGGCCAGCAACAGATGATGGCAGGAAGGGTCGAGTCCATAATGGCCCATTATTGGCTGGCGGAATGGTCCACCGTGGACTCCACCAGTCAACCAGTAAAAAACACGTGAAAAGCGAGGAAAGACCATGACAAATCAGGGCCGACAATAGATTACCTCAGGCAGGGAGGTGCCCTGATCGGCCAACCTTTAGCTCAGGATGGTGTGATCTCAAGAGGGATACATTGCGGTGAACTGTGGAACCGGTTAAACGACTAGGGGGGAGGGTGTGTTAATGGAAATTAATAAAAATGGGAGATCGCCTGCTTTTGTTTCCCTTTGTGCATCCTTCCGACACACTCCATCTCCCCAACTGGTTTCAGAAGGTTCTCGACCAGAAACATCACCTATTCCTTTTCTCCAGTGATGCTGTCTGACACGCTGAGTTACTCCAGCTGTCTGACCCGCTCAGTTACCCCAGCTTTGTGTGTCTATCTTCCACTTATCACCTACCAGCTCTATCCCACTTGACTTTGTGCTGCTATATAATGACAATCCTTCCTGTTCCCGCTCAGTCCTGGCGAAACATTGCCTTGCACCTTTTTCCTCCATAGATAACTGCTTGACGTGCTCCGTTCTTCCAGCGCGCTGCTTCCTTTCCCCTCAATCAGTTTCATTTTGTCTGACCTGGTTGATTCCCTGTTTATTTGTGAATTGCCATTCTTGTCAAGGGAAGGAAAGGTTTTCAAAACTGGATTGTAAGGGAATTCTCGGGTGGTCACGGACCTTCTTGTGGGGATTCCCCCTCGGTGTCATTCTCAGCAGGGGAATCCCCGGGAAACAGTCACTATTTGTGCTGGTGGGCGGGGAATCTCTCGCAAGGCAAACTGATGGAATCAGAACCTCAAACCCCAAACAGAAAGCACTCAGCAAGTCAGAAAACTGGAAAGAGAAAAACAATGCCGATGAAAGAGGATCGACTGAAACGTTAACTCTGCTTAGATCCCCCACACTGACCAGCTGAGCATTTCCTGCAAGTTTTGTTCTTCAACTGTTTTTGTTTCAATTCACAAGCTATCCGCAATATTTTACTTCTCCAGATCTTGAAAATTATTCCAATAATACAACCATTAATACACTGCCTCAATCAAATGACCAATTCAAAGACGGCACCAAAGTCATTGACAGCCAAGGTTTTTCCATTGCAGTGGGAGTTCTTTAACTCGATGGTGTAAATGGTGGCCTACAAACACCAGCTATACCATGAATTAGGAACTGTCTTAGTTGCACAAGGGACTTGGGGCTTTTGTTTGCATTTATAGTGGAGTTTTTTTTTAGTCCATTGAACGTTCTTTTGTTTATTGTGCTATCTGTGAATACTGTGTTTATAGTTCTGTTACGCTGCTGCAAGTAATTCCATTGTTCTACTTTTGGTACAAATGACAATTAAACACTCTTGACATTGCACATAAGTAAGTGCAATCCACAAAAAATGTGCTGTTCAATTCTAATTGGAAATGTAGGTGGTGGCTGTGAATCGGCAAGTGGCCCTGTTGTTTTGTAGTCTAACCCAGTGCGTTTACTGACACACAGCAGAAAGACAGTGGACAGGCAGTTCTCCTTTCTGCTCATGTACAGCACTCGAATGAAAAGGAATAGGATAGCGCTCGGTGACAGCTCGGTTATTGGCTCTTAAATGAATGATAGACTTAGATTACTTTACAACTTTCAGTTCCCCTCCACCCCACCCCAACAGATTCCCAACTTCATTAACTAAAAGGTCCCAGTTCGGTCATTTCAGAATTGAGTTTTAATTCAAGGCGAGTCCTGGAGTCATATTCATACAGCACATAATTGGGCCCATCAGCCCACCATGTCCCTACCCGTCTATACTGATCTCATATGCCTGCATTAGGACTGCATCCTATTAATTCTTGCCTATTTAAGTGCCTGACTAAATGCATCTTAAAATGACTTATTATACATGACTGGTATCTCCTCTGGTAGAGCACCCCCAATATCAACTACTCTCTTCCCTTCAAATTCCCTTTAAATCTCTCCCTCTCACTTTAAACTTGCTCTCTTTATTTTGAGATTCCCACCAGGTTTCCGAATATCTATCCTGTTCCTCCTAAAATCTAATACACCTCCATCAGGTCGCCTCTCAGATTCCATCGCTCCATGGAAAACAAAGCCAGCCTAATTAATGTGTCCCTACAACTAAAGCTCTCCCATCCAGGCAACTTCCTGATAAAGACTAAAGAACTGCAGATGCTGGAATCTAGAGCAATACGAAGTGCTGGAGGAACTCATCAGGTCAGGCAGCGTCTGTGGAGGGAATAGGCAGATGATGTTTCGGGTCAGGTCCCTTCTTCAAACTTCATCAGTGATAGCAGAAGTGCAGAATATAGAGGAGATACAGCTTCGAGTTGGAACTCTTCTTCAGACTCTTTTCAGTCACGAAACGTCGCCCTCTCCTTTTCTCCAGTTTCTGCCTGACCTGCTGAGTTACTGCAGCATTTTGTGTCTATCTTCGGTGTAAATCTTGACATCTCCCCTTCAAAACGCCATGGATGAAAAGCTTCAAAGCAAAATTGAACCATTTTGCTCCATGGGAGGATCTACTTAAACAGAGCATGAGCAAATTAATGGCCATGTTGGGGTGGAATTGTGGATCTGGCTTGGAAGCTGAGTAGCCCACACCAGTGGAATAAGTCACCCATTCCACCACATGGAATAGTGCAGTCCAAAGTCAAACAAGCATTCTGACGGCATTTAAGATGGCAAACTACAGGGCAATTCTACTCCATGTGACTGCTTCATAACTAGGTTTAATTTACCATATCGGTGGCGAGGATCAGTTGCATTTTAGTTGCAAGTCAGTTGCAAGTTGTACTGTGCATCAGTGGTCAATAGCTAAGCAAATGTTACAATGCCCGAATCTCTTGTCAACAGAAAGGTTAAAGTGGACCACGCACTGGTAGACACAGCATGCTGGAATTAATCCGTAGGACAAGCAGAATCACTAGAAAAAAGGAATAGGTGACGTTTCCCATTCTTGACCTAAAACCCTTTCGGGACCCTTCATCAGACTGAGATGCTAAGATGTTGCCTGTCCTGCTGGGTTACTCCAGCATTTTGTGTCTACCTTTGGTATAAACCAGCATCTGCGGTTCCTTCCTCACAAACTGGTGCATGGATTTCACCTACGTTTCCCAGTGACACTGCACATGTGGTGGAATCCGAGGGGTCAAACAGAGGGGTTTCCAAAGATGCACATAATAACATCATTAAAGATTCCACGCCAAGCTGGATGGGTCTTAACATCAGTCCGTAGAATACAAACGTCAAACAAGATTAGTCACTTATAAAGGGTTGAGTACATTATGTGTCTTTAATGCCAACACACACACACATCATGCCCAATGCACTTTCACCTTTGTTTTGAATCATGTCTTGTGCTGATAAGCTAACCAGTCAAATCTCTGTTCGGGGAGAATGATTGATTGCAGGAACACCACATGCTACACAGACCAAAAGGGAAGTGTGCGGTTTGCACAAATATTTTACCACATCACAGCCCCAACTCCTTCCCACAACAGCTGAGTCATTTAGTTTAGTTTAGTGACACATCACGGAAACAGGCCCTTTGGCCCACCAGGTCCTCGCCGACCGGCGATCCCCGCATATTAACACTATCCTACACACACTAGGGACGATTTTTACATTTACCAAGCTTACTAACCTACATACCTGTACGTCTTTGGAGTGTGGGAGGAAACTGAAGATCTCGGAGAAAACCCATGCAGGTCACGGGTAGAACGTACAAACGCTGTACAGACAGCACCCGTTGTCGGGATCGAACCCGGGTCTCCGGTGCTGCATTCAATGTAAGGCAGCAACTCTACCGCTGCGCCACGCACACACGCACAAAATGCCAAACAATCACACTCACATACATTTTGCATGCCTGGCTCGACAATTAACTTAGAAAAGAGGAAATTAACTTCACCTATTATGAAGAATGCCATTAGCGACCGTCTCCCTTTCACCGACCTCTTTCACAAGATTTTTACCCTTCCTCATTATCTATTTACCATCTCATACCACCCCACTAACCCCATATTTCACCTCTACAAACATATTCCTTCCACACACTCTTTTGTTAAAGTATGGACTATAGCATGACACCAGTGACACATATTAACATGACAAAGCGCTGGAGTAACTCAAAGATAGATACAAAAACTGGAGTAACTCGAGCATGGCTGGAGAGAAGGAACAGGTGATGTTTCTTCAGACCGAAGATGGGTCTCGACCCGAAATGTCACCTATTCACTTCCTCCAGAGATGCTGTCCGACCCACTGAGTTACTCCAGCTTTTTGTGCCTATCTTCACTTTAAATGAGCATCTGCAGTTCCATCCTACACATCCTGGAGTAACTCAGTAGGTCGGACAACATCTCTGGAGAACATGGGTAGTTGACGTTTCGGGTCATCGATCCTTGTTCTCCAGAGGTGCTGCCTGACCAGCCGTGATACTCCAGCACTTTGTGTCTTTTTTTGTAAAGCAGCAGCTGCAGTTCCTTGTTTCTACACATTTTTAACATTACAGAAAAATAACAAACTCGACACTGTTCCGGTTATCAACGACTAATTTTGTTTGAAATTTGTATTTTCTATGGGCTGATGTTAAAGACCAAATCCGGGTTGGTTTGGAGTTTTTAAATGACGTCATGTGTAGCTTTGGGAACTTCTCGTTTGTTCCCCCAGATTTCCCCACACGAATAATGTCACCGGTAACATCCCGGATCCATGCAGTATTTGGGCATTTGTCAATATAAACCTGTTTAAGAGCACATCAGACATTGTAACAGTTGAGCCCTGACCACTGATGTAGGGGACAATTTCTGATTGGACACGCCCCAACTTACATGAGAGATGACTTATGTAAATTTGCAATTTTTGTTTAGTTTTTACTGACACGTGAACCAAGGTGCTGAGAAAAAGCATTTTATTGCATGCTAACCAGTCTGCGGAAGGTCTCCACATGATTACAGTCAAGCCATCCACAGCGTACAGATACAGGATAAAGGGAGCAACGTTTTTGTCACTTACTCCTGATCTGCCAATAAAACATCCCTCACCTGCACCCACCTGCTTTGTCCCCCCCCCCCACCTGTTTACCAGCTTCCCCCCACTACAATCAGTCTGAAGAAGGGTCCAAACCCCAAACCGCCTACCCTTTCCCTCCACAGATGCTGCCTGACCAACTAACTAACTCCAGCACTTTGTCTTATACTCAGGATTCCGTTACCTGCATTTTCCTGGCATCTTCCATTCACAGTAGAGACGGTGGTTGCAGCACTCAGTGACAAAAGTGTGTTTGTCACAGACAGACAACATGTGCTTTCAGGCCTCACAACATTTGGCTGGTCTTGGAAAGCCTAATCCCAGCGACACTGTTCCTCTGCGCTTGAGCTCAGATCAGAAGCAACCGTGAGTGCATTCCCTGCAAACGCTGCTGGAATTTAGTTCAGTTTTAGTTTATTATTGTCCGGTGTACCAAGATAAAGCGAAAAGCTTGTTTCTGCATAACATCCAGTCAGATCGTACTATACAGTACATGATTGATTGATAAAAATACATCTATTGATGCTCCTGAACACATCATCAGTGATGTAACCTGGGGTCATTGGGTGTTTTTGGTCTGTCAACATCAGACACCCTCACCCAGGCGACCCAGCTGTGGTTGATCAGACCATGACTTGTGTTCAGGTGGCATTCGCTCCTCCCCATGAACCTTCTCTCCTGATCCAGAGCCATCTCAAGGCCTATCTCCGCTGCCTCTGTGGTGTTCTTGATGGCTCTTCTCTTCTCCCTTCCGTTGATGCCCAGTGCACTCAAGGTTCTGTAGAGCGATTGCCCTGCAAAACCTCTGCAGGCAACCTTGATGGGCATACACCTTGTCTTCTAGCCCTGCTTACGGCTCTTGGTATAGTACCGAAGAAAGAGACAAAAAGCTGGAGCAACTCAGCGGGTCAGGCAGCATTTCTGGAGAAAAGGAATGGGTGACATTTCAGGTTGAGACCCTTCTTCAGACCGAGAGTCGGGGGGAAGGGAACCAAGAGATATAGAGGATGATATAGAGAGAGAGATATAGAACAAATGAATGATTGATATGCAAAAGAGTAATGATGATCAAGGAAACCGTCCATTGTTAGCTGTGGGCTAACCTGTGTTTATGTTTTTTGTGCATAGGATTGTGTGTTTATGTTTGTATGCATACATACATACACGCATACAGAGAGTTATATGTATAAACACACACACATATATGCATATACACACACACATACACAGACACACAGACATAAATAGCTGGAGTAACTCAGCGGGACAGGCAGCATCTCTGAAGAAAAGGAATGGATGACGTTTCGGGTCGAGCCCTTCTTGAATACGCATGTACACACACATACTCACACACATATTCACACACATATGTTTTGAATGCATCGCTCACTGAGTAGAGAATGCAGATTTGCTTGGAGCTAGCAGAATGGAACAGGATTAATAACAGAAAATGCAGAGAAAAGGAAGTGGGAAAAAAGGCGAGCAAAACCGGAAGGTCATTGAGTGAAATGCTCTATAAATTTAACCACCATTTCCTACACATACTTCTGTTTAGGCAATTCCTAGGGATCGAGCTTGACCTGCCTCCACTCACATTTTATGGGCTTGGAGCAGATTGATGAGGTCTGTACACTCTTCCACAAATGGGGCAGGAGGAGGCCGATGAGGAGGAAAGGGAGTTGGTCTGATTCTTCCGCCATTTCCGCAGGGTCTCCTTGTACTCCAGGTGTGCGGTATCCAGGGTTGTTAATACTGCCCTGAACACCACTGTCCTGCTACCTGTTTTGATGGGTCAGGGATCACCAGTAATCGGGGGTGATGGGGAGAATGGGGCTGAGAGAGAAAGATAGATCAGCCATGATTGAAAGGCAGAGTAGACTTGATGGGATGAATGGCCTAATTATGCTCCGAGAACCTATGAGCATAACCAGGGTTGCTGAAGCTGTAAGGCATCAATCAGTAATAAGTGCTGCGCCTCTCTGTCTCTCTACGGCTAATAGTTTGAGAGGCAGGTTTGGTAGGGCTCCACAACTGGCTGTCGATGAATGAGTCAAACATTGAGGGCTGTTATCTCAAACTTGAGAGGTAAAAACTTTAGAAAGAGAGACTAAAGAATGAATCAGATGCAGAGACTCATAAACCACATGAAATGGAAGTCGTGCCCTAGTTTGAAGGGCAGCCACTGTAAGCTGTGTTCTATCCTCTTACATACTCCTCTCATGTTGTACGCAGTCTCTGTCAGATGGTTTAAATAAAGAACTGTTCTAGTCAGATGAATGGGCTGCAGCAAACAACATCAGGGCACGTGCTGGGTTTGAGGGAGATGCTGAGCAGGGAGGTCAATGCATGCACAAACCATGTCATTGCGATCTGTACAGCATCCAGCTTCTCTGAAGCCAAATCAGAAGGTGTGGGCAGTGGCTTAGTGAAGGTCATTAAATGGTTGTACAGGTTTCTCTCTCCTTCTCCTCCTTTCGCATCTGTGTGGATTTAACCATATGCTTTTGTTTAAAGTGCTGGACCTTTGCTTTTAATAGGTCAGAATTCTACTTTTTGTCTCAATCATTTTTAAAAGCTTAGAATTCTTTTCAATGTTTGCAAATATTGTAGGCATTCATAGTTTATTGACAATTGAGTGCAACTTAACCCACAAGCAAATTATTTCCAGCTTGTATTTGTGACGAGAAGGTGCAAGACTTCGGCGGCACAATGGCACAGCAGTGGAGTTGCTGTCTTACGGCACTTGCAGCGCCAGTCACCCGGGTTCGATCCCGACTACGGTTGCTGCGTGTCTGGAGTTTGTACGTTCTCCCCGTGATCATGTGGGTGTACTCCAAGATCTCTGGTTGCCACCCACACGCCAAAGACGTACAGGTTTGAAGGTTGATTGGCTCTGAATAAATGTAAAACTGTCCCTGGTGTGGGGTGCGGACCCAGTGGGCTGAGGGGCCTGTTTCCGCGCCATATCTCTAAACTAAACTATCTCTAAAGTAAAGTAAAGTAAACTTCACAGCGAGCTGATTATCTGTGGCAGGTTAGGTGATATTGTCCTTTGGGAACATAGAAGCGAGGTACAATGGGAGAGTAGCCATGGTGGGTGAGCCTGTTTCTCACCGTGGCAACAAGGAGGAGGCCCATGGCAGATTCATGCGCAGTGCATTGCTGCCTCTGAACGTACAACACGTGCCACTTTGCTGCAGCGCTCCCGCCATTTTGCATATTCATGGTTGATTGAATACTTAATTGTTACATGTAGCAGGTCACAGTGAAATTCGTTGCCTGCACACCTTGCCAAGGTATGTAAATAGTCACCGGTAAAAGGTGCTTACAAAGTTACAAATTCCACCTCCCTTCCCCGCACCATTTTCCCCTTTGTACTTCCCCATTCCCCTCCACCCTCACGGCAGTCCCCACATGCCGGGTCCCCATTGTACACTGTTCTATTCCCTCCACCCCCCTCCACCCTCACCGCGTTCGGGTCCCCATTGCTCTTCCCCTTGATCATGACCTCTGCATATAGATCATCTTGTGACAAAAGATCCATCTGTGACCAAGTCTGCGCTCTACAAATTCTGTGACGGGGCAGGTAATTGAAGCAGAGTGGAGGTACTCCAGCCCAAAGATCTTTGCTCCGGCCTGCCCTGTGAAACGCCAGGGCCATCAGGCAAAGGTTTCAGAGCTGCAGGTTGTTTTCAAAACCATCACCCAAACCTTTCTAATCCATTGCTTGCAATGCCAAGCACAATAAATGGGAAACTAAATCACAAATTATTTCTCTTCGGATTCGTCACTGAAATCCCCTGGCAAACTACAGTCAATTCAATACAAAAGCAACCTTGTTTCATCAAGAACATTTTTAACAATATTAAATGATGCTAAGTAATTCCATTTTTTTTATTGCCAAACTCATCAGGGTTCATCATTCTGATCTTACGGCCATGAGAGGAATACATTCAAGAGGCAAATAGATGGGAGCAGTAGTTTGAGGACCACTCTTTATTGGTAGACAGATACTTTTCCTATTTGTATGCCTCCTTGTCACCTCCCTCTCAGCCCACTATCAACCATTCTATATTTCCTTGAGCATTGTCTGCTTTGATCTGTCTTTTTCACACCTTAGTCAGCGGTTATGGGGAGAAGGCATGAGAATGGGGTTAGGAGGGAGAGATAGATCAGCCATGATAGAATGGCGGAGTAGACTTGATTGCCGAATGGCCTAATTCTGCTCCCTATCATTTATGACCCTATGACCTTACATTCTCTTTGCACCCTTCCATATCTCCAGTTTCCCCCTCCCCTGATTCTCAGTCTGAAGAAGGGTCTCGACACGAACCGTCACCCATTCCTTCGCTCCAGAGATGCTGCCTGTCCCGCTGAGTCACTCCAGCATTTTGTGTCTACCTTTGATACAAACCAGCATCTGCAGTTCCTTCCTGCACTCTTTATTGGTTGTGGATCTCAACCAATTAAAATGTGATGACCTCTGTAAGAAGTTCCCCAGAAGGCCACAACCAAAATGGAGTCAGTACCATGACACACAAAGCAAATAGCACCTTCTTCGACCTGCAGATACGGTAAAGCACTTCACAGATAGTTAACTGCTGTGAAGTGCAATCATTATTTTGATTCAGGAAACATGGCAGACAATTTGCCTAGAATGAGAGCCCCCAATCATTATTGTATTCGTGATCAAATGGTCATCGGTGTTCAGTGAGAGATTAATATTGGCTGAGGGGAAGGTAACAACGAGGCACACAACACTGTCACAGGGCCTTTTACATCGACCCTAGACAACTCGGGATCTCTGCCAACACTCCCACAGCATTGCACTGTGCTGCCCTCGTTCTCACTCTTTGCTATCAGCCTACATAAAACAGATCCCTTTAAGAGCAATTACAAAAGTCTGCTATCTGCCAATCTCTTTCGCTTGGCCCTGTTAAATTCCAAAAAACGTGCGTGTGGGAAGGCAAGGCCCGTTACACCATGGTCTTCGTCAGCCAAACCCAGACTCAATAAAACAAGCTAATTGTTCTCAGTGCACACAAATCTCTTGTGGCATTTCGGCAAGCACAGTAAAGATTTACTACTTAACTACTCCTGTTTGCTGCTGAAGGCCGACCTTTGAGCTCACGTGGTGTTTGAATACCATTTGGCCACTGCAAGCAAACACACGGAGATGTTAATTTGCACGATGCATGCATGCATGTAAAGGCCAGGACTGTTTCCAGTGATCAAATGCCCCAGGCTTAGTTTAAATGCCACAGTGTTGGATAGATTATTGCAGGGCCCTGGATTTCTGCAGAGCTGCTGTCAAACTCCATTCTTTCAGGCAGACAACAGGAGGTGGAAACCTATTGAGAAACACAGGCTTCCACTGTTCTGTTGGCTCGCAGATGGGCTGAAGCAGTTTGATAAAAAGAATTGATGTTCAGTCAAAGCCCATTGTAGAAAGCAGCATACAATTAATCCTGCATTCTTTAGCACACACTCATCTTCATCCACACACAGTTGTTCATTCCAAATAAGTAGACACAAAATGCAAGCACATAAATCTGGTGTTATAAAATTATCCTTTTCACAACTCTGTGCAATCACAGTGTCTGAGACTGTACTTCATGTACCTATTCTATACCATTATACCGTAACAGACACACGTCCATTTAAGAGTTACATTACGAGTGTTTTATTGTCATTTATTCCAAACAGAACAATGACATTCTTACTTGCAGCATCACAACAGAATATGTAGACTTAGTGGCCACACATATACATACAAATACACACACATATACATAACGGTACACATATACACTTTGTACTGGAGTTCCAGAGCCCTGGACGCAGGGGGGTAAATTTGACCCGCCGATCGAAAGTCCCCCGCGGTGGAAGTCGGCCATGGGAGCTGATCTGCCGACTCCAGCCGGGCCAGAGTTCCAAAGCCCTGGCCTCAGGGGGCAAATTCAACCTCTGATTAGCTGCAGAAATCCCGATGAGGTCGAGATCGGCCGTCTCTCCCGGCCTAGCCGCTACATTTTCTGGGGGATTTCAAGTGCGCTCTCGTAATTCCGTACAGATTAAAGGAGGTGCCGGATCAGCTGTTGCCGGAAAATCGATGGTGGACCTGTATCGGTTTATCCTTGTTGTGAGTACCAAGACACTGTGAAAAATGTTGTTTGGCATGCAAAACAGGTAAATCATACCATACAGAGATTTACTGAACAGAAATCACACACAGACTGTGATGCCCCCCATTGCTTCCTCCACTAGTAATTGACCAGTGTTCCACACAGCCTGCAGCACATCAACAGGAAAATCCCATTGATTATCCCTTGAAAGCTTTTACGATTCAGGAAATTGGATATTCAAAAGAAAGAGGAATTGAATGACCTCCTTCTGCAATTGAAACGGATGCCACTCATTGTAATCTACAACTGCTGGGGAGGCAGAGAGGCAGAGGGACACAGGGACGGAGAGATGCACACAGAGACACACGGAGCTACACAGAGACACACAGAGATACAGAGAGACACACAGAGATACAGAGACACACAGAGATACAGAGAGACACACAGAGATACAGAGACACACAGAGATACAGAGAGACAGAGAGAGGCACAGATCCCTGAGAAAACCCACGTGGTAACGGGGAGAATGTACAAACTCCGTACAGACAGCACCCGCAGTCGGGATCGAACCTGGGTCTCTGGCGCTGCAAGCTTTGTATGGCAGCAACTCTCCCGCTGCGCCACCGTGCAGCGGGTTCTATCAACCCTGTTCTAATGCCCCATTCAAGTATTCTGGTGTCCCTTGTAACAGGCACTCTTCTGAACTTGACCTACTGACAGAAGAGGGCGAAATACTAGTGGAGCTGCTGCCTCACAACACAGAGAACCAGGTTCAATCCTGACGTCGGACACTCACTGTGTAGAGTTTGCACTTTCTCTCTGTGATCACAAGGGTTTTTTCTGTTTTCCTCCTACATCCCAAAGACATCCATTTTGGTAGGTTAATTGGCTACTGTAAATTGCCGCTGGTGTGTAGGTGAGTGGTGAAATCTCAGGGAAATTTGATGAGAACATGAAGAAAAGAAAATAAGAGATTAACGTGGGACAAGCGCAAAGGGTGGTTGATGATCATTGTGGACTCGAAAGACCAAAGGATCCATTTCCGCGTTGTCTCTCTCTGTGATTACTATATTGCTCCAATCATATAATCTTTTAAAAGTGTTACTTCTCAATATTCCTATGAAACTTCCAAACCCAAGATTCAAGAGTGTTTAATTGTGAAATGTACAAACATTGGAACTATTAAATTGTTGGTTGTACTCATGACATGACCTTGGCAGTTCAAATGGATGCCTCATCTTTAGGGTTGCCAACTGTCCCGTATTAGCCGGGACATTCTGCATATTGGGCTAAATTTGTTTATCCCACACAGGACCGCCCTTGTCCCGTATTTGACTGCTATTACTCAGGTCGAGGGGACTGTCGGATCGGAGCGACGTCACGGGCAAAGTCCGGCGCCCGGGCCAAAACTTCTCAGCTGGCCTGCCCGGCTGGGCTTTGTGTGCAGTCCAGCACCCGGGCCCACTCATCCTTAACCCAGTCACGGCCGAGTCAGTCAGCGAATTGCCATCGGGAATTTGTCCCGTATTTTGACCTTTTGTCCCTCATTTGGGAGTGAGAACGTTTGCAACCCTACTCACCTTTCACAAGAGTTCCTAAGCATAGATAGTCAGCACTGGGCTTGCCAAAGGTGCTCCAATCCCCAAACAAATTCTAAACAGCAAGGGCAGAATAGACAATTGCTGAATGGCAGAATCTGCAATTTTTAATCTATTCACAGTACAGATGGAAGTAGAGTTTGCAACCACCATCACATTGCACTGAAACTCTGCAAGCAAGCAGTTACTCAGGAAATAATCACAAGGGCAGTCACTTTAAATAGATCACATGAAATGTCATGTTTTACTCTTCCAGGCAGGGGGCTATAGACTGAGAGCGTTTCTGATTTGCACCTTCCTGAAGTAAGGAGAAAACAACAGACGCGCATTTATGTTATATCTTTCACATGTTTGTGAAATTTGGAATTCAAATGTTTGGACTGTTTGAACTTTGCAATCAATGAAAACTTTTTGAACGATCAAATGAACAGATAATCCACTTAAAGCTGAGGAATCAATGCTTCCCCTCCCCTCCCCCCTTAGCTCCCCACAACCCCCCCCCCCCCCCCCCCCCCACCATTCAGTCTGCCCCACACACTGCACTATCCTTTTCACTAGGGACTATTTACCATTTTTTTAAAACCAAAGCCAAATTTACCTACAAACCTGTACATGTGGGAGCAAACCAGAGCACCTGGAGAAAACCCACGGGGTCACGGGAAGAACGTACAAACTCCGTACAGTCAGCACCCGTAGTCAGGATCGAACCCTGGTCTGTCAGACTGTAAGTGGGCAACTCCACTGATGCACCACTGTGCCGCCCTTGTTGGGGAGAACTCACTCGCTGTCTTCAAAATTGTGTAATGTGATGCAGCCCTCACCAAGAGAGACAGACAGAATTCAATCCTTCAATTAAAAAAAAGACACAAACTGCAGGACTAACTCAGCGGTCAGGCAGCATCCCTCCACAACATGCATAGGTGACGTTTCGGGTCGGGACCCTTCTTAGAAACATAGAAACATAGAAAATAGGTGCAGGAGTAGGCCATTTGGCACTTCGAGCCTGCACTGCCATTCAATATGATCATGGCTGATCATCCAACTCAGTATCCTGTACCTACCTTCTCTCCATACCCCCTGATCCCTTTAGCCACAAGGGCCACATCTAACTCCCTCTTAAATATAGCCAATGAACTGGCCTCAACTACCTTCTGTGGCAGAGAATTCCAGAGATTCACCACTCTCTGTGTGAAAAATGATTTTCTCATCTCGGTCCTAAAAGACTTCCCCCTTATCCTTAAACTGTGACCCTTTGTTCTGGACTTCCCCAACATCGGGAACGATCTTCCTGCATCTAGCCTGTCCAACCCCTTAAGAATTTTGTAAGTTTCTATAAGATCCCCCCTCAATCTTCTAAATTCTAGTGAGTACAAGCCGAGTCTATCCAGTCTTTCTTCATATGAAAGTCTTGCCATCCCAGGGATCTGGTGAACCTTCTCTGTACTCCTTCTATGGCAAGAATGTATTTGCTCAGATTAGGAGACCAGTTCTATAGCTCTTCAGTCTGGGTTCTCCAGAGATGTTGCCTGACCCGCTGAGTTACTCCAGCACTGTTGTCAATCAGCAGCCGCAGTTCCTCCTTTCTCCATCACCATCCAGGCTAGCGCTGAGAAAGAGCTTTTCTCTGAAGTTGGACTTGAACCCATATGTTTCTGACTCAGAAGCGAGAATGCTTCCAGCTGAGCCACAGTTGACACCTGGATAGAATACTAAACAGCTAACACAGTCGATCCTGGTACAACAGGAAGAAAAATAATCTTTGCCGTAGACACAGGAACTCAGCACCTGCCTGGGTGCTAATCTTTACCAGCAACTAGCGGGAGGCGGAAAGTGATTAACGTTGGCGAGGGGGGACGCTAGCTCTCGCTGACAGGACAAAAGGGAAGTGTTTTTGGAAATGCACAATAAAAAACAGAACCGGGGTCTTACCTTCCGCACCCCGGGGCACAAAGTCTGAAGGTGGCCGGGCGAGGAGAGGGTCAACGGTTCGATGGACCACCAGCACAGAAGGAGGCGATGGTTGGTGGCCCTGCAGCAGCCTGAGGCTCATCTGGATCGGGCACCGCTCCAGAAGGCCGAGCCGGCAGACCGGACCGCAACTCGAAAATGGCGTTAAGACCTGGTGACTCTTGCATGAGGTTTCAGTGGACTATTTCTATACATTGTGTATTAACCGGGAATTGTGCTAAGGTATGGCAATACTTTACAGAACTGTATGCAAACAAAGAATTTCATTATATGTCCGTACATGTGATAATAAGGAACAATTGAACCGGTGATCAAGAAAGCACATCAGAGTATTTAATTTCTTCGGCATCTGAGAAGATTCTCACGAGGATTCTCTCGAACGTCTACAAAAATGCACCGTAGATGTATTCTGACCCGATGCATCTCAGCCAGGTACTGCAATGCCTGAACCTCTTGACTGCCTGAACCTGCAGAGAATGGTGAACACAGGAAGGCGGGAAGTATTGCCAAGGGTGCCTGCCGCCCTGGCCATTCCCTTTCCTCTCTTCTACCCTCGGAAGAAGCTTGAAAGCCCAGATGTAACAACAGCTTCTTCCCCATTGCTATCCGACACCCGAATCACATGATAGACGCAAAATGCTGGAGTAACTCAGCGGGACAGGCAGTATCTCTGGAGGGAAGGAATGGGTGACGTTTCGGGTCGAGACCCTTCTTCACGTCCCTTTCTGAAGATGCTGCCAGATATTCTTGTTCAGTTATTCCATTATTTCACCAGCATTTTGCTTGTACCACTTTAGATTACACTCGAATCTTTGTACCATGGGGCAGATTTTTTACAGTTCAGTAAAGTATTGGCGTACCCAAGCACAAAAACGTACAGAAATAGTCCACTGAAACCGCATACATTTGTCACTGTATTTATTGTTGTTTCTGTCATTATCTTGGATATTATTTATTCCATGAGCTCCTGCGAAGAAGAAATGTTATTGCACCCTAGTGATTCAAAGGTACTTTGTAGTCACATATACCTAGGTGCAATGAAGTGCTTTGTTTTGCGTACAACCTGGTTAAATCATACTGCAGAAGGACACAAGTCAGTCACTACACTAGCGCCATCAAAGTTATAAAACGTTATAGCGCCATCAAAGTTATCAAAGATCCCCGCCGGATCTTCCCTTTGTTCGCAACAGACCCCCCCACCCCCACCAGGTCCCATCTTGGCAATAAATAACAAGCAGATCCTGCACTGATGCAGCATCTCAAACCGGAACACTGATTACCCCCATCCCTCCAGAGAGGCCCAACTTGTTATACCAATCAAGGCCACTCACCCCCCTCAATCCCTCCCACCTCAACCCCCCCCAACCACCCCCCCCCCTCACCCCCCACCTCATCCCCCCCCCCATCCCACCAAGTCATCTTGTTGAGTCACATTGTCTGCAACTCGTTTTCACCTAGCCCACAGCTAACAATGGCATATTTCCTTTATCTTTCATTCATTTCTTCTATATCTCTCTCTGTATCGTCTATATCTCCCCCAATTCCCTTTCGCCTGAATCTCAGTCTGAAGAATGGTCTCGGTCCGAAACATCACCTACTCCTTTTCCCCACAGATACTGTCTCACCCGCTGCGTTACTCCCTAATTTTGTGTCTATCTTCGGTTTAAACCAGCACCTGCAGTTCCTACGTTCACTACAAGTTCCTCCAGCAGTTTGATTTTTCACTTAAGTGCTTAATGATTCTTTTTAACACAACAGGCGATCTCCTGATATCATAATTCCAAGCCTTAGTTTCAAGCACCAAAAGCTACAACATGACCCTGTCAGCACCCCTCTTGTTGACCAGGTCAACCTGCAGCTAAATAACTAATGATCTCCAGTGCTAAACGACTCATGGTTAATGAATGTGAGTAAGATCAATCCAGTAATAAAGGACATGACGTAATTATTTTTCAGCTCTAGAATTAGAGGCAATGGCACACAAAAGGCCAGAGGGCTCTCAGATGGTTAACTTAACCGTTCAGTGATAATGATTTGAGCTATAAAATGCAAATACTTAACGACTTTGGCAAGACTAGCTTTGCATTTCTTCCTTCACCAGAGGGATTTTCTGTCAATGCTAATACAATACTATGTTTTTTTTGCATTACAGAAGCAGAATGCAGCTTTACTAAAGCTATTGTATCTGACGAAGATAGACATAAAATGCTGGAGCAACTCGGCGGGACAGGCAGCATTTCTGGAGAGAAGGAATGGGCGATGTTTTGCATCGAGACCCATCTTCCCGAAATATCATCCATTCCTTCTCTCCAGAGATGCTGCCCGTGCCGCCAAGTTACTCCAGCATTTTGTGTCTATTTTGGGTGTATAACCAACATCTGCCGTTCCTTCCAGCATTGCATCTAACTGTTGTGCAACACTGCTCTCTGGGCTGAAATACCAGACAGTGCAAAGTCTTCGCAGATAGACACAAAATGCTGGAGTAACCCAGCGGGTCAGGCAGCATCTCTGAAGAGAAGGAATGGGTGGCGTTTCGTGTCGAGACCCTTCTTCAGACTGAGAGTTATGGGGGAGGGAGTCTAGAGATATGGAAGGGCATGGTGTGAAAACGACAGATCAATGCAGATGGTGATAAGGGAAATGTAGAATGGATCATAGTTAGCCGACGGGAAGGTGACAACGCGGCATCCAATCAGCCATGTTTAATCACGAGGACCGGAGAACTAGTCCAACTCTTCCCTGTATCTCAATGCAGAGGACCATTCTTCCCGATTATCCCATGGCTGCTAGAATTCCACTGTCGGGAGAGACACCCCAGTCCCATGCAGGTCCACTTCCTTAAAGGATAGCCACCACAAACAGGGTCTTGCCAATTGGGGTGCCACCTATCCAACCTGCACTGACTCACTGCAGAGCAGCAGTTATGGTCTGTCGTTGACACAAAAAGCTGGAGTAACTCAGCGGGACAGGCAGCATTTGTGCAGAGAATGAACGGGTGACGTTTTGGGTCAAGACCCTATGGCGAGAGTTCCCAACCTGGGGTACATTTACCTCCCGGGGGTAAATTTGTTGATTCTGGATTTGTACATATTTTCTCTCATTGACTGACCGTTTGGTTCTGGTATACCGGCATCTGTTCATCATTCGTTGTTCATAAATAAGTGAAATCACATCGTTATGTGCTATTAAAAGTTGCCTGCGGTAAACGGGACAAAAGAGGTTGGGAGCCCTTGCCCTATGGTCTGTCTGGCATACGCTTTATCCACACAGGTCATCTACTCTCTGGAGCTAATACTGCCCATAATAAAATTAATGGAAATACATAGAGTATTCAAAGTGATACCATCTTTGAGTCCGACATCCAAGATTAAACACTACGACATTGATTTAGTATAACACAAAGCAGCTGCCACCCTTGTTTCGATAACTTCAACCCTTCTGAATCAGATTAAAAACATTGGGAAAGAATGGGGTATTTTGCTGTGCAGATAGCAGTTAAATTGATTCATCTCATCACAATCTGTGACCTTTGGAATCAAAGACCAAGTGTTTAGGTAAATGGAGCTGAAAGAGACATGGACTAACATAGTCACAGACCATGGAAACAACCCCTTCAGCCCAATGCAGAACAAGATCTTTACTCAAGCCAGTCACATTTGGCCTATATCCTTCAAAGACTTTCCTATCCATGTACTTGTCCAAATGTATTTTATATGTTATTATCAGACCTGCCTCAATTACTTCATCTGGCAGCTTGTCCATATATCCCCTCTGTGTGAACAAGTTGCCCCTCAGGTTCCTATTAAATCTTTCCCATCTCACTTAAACGTACGTCCTCTACTTTTTGATTCCCCTAGCCTGGGAATAAAACTGTGCTTTAACCCCATCTACTCCCCTCATAATTTTATAGACCTCCATTAAGATCAACCTCATCCTGCTGTGCACCAAGGAATGAAGTCCTAACCTGCCCTACCTTCCCCTATAGCTCAGGCCCTCAACTCATGACATCCTTGAAAATCTCCCCTGTACTCTTTCCAGCTTAATGGCATTTGTCCTACAGCACGGTGACCAAAATGAATTAAAAATATTGAATATTCAAAGTGCAGCCTCACCAATGTCTTGTGCAACTGTAAAATAATATCCCAACTTCTACACTAATTTCCCTGACTAATGAATCCAAGATGCCAAAAGACTGCTTCACCACTCTATCTACCGTGACACCACTTTCAAGGAACTGTGTACTTGTATTCCGAGCTCCCTGTGCTCCACAACACTCCCCAGGGCCCTACCGTTCCGTGTGAACGTTCTGCCTTAGTCTGACTTCACAAAATGGAACACGTCACACTTAAACCATTTCCCACTTACCCAATCTATCAAGATCACGCTGCAATTCCTGATAACTAGCTTCACTACCTACAATAACACCTATTCTGGCGATCCCCACGTCACGTACCAATGCTTCCATTCCTTATACAGTCACTGCCAACACTTGTAGTCTCTTTAACCCCAGACTTCCTGACAACTGTCCATGAGACAGTTTTTACATGTCATTTCACTCTATATAGTCATATATAGTCATATAGATAATCGTGGAAACAGGCCCTTCAGCCAAACGTGCCCACACTGACCAACATGTCCCAGCTACACTAGTCCCACCTGCCAGCGTTTGGCCCATATCCCTCCGAACCTGTCCTATCCATGTACCTGTTTCGTAAACACTGGGATAGTTTAGCAGCTTGTTCCATACCCCTACCACCCTTTGTGTGAAAAGGCTGGTCACTCCTTAGATTCCTATTAAATCTATTCCCCTCCACCTTAAGCCTATGCTTTCTGGTCCTCGATTCACCTACTCTGGGTAAGAGATTCTGTCCTTGATATTATTCTTTCATTTAATTGAATTATCATCCTAATACTGCCGGTAATCAAATTAATGGAAATACATAGAGTATTCAGTCATTAATGAACAACTTGAATCTTTTTTTTATTATTACCACCTAGAAAAGTCCTTTAAAACATTTATGGGGAATTCAGATTTTCTACGTCAAGTGATTAGTAATCCGGGGAGCCCCCTGCAAGCCACATCAAGCCACTGAAACTGCACCTCATCCCAAAGCGTGGTCACATTGCAAACAATTTGCAGGAAGCCATAAATAGCGATGAGTTATGGAAGCAATTATCTATTTATAGTGAAGTTGGTTGAAGAATAAATAGGTAGCGAGGAGAACAAACTGCTAGTCTTCAAACTGTACCAGGGAATCATTCACGCCCATGTGGGTTGGACGATGGAGCATCAGTTCAACAGAACAACACCCATGCAAAGATAAACATAGAATGCTGGAGTAAATCAGCGGGACAGCCAGCATCTCTGGATACAAGGAATGGGTGATGTTTCGGGTCGAGTCCCTTCTTCAGACTGAGAGTCAGGGGAGAAGGAAACGAGAGATATGGAAGGGTAAGGTGTGAAAACGAGAGGTCAAAGGGGACGAAGCTGAAGAAAATTGTAGAATAGATCATTGTTAGCTAGGGGAAGGTGACAACGGCCTGAAACGTCACCTATTCCCCTTATCCAGAGATGCTGCCTGTCCCGCTGAGTTACTCCAGCATCTTGTGTCTATCTTCGGTGTAAACCAGCATCTGCAGTTCCTTCTTACGCACTCCCTCGGGAGGAGGCTGGAGCGGCAGCCCAGATATTGTGCTCAGGTGTTCGATGTGGGATAAATCCACAACATCATTATCTTGCAGGCTTCACATCAGTTTATTTTTCGTTAATACAATCGTCTCGAATGCTGCACACGTTTTCTGGGACACTGAACCAGGACGACACTATTTCTTTAAGTGAGGTTAAATACTGGGGTGTTGCACTAGCTACTGTACTCAGTAGGCTGTGGAGGCCAAGTCAATGGATATTTTTAAGGCAGAGGTAGATACGATTCTTGATTAGTACGGTTGTCAGGGGTTATGGGGAGAATGAGATTTAGAAGGAAAGATATAGACAATAGACAATAGGTGCAGGAGTAGGCCATTCGGCCCTTCGAGCCAGCACCGCCATTCAATGTGATCATGGCTGATCATCCCCAAACAGTACCCCCGTTCCTGCCTTCTCCCCATATCCCCTGACTCCGCTATCTTTATGAGCCCTATCTAACTCCCTCTTGAAAGTATCCGGAGAACCGACCTCCACCGCCCTCTGAGGCAGAGAATTGAATGGCGTGATAGATCAGCCATGATTGAATGGCGGAGTCGACTTGATGGACCAAATGGTCTCATTCTGTTCCTATCACATGAACTTATGAACTTATAACTCAGTGGGACAGGCAGCATCTCCGGAGAGAAGTGAGGGGTGACGTTTCAAATCGAGGCCCTTCTTCGGACTCTCGACCCGAAATGTCACCCATTCCTTCACTCCAGAAATGCTGCATGTCCTGCTGGGTTACTCCAGCCTTTTGTGTCTGGCTTCAGTGTAAACCAGCATTTGCAGTTCCTTCTTACACTATTTCTTGAAGACCATCAACAGCTTTTGTGCTGAATGACTAAATGTTGCTCTCTGTCACCAAATTATTCTTGCCATTCCCCAGCTGTTCCACTGCGTGCAAAATGCCCACGATTGATTCAATGAGCAAAGAAAAAATAAATCGCCCTTATAAAGAGCAGTTAGGTACAACACTGAGCCCCATGAAATACTGCACATGTATGATAGATTGCACAGTCAAACTCTTCCAGGATTTCTGCTGTGTTTCAAACACCAGGGCTGGTTCAGACAATCCCCGGTTAAAAACTGCATCTTGTCAGAAGCAGGGCTTTGCCCAGCTGTTCACGCTGCACAAACTACTGGCTTTGCCCAATTTGCGTTCACGAAGCCAACATGATTTGCATGCAGGACAAAAACAGCTGAAATAGCAGAATACATTCACCAGATCACAGAGGAAAATCCCACGTTACAATGTGGGACTGGTTAATCACTGCAAACTAATGAGTTTGAGCCTACATCTTGAACCAATCACCAGAAAATGTATCTTGTTATCCTGGTACATCGCTTATTCAAGCTCGTTCACCTCAGTCCCTTATTTAGGAGAATAAAGGGGGAGGGGGCAAAATTGGATGAGCAACTTTTCAGCTTCTGCAATTAGACCAGTGTCCTTCTCACTCATGCTGTAAGTGTAGAATCCCCCAGGAACGGGGGTGGGAAAGGGATGGGGAAGAGAGTGGGAAGGGGATGGATGGGGGGGGGGGGGGGGGGGGGGAAGGTAGGGAAGGGGACGAGAGAGGGAAGGGGACGAGAGAGAGAAGGAGGGGAGGAGTTGGAATGGGGGAAGGGAACGGGGGATAGGGGAAGGGGGGAGAGGGAAGGGGGAGAGGGAAGGGGGAAGGGGAAGGGGGGACAGGGAAGGGGAGGGGGGACAGGGAAGGGGAGGGGGGACAGGGAAGGGGAGGGGGGACAGGGAAGGGGAGGGGGACAGGGAAGGGGAAGGGGGACAGGGAAGGGGAAGGGGGGAGATGGAAGGGGGGAGTGGGAAGGGACGGGGGAGGGAAGCAGACGGGGAATGGGAAGGGGAAGGGGACGGGAAACCTAAGGGGGGGCAGAGGAATATGGGGGGGAGGGGAGGAGGAGGGAGGGGAGGGGATTGGGGTGGCTGGGGAAAAGGGGGATGAAAGGGGCCGGGGGCGGGTGGTGAGATGAGACGGGGGGGGGGGAGGGGATGGGCTGTGGGTGGGAGAAAGGGGACGAGGAGTAGGGGAGAGTGAGGCGGGGGGTTTAATGGGCAACATTGAAGACGAGGATCCAACGTAAACAGAAGGCAGAGCAGAAGCTCCAGTGTAAGTGCTGGCGCTGCTACACAAACACTCCCCGCTCCCAGCCTTTTACAGTCACTGGCGATGCTTGTGTTGTGGCCCCGTTAATCCCCGCTCCAGGGCTCCGTGTGCCCGGGGCTTGGGTACAAGGCGCCCACATACCTGAGAGCTCGTCGGGCTCCAGCCCGCTGTCCGTGTCGATGCCGGCCAGCACGAAGTAGTCGGCGAAGCGGCAAGATCCCGGGCTGGGGCTGGGGTTGCTCATCGCTGCTGGAGGCGGCTGCTCAGCCTAAACCCGGCTGCTCCCTCCCTCTCGATCTCCCTTCCCTCACTCGCTCCTCGCATCCCCCATAGCTCCGGCACTGGCTCCTTGCAAAGGGGTTAGTGCGAGCAGTGCCCGCTGCCAGTCCTCGGCTGCGGCACTCACTCACTCACTCACTCACTCAGCTCCACCTCCCGGCGGCTCTGCCCCCTCTCCCTGCCCCGGCACACTGACGCACTGCGGCCGCTACTCGCACACCCGCCCCGCACTCCTCGGCTCACTGCTCCGCTGATTCCCAGCTCCCTGCTCCTCCTCTCCTCCCCTCCCCTCTCTTCTCCTCCCCTCTCCTAACCTCTCCTCCCCTCTCCTCTCTTCCCCTCCCCTCCCCTCCTCTCCCTTTCTCTTCCCCCCCCCCCCCCCCCCCCCCCCTCCCCTCTCCTCCCGTTCTCTCCCCACCCCACACTCCCAGCTCCACTCAGTCCCCCAGCGCTCAGGTTCAACCTATTTCTGAAGTTCTTTCCTGGACCCAGCACATTGATGTAATTATAAAGAAAGCACATCAACGGCTGTACTCCCTGAGAACATTACGGAGATTCTCGGTACGCCAGAGAGGATTCTCTTGAACCTCTACAGATATACAGTGGAGAGCATATTGACTGGTTCAGCAACTTGAATGCCCAGGAGCAAAGAAGACTCCAAAAAGTTGTGAACACAGCCCACTCCATCTCGGGTTCTTACCTCCCCACCATCGAAGGGATTTGCAGGAGTCCCTGCCTCAAAAAGGCAGCCGGTATCATCAGAGACCCACATCACCCTGGCCACACACTTATTTCACCCCTGCAATCGGGAAGAAGGTGTAGGAGCCTGAAAACTGTAACATCCAGGTTCAGGAACAGCTACTTCCCTACAGCCATTCAGCTATTAACCACGACAACCTCAAATGAGCTCTGAACTATATATATTATTGTTATTATTGTTTGTTTTTTATGTGTACATAAGCGTGTTTGTGTATGTATGTTCACAAGCTGAACTTTTTTTTCTCATTTATTATATTGTTGACAGTGCACTATGTTTACAAATTATGTTGTGCTGCTGCAAATAAGAATGTAATTGTACTATCTGGTTCATATGACAATAAAACACTCTTGACTTCAAAATATTTCCCCCTTCATCTTAAACGTATTCCCTCTGGTTCTCGATTTCCCCCCATCTGGGCAAGAGACTCCGTTCATCCATCCGATCTACTCCTCTCATGATTTCATACACCTCTATAAGATCACCCCTCATCCTCCTGCTGCGCTCCAGGGAATAGAGTCCCAGCCTGCTCAACCTCTCCCTATAGCTCAGACCCTCGAGTTCTGGCAATATCCTTGTAAATCTTCTCTGCGCCCTTTCAAACATGACAACATCTTTCCTGTAACATGGTGTCCAGAACTGAACACAATTCTCTACATGTGGCCATGCCAACTCATAGAAACATAGACATAGACACATAGAAAATAGGTGCAGGAGTAGGCCATTCGGCCCTTCGAGCCTGCATCAATATGATCATGGCTGATCATCCAACTCAGTATCCCATACCTGCCTTCTCTCCATACCCCTTGATCCCTTTAGACACAAGGGCCACATCTAATTCCCTCTTAAATATAGCCAATGAACTGGCCTCAACTACCTTCTGTGGCAGACTCAAGGGAATCGGGATCATGGCCCACATCAAAGATTCACACACAGAATCTAGGTTGTCGCTCCGAGTGCAATGCTGAGCTAATGCTGCACTGTCTGTGGCCTCAATCAACACCAAAGCATGATAACCACAAGAGATTTTGTTGCTGGGTACTTCAGCAAATTCTTAGATTACTGTCATTTGCAGTTTACAGGAAGTGTGTTTCAAACCTTTTAGCTTCAGTCGGTGAAGTTGGAAGATTTCTACTGTAATGCTCACTTTCATTTTTTCCTGTGCCTTCAAAGGAAAGATTAATTTGGAGCTCCTACAGAGGCAGAACCAATAAACAAAGTCATAAAGCAAAGTTAGGACCACAGAGAGAGAGAGAGAGAGAGGAGATCTAATGGCGGTGTTAACATTGGAGAGAGAGGTGAAGACGTTCAGACAAAAATTTCAAAACTTGGAGGTTGGGTGACTTAAGACATGGCTGTCAAAGTGATGTAGGGAATTAAAGGCTCCAGGAATTAGACCGATGACAAGTTCAAATGGGCTATAGGGCTGTTCGAGATGCAGATAGAGAGGGATGTCCGTATTTAAAATATAGATATGAAAGTTAGCAACACACTAACTCCTTTGAGGGCAGGATGGTTCCGCAATAGTAGAATTACTGCCTTACAGAGACCCAGGTTCGATCCTGACTACGGGTGCTGTCTGTAAACGGAGTTTATACATTCTCCCCGTGACTGCGTGGGATTTGTTCAGGTGCATCGGTTTCCTCCAAAGACGTATAGATTTGTAAGTTGTGTAGGAAGGAAATGCTGGTTTAAAACAAAGATAGACACAAAATCCTGGAGTAACTCACAGGGACAGAAAGCATCTGGAGAGAAGGAATGGGTGATGTTTTGGGTCGAGACCCTTAGTAGTCTGAAGAAGGGTCTTGACCCGAAACGTCACCCATTCCTTCTCTCCGGAGATGCTGCCTGTCCCACTGAGTTCCTCCAGCATTTTGTGTCTATCTTAGGTTTGTTGGTTAATTGGTTTTGGCAACTTGTAAAATTGTCTCTCGTGTGTGTAGGATAGTGTATGTAGTTCTCTGGTCGGTGTGGACTCGGTGGGCTGAAAGGCCTGTTTGCGCACTGAATGTCTAAAATTACAACCTAAACTCAGTGGGTCAGGTATTATCTATGGAGGAAATGTAAAGAAAAAACATTGGTTCAGGATTCTTCTTCAGCCTGAAGTCTGAAGTAGATTTCTGATCCAAAACGTCTGTCCATTCCCTGCACAGATGCTGCCAGACGTGCTCAGTTGCTCAAGCAGTCTGTATTTCGCTCAAGATTCCAGCATCTGCAGTTTCTTGCATCAGCGTGGGAGTCACAGTTGGTAGACACAAAATGCTGGAGTAACTCAGCAGGACAGGCAGCATCTTTGGAGAGAAGGAAAGGGTGGCGTTTCGGGTCAAGACCCTTCTTCAGACTGATGTCAGGAGAGTGGGCGGTCATCGGGCTGAAGAACGGTCTCGATCCGAAACGCCACCCATTCCTTCTCTCCAGAGATGCTGCCTGTCCCGCTGAGTTACTCCAGTGTTTTGTGTCCACCTTCGATTTAAACCAGCATCTGCAGTTCTTTCCTACACAACATGGAAGTTAGCATTGGTGTGAAATATTTTCATCACTGCCTGCTTGCTAATTGTGGGTAAGTTAGGTGTGAAACCATGATGACTACCACCTAATTCAGCTTTAAACTGTTGTCAGGTCAGGTCATGTTCCAGTATGAAATAGAGTAATACATAGTGGAAACATGCCCTTCAGCCCAACTTGCCCATGCCAACCAACATGCCCCATCTACACTGCCATCTGCCTGGATTTGTCCCATATCCTTCCAAACTTTTCCTATTAATAGCCTATGGACTAAATCACAGCAACTTTGAGGACACGTTCTTTGTCAACATTGTTTATGGATGCAGCCCAGACCATCACACATTTCAACCTCCCTTCCATTGACCCCATTTACACTTCATTCTGCCTCAGCAAGGCCACCAGCATTATCAAGGATGAGTTGCACCCTGGCCACTTCCTCTTTACCTCTCTCCAATCAGGCAAAAAGTATAGAAGTATGAAAACGCATACCTCCAGATTCAGCCTGAAGTAGGGTTTCGTCCCAAAACGTTCCCTATTTCCTTCGCTCCATAGATGCTGCCTCACTCGCTGAGTTTCTCCAGCATTTCTGCCTACCTCCAGATTCAGGGATGGTCTCTTCCCTAGGTACACAAAAATGCTGGAGAAACTCAGCGGGTGAGGCAGCATCTATCTCTTCCCTGCTGTAATCAGGCAACTGAACCATTCTAGCAAGCAGTCCTGACTCCTGAGCTACTATCTACCTCATAGGAGACCCGGGAACTATCTTTGATTGGATTTTACTGGACTTTATCTTGCACTAAATGTTATTCATGTTATGCCCTTCATCATGATTCTGTACACTGTGGATGGCTCGATTGTAATCATGTATTGTCATGTTTCGGGGCGACCCTTTTCAGACTCAGACCTCTCAGTCTGAAGAAGGATCTCGACCTGCAATGTCGCCTATTCCTTTTCTCCAGGGATGCTGCCAGACCCGCTGAGTTACTCCAGCATTTTGTGTCTATCTTCAGTGCAATCTTGAATGTACATACAAACACACAAACTAAGATCGTGAGTAAACCACTCAATCTCTCAAGCCTGCTCAATCATATAATAATCTCTTAGTTGATCTGACTGTTAACTCAACCTCACATTGTTATCTCTCTCAGTATCTTTCATCCTCTTGCTTGTAAAGAATTTATGCAGCTTTGTGTTAAAAATATTCAGGCTCTGCTTCCAACACCATTTGGAGAATAGAGTCCCAAAGAAGGGTCTCAGCTCTGCCTTAAATGAGTGACCTTTAATCCAAAATAGTGTCCCATAGTTCTACGTTGTCCTATGCAAATAAATATTCTCTCCATGTACGTCCTCAACACCCCTCCAAGAATTTATATGTATCACCCCTCACGTTCTTCTAAACTTAAGTTTATATAAGCCTAGCTTGACCAATCTCACCACAAAATAATGTTCACCCATTCCAGGTATCAGTCCATTAAAATATTTCTGAACTGCTTTCAACACAATAATGCCCTTCAATAAATAAGGAGACCAACATTGTACACAGACTCTCGACCTGGTCTCACAATGGCATGTGAACCACTCCCGCTTCTTGCCATTATTACTCTTCATCTCCACCCAAACTGCTTCTACATCCTGGTTTAATTACGTCAGCCCTCTCCATTGTTCCAAGATCACCATTAATTCACCGAGCCAGTCCTCCACATTTTCCTATCTTCCTGCTCTTTCTAAATGTAATGTATTCTTCAATATCTAGGTCTCAATCCTCAAGGTTAGGATTAAGATCAGTCTTACTTCTATACATCTGCACTCTCAGTTAATCTAATGAAAGGAAACTGCAGATGCTGCTTTGTACAAAAGACAGACACAAAGTCCTGGAGTAACTCAGCAGGTCAGGTATCACTGCTGGAGAAAATGGATAGATGATATTTCGAGTCAGGACCCTTCTTCAAAATTGTGAATTCCTGCAGCGTTTTGGATTCTTGAGTCTGAAGAAGGGTCCCGACCCGAAACGTCATCTATCCATTTTATCCAGTGATGGTGCCTGACCCGCTGAGTTACTCTAGCATTTTGTGTCTTGTCTCCCAGTTAACCTGTTGGGGTCAAGGAAAGAGCGTTCACGTCGCGGCCCTGTTTCCACCAATCTTTCCACCACCACGCACAAGAAGCGACAAGACAGACACCATTGTATGAAGATGCCGAGAAGTGTGTTCAGCTCTGGCTGAACAACTTCTAATCTTGTGTGTGGACTTGATAAGAAGAAGTTAATCTGTTTTGTTTTGAATGCTCCGTGTTTACAGTTGCAGAGGTTTTAGTTTGTCCCTTTTTATTATTTTTGTAACCCCCATCCTTATCTGCAGATTCATTCTTAGATCTCTATTCTCTAGCCCCTCCTGTCACAGCCCACTTGTAATTTATCTTATTGGTACATTTCTCTGGCCTTGCCGTTGTTCTTTGATTTACCGCATCTTCACCAGTTTGATCACTTGTACCCATAATTTAGTGAAAAATCTTCTCGGCCTCCTTAGTTATGGTGCCCCCTTGACCACCAGTTGCAGAATACCAGTACTGTTGTCAAAGGTCTATCAACCAGAACCCATTTATATCACAATCTTTAAGCCACACAGCAAATTCTCTAACCCTTCTTACTCCATGCCAATGTGCACAATGTTAAGGTATTCACCTGGAAATTATTACCTTTGTTCTACATTTTAATTTGGTGTCTATTTTCTCACACTCTCCATGCAGAACCTCTTTCTTTGACTTGCCTGTGTTATTGGGACTTACATGGATCCTCTCCTTCCCAATGTGAGTTCCTTACCAGGCCATAGTAGATGCTCCCAAATCCTGCTCCTGAACTAGGCATGGCAGCATTTTGGATACTTGAGTCTGAAGAAGGGTCCCAATCTGAAACGTCAACCATCCATGTACTCCAGAGATGATGCCTGGCCCGCTGAGTTACACTAGCACTTTGTGTGTTTTGGGGATTTTTGTGCTTGCTACAGAGTCTATTGTCAGTCCCTCTCATCCTACTGTTCCCTGCTATTAGCATTACCATTCTTGTATGGTCCCTTGAATAGTTTTCTTCACCATAGTGTTGTGGTCAGTTGGCTCATCCACTCTGCAGCTCGTACTTATATTCGAATAAGATAAATAACCTCATTGGATGATTACAAGGGCTAAGGCTCCCATAGAAATGCCCACCTGAGTCTCCTTAACTGCCCCACTAGCACACAGACTTCCTTGTCCTTGACCACCAATAAAATACAAACACCCTATCTTATGTGCAGTGAACATAACAAGAGGATTTCAGTACAGGAGTAAAGAGGTTCCAAATCTGAGGAAAGACATCCTTGCCATAGAGGGGGTACAGAGAAGATTCACCAGACTGATTCCTGGGATGTCAGGACTTTCATATGAGGAAAGATTGGATAGACTCGGCTTGTACTCGCTGGAATTTAGAAGATTGAGGGGGGATCTTATAGAAACTTACAAAATTCTTAAGGGGTTGGGCAAGCTAGATGCTGGAAGATTGTTCCCGATGTTGGGGGAGTCCAGAACAAGGGGTCACAGTCTAAGAATAAGGGGGAATTCCTTTAGGACCGAAATGAGGAAAACATTCTTTACACAGAGAGTGGTGAGTCTCTGGAATTCTCTGCCACAGAAGGTAGTTGAGGCCAGTTCATTGGCTATATTTAAGAGGGCGTTAGATGTGGCACTTGTGGCTAAAGGGATCAGGGGGTATGGAGAGAAGGCAGGTACGGGATACTGAGTTGGATGATCAGCCATGATCACATTGAATGGCGGTGCAGGCTCGAAGGGCCGAATGGCCTACTCCTGCACCTATTTTCTATGTTTCTATGTTTCTGCAGTTGTATAGGGCTCTGGTGAGACCACATCTGGAGTATTGTGTACAGTTTTGGTATCCTAATTTGAGGAAGGACATCCTTGTGATTGAGGCAGTGCAGCGTAGGTTCACGAGATTGATCCCTGGGATGGCGGGACTGTCATATGAGGAAAGATTGAAAAGACTAGGCTTGTATTCACTGGAGTTTAGAAGGATGAGGGGGAATCTTATAGCAACATATACAATTATAAAAGGACTGGACAAGCTAGACGCAGGAAAAATGTTCCCAATGTTGGGTGAGTCCAGAACCAGGGGCCACAGTCTTAGAATAAAGGGGAGGTCATTTAAGACTGAGCTGAGAAAAAAACTTTTTTACCCAGGGAGTTGTGAATTTATGGAATTCCCTATCACAGAGGGCAGTGGAGGCCAAATCAGTGGATGAATTTAAGAGAGAGTTGGATAGAGCTCTAGGGGCTAGTGGAGTCAAGGGATATGGGGAGAAGGCAGGCACAGGTTATTGATAGAGGACGATCAGCCATGATCACAATGAATGGTGGTGCTGGCTCGAAGGGCCGAATGGCCTCCTCCTGCACCTATTTTCTATGTTTCTATGTTTCTATGAACAAAACGTATCCAGTAATTTACTTTTTGTGAATCCTTCCCATTGACATGTTGACTTCTTATTTGGTTTTAGTTTAGAGATACAGTTTGAAATCAGGCTGGCACAGTGGTGCAGCGGTAGAGTTGCTGCCTTACAGTGCCAGAGACCCAAGTTCAATCCCGACTACGGGTGCTGTCTGTACGGAGTTTGTACGTTCTCCCCGTGACCTGCGTGTGCTTTCTCCGAGATCTTCGGTTTCCTCCCACACTCAAAAGACGTACAGGTTTGTAGGTTAATTGGCTTGGTATTTTAAAAATGTGAACGTTGTCCCTAGTGTGTGCAGGATAGTGTTAACGTGCGGGGATTGCTGGTCGGTGCGGACTCGCTGGGCCGTGCTGTATCTTTAAACTAAACTGAACTAAACTACTCCACCTAAGGGCAAAGCAGGGTTTTGTGTTGCAGTTAGTTTCAATTCCATCCGCCTATTCCACTTCTCTGATATAAAGAAATACTTATTATTATTGCTCTATCAATCTATGATCAATCAAGGATCATGGTGGAGTAGTGATTATAAATTACAGGAGAAGACATCCAGAGGCTTGAACTAAAAATCAAGAGACAAGAGTTTAAATTCCACCATGTGTTGGATGGAACAGCAGATGCTGGGTTAAACTGAAGATATCTCTCTATAACACCGTCTAAATCTCTAATTTCCCTTTCCCCTGACTCTCAGTCTGAAGAAGGGTCTTGACCCCGAAACGTCACCTATTCTTTGCTCGAGAGCTGTAGCCTGACCCGCTGAGTTACTCCCAGCTTTTTGTGTTAAATCCCACTATGACAGATGCACAATTTAAACTAATTGAATCATATATTCTAGATTTGTGGGACGCAAATAAATAGCCACATGAAATGCATGAACTTATTTGCCACAGCATAATACGTCTTTCTAACTTAATGCTCCCATCTACAATATAAAGCCACTTTTATCAGCAAACTGAGACCTTCTTTCCATCATTTCAATTCTCCTTTAAGAAAATGTATGGTTGCTGTCCCTTCACAGATCTATGGCAGACACCCACTTGTCACCATCAGACACCTTGTCACAAACAGGGTGGCATGGTGGTGCAGCGGTGGAGTTACTGCCTTACAGCGCTTGCAGCACCGGAGACCCGGGTTCGATCCCGACTACAGTTGCTGTCTCTACGGAGTTTGTACGTTCTCCCCGTGACCATGTGGGTTTTCTCCAAAATCTTTGCTTTCCTACCACACTCCAAAGTCATACAGGTTTGCAGATTAAATTGCTTGGGGTATGTGTAAATTGTCCCTTGTATGCGTAGGATAGTGTTAATGTGTGGGGATCGCTGATTGGCGCGGACTCGGTGGGCTGAAGGGCCTGTTTCCACGCTAAACTAAACTAAACTAGAATATTATGCCAAGCTCCATGCTCTCGGTGTCCTCCCAAACCAATTTCCTAGCCAGACTAATATATTGCCTTTATTCCTTGAACACTGGAGCAAAAAAAGGCCTGGATAGAGTGGATGTGGAGAGGATGTTTCCACTAGTGGGGGAGTCTAGGACCAGAGGTCATAGCCTCAGAATTAAAGGACGTTCCTTTAAAAGGGAGATGAGGAGGAATTTCTTTAGTCAGCGGGTGGTGAATCTGTCGAATTCATTGCCACAGACGGCTGTGGAGGCCGTCAATGGATATTTTAAAGATAGATTCTTGATTGGTACGGGTTTCAGGGGTTATGAGGATAAGGCAGGAGAATGTGGTTAGGAGGGAAAGATAGATCAGCCATGGTTGACCTGATGGGCCGAATGGCCTAATTCTGCTCCCCTCACTTATGAACATGAAATTTATCTGATCTATCTAAATATCCATTTGCAGCAAAGAGCAAACTGCTGGAGGGTCTCAGCGGCTCAGGCAGCATCTGTGGAGGGAAATGGGCAGATGACCTTTTGTGTTGGTACCCTTCTTTAAGACTGGAGTAAAGGGGGGATAACTGGTAGAAAGAGGTGAGAGGAAGGAGTAAGGATAATGTCCACATAACCAACATACAAAGGCATTTCCCAGTCCACAACTTTAGGACTTCACTAATTTAACCAGATTTGTGAGGGATAATCTATATTTTACAGATTCATGTTGGCTTTTGGATCAATTGAAACGTTCAAATGCCTGGTAACTCCATCTTAATCAGAGAGGCTGGGGTGGAAGATTGCAACCTTCACGTGGTCCGCCCTGTTTCGACTAATGCAATCAACTCGACGTGCACAAATGGAAGATCAAATAGAACAAGTTGTCCTACAACTTTAGGCTGTGCACACCACACGAAAGAAGAAGAAGAAGAAGAAGAGAGGCTGGCGATTTTAGGTAACTGGAATAAATAATGAAGTCGCTTGGACAGATTTCCAAATTAAAGTCAAAATTTGTTAATCAAAAGGAGTTTGAAAGATTATGTTTGAGAACCTGCAATGTTCTTACCTGCTTGCTTCAAAACTCCCGAGTGTACAGTAAATGATTTGGTACTGGTGATTTATCACATGTCAGTACCATCATTTCTTCATTCTCTTGCTTTAATTACATTGTTAAATTCCCATCAATATTACTTTTGACACGTCCACACTATTGCTATGATCTTTCTGTTGGTTACTCTAATTTACAGTGTTACTGTTAAACATTTATAGGAGAGTTCCGGACATTGGGGACTGTTTTACCAGTATTACATTTCATCAACCATTTATCACAAGATAGCTCATTTGATTTGAAAACTGCATCTTTACTTGGGAAATGTATACATTACACTTTTATTTATTTATTTCTACCATACCAATCCACAAGCGGTGCATTCATGTTTCCAGTCTTATTTGTTCAATGCTAGTTTGCACATAGTTCAATCTTTAGACTTTTAGTCTAAAGCGTGGAAACAGGCCCTTTGGCCCATCGAGTTCACACTGACCAGCGATCACTCGACAAGCATACACTAGCACTATCCAACGCATTAGAAACAGTTTACAGAAGCCAATTGCTGGAGAGTATGTCTACAAATCTGTATGTCTTTGGGATGTGGGAGGAAAGTGAACACTCAGAAAACCCACACGATAACAGGGAGAAGGCACAAATGATGTAAGCCAGCACCCGTAGTTTGGTCAGGATCGAGCCCGGGTGTCTAGCACAGTAAGGCGGCAACTATACTGCCATGCCACTGTGCCGCCCCTCACATATCTCAGATAATAACCCCACTTGGTAGTCTGAGTGTTAAGTACAAAGAACTGCAGAAGCTGTTTAATACACAAAATGGCACAAAATACTGGAGAGAATGGAGCAGCTGGGCTTGTACACTCTGGAGTTTAGAAAGATGAGAGGGGATCTCATTGAAACATATAAGATTGTTAAGGGTTTGGACACGCTTAACAATCTGAGGCAGGAAACATGTTCCCGATGCTGGGGGAGTCCAGAACCAGGGGCCACAGTTTAAGAATAAGGAATAAGCCATTTAGAACGGAGACGAGGAAGCATTTTTTCTCACAGAGAGTGGTGAGTCTTTGGAATTCTCTACCTCAGAGGGCGGTGGAGGCAGGTTCTCTGGATGCTTTCAAGAGAGAGCTAGATAGGGCTCTTAAAATAGTGGAGTCAGGGGATATGGGGAGAAGGCAGGAACGGGGTACTGATTGGGGATGATCAGCCATGATCACATTGAATGGCGGTGCTGGCTCGAAGGGCCGAATGGCCTACTCCTGCACCTATTTTCTATTGTCTATTGTCTAACTCAATGGGTCAGGCAGCACCTCTGGAGAACATGGAGAGGTGACATTTCAGGTTGAGATCCTTCTTCAGGCTGTTTGGCGGGAGGGAAGAAGATAGCTGGAAAAGGGAAGAGTCGGGACAAAACGCGCCAGGTAATAGGTCAACATAGACGAGGGTGGATTTTTTTGATAGGATTGGTTGGAACAAAGGCCAGAGATAAGAAAGAAAATAAGGTATGAGACAGGTTTGAAGAAACTGAGTCGTGTTGCTTGGCTGTGAACAAGTCAGTCTGTCGGTGTAGTTTGTGGGCCTCTGCCCTCATTTGTCCCAAATGTTCCCATTGGGATCTTCACTGAATTTACTTCATAAATTATTCGTGAGGAAATCACCATTCACCCTAATATACTTGTCATTGCCCAACATGGGGGCTATCATTGTGGAGTTATTCAACCATGGACTAAGAAGGGATGATGTTATGTTTAAATAGTTTCTTTGTAAAATGGGGCTTCCATCGATTCATTCACAGAAAAAGAGCATTGCATGCAATGCGATTTGTTCATCTCTAATTACCTAAGGGCTTCTCAGAGTTAGCCACATTGGCAGGTCTGGACTAACATACAGAGTAGTTTGGATTAAAATGGCCACCTCCTCCTCTGCAGTACGTTAGTGCAACAGATGGCACTCGAACCACACAATCTCTGACCACTCAGTCTCTGGGGTTCGGGGTTAGGAGGGAGGGATAGATCAGCCATGATTGAATGGTGGAGTAGACTTGATGGGCCGAATGGCCTAATTCTACTCCTATCACTTATGAACATGAACTTATGAACACTCTTTTTCATAACACACCAGTTTTTAGTGCTGATGTTAATATCTTTCAATATTTGTTTTCATACTTCCTCTTTTGTAGATCTTTTGTTGCCCTTTGTCTCTGTTTTGCACCTCATATACAGTGTGCATATACAGTAATATTGCCAGCATGCCAACAGTAATATTGATGGAAATTTACCGATGTAATAAAAGCAAGAGAATGACGAGGATTTGCGCAGCATTCTATATTCTTGCATGTTCTGTTTGTGCTAAATCTTTTCTTATTCTCTCGGGGGCCATAGCATAGTTTTGTTTGGTCAGCAGTTTCACAACCATAGGAATATAAAACAGTTTTATTGCACACCTCAAGTTCTTTTGTGAATGCGTACCACAGGCCTGTACTTTTATTCATTAGTAGATTGACCCAGATTGTCCATCCCTCCCCTTAATCATTGTACTAGTTTCAATGTCATCCTGGTGAGTTTCATTGTCTGTAACTCGTTTTCATCTAGCCCACAGCTAACAATGGCCTGTTTCCTTTATCATCACTACTTTTTTGGCATATCTTTCATTCATTTGTTCTACATCTCTTTAGATCACCGTCTATATCTCTTGTTTTTCTTTCCCCTAACTCTCAGTCTGAAAAAGGGTCTCGACCTGAAACGTCACATTCCTTTTCTCCAAAGATGCTGCCTGACCTGCTGAGTTACTCCCGCTATTTGTGTCTATCTGGAGTATGAAATCAGTTTACTCAAAACTGGAACCTTAGTAACCGGTTAACATTCTTCATTCAAGCTGCACACTGACCTTGATCCGATTATGATCATTATTAGGTCAATATTTGTGTATAATTGAGCTGTAATCGATAGCTGACATTATCAATTACTAGATGTTAGCAGAAGATAGACAAAAAATGCTGGAGTAAATCAGCGGGACAGGCAGCATCTCTGGATAGAAGGAATGACCTGTCCCACTGAGTTACTCCAGCATTTTTTGTCTATCTTCGGTTTAAACCAGCATCTGCAGTTCCTCCCTACACTAAATGTTGGCCACCATTTTCAAGTTCCACTGCTACATCGCTCACTGCTACCTAAACAGATAAAACAAAGTAGGATTTATTTTATTTTAGAGATACATCATGGAAACAGGCCATTCCGCCCACCAAGTCCCACCAAGAACGATCATCCCGTACGCTAGTTCTAAGTTATCCCACACACTCGGGGCAATTTACAGAAGCCAATTAACCTTCAAACCTTCACGGCTTTGGAATGTGGGAGGAAACGGAGCACCTGGAGAAAAGTAGTCGCCCTATTTTTATTTAACATTATTGGCTGATTATCTATCCTCTACACTGTTGGATATATGCCGAACCTACTGGAGTTCTAAGGCCAAGTTACAGCATTCATATTAGGTTTAGTGTGCAGTACAATTGACCTCTTGGATAAGGAGGGGCGTAGGAAAGCAAACAGATCCTGGTTAGATTTATGGTAGACAAAAATGCTGGAGAAACTCAGCGGGTGCAGCTATGGAGCAAAGGAAATAGGCAACATTTTGGGCCAAAACCCTTCTTCAGACTGATATTAAGTCAGGTTTGATTTATTGCAGTTTATTGATCAATGCATATAAAAGTACAAAATTGGAGCAGAGGAGCAAAGTGACAGTTTCACCGAACACTTACGCTCAGTCCACCTTGGCCAACATGATATCCGAGTTGCCAAACATGGAAGGGTCTTGACCCGAAACGTCACCTATTCCTTTTCTCTAGAGTTACTCCAGCATGTTGTGTCTATAAATGGTGCCACTGTCCTTCACCCACCCAATATCACATTAGTCTGAATGATTTGAACTCGTATTTACAGAGCAACCTTTTAGTCTAGGTGCAGGCCTGATTCATTTGCCGTTCCACCCGACCAATGAGCACCATCTATGGATGATATCATCACTCATCAGACCTTTCAGTTGTCAGCGGGTCCTGATGGGGGCTGAGAGAGAGCAAAGGTACAGAGGACGAAGATCAATGCAAAACTGTTTGAGATGTGAGAGAGTGGGAGATGGAGGTCAGGGGGTCCAGGAACAGCTTTCAAACACAGCAGGACAGAAAATATGGACCAGATGGTAAACAAAAAGATCTCGGCACAAATGAGAAGGCCACTTAGTCCTAGATAGACACAAAAAACTGGAATAACTCAGCCGGTCAGGCAGCATCTCTGGAGAAAAGGAATGGGTGACGTTTCGGGTTGAGACACTTCAATTTCATTTCGGAGTCACGTGAGTGACTTCGTGAAGAGCCCGCCGGCGCGCATGCTCGACATATCGTCGTACCGCGTTGCTGCGACGGCTGGCGGTGGAGCGCGCTCCTCGCCAGCCCTTCAGAAGGGGCCACGGAGGTAAGTATTCTACCTTTAGTTGGTGGTCCTTGTTGTTGGTTTTGTCTTGCAGCAAGGACATGGATGGGAGTTCCAAGGGCCGGAGGACGTCAGGACGAGTTCGCCGGTCAACAGTTCCGGGGCCTTTACCATCGGCAGTACCTGCATCGCAGGCTGGGACTCAGGCGGAGATGTGGGTAAGCCCTGTGTTTACAGGTCCAGATCCGCCAGCACACCACAGCTCAGAGGAGTTCGACGAGGAGGAGTGTGGTGTGCCGCCAGAGCAGGGGGACCCTGCCATGGCAGTCAGGTCGTCAGCGGGCTCGCTGGCGACCTCGAGCTGGGTGCGTGCGGCTGCACGGCCTGTTCCACTCAGCCTTCCGAGAAGGGGAAGGGCAGGAGCCCAGAAGCCTAACCCTACCAGGGCTAAGGCATTGCCTGACACGGAGGAGCGGTCAGGTTCCAGGGAAAGACCCGGGGCGGCTGTGAGGTCCAGCCGGCACGCCCCGACTCTCGACGCCGGGACGGGTCGGTCGAGTCGGGTCTCGTCACGGTCGCCGAGCCCCCCATGGATGGGTGGGCGAGACCATGCGTCGGCAACGTCCACGATGTGGGCAGCCGGCAAGACTGCGCGGGCCCCAGGCAGCCATGCTTCGGCTGGTGCCGACACCTCGCCGCAAGTGCCCTTAGTGGCAGCGGCTTCAGCTCCCGCTAAACGGAGGCGGTTGAACACGCCCGCGCAGGAATCGCGCAGTTCGCCTCGGCGGCTGTTAGCGACAACTACCGGCACCGGCAGGGCCTCGACGAGGTGCGGGCCGATGACAGGAGCCCGGTTTTCTTTTCAGAGCCGGAGGACTCCGACCACCTGAGTGTTCAGGGTGAAGGGCGTATTGACCGTATGGAGCGGCTGCTGGAGCTCCTGCTTCAACGTCAACAACAGCAGGGCAGCAACAGGCACAGGGCGTCTTCACAAACATCTACTATCAGCCTGGAGCAGCAGGAAGAAGTCGTCATCCAGGCAATGAGCCGTCGCAAGGCTCCATCCAATTGCAACTCCCTCAACGTGCCTGTGGTCAATACGCCGATATGGGGCAACATCAGTGCGGCTATCCGTCAACAGGAGGTAAAACTGCAGCGGATCCTGAAGCTCCTCACGGCCGGTATTACCGCCTTTGTGCGGTCGGTGGACGGGGACGAATTGAATTTGGACCAGGGAGATGCCCTGGCCCTCCTGTGCGCGACCCAGCACGAAATTAACGGGTTTCGCAAAACCAGCATCCGCCCAGCGCTCAATCCAAAGTTTGCAGGAGTGTGCAAACCACCGCCGCCGCCCCCGCCCCGTCAGCTCTTTGGGAAGGACCTCTCGAAGAGAGTCAAAGAGCTTGACGAGCAAGCCAAAACGGTGGGGATCATGCGCCCTCGGAGTGCCCCCACACCATCAGGCTCAAAGTCTCCATACATTCGATCACGAGGGTCTGCCAGTACCTCGACGAGGACCCACCCTCAAGCTCCACAACGACAGCAACATCAGACCCAGCACCAGGGGTCTTTTTTAGGACAGGGTCGGCAGAGACCCTGGTGGAAAACGAAGACGCCGCGCCCTCAAGCCAACCCAGCACCTCCACGTCCACACACGCGTGTCAAAGACCGCCGGTAACCACGGAGGTGAGGGGGTCTGGTTCTCTCTTTTCTCTCTGTTTAACTTCACATGTTGGTGGTCACCTTCGGTGGTTTTTTGGGTGCATGAGGTAATTTCACTGGTGACGAGTATGTGTTGCAGAATATTCAGGGGCATAAAATTGAGTTTATTAATGGCGACATTCCTCCATCCCAGCACATGCCCGCTCGAACATTTAAAATTATCTGCTGCAGAACAGGCAGCCGGCTATAAGGAATTGTTAAGTCTTGAGCAAAGGAGTGATTAAGAGAGTGGTGCATGAGCCAGTTGAATTTGTTTCGAACATATTCACCAGACCTAAGAAGGATGGAAGTTGTCGTGTCATTATTGATCTAACCCGTTTGAATACTTTTGTAACATATTCTCATTTTAAAATGGATACGTTGAAACAACCAAATCATTGATTTCTCATGGTTGTTTTATGGCATGCATCGATTTAAAAGACGCATATTATTCCGTATCCGTCCAGAAATGTGACAGAAGGTTTTAAAATTCATCTGCATGGGGCAACTCTGGCAGTACAAGGCTTTGCCTAATGGGCTCACCACAGCCCTAGATTGTTCACTAAATTAGTGAAGCCAATTATGGCTTATTTGAGACAACGACACCATATAGTATGGCCTATTTAGATGATGTCTTAATTGTGGGCCACACCCTGGAATTGGCTGAACAGGGTGTTGCAGCTGCTGTCAATATATTTCAACAATTGGGGTTTATTGTCCATCCAGAGAAATCAAAGTTCTACCCTGCCCAGGTGATTAATTACCTAGGGTTCACGGTGAACTCTATAAGCATGAGGGTTACCATTCCAATTAACAAGATTGAGGAGGTTACGCAGGTATGTCAAGATTTAATCCGCACCAATATACCATCGATTCGGCACTTAGCTACAATAATTGGGAAGCTGGTAGCTTTGTTTTCGGCAGCGAGATATGGACCTTTGCATTATCAGAATTTGCAAAGAGCTAAAATTGCTGCGTTAAAACAGAATGCTGGTCATTATGATCGGTCCATGCAGCTGCCGCCCGAAGCGATAAATGAGTTGCAATGGTGGGTGTGTCACATTAGCAACTCATTCAAGCCTATTAGGGAGGCTAATCCGGTGGTATATTTGCAAACTGATGCAAGCTCCAATGGTTGGGGATCCACGAATAATTGCTCTAGTTGTGGTGGCAGATGGGACACCCTTGAATCAACGATGTTGTTAACTCAAGGGATTAACTATTTGGAGTTGCTGGCAGCATTCCACGGACTTCGTGTGTATTGTTCTAAGCTTGTTGGAGCACATGTCCGTCTCCAAATAGACAACACCACAGCAGTAGCATATTTAAACCATATGGGTGGTACCAGGCCAGTTTCGTGTGACAAATTGGCAAACTCAATTTGGCTCTGGTGTGTTCAAAGAGACATTTGGATTTCAGCTACCTATTTGCCAGGTGAGCTTAATACTGTGGCGGACACCAGGTCACGCAAATTTAATGACAATATTGAATGGATGTTGCATCCTGAGATCTTTTCTAAAGTCACAGCCAAATTTGGTAAACCGGACATTGACCTCTTTGCGTCACGGTGGAACCATCAGGTACCAACCTACGTTTCATGGGAACCAGATCCTGGGACAATAGCGCTAGATGCATTCTCGCTGGACTGGGGGAAGTGGTTTCTATGCCTTCCCCCCATTTTGCCTCATCAGTCGGGTATTGGGAAAGATTCAGGCAGATGCTGCCAAGGGCATCCTTATTATACCCGACTGGCCCACACAGCCTTGGTATCCGGTGGTCTTTGACATGCTCAACGAACCTTGGGTCCTTTTGAAGGGTTGCCCACAATTGGTTACTCACCCTGTCTCAGGGGAGCCGCATCCCTGCCATGGTTATTTAAATTTGTTGGCTTGCAGGTTCTGAACAGGCCGTTAGTCCAATACGGCCTCTCGGCTCGGACCATGGATACCACCGGGGCGTCGTGTCGAGAGTCTACAAGGCAAAGATACCGCTCGCATATTAAGAAGTGGGAAGCCTACTGCAGCCGCTCTCGCATCACGTACGATGACGTGACAACAACCGACGTCCTGGAATTCCTCGCGGGGTTGCACCATGATGAACACTTAAGTTACAGTGCCATCAACAGCGCCAGAAGTGCGCTATCATTCTACCTCAGTTTGGAGGTAGGATCCAACAGGCTAGTGTCCAGACTCATGCGGGGTATATTCAATATGAATCCGCCTACACCACGCTATAATATCACCCGGGATGTCAGGGACGTATTAACCCTGCTCAGAACGTGGTCACCCATGGAAGGGCTCCAACTGGACCAACGCACCATGAAGCTGGTGATGTTACTAGCGCTGACTTCAGCTCAGAGGGTACAGACACTACACAAACTTCGTGTCGACAGAATGACGTCTACCCCCACAGAAGTAGTCTTTTTCATTGACGAGCTACTAAAGCAGCATAGACCTGGGTGCACAGGGCTGCAGCTGAAGTTCCCGGCATACCCCGCAGATGCTAGGCTATGTGTAGCCTCACATATCCGCCACTATGTCAAGGTGACGGCACGCATCAGAGGAATGGAGAGATACCTGCTTGTCACTCATAAGAGACCTCATCATCGAGTGACAGTCCAGACGATATCCATGTGGCTTCCAGTCGTTTTGGGTAAGTCAGGTATCGACACTAATGTGTTCAAGTCTCTTTCCAACAGGGCTGCATCGATGTCAACGGCGAGGGTCATGGAGGTGCCCATGGACCAAATTCTCGCCACAGCAGGATGGGCTAATGAAGCTGTGTTCCAGCGTTTTTATAACAAGCCTGTTGCTGCTCCTCTACAGTTTGCAGAAGCCGTGCTGAATGCAGGTCACGAACGTGTGGATGTCCCCGCATGAGGGGTTTTGATTTGTTATTAATAACTCTGCTCTTGTTTTGCAGTATGAACTATTGAGCAAGTTTGTTCCTCCCATCCATCCCTGGTAGTGGTGTGTCAGCATGGACGTGGTCCAGGGCGTGTAATCACAGAAGCTTTGAAGTCTTCACGAAGTCACTCACGTGACTCCGAAATGAAATAGTAAGATTGAACGAGAACTTACCAGTTCGAAGGTTGATCTTTATTTTATGAGGAGTCGAAGTGAGGGATTTCGTGCCCTCCTCGCCCAACCCTCAATCACCTTCATCTGGTAATCTTAGTCACTTCAATCTTACTATGCGAAGTCATTTCTTTGTTGGTTTCTGTGATTCCACGCCGCTACTTTGAAGTATGTTGAGCATGCGCGCCGGCGGGCTCTTCACGAAATCCCTCACTTCGACTCCTCATAAAATAAAGATCAACCTTCGAACTGGTAAGTTCTCGTTCAATCTTACTATTCTTTATGTTGGTGCAAAAAACTGCTGGAGGATGTGAAAGTCAAACCCTGCCTTTCATCTTCACGTGCAGACAGCAGAACTGCAGATGCTGGCTTACACCGAAGATAGACACAAAATGCTGGAGTAACTCAGCCGGTCAGGCAGAATCTCTGGAGAAAAAGAATGGGTGACGTTTCGGGTTGAGACCCTTCAATTCTTTATGTTGGTGCAAAAAACTGCTGGAGGATGTCAAAGTGAAACCCTTCAATAAGACTCATGAACGACTTGATTAACCACCAGCAGTGGATGGTTTTATTTTACTTGCACAAGGAGTGTCACAGTCAAAGGCTGTGATCACAACTTTATGACAATAAACTCTTTTGACTTTGACTTGACTTGAATTCTAAAATTAAGTCAGTCCAGCAGGACATTTACACCAAAAGAGATAACAATTTAGGATGAACAAATGTGAGGTAGATTGATATATTCATTACAGGAATTGTGCTTTATTACTTTTACATTGAACAAAAGTCACGACAATGAAGGTGTTATTGGGGAGTCTGTGAGAAACGGGGTATAGTGGACTGACAGTTAATATGTTATGTGATAGATACTGGCAGACGTCATTAGGACTCTACGAGCACCAGAGTGCAAAGGCAGTGTCAATGAGGTGTTAATGGTGAGTCTAGCTGGCAACTTGAACAAATGTTCCAAACACCCCCAACAAAGAACTCAGGGGGTTACACAAAAAGCTGGAGAAACTCAGCGGGTGCAGCAGCATCTAAGGAGCGAAGGAGATAGGCGACGTTTCGGGTCGAGACCCTTCTTCAGACTGGTGCACGAAGAAGGGTCTCGACCCGAAACGTCGCCTATCTCCTTCGCTCCTTAGATGCTGCTGCACCCGCTGAGTTTCTCCAGCTTTTTGTGTAACCCTCGATTCTCCAGCATCTGCAGTTCCTTCTTTAACAAAGAACTCAGGGGATCAGGCAGCAGCTGTGGAAGCTCAGAGGCAGTGAGCGTTTCGGGATGTGACACTACATCACCTGAAACGATGACCAACCCTTTCCCGCCATACATGCTGATTTCCTGCAGCAACTTGTTATTTTGCTCCAGTCTCACCAGTCTTGTTTGTGCTCGTCGTTTGCCTTTTCCCTCCCACTGCAAAATATCCAACAAGGTAAGTTTAGAAGGATGAGGGGGGATTTTATAGAAACATATAAAATTATGAAAGGACTGGACAAGCTCAATGCAGGAAAAATGTTACAAATGTTGGGTGAGTCCAGAACCAGGGGCCACAGTCTTAGAATAAAGGGGAGGTCATTTAAGACTGAGCGGAGAAAAAACTTTTTTACCCAGAGAGTTGTGAATTTATAGAATTCCCTGCCACAGAGGGCAGTGGAGGCCAAATCACTGGATGGATTTAAGAGAGAGTTGGATAGAGCTCTGGGGGCTAGTGGAGTCAAGGGATATGGGGAGAAGGCAGGCACGGGTTATTGATAGCGGACGATCAGCCATGATCATATTGAATGGCGGTGCTGGCTCGAAGGGCCGAATGGCCTCCTCCTGCACCTATTTTCTATGTTTCTATGTAATGGGAATCTTCAATGCAGGAAATACTCAGCAGGCCGGGACACATTGTCTATCTCCAGTGATTTATGTCAGGGCAAAGGGGAAATTCCAACCTTGCTTTCCCCCCAGGTTGCTGCACGTATTTCCGCGAGTAACGCAACTCATTTAAGGTTTAGCTTTATTATTGTCATGTGTGGCGGCGAAAAGATTTGCTCTGCATGTTATACAATCATATCAGATAATACTGTACACAAATCAAGACTCAAGAGTGTTTTATTGTCATATGTCCCAGACAGGACAATGAAATTCTTAAGGGCCTGTCACACTAGCGCGCGATTAGACGCGACAAGCGCGACCTACCGTGGTCGCTTTAGTCGTCCGGCCTCGCGTGACCCTGTCCCACTGCGATCGCCGGAGTCTCGTGGAGTTCCGCGGACTTGTGTGGAGCTGGTGTCGACATCGCGCGTAGTGTCCAAAAACCGACACTGCTTAAAAATTACGCGCGGCAAAATCCTGTCGCGCAGAACGTGATGACGTTTTGACGTTGTGCGTCTTCAGCGTGGCGTTGCGTGATGACGTCACTGCCCGACGTCGTGCAACGCGCATGCTCATGCGCATCGTCACGTGATGAAAAATAACGTCCTTCCTTCGGACGTCGCGCGTGTAATCGCGCGCTAGTGGGACAGGCCCTTCACTCGCACCGGGATCGCCTGACCCCCACGCGACCCCCGCGTCCGAATTTGTCGCGCTTGTCGCGTCTAATCGCGCGCTAGTGTGACAGGCCCTTTACTCGCAGTAGCACAACAGAATAGGTAAACATAGCATCCTGTAAACATTATAATAAACGAGAAAAAAGTAGTGTATACACACACACATATACATACTTACCAGAGATGCTGCCTGTCCCACTACGCCAGCTTTTTGTGTCTATTTTCTACACTTTTTCTACACATATTTATATACACTTTTAATTATAGAAAACACACAACTATAGTGTATATATACTATACAATATATATATATATACATAGTAGTGTACTATATATAGTATACTATAATACTGTACTATACACTATATATACATATACCCACGATAAATATATATATATGTGTCTGTGCACACACTGAATTTTTGTTCTCATTTATTATATTGATTACAGAACATTATATATATATATACAAACAAACAAACAGACGAAGGGAAAGATGCAAAGCGCAGAATATCGGTCTCGGGAAGCTGGAGTAGTGGGAAGCTGTAGGATCTTTGCTGTAAAGTCTGGCGCCAGGAACTCTGACACATCATAGCTCATGTGGACTAGGTTGGAGGCAGAACCAGTGTGCGGTTTCAGCAGGCAGCAGGGGGAACAAATGCAGCGGGACGGAGAGGAGAGGAGAGGCTGTGTGTTTCTGGGTTCCTTCACGGGCTGAATCTGATTCACCACCACCAAGGCTCCTTGCTTCCCTCCAGTAGCCGCACGCATGCTGCTGTGTAAGCGCGTCCCTGCCCTGGGCCGACGGCTGTGGCAGGGTCACCGCGCACCTTCCGTGCCGGAGCTGCGAGAGTTCATTGTCCGGAACACGGAGGCAGTGAGTGGGTCTCTGAGCCCGGAGATCACTCTGCGGCTCCTCACTCCGCGCTGTCCCTACTGGAGCCAGGCTGCCCGGCTATGGCCCTTCGGCGACCCCTACTGGGCCATTTACTGGCCGGGAGGACAGGCGCTGTCCAGGTAGGTATCCAACCCAGTACAGGACCAGTCCCTTCCAGAGATAGACACACAAATGCTGGAGGAGCTGATGTTTTACCAGAATGAAATTCTTAATTGCAGCAGTACAACCGAATATGTAAGCATAGTACTCTGTAAGCAATATTGTTTATAATATATATAATACTGTATATCATTCAAGCCACACATATACTCTTTGCCGTTGTTATTTGCGTCTACACCCTGTGAGGGTCAGACTAAACATTATCCCGGGTACTGTGAAATTCATTTTGCAAAAAGCCCAGCAAAAATCATACTGTGCATAAACATAATCGCACTGAAGTACATGAATGCAGGAATAGTAGATTATGTTGTTATGCTTAAGTCCCACTGACAACTCTAAGTATGATGCGAAAAAGTACCGTGAGGGCATTTACAAAATCAGTGCACTGACAGAAGAAAGGCTGGCTTGCATTTAAGCTGCATCTTTCACACCCCTGGACATCAAAAAGCACTTCACAGCCTATGTAGAGGGAAAATGCTATTTCTTATGGAATAATGTTTATAAATTCATAGGTTGTAGTAACAGAATGAGTCCATTCGGCCCATGGAGTTTACTCCGCCATTCAATCACAGCTGATCTTGAGATATAGCTCTTCAGGGCTAATGGAATCAAGGGGAGAAAGCAGGAACAGGGTACTGATTCTGGATGTGTAAGAACTGCAGATGCTGGTTTAAACCGAACATAGACACAAAATGCTGGAGTAACTCAGCAGGACAGGCAGCATCTCTGGAGAGGAATGGATGACGTTTCAGGTCGAGACGCTTCAGACCCTTCTTCTGGATGATCAGCCGAGATCATATTGAATGGCGGTGGTGGCTCGAACAGCCGACTCCTGCACCTATTTTCTATGTTTCCATGATCTAACTTTCCCACTCAACCCCATTCTCCTGCCTTCTCCCAATAACCCCTGACATCCGCACTAATCAAGAATCTGTCCATCTCTGTCTTAAAAAAAAACATTGTCTTGGCCTCCACTGCCGTTTGTGGCAATGAATTCCACAGATTCACCATCATCTGCCAAAAGACTAAAAATGCCTAACTTCTTCAATTGCCTCCTGAGAGGCCTGGCACACCCTTAGTTCAAAGGCTGATCAAAACCAGAGGATCAGGTCACATTTTGCATTTAGGTTTTGCAGAATAGATCAGTGAATCTACAATCCTATCTCCTGACTTGTTTATGATGGTGCTACTGATGTTCTAGGTTACACTTGTGATAGAGGAAGTGTGGGGAAGGTTGACCATCCTGATTAATGGGATGACAAGTTAATCTTACGAGGATTATGGAGGACCCGGCCTGGGGGGGAGGGGGGCTGTGAGGGAGGGGGAAGAACAATGGAGGACCCGGCGTGGGGGACCATTCGTGAGGAAGGGGGAGGAAGGGAAGAACGAATGGACCTGGCGTGTGTGTGGAATTTGTAACTTTGAAAGTGCCCTTTATGGGCGACTATTTGCATTCCTTGGGTCTGCAAGCAAAGAATTTCACTGTGACTTGTCACGTGTGACAATAAAGCATTCAATTCACTTACGAGGGGAGATTAAGCACGGTAATCGTATGCTGTCAAGAATTTAGAAGACTAAGAGGAGATTCCAATGAAACATACAAAAATCTTAAGGGCCTTGATAGGGCATTTGTGGAAATTACATTTTACTGAGGTGAGATGCCTAGAACCAGATTCAAAATAATGGGTTAGCCAGTGGGAAAAGAGAGAAGAAGAAATATATTCACCTTGATGGATGTGACTATTCTCTATTGATTATGGGTGTGAAGGCTCAGTCGCTGAACATTTTTAAGATAGAGATCGATCGTTCTTCAGATGTTAATAGAATCAAGAAAGATGTGGTCAGTGCAGGAAAGTGGCGCTGAACTAAAAGATCGACTGTGATCTGATTGAATGTTACAACAGGCACAAAGTACTGTAAATTCTTATGTTCACAAGGCTGTGCGTAAAGTAGTCAAATTCATGATCACTTTAACAGTGATCACTGGCCTCCACAGCCCTTTTGGCTGGAGAGTTTCAAAGGTTCACAATTCAGGTGAAAACATTTTTCCCACTCTGTTCTGAATCTATTCGCCTTGTGTCCTTTCAAGTTCCTTAAAATGTCTGTGTGTACTAAAGGATCAGGCTGCACAGAAATGGGTCCAACCATCAAGTGCCAATCATCAAGTACCCAATCTGTGCACATCTGTGCCAACCATCAAGTACCCAAGTTCAAGTCATTTAGAAATACAAGGAGGCCAAGTAACAGAGGCATTTTTCTTGGTTGCCAACCCCTTTGATGTGTTGTTTTCACACCTTACCCTTCCATATCTCTGTGTCTCCCTCCCCTCTGACTCTCAGTCTGAAGAAGGGTCTCAACCCAGAAATGGGTCACCCATTCCTTCTATCCAGAGATACCGCATGTCCCGCTGAGTTACTCCAGCATTTTGTGTCTATCTTCCAGATAACAGACTTGTTCTAAATACCACCCTTAGGTACATCCTGGATAACCCTGCAGTTACAAGGAGGAAGAAAGTTCTGGACCTGGGAAGTGGCTGTGGTGCATCTGCCATTGCAGCCTTCATGAGTGGAGCGACTGATGTTCTTGCCAATGACGTTGACCCACGTAAGCACAAAGTCAACAGGAAACATGGATGAGTCTATAGTTATAAGGCAAACTGAAGTACAATGTACAACCAGATCCAGAATCTCAAGCTGGGTCACCTGCAAATATTAACGTTGTGATGGAGGAGATTGTTTAGTTTGTTAAATGGGAATGCAAGAGAGAGTAAATTGCAGGGCAAAGAGGGGGATGGGACCGATGGAATTGCTTTGCTGGGAGACAGCACAACACGACGGGCTGAATGTCCTGTTAATTAGTAAGTAGGTGTATCAGTGATTATGCTGCAACGGTGGGTAAATTGAACGAGTGCACGCAGCACCTGTGAACTACTCAGAGATGGAATAAGCTTGAAAGTGTGAAGTATTCATATATTTAGTTTTGTGAAAAAGGCTCAAAATATATGTCAAAGTTAATGCAAGGTTTCATGGGGAGATTTGATACTAAGACAATTCCAAGAGCTTTATAGAACTCCTGTTATTGTTTTAGTATCAAAGCTCCCCATGCACCTGGCCAATATTTTCTGCCAAATTCATGAAGTAATTAATGAACTGTTCATATTCATGAAGAGTTGCTGCCTTCCAGCACCAGAGACCCGGCTTTGATCCTGACTACAGGGGATGTCTGTATGGAGTTTGTACATTCTCCCTGTGACCGCGTTGCTTTTTTTCCAGGTGCTCTGGTTTCCTCCCACATTTCAAAGATGGACAGGTTTGTAGGTTAATTTGCTTCAGTAAAAAATTGTAAAATTGTCCCGAAGGTGAAGGATAGTGCACTGAGATCACTGGTCTGTGCGAACTCGGTGGGCCAAAGGCCTCTCTCTGTGCTGTATCGTTAAACTAAACTACCGACAATTATCATCGAGCTTGATCCCATCCATCCACTTGTATCATTTCCAAACTCACTTAATCCCACACAGGATGAATTCAGTCACTGTGGCAGACTTCCAAAATTATAGCACGAAGCATATCCATACACTGCATTCTCACAGTGTTTTGAAGGAAAATAAATGTACATGACACAGTGGATAGTCAGAAGAAATAAATCATTTGATATTAATAGCAGGGACTGATGAACGCAGAGTCAGAGCATGCATTATATAAGACACAATGCAAACAATTGTAAGGGTATGAGGCTATTTGGGAATCGTAGGAAGTTGAAGCAGATTAAATGGCAATCACATACTTGATTTAAGAGGAAGAATAATTTTCAAAGAGTTTAAATTTTTCACCCAGAAACCAGAAGTCAATGCAGTACCTGTAATTCAGTGTATTTCTAAAGAAACTAGAGCAAAGATGCAGGAAATAAAACAGGTTTAATAGTGTCTACTATCTGTCATAACCCTGATTTTTCTAATAGACAATAATTCCATGGTTTACCCAGTGTATAAAAAATGTTTGAGGCTATTTTTAGAAATGTGATGGGTAATATTTGGCAACAGTGGAAGGCAGTTGAAGAAAAAAGTTTTGTTTTTTCTCTGCGGTATAAGTAAGTTTGTGTTCTTTTAGGAAATATAAATTCCTTTTTTTATGATTTGAAATGCACTGATAAACCTTCACCCGTACTAGGTACCGTTATCAGTTGCGTGTTGACTACATTCAATGAAGAACATTTTGTCAAAGATAGACACAAAATGCTGGAATAACCCAGCGGGTTAGGCAGCATCCCTGGAGAAAAAGAATAGGTGACGTTTTGCCTCGGAACCCTTCTGAGTGGGGAGGGAAGGGAAGGGTGGGGAGGGAAGCTTTCGGTGAGAAAAGGCCAGAACAAATCAGGGCCAGAAACAGAAGACCTCAGGAAGGATGGAGCTCATAATGGCCCATTGTTGGCTGGGGAAGGGATGATAACAAGAGGGAAACAGGGATGCGAACAATGGAATTGGTCGGATGACTAGGGTGGGTGGGAAGAGGGGAAGAGAGGGAATGCAGGCGTTATTTAAAATTAGAGAAATCAACGTTCATACCACTCGGTTGTGAGCTGCCCAACCAAAATATGAGATGCTTTTCCTCCAATTTGTGTGTGGCCTCACTCTAACGGTGGACGACGCCTAGGACAAAAAGATCTGCATGGGAATGGGAAGGGGAGTTAAAAAGTTTGGCTATTGGGATATCGTATAGGCCAAGGCAGAGTGAGCTCGTGTTCAGAGAAACAATCACCAAGTTTTATTGAATCAGGCAATATAACTAGTTTTGAGAAACTTGATTTAAGGATCAAATTACACAGTGCCTGTGACACACTTCCCAGAGTTAGTAGAACTTGGACATTTCTCCAATGCTTGTGAATACTGGGTCAATTACGATATTTAAGAACTATCTTTTCTTAAAATGTATATGTCAAAGGATGCAGGACAAAGGCAGGTTATGTAAACATTGTTATCTGAATGAATGGGGCAAAAGGCTTGATTGGAAGATCTATTTACAATACTAATTGTTTGAAGAAATATTTTGATGGCACTCATAGTCACCCATTCCTTTTCTCCAGAGCTGCTGCCTGACCCGCTGAGTTACTCCAGCTTTTTGTGTCTATCTTCGGTGTAAACCAGCATCTGCAGTTCCTTCCAATTCATAAGTCTTAATTGGACAGAGCAAATAGGGAACATAGAATTGTATATAGACACGAAAAGCAGGAGTAAATCAGCGGGACAGGCAGTACCTCTGGAGAGAAATTACGGTTTGGGCCTGAAGAAGGGTTGTGACACAAAACGTCACCCATTCCTTCTCTCCAGAGATGCTGCCTGTCTGTCCCCTTGAGTTACTCCAGCTTTTTGTGTCTATCTTTGGTTTAAACCAGCATCTGCAGATCCTTCTTACACATACATAGAATGGTATATATGTACATGGCATATTTAAATGGTTCAATTCTGATTTCTTCAGTTGCAGCAATTGCGATAGGAATAAACTGCGAACTTAACAAAATTCCACCACTGCGAGTAGCAACAGAAAACTTAATTGGAAAGATTGAAGAAAAATGGGACGTGATTCTTTTGGGAGACATGTTTTACGATGAAGAACTTGCCACTGATTTACACACTTGGCTGACAAAATATAAGAGGCTTCATGGACCAGAGATCCTCATTGGGGATCCTGGAAGAGCAGAGTTTACAAAATATGTTGGACAGAACTGGCTGCAGAAGGTCAGCGAGTATGAACTTCCTACATCCACACAGGAGGAGAATTATGGATTGACTTCAAGCAGTATCTGGAGATTTGTGTAGGATAAAACTGTGCTGGTCCAAGCCATTTCCTGTCAGGGTACAATTACAGGCCTTTCATGTCTTCCTGTCTGATCTTTTACCTCAAGAGTCAAGAATGTTTTATTGTCATGTTCCAAATAGAAGAATGAAATTCTTACTTGCAGCAGCACAACAGAATATGTAATCATAGTACTCTGTAAACAATATAAATGAAAAAATGTTTGTTTATATATACACACACAAAAACAATAATAGTGTAAAAAAAGTCTATGTAGTTCTGAGCTTATTTGGAGGTTGTAGTGTTCAATAGACTGGTAAGGAAGGTGTTCCTGAACATTACTGTTTTCAGGTTCCTATATTTTCTTCCCCATGGCAAGAGTGAAATGAATGTGTGGCTAGGGTGGTGTGGGTCTCTGATGATGCTGGTTGTCTCTTTGAGGCAGCGATCCCTTCGATGGTGGGGACGTCAGTAGCTGTGATGGACTGGGTCACTTTTCTCCACTAACCCCATATGCCTTGGTTGAATAATACCTGAAGATCTGTCAATCTCTATACAACATTCTTGGGAAATGGAATCCTCAGGTTTACTGAATTCATTTTGTTTTCTTACCTTTGTGCTTTTTGAGACCATGACCGTTGGTTCTTGACACCCCATATACTGAAAACCTCAGCTTATTATCCACTCTGTCAACACACAGAAGCATTTTGTGCATATCAGTGAGATTATCTCACATCCTTCTAATTTAAATTACAGTCCTAGTCTGTTTATACCACAAACTAGCCATTTGAAAACCACAACAGAATTTATAGAGAATACGGATTGGCAATTTTTCAAGTCCGGATCCTTCTTCTGAAGAAGAATCCTGACCTGGAATGTCACCTATCCATGTTCTTCAGGGATGTTGCCCGAGTTATTCCTGCACTTTTGTCCCTTTTTTTTGTAAATCAGCATCGGCATTTCCTTATGTTAATAAGATTTATGGGCGCATTTGGCCTAACAAAGACCTCTGAATGTGGAACATTACCTTGATTCAATTAAATATAGGACATAGATAATTTCCACTGAATTCAACGCACAAATCAGAGTTATTCCCATAGGTCTTGATTTTAAGTCACTATAACCTAGTTTGTCACTCTTCTTTCCTGACATTTAAAAATAAAAATTGTTCTAATTGTTATATCTATATAATTAAAAGTCTCATCTTGACCACTTCCTGTCTGTGCTGTATATTGATTATAGAAAAAACGTTACCATATATCGCTATGTATTTTGTCCATCTTACTCACAAGTCCTCCTCAGCTGAGGCAGCCCCGCAGATTTTTATGATCAATGAAAAATAAAAAAAAGTTATGAATGTTTAAAAAATCTTGAGATCAGTTGATTGGTCCTCTCGCCTGGCAATCACCATGACGAAGGTAACGCTCCTTCGGGGCGGGGGGGGAGGACTATAAAACCCTGGATGCCTGGACGCGAGTCAGTCACTCTGGAAGATTGTGAGGGAGAGGCCACAACTGTGCTTCTACTGTGGGTCAACTGAAATGTGAGTCTGCAATAAATGATTTGTTAGCCCATAATGAAAATAAAATGAGTTGTTTGGCCTGCCCTGTGCTTGAAACTGAAATGGCAATGGAAATGAAAATGAGATGAGTTGTTTGGCCTGCCCTGTGCTTGAAACTGAAATGGCAATGGAAATGAAAATGAGGTGAGATGTTTGGCCTGCCCTGTTCTTGAAACAGAAATGATCATGGAAATGAAATGAATTGTTTGGCCTGCTTGAAACCAATCATTTCGGCCCACAAGGCCCCTATTAGCTGAGAAACCAGCCTCTTTTGACCAAAATGCCCCTATTAGCCCAGCAAGAGCATTTTCGCCCGAAAGGCCCGTGCCAAGCCACAAAAAGTCCACAAAAAGTGCCTTCCACTGTGATTTCACTGTTTTTTTTTAAAAAGAGTTCCTTAAGCCCATCAGGCCTGTACTAACCCAGGAGGAGTCCCTTCGGCTCATCAGTAAATATTCCCCCTGCAAGTATTAAACCTCACCCCAGTATTTATCTCCCTCCATTCATTGACTCCCTATGATATCCAGGCCAGGATAGACTTTCCTCCTTCATTGCTGTGATCTGCAGAAATAGATTAAAAATGTCTAAAATTGAATCTCCACCTTCTCCCCTGTCTCTCACATAGCCTCTCCGTTTTGGGCAGAATTTCTGAGCTGCCAGCCCACCAGGCCTGAGTGACTGAGCTGCCAGCCCACCAGCCCTGAGTGGCTGAGCTGCCAGCCCACCAGGCCTGAGTGACTGAGCTGCCAGCCCACCAGACCTGAGTGACTGAGCTGCCAGCCCACCAGGCCTGAATGACTGAGCTGCCAGCCCACCAGGCCTGAGTGACTGAGCTGCCAGCCCACCAGGCCTGAGTGACTGAGCAGCCAGCCCACCGGGCCTGAGTGACTGAGCTGCCAACCCACCAGCCCTGAGCAGCCAGGCTTGAGTGACTGAGCTGCCAGCCCACCAGGCCCAAGTGACAGAGCTGCCAGCCCACCAGGCTCGAGTGACTGAGCAGCCAGCCCACCAGGCCCGAGTGACTGAGCTGCCAGCCCACCAGGCCCGAGCAGCCAGGCCCGAGTGACTGAGCAGCCAGCCCATCAGGCCTAGGCCAATAATCCATTCGGACCACAATGTCCATACTTGTCCTCTGGAAACAGGTCCCTTTGACCCACAACACCCATACTAGTGCTCCAGAACACCCCCCCACCCCTCACTGGCCACTAATATTGGAATTGGTGGAGGTGCAATATTGTGTTGGGGGACCAGCCCTCCTGTGTGAACATGGGACCCATTTAGTCTGGTAAAAAATAGTTCCACCCAAAGATTTCACACAGACTCAAATTTCATGTACGCGAATATTTATTTGTACACCAAGGCAATGACGATAGCACCAATATATTGCATACAACCAAGTATTACATTTCACAGACAAACATTCTATACTGTAGTCAGCAAACGCGTTAAAAAGAAACATTTAAATTAGAATTATTGGTCACAAATTCATCTATATATGCTCAGAGTTGCTGTTGCTAGTTTATGGAAATTACAGAATAGGTTCATTACCAGATATTAAGCAATTGGGAAAAAGAACATTCAGTATACGGTCCATGTCACTTGCTTCATTTGGTTGGGGCAGACTAATTGTTGCAGAGCTTCTCTTGAACGATCTGGAAACGGAAAGCAGAGGACAATTACTGCTGACTGGTTAGCACGCAACAATGGCTTTTCATCTCGGTATATGTGGCAATAAACTAGACTGAACAATTGAGAATATTTGCAAATTTCGCAATTTTCTAGTTATCCTAAATGCTAATTCAACGACTGCCTTCATCTAGTCCCTCACACAGGAACCATTTTGACTGGAGCTCAGGCTCTTGAGTGCGAGTGTCTCATGAAGATCTCAAGTGTTAATTCAACAACTACCAGCACATTCAGTACCTCACACGGGTGTCATTTTCACTGGAGCCTGGGCTGCGAGTGTTGGCAGGCTCACAGATCTTGGGAGGGATCACGCTACACCCAACTGTTTTTGTACCAGGTACAGAAAAGCAAGCCTGGTTTTCCACAATTTTGTGATGGTGACAAAGGCTCATCTATGTATGAACATTAGCCGAGTACAGGCTATTATACCCCTATGGTTGATTATTACTTGTGCAGGCTGCATGTTCAGCTATCAGAGCCAACGATGATTCATCATAGATTTTATTCTCTTGCCCTAGATCACAGCATGCTGTCGACACAGAAGAGATTAGCAAACAGCAGGTCGAGAAGCCGTCTCGAGCATTAGTGCATGATTCAATACCAAGTGCATGATATCCTCAGTGAGGCCTTGATTTCATTTACTTCATATTCCGAATCAAGTTTACACTGGCAGTAAAATTAAATGCTTGTCCATAGGGTTAATTCTACATGATAACTTACCTGTGATAAGTGGACAACCATGAAAAAGAAGAATGAAAATATGGGGACAGAAAATGAGCACACTTTCCACTGCGTCGTCTGTCAGGTTCACACAACGGTCCATGTGAATCTCCTGCAAAGATATCCTGACATTAAAATTGTGTGGAAAAGGCAAAATCCTATTACAATGGAAAAACAAACTTGCATCGACCAATTTTCCAGCATTGTTTCAAAGGCTGGAAGAACTTTTAAGTTGCTGTGGTTATTATTAAATGCACAAATGCAGCAACCATTTTTGCACGAAGCGTTAAAAACAGCAAGACAAACTTGGGTTGATGTAAACGTCTGAGGTTTTAAATATCACAAAAATCCAATGGTACAACAGTCTAACTTTCCTTCAGAAATAGGGGACCTCTGACAAAGCGACAAGCCTGATATTGCGACTCGGCAATAGAACTACTGCAATGTGTTCATATCGCTGCATACATTGCCCTCCATAATGTTTGGGACAAAGACCCATCATTTATTTATTTGCCTCTGTACTCCACAATTTGAGATTTGTAATATTAAAAAAATCACATGTGGTTAAAGTGCACATTGTCAGATTTTATTACAGGCCATTTGGTTTCATCATGTAGAAATTACAGCTGTGTTTATATATAGTCCCCCCATTTCAGAGTACCATCATGTTTGGGACACATGACTTCACAGGTGTTTGTAATTGCTCAGGTGTGTTTAATTGCCTCCTTAATGCAGATATAAGAGCTCTGAACATCAATTTTTCAAACTTTTATTGCTTTTATAAACATGAGGACCAAGGTTGTGCCAATGAAAGACAAAGAAGTCATTTTGAGACTGATAAACATGAATATAACCGTTGGAGACATCAACCAAACCTTAGGCTTACCAAAATCAACAGTTTGGAACATCATTAAGAAGAAAGAGAGCACTGCTGAGCTTACTAATCGCAAAGGGACTAGCAGGCCAAGGAAGACCTCCACATCTGATAACAAGAATTCTGTCTATAATAAAGAAAACCCCCCAAACACTTGTCTGACAGACCAGAAACACTCTTCAGCAGTCAGATATGGATTTGTCAATGACCACTGTTCGCAGAAGACTTCATGAACAGAAATGCAGAGGCTACACTGCAAGATGCAAACCACTAGTTAGCTGCAAACATACGATGGCCAGGTTACAGTTTGCCAAGAAGTACTTAAAAGAGCACCCACAGTTCTGGAAAAAGGTCTTGTGGACAGATGAGACAAAGATTAACACATCAGATTGATGGCAAGGGCAAAGTATGGAGGAGAGAACTGCCCAAGATCCAAAGCATACCACCTCATTTGTGAAATATGGTGATGTGGGTGTTATGGCCTGGGCATGTGTAGCTGCTGAATGTACTGGCTCACTTATCTTCATTGATGATACAACTGTTGATGGTAGTAGCATAATGAATTCTGAAGTGTATAGACAAATTCTACCTGCTCAAGTTCAAACAAATGCCTCAAAACTCAGAAGGGTTGAACTAAGGGTTAGGGTGAACCCGGTCTGAAGAAGGGTCTCGACCCGAAACGTCGCCTATCTCCTTCGCTCCTTAGATGCTGCTGCACCCGCTGAGTTTCTCCAGCTTTTTGTGTAACCCTCAAAACTCATTGGCTGGTGGTTTATTCTACAGCGAGACAATGATCCCAAACATACTGCTAAAGCAACAAAGTGATTTTTCAAAGCTAAAAAAGGGTCGATTCTTGAGTGGTCAAGTCAATCACTCGATCTGAACCCAATTGAGCATGCCTTTTATATGCTGAAGGGAAAACTGAAAGGGACTACCCCCCAAAACAAGCATAAGCTAAAGATGGCTGCAATTCAGGCCTGGCAGAGAAGACCCCAGCAACTGGTGATGTCCATGAATCGCAGACTTCAAGCAGTCATTGCATGCAAAGGATATGCAACAAAATACTAAACATGACTACTTTCATTTACATGACATTGCTGTATCCCAAACATTATGATGCCCTGAAATGGGGGGGGGGACTATGTAATTTCTATATGGTGAAACCAAAATGTATAAAAATGGCCTTTATTAAAATTTGACAATGTGCACTTTAACCACATGTGATTTTTTTTCTATTGCAAATCTCAAATTGTGGAATACAGAGGTAAATAAATAAATGATAGGTCTTTGTCCCAAACATTATGGCGGGCACTGTACATTCCTAGAATTAGTCAAGGAAAGCAAAATGAAACATTCGTTAGAAATCTGAAATATAAACATAAAATGCTATGTCGAGGAAATTGACTTAAAGGAAAAACTGAGACTTTAAGCGTCACTTCAAGAGGCTTTATTGCAATTATATCATGGTGAAACTGCGGCAGTCTAACTGCTCACCAGTTCTCTGTCTTTGCAGCAGAATTAGCCGATATTTAAACAGTTCAGTAAACAACTTTTTGCGATTAGATACAATTATACAAAAATATACTTCGTCCTTGACTATATGTTTTCCAGTTATTGGTGTCTACTGCATGGTCATTAATTATTCTGTTAGTCATAATATATTTCTTTATGTTAATCTTAGTCAGCAACAGATGGTTAATACAAATTGAGCATGATACACGGACATCTTGACAAGGACATCTTACTCCATCTTATCTACCAAGAGTATTATTTATGTTAGAAAATACTTTGACTGATGAGGAAACATGTTTTACAATGTCTCTGCAGCTGGCTAACAAAAGATGCCAACTGCCACATAAACACACCCTTTCGTTACCTTATTTAATTCTAACCACAATTAAGTATCCGGAGACTTTAATTTTCTTCTACAAGCTGGCAACACTTATATGATAAAAGTCATAGACCCATAACATTTACTCTCTTTCCCTCCCCAGAAATACTGACTGACCTACTAAGTTTCACCACCTCAAGCATTCTACCGTCGTGAAATGTTTGCAGTAACTTTCCTTTTTAACAAGCTATAAATGGTTTACATTTTTCATATTAAAGAATGGTGTCTTCTACACAACCCGTCTTTAAGAAGCCCCAATGTTATATTGGTGGTGTCAATTTGTTGATAATGACTGTAGCAAATTTGACACCAGAACTATTGAACTATCTAATTTGCAGAAAAATCTAAAGTTTTGAAATCAGATTTAAATCAATATCATGTCTGAAACCTAGACTAAAAATACTAGTGGGAGCGTTAAGATGACAAACTGTAGAATGTAATTCAGAGTTAAAATAAAATATGCTCCCCACTAATTTCCTCACTATCTCATACTTTCTTCATCTTCCTCCTGCATGATTGCTTCTTAAAAGTTTGCATCAAACCATACCACCTTCCTCCTCCCTCACCCTGTCCCAGAGCATCCTACTGCCCACATCTTCCTGTCTTGCCAGATATCCCTTCTCTCTTCAAGTCATAAAAGAAAAAGAGCATTTGAGCAGATATGATCTTTTTGAATAGCTCTTCCAGTTATGTTTAATTGCAACATAAGATTGTTGTGAAACTAAATATTTCACACATTTTTGCAACCCTGAATTGTAAAATATAGGAGAGAGAAAAATCAGGATATGGACAAGATTCATAAAGAATCATGAACACAGAAATCGTACCACAAAACCTACTTTTAAATTGTGGGAACACACTCCATTCACCAGCCCAATAACACCAGCATCGGAAACCTGAGAAGTTAAAGAAAGCAATGATAATTAGAGAAAGCATGGTTGGAAACAACGGCAATGGGCTAAAACGTCTTGAAAATGACCATTTTGATATACATGCCTGCGTGTGCTTTACCGATTGCAGGACAGGTTCTGCATTTCTTTGTACAGAATTGGTGGACTGTGCTCCTCAACCTAACCAATAGTCTGCATTTGCTGCATGGGTTGGTTCAATGTCTGTTGTCACTTTTTGTGGGATCTATTGCACTCGAGGCCTTTCAGTTGTGACCACGTGACATCCTGGGTTCAAACAATGGAAGCTTGTGCACTGCCCGAAAGCAATGCCTTAACGGTAATTTGACAGCTTGCTGATGTCAAAGATATCTTACATGACATTTCTTTTCCTGATAATCACCAAAATTTAAGTTTAAACTAATTTAAATACTTTTAATATTTCAATACATTTAATATATAAAGCATGCGTCATTTAATTTCTTAAAATCTAAAATAATACCCAGAACTTACCTTTGTAATAGATGTCAGCGGCCTGCATCATGCATGCAAGACCACCAACTCCCGTTTCATTTTATGACCATCCACCCTCATGATCTCATGGCCATTCGTACACTCCAGATTACTCTCACATTCTTTGCCACTGGTATAGATCACCTATAGACACAAACTGCTGGAGTAACTCAGCAGGACAGGCAGCATCTCTGGGGAGAAGGAATGGGTGACGTTTCAGGTCGAGACCCTTCTTCAGATTGATCTGGATGATTGCCTGTAAGTTATATGGTGTCAATTCTCCTCCTTGGATATTTTTTACAGCTATTCAAAACATGTTCGAATTAACCAAAATATATATATTTTGAATAGCCTACCGTTTGCTTGCAAGAGTGCCCAGGAAAACTGCATTACTTTTAACATAGTTCCCAGGTTACCAATCTACTTCATTATTAAATCAGATAGATTATTAAATCTGTAATTCAATTTTAAAAACAAGTCAGAAATACTAATTGTGAAACTACCTTGTTTTAATAAAAATACAAACCCATTTTGTTAAGACCTTCAAGGAAGGAAATTTGCCACGTGTTATTCGATCAAGCCTATATATGTAACTTCAAAATTAACTATATTAATTTCAAATTCTCTATAATCTCACCTATCCCCTTTTCTGAAGCCTCTTCCAGATTTGCAACTTGTCTGTGCACTCCAGTTCAGGTGTTTGAATCAGGAGAATGCCTGTAAACTGCCTGGTCAGGTCAAGGCCAGGTAAGGATGATAATAAAGGCAGGCGCCTCCAGTGATGTACACTCCTCTGAACAAATAAATGTGTGGGGTACTGCAGGGAAATTTAATTACATTTTATACCCTAACCCAAGTATCAATGCCAACATTAATTTGAGTGTAACCTTATCAGCTTTTATAACTTAGAAATTTTGCATCACCCAAATTTTATTCATTTAACCTATTGAGCACATCAGTTTTGTCCAAACATAAAACATATACTTCCCAGGGAACCACCTTACATTCTACAGAGTAGTACTTTTCTCAGTTAGGTAATAAAATTGTGTGGTGCTAAACTTAGGTCATGCAGCGCTTCCAATACACTCTCTTACTTCGAGTGCCCAGTATGACCATACCATCCACACTGTAAACTTTTCTTGGTGAACCACCAACCTGACATAAATATGTTGTAAATTTACAGCATATAATAGATCAAACGACTGCAACAATGACAGTCAAAGTGTCCTGCTAAATATATGCTGATTTAGAAAGTGAACTATTTTAGTGACGCAGTATATTTAAGATCACCCATTGGACTCCTAGCTTAATCTATTCATACAGCACATTGTGATAAACATAAGGTATTTCATAAGTGCTATCAAATATAAAATAGTATCAAAACCAAATTGAGCAAAATCATGGTCAAAGGCAGAGCTTTCAAAGGAATGCCAAAAGAACAAATAGGTACATAGTTAGTTAGTGGGAGAATTCCAAAGCTTAAAAAACACAATAAAAAGTAAAGGTGGAGTTATTCAATGTGGAGATTCAAAACACCAGAACTGGAGTGCAGGGACAAGTTGCAAACCTGGAAGAGGCTTCAGAAAAAGGGATAGATGAGATTATAGATAATTAGAAATTAATATAGATATTTTTAATAATCTTTTCTCATCAGTTTCTTCCTCCTGCACAGCTGCTTTGCCATTGCAAGCGCTCAACATGACCAGCCAAGTACATGACTTGCAGTGTACAATTTTAAAGCTTTTCACTTCATAAGATAACATTGTTCACAGAATGAATTAATCCCATTATATAATTTATAGCACACTTGCAAGTATTGGATCCATATGTTTTAAATGTTCTGATACAAAAACTGACTGCAAGTGCCCGAAGCTCAAGTTGAAGATCACTCCTCCTCTAACTATCCAACTGTACAACTAAGTGCATAATTTTACTTCGGAGTCACGTGAGTGACTTCGTGAAGACCCCGCCAGCACGCATGCGCGACATATCGTCGACCGCATGCGAAGTGACAGGCAGGGAGGAGGGTCGCTCCTCCACCGGAACGGACCTGCAGGTAAGGTGAACTAACCTGAGCTTGGGTTTTTTCTTTCAGCAACTCTGTGCAACAGAGTACCCCACCAACGGGCCGCCTCGAGAGACTGACTGCGGACCGCGGGACGTGGGCAGTCACCGGCGGCAAAAACACACCGGAGTCGGACAAGCCCATTGACCCAGGAGGGTCCGGGCTCACAGAGTCGCCGTTCGCAGATAGCGACGGCAGAGCGGCAGCCCGACTGAACACCGCAGCCCGCAGGATCACCGCTGACTGATGGCAACGCTACCCGGAAGTCGGGCAAGTCGAGGGTCCGGGCTCGGAGACTGCCATTCACGGGTAGCGAAGGCAGAGCAGGAGCTCCGACTCAATGCCGCAGGCCGCAGAAATACCACGGACTGACAGCAACGCTACCCGGTAGAGGTAGCGAAGACAGAGCCAGGGCCCTGACTCAAACGTAGGCACAATGCCTGGAAGTGGAGACTTGCCGTTAGCGGCAGTCTATATTCCCGCACGAGAGTCTGGGGGAGCTGGGAGCTGGGGGGTGGGGGGAGTGCGCTCCTCCACTGGCAGCTTCAAAAAGGCACTCAGGTAAGTTATACTAACCTTGAGTTGGTTAGTTTCTGTAGTAGACTTATTTGCTTACAGAAACGATGGACAGGAAGACCAGAATGAAGGCATCGAAGCATGTCTCCAAGGACCGCGGGACTTCGGACAGGAGTCAGCGGCCGCAATCCCTGGAGCTGCCCGCTACACTGGGGAGCACCGTTCAGTCGGTCAGGGACCGTCTGAGCGAGTGAGGAGGGTCAGGGGCGGTGAGTAGATCCAGTAAAGTCAGCGCGGGGCTTGTTTTTACAGAGGCCCGGGACCGTTGGAGCGAGTGGAGGAGGAGGGTCAGGGGCTTGTTTTTACTGAAATCCGGAACATTCCATACTGAATAGGGAGGTTTCTGGTGGAAGCCGCTGATTGGTGGAAGCAGACTAGAGAAAGCAGCTGATTGGGTGGAACCTCTGGTTAGTATTTCTGCTTTCTGGTTAAAGGTACAGTGGGTTAGTAAAGGTACAGTGTTTTAGTAAAGGTGCAGTGCTTTTGGTTTGTATAATAAAGGTGTAGTTTAAAGGTCAAGAGGGAGCAGCTGTTTGAGTCAAATACTTGCTGATTTCTCACAGCAGTTTCCATTATATTATACTGGTATCGGATCCAGGGTAAGGCGAGAGAATGTCAGTCAGAGCAGTGTACTGTACTGTACTGCATGTCAGATGTGGGAGGTCATGGTGTCGGATGGCCCTCTTGACGTCCACATCTGCATCAGGTGCAGAGAGATGGGGCTCCTAAGGGACCGTATTAGGATCCTGGAGCAGCAGCTCGATGACCTCTGCCTGGTCAGGGAGAGTGAAGAGGTGATAGAGAGTTATAGGGAGGTGGTCACTCCAAAACCACAGGAGAGAGACATGTGGGTCACGCTAAGGAAGGGCAAGGGGCAGAGGCATGAACAAGTGAGTACTCCAATGTCAGTACACCTGGCAAATAAGTACTCCTGTTTGAGTTCGGATGGGGGTGACAGCCTACCCGGGGGTAGCGACAGCGGACGGGCCTTCAGCACAGAGACCGGCCCTGTTGCTCCGAAAGGAAGGGAAAAAAAGAGGGCAATAGTAATTGGCGACTCTATTGTTAGGGGGTCAGATAGGCGATTCTGTGGACGCAGTCAGGAGACCAGGATGGTGGTCTGCCTCCCTGGTGCCAAGGTCTCGGACGTGTCTCAACGTGTCCAAGATATCCTCAAATCAGAGGGAGAGGAGCCTGACGTTGTGGTACATATAGGTACCAATGACATAGGTAAAAAAAGGGAAGAGGTCCTGAAGGGAGGATTTAAGGACTTGGGAGGAGAATTGAGGAAAAGGACCAAAAAGGTAACAATCTCAGGATTACTGCCTGTGCCACACGACAGTGAGAGTAGAAATGGAGCAAGGTGGAGGATAAATGCTTGGTTGAAAGACTGGTGAAGAGGCCAGGGATTCAAGTTTCTGGATCATTGGGACTTCTTTTGGGGTAGGTGGGACCTGTACAGAAAGGATGGGTTGCACTTGAACCCGAGGGGGACCAATATATTTGCAAAGGCCACTGGGGAGACTTTAAACTAGAATGGTTGGGGCGAGGGATGCAAATAGCAAAAGCTAGTAGACAGAATGGGAGGCAGGAAGCAGAAAAGGGAAGCACTCGGACACAAGAGGAGAAAGAAAAAAAAGGAAATAAACAGAGAATAAGAGATGGGGGGTTTCTTCAATGTGCATATTTTAATGCTAGGAGCATTGTAAGAAAGGTGGATGAGCTTAGAGTCTGGATAGACACCTGGAAGTATGATGTTGTGGCGATCAGTGAAACATGGTTGCAGGAGGGCTGTGATTGGAAACTAAATATTCCAGGATTTTGTTGCTTCAGGTGTGATAGAATTGGAGGGGCAAGAGATGGAGGTGTTGCATTGCTAGTCAGGGAAGATATTACAGCAGTGCTTTGGCAGGATAGATTGGAGGGTTCATCTAGGGAGGCTATTTGGGTGGAACTGAGAAGTGGGAAAGGTGTAGCAACACTTATAGGGGTATATTATAGACCGCCAAATGGGGAACGAGAATTGGAAGAGCAAATACGTAAAGAGATAGCAGATATTAGTAGTAAGCACAAGGTAGTGATTGTGGGAGATTTCAACTTTCCACACATAGACTGGGAAACACATTCTGTAAATGGGCTGGATGGTTTGGAGTTTGTAAAATGTGTGCAGGATAGTTTTTTGCAGCAATACATAGAGGTGCCTACTAGAGGAGGGGCAGTGCTGGACCTCCTGTTAGGAAATGAGACAGGACAGGTGGCGGAGGTATGCGTTGGGGAGCACTTCGGGTCCAGTGATCACAATACCATTAGTTTCAATATAATTATGGAGAAGGACAGAACTGGGCCTAGGGTTGAGATTTTTGATTGGAGAAAGGCTAACTTTAACGAGATGCGAGATGATTTAAAAGGAGTGAACTGGGACATTTTGTTTTATGGGAAAGATGTAGAAGGGAAATGGAGGACATTTAAAGGGGAAATTTTAAGAGTACAGAATCTTTATGTTCCTGTTCGGTTGAAAGGAACCAGTAAAAATTGGAAAGAGCCCTGGTTTTCAAGGGAAATTGGACATCTTGTTCGGAAAAAGAGGGAGATCTACAATAATTATAGGCAGCATGAAGTAAATGAGGTGCTTGAGGAGTATAAGGAATGTAAAAAGAATCTTAAGAAAGAAATTAGAAAAGCTAAAAGAAGATATGAGGTTGCTTTGGCAAGTAAGGTGAAAGTAAATCCAAAGGGTTTCTACAGCTATATTAATAGCAAAAGGATAACAAGGGATAAAATTGGTCCATTGGAGAGACCGAGTGGACAGCTATCTGCAGAGCCAAAAGACATGGGGGAGATATTGAACAATTTCTTTTCTTCGGTATTCACCAAGGAGAAGGATATTGAATTATGTGAGGTAAGGGAAACTAGTAGAGTAGCTATGGATACTATGAGTTTCAAAGTAAAAGAAGTACTGACACTTTTGAAAAATATAAAAGTGGATAAGTCTCCAGGTCCTGACAGGATATTCCCTAGGACATTGAGGGAAGTTAGTGTAGAAATAGCCGGGGCTATGACAGAAATATTTCAAACGTCATTAGAAACGGAAATAGTCCCCGAGGATTGGCGTACTGCGCATGTTGTTCCATTGTTTAAAAAGGGTTCTAAGAGTAAACCCAGCAATTATAGACCGGTTAGTTTGACTTCAGTGGTGGGCAAATTAATGGAAAAGATACTTAGAGATAATATTTATAAGCATCTGGATAAACAGGGTCTAATTAGGAACAGTCAACATGGATTTATGCCTGGAAGGTCATGTTTGACTAATCTTCTTGAATTTTTTGAAGAGGTTACTAGGGAAATTGACGAGGGTAAAGCAGTGGATGTTGTCTATATGGACTTTAGTAAGGCCTTTGACAAGGTTCCTCATGGAAGGTTGGTTAAGAAGGTTCAACTGTTGGGTATAAATGCAGGAATAGCAAGATGGATTCAACAGTGGCTGAATGGGAGAAACCAGAGGGTAATGGTGGATGGCTGTTTGTCGGGTTGGAGGCAGGTGACTAGTGGGGTGCCTCAGGGATCTGTGTTGGGTCCTTTGTTATTTGTCATGTACATCAATGATCTAGATGAAGGGGTGGTAAATTGGATTAGTAAGTATGCAGATGATACCAAGATAGGGGGTGTTGTGGATAATGAAGAGGATTTCCAAAGTCTACAGAGTGATTTAGGCCAGTTGGAAAAATGGGCTGAAAGATGGCAGATGGAGTTTAATGCTGATAAATGTGAGGTGCTACACCTTGGCAGGACAAATCAAAATAGGACGTACATGGTAAATGGTAGGGAATTGAAGAATACAGTTGAACAGAGAGATCTGGGAATAACCGTGCATAGTTCCTTGAAGGTGGAATCTCATATAGATAGGGTGGTAAAGAAAGCTTTTGGTGTGCTAGCCTTTATAAATCAGAGCATTGAGTATAGAAGCTGGGATGTAATGTTAAAATTGTACAAGGCATTGGTGAGACCAAATCTAGAGTATGGTGTACAATTTTGGTCACCCAATTATAGGAAGGATGTCAACAAAATAGAGAGGGTACAGAGGAGATTTACTAGAATGTTGCCTGGGTTTCAACAGCTAAGTTACTGAGATAGGTTGAATAAGTTAGGTCTTTATTCTCTGGAGCGCAGAAGGTTAAGGGGGGACTTGATAGAGGTCTTTAAAATGATGAGAGGGATAGACAGAGTTGATGTGGACAAGCTTTTCCCTTTGAGAATAGGGAAGATTCAAACAAGAGGACATGACTTTAGAATTAAGGGACAGAAGTTTAGGGGTAACATGAGGGGGAACTTCTGTACTCAGAGAGTGGCAGCGGTGTGGAATGAGCTTCCAGTGGAAGTGGTGGCGGCAGGTTCGTTGGTATCATTTAAAAATAAATTAGATAGGCATATGGATGAGAAGGGTATGGAGGGTTATGGTATGAGTGCAGGCAAGTGGGACTAAGGGAAAAAAGTTGTTCGGCACGGACTTGAAGGGCCGAGATGGCCTGTTTCCGTGCTGTAATTGTTATATGGTTATTATATGGTTATAAATCTGGATCGCTCTTAAATTTAAGCAGTGCAGAAAAAGGAAACTTTAATCATATATTTATCCTTTAAAATACATCTTCAAGCACCAGAATAAATGATTCTGAACATTTAAGTATTGTTTACTCTTAAATCATATTCACATGGACAATTACCAAAATAAGATGTACTGTTCATAACATGACATCTATTTAAGAACGAAGCCCTTCACTGTATCTCAGTACACGTGCCAATAATAAGCCAAACTGAAACTAATTAAGATCATATGTTGGTTACACAAAAAGCTGGAGAAACTCAGCGGGTGCAGCAGCATCTAAGGAGTGAAGGAGATAGGCGACGTTTCGGGTCGAGACCCTTCTTAAGATCATATGTTAACTGTGGCAAAAGCAGCAGTACAACAAAAGGCAATATATGTTTTTAATTCAATGAGCAAGATTGAACTGTCAAGGACAGGGAATTAAATAACATTCTGGTCCACCTAATTTGTAACATTTTGATTCTTTGCTCTAGAATCCTAGAGTGCAGTGTTTTGGAAATACAGTCTTTAGAATGGGTGACGTTTCAGGCCAATGGTCTCGATATTATTGCCGGTCACACAGACAATCTTGATGTCTCCTGTGGTGAATAACGCACGGGTCAGACAGGGGAACCAATAAATCAATGAGCCAACTATCTGCTCTATCTGACCTCATGTGGCAGTATTTTTTTAAATTTCAAAAATAAGCTTCATTTATAATAAATAATATTTCGAAAACAAAATAGTGCAAAACTCACTACATTATCAGTGTCTATACATTGGCATTATGGCTTCCATTCTGTGTATGCAGCATTTGCATGCAAAGGTTACATGACATGATAAATTGCACATTGCTCTTCAGTGACCATTGTTTTATTGTGCTGCCTAAAATAAATAAAGGACAACAAAATGAACACATGGTTGCTTCAAGAATACCAGGCATTGATGTGTTTGGCTGTAGAATACCAGGCATAGACTTTAGACATACATCACATAAACAGGCCCACTGTCTGCACCAACCAGCGATCACCTCACACTAGCACTATCCTCGGGATAATTTTCAATTTTACCGAAGCTAATTAACCTACAAACCTGCATGTCTTTGGATTCATTGCCTCTGATGGCACATCTACTGAACTTAAGGGAGTAGATTCTTTTATTTTTGCTGTTAACGAGGTGCCATAAAGCATAACGCGTGTAGTCACAGGCATTTTGTGTCATGAAACCTCCTGGGAAGACTGCATGCTTTATCCATCTACTGGTTATTGGCAGAGAAGAATAAAATCTAGCTTCGTTTTCAAACCATCAGATAGAGAAATGAAATACATTGCAAATATTTCCAGCAACACTTAAAAAACGACATAAGTGTCCATCAGTCACCTTGGTAGGCATTGGTAGTGCATGTGACATTGATGAGGACTACCAGACCAAAGTGCAGATGTCTCGCATATTATCCCTTACTTATATTCTCGTAGAAGTATTACTCCCCGAGACGTTGTGTGTAATAGCAAATTGAATTCCTCTCACCATATTGCTGAGAGCATTCCAAGTTCTCACCTTCACACTCTTTTAGGAGCCTGTCCTGTTCACTCTCTCAGTTATTCCAGTTCATGAGGATTGCTATCAAAGCATCCATTTTGACAGAACCCATATTTGCTTTGTGGAGAAATCTTGAAGTCAGAACTAGATCCTTGAGCATTTTCTATAACACCACCATAGACTACAACTTGGAATAACAATGGGAAAGAACAGGCATTTACAAAATCATAGCTATTTAATAATGATTTCTTTAAATGTTACTTAATAGTTATTCAGCCATGATGAATTAATGGAGGATATTTGTTGCACCACTTAACTCCAAATTAGCAGAACATGCATAAAGTCAGCATTGCATGCCACAACTGTGTTAACACTTAAATAAATATGGCATATGGTGCAATTTATAGGCACAAGTGCACATGCAGGCCACAACATTTTGGTCTCAGAATACAAATGGCAAAGAGAAATTGACCCTAGGATTATTTATCCATAACTATAGTTCAGTATGAAGTATAATGAATGCAGTCTATTTTATTTCTGCTACATAGTACCGTGCAGAAAAAATAAATATGCTATTACTGGCGGTGAACAATAATACTGAGATAGTAGCAATGGACATTTTAGAACTGTGTCTTTGAATGAGTAATTCCTCTTGAATGTTAATCACTTTTTGTGTTATTAATTAGTGTAGTGGAATATGGATTTATAAGAATTTTGATATCCAAGTTTATATTTGTCACAATAAATTATTACAAACAATGAGTGATAAGCTTAATCAGAGAGTTCAGCAGTGGATTCAAACTACAAGAAAAAAGTCTGCGTCGAGATGTTACAATGGTCTCCTCTTTGCCAAGTTAGGGAGAGGATCTTCTATTGACGATTATCCACCTAGTGTTGGATTGGAATACGTTAATAGTGGACAGTGTGTGATTGCATCTTGGCATTCATCCACCTTTCCTATGGATTAACAGTTACCTAAATATTGCAAATTACGCTAACATGCGAAAAATGGTTTTGAGGAACGTATATAGACAAGAAAGAATTGACATTTTATGTTTCATCATTAGGTTACTCAATTATACAAACTACATAACCAATATTTGGAATTAAGCTGGCATTTCAATTATCCTTTGCAGTTCAAGGTATAACTGCATCAATTAGCGCATCTTGGTCATAATGATATGTCCAGTTCTGTTGAGAGACATTTTCATCTAACACACAAGTCTTGCCTGAACTTGAAATCAAAAGAACAGTCAGGTCTCCTGAACATCATGCCATCACTTCTGAATGATAGATGCTTGCAAGGCAAGTATAAGCCTTATAATTTTCCTTCTGGCTTTATATATAAAGATTACGGTCAACTTTCCGACAAGGCTATATGATTTCCTTATATATTATTTGCAATGCCTGGCAAGTGAAAATACAAGAACATTTGACAGACATTTCTGACATTTGCAAATTTCGATGTTATTTATTCTTAAACAAATGTTCCATTTACTTTTCTTACGTAAGTGCATTTTCACTTGCCAGACATTGCAAATTTATATTTGACTCTTCAACCAAATGATTTTTCCACACACATTGCTGCTAACATATTTTCACAACTTCCTGTTACAATGGCATAAGGCAGTCATATTGGACCGAACTGCTTTATAGCATATGTTGTCCAGAGTGGTCATTTGTGCCAGAAACCCAAGGGTTAAGTAGAACTAAACCAAAGCTTCTAACCCCTGGACAGAGGATATAAAGGACAAATGAACCTGAAGGAGGACACAGAAAACCAAGAACATTTTGTATCATATTTATCAGTGTACCTTTGTGGCTGAAAAATCAACACTATGCAGAAACCTGCAGTTCTTCCCCAGTGCTTGCAAGCTGGCATCAGTGACACCCAAGCAGCCACTAATATTGATTATTTGTAGCAGTCTGCATTGCTGTGCGAGGGCAACAATCCCTTCATCTGAAATATTCCGGCATCTTCGGAGACACACTTCTGCCAGGTGGGGACAGGATGAAGCAATTACTTTTAAACCTGCAGGGAACCACATAATGCAAGGAAGTATAACATTAATAATCCTTAACACACAGACAGACGTCAAAATCTAAACTCTGGTACTTCATTATGTGTCAAGAAAATATTAAATAACTGCATGCACAGAGCCTGAATTTCTATTCACATCGTTGTGTGGTCACTGCTTTCCAATCGGTCGGAGCAACACCAACAGGGTGATGGATCAAAGCATGAAGTGATGGGAAGGAGCCCAAAGGGACCTAAACACTGTAGATCAAATCAGTTGCTTGAATAAAACCCAGATGTTGAAGACACCATCATTATTTTTTTTGTGATGTATAATGCCAATACTTTGTATAATAAGCCCAGTAAAAATAGTCAGAATGTTCCTTATTAGTCACAGTAACACCATCTGAAAGGGTTTGTGTTTCCAGCATGATTGCCAACACAATGGGTACTTCTGGCTTTCACACTTGAGATATCAACCCTCTGTACATGCGTCGGCCACCAGCATTCTCTGCACCTACTACAAAGCCATAGTGACTGTGGATATTAAGTCAAGAGTGTTTTATTGTCATATGTCCTGAAACGGAACAATGACATTCGTACTTGCATCAGCACAACAGGTATGTAGCACTGACAGTGGCATCACTCTCATCTGTTCTTAACAGGAAAGCAATCTTGTAACACAAGAGACCAAAATTGTGAACTTGCCATTTTCTTTAGGCAATGGTGTCAACACTTAGAACATTACTGTTCAATTACAGCTGGTCAAAGACCAAAATGCAGTTGGAGAGTAATTGCAAAGTGCAACAACCTTCGAATCCATGACACCAGATAAGCTTTTTCTTCCCCTAAAAATGCTGAATGCTGAGCAAACGTTGCCCCTGTATGAGCTGCTTAGTAGCTTCAGAAGGATCCTTTCCGCACCTTTTCCCAGAGATCTTGTCATTGAGGCAGGTTGTTATTGGGCGATTAGATATCAGTTTCTGCTGGGGAGTGACGTATGTATAGAGCAGGGGTTCCCAACCTTTTACATCGCGTTTACCCCAGGCAACTTTAATAGTACATAACAATGTTATTTCACTTATTTATGAACAACTCATGATGAACAGATATCGGTATACCAGAACCAAACACAGTCAGTCAGTCAATGAGAAACAGTATGTACAAATCCAGAATCAACAAATTTACCCCAGGTTGGGAACCCTTGGTATAGAGCCAGAACTGGGAGAATTCTAAAACCAAATTCTCAGAGAAAATATTTAGGCTGAGGGTATAATCTGTAATTTAAGACGGTGATTAGACAATTGGAGGAATCCAGAATTCACATCTGCCAAAAACACTGGAAGACAGGGCATGAAGACACACATATACATGGCAGTTTATCCAAATAAACCAGTTTGACTTTTTCTCCATGGGACATAACAAACACGATTAAAGGGGTGCACTCTTATGTTATTTATATCAACCTTCAAAAGCCACCAAACTTTAAAAATAAGATATGGAATTGGAAGCAACAAAGTGGTTTGAATTTAAAATTTGAGTAAGTATGAGGGGCAGAATAGAATAAATGATAGGTGTATACTGCAGTTGACAATTGTTATTCCTTATTATTTTATATTATAACCAGCTTTTCACCATATTAATTAATGATGAATGTAGGAGCCATTATGCTCAAGTTAGTTACTGTTACTTTATTATAGCCATGTCTAGATATTTCTAGTTTTATCTTTTTTGAATGCTTGTGAGTGGGATTTGACCCGTTGAAGGGCGTGCCTACATCTGAGGAGGCTAGCGCAGCCACAGAGATTGGGAGTAAGTTTAGCTTCGAGGGATGGTGGAGACAAGTTTTTATCACATGACTCTACACGACACGGATGAAACAGTTAGTTATGCACCTGTCCCACTTAGGAAACCTGAACGGAAACCTCTGGAGACTTTGCGCCCCACCCAAGGTATCCATGCGGTTGCCGGAGGTTTTTGTCAGTCTCCCTAATGGTCGAAAGTGGTTTCCGTTTTAAAAATCTGTAATTTTTTAGTCAAAGCCAGTTGCGATGCTAGTTGAAGGTGGTTGCCGGAGGACAAAAATCTCCGGGAACCGCAGGAAACCTTGGGTGGGGCGCAAAGTCTCCAGAGGTTTCCGTTCAAGTTTCCTAAGTGGGATAGGGGCATAAGAATGAAAAGTTACAATTTGTATTGGAATAAGAAATACTTGATATGAATCACTTTTTGTTTGTACTACTTCAATAAAGGACAAATTAATCAAGAAATAAGGACTGGAAGATTTGTTTTTACTATCAGCTAGTGCGTAAGCTATATCTCTTCTACATTCCCGAGTAGTAATGGCGATTAAAAGTTGGACATTGGAAAGTTAAGAAATCGCCATTACAATTAATAAAAGGACTCCTAGACTTCCTGATAACTGAAGGCACAGACACATTTCTGATCCCACTTACAAAGGATGATAGTTTATTCATATGGGTAAAATAAAAAAAGATGAAGTTTCATGCGAGAATGTGTGATGTGGTTCAAGTTGAACACAGATATAATAGCGAATTTCTAAAAAGTGACAAATTAAGAGGCTAATGGTAAGTTAACTGAGGCGCATAAAGTCGTGCGACATATAGATTAAGTGGATAGGAAAGATCCATTTCCTTCGGCGAGAGGTTGGTATCTGGGGGTATCCATTTAAAATAATAAGTAGAATTCAATGTCTAAAATCACATATAAAATTAAACAATCAGCACATGAAGTATTGTCACTTACAAATTAGATAGAGCTTTAGGGGCTAGTGGAGTCAAGGGATATGGGGAGAAGGCAGGCACGGGTTATTGATAGGGGACAATCAGCCATGATCACAATGAATGGTGGTGCTGGCTCGAAGGGCCGAATGGCCTCCTCCTGCACCAATTTTCTATGTTTCTAAGGCTGGGTAGTACAAGGCAAGTGGAGCAAAACAGTTTCCTCTGGTGATATAATCAAGATAACGATCATTTTATGGGACAGTATATAGTTGCACGTGTTAACAAAGATTTCTGATTGAGATTCTTGGAGGCATACTTTGCCTGGAATATTTATTTCGATTATCTGCAAAGCAGTAATTCAAGTCAAAGGCATGTGCAGTTTGATCCGGTCATGATCAGACAAAAACCGAGAATACAGACAAGGCATGGTGTGGATAGCATGAGAGTTTCAGAGTCACTATCAGAGGAACTATCAAACTATGCTTAGAGAAAAACTCAGGGGAGAAACTCAGTGGGTCAAGCAGCATCTGTGAAAGGAAATGTTCAGATAATGTTTCTGGACAGGACCTTCTTCAGACCTGACCTGAAAAGTCATCTGCCCATTTCCTTCCACAGGTGCTGCTTGAACACTGAGCTCCTCCTGTAGCTTTTTTTACTCAAGATTTCAGCATATGCAGTCTCTTGGATCTCCAAACATTACTGAGATGTGTATTTGCAGAACCATAACTGTGAGCTGTGAACCAAGTGCTGGACGGCAGGATTAGGCCAGATAGCTATTTGACCAACAATGACATGGCTGAATTGTTTCCCTCTGCAAGTCATTTTCAATGGTGCATGACATCAATGTCTGTAAATTTTAGAGAATGCTAATGCTGATGTTTACAGAATGCTTATAGTTGGCACTTTGGAGGAGGTTCCATGAACTTGACCTAGTTACACGTGAAGATGGCAATGTATAACATAGTTGAGAAGATTATGTTGCTCCTTGTCCTGGAAATATTAGAACATATAACAGTACAGCTTAGGAAGAGGGCCTTTCAGCCTACAATGTTTGTGCCATACATAATACCTAGATGTACTGATCTCATCTGCAGGCGTGATCAATATGCCTCTATTCGCTGCAAATCTATGTATCTTCTTAATGGGTCTGTCCCACTTAGGCGACTTTTTAGGCGAGTGCAGGAGTCTGCGCTTGCCACGTGATCGCTACATGGTCGCCAAATGTACGCTGGTGGTCTCTGGTGAGTCTCATTCATGGTCGCGAGGAGTTCCCACATTCTGCGCGGCCTCAGTATGGTCGCTGCAAATTTTTCACCATGTTGAAATTTTCTGCGACCAAGAATTGGTCGCCCTGGAGAAAGTCGATAGTGTTGTAGTCGTAGGTGCAGTTATATTGGGGTCGCCATGTCGTTATAGGTAGTCGTAGGTAGTTTTAGTTAATCACCTTTGCTGACCGGTCATTTTCATTGGCTCATTGGGGAAAAAAACGTAAGCACGAGTTTTCAGAACCAAGGATAACCGACCGGTAACGTTAAACGCCCGTCGAGCTTCTCAGCTGTGTATCTCTGGCTTATTAAAAGTTGTCTGGCTTCATTCCACTCCACTCCTTCTCCCCACTTCTCCCCCGCCCTCTTCTAAAGGACTTACTGTACACTGTGTTAGCCGTCTTAACCTTTCTGTTCATCGCGGTGCGTGTCTGTATCACTTTGGCTTTGCACCGTATGAATTTCAGACAACGCGTCCCCCGCTTGCCCTGGCCTTGACAGTCGCCGGCAGTCTACTGAAAAAACGCCTAAGTGGGACAGGCCCTTAAGGCTTCTTAAACACCACTATCACATCTGCCTCCACCACCATCCATGGCAATGTACTGCAGGCCCCCACCAACCCTCCTGCAGCTGATCTATATCCCGTTATATCTTCTGACAGCCTTCCTCATTAAAATAAAAAGAAAGAAAATTTGGTGTTGGTCCCTCCAAATAGAACAACATTTTGAAAGGATTTTGAGTGAATGGAAAACCATGCACACAATCCACAAAAACTTTCTATCTGCAGAAATCCAGCCATCTTATCATGCATGCGATCGCTAAGCAAAACAGAATCCTGCTCAAGGGCATTTTCTGTAAGCAGGTTTAAGTCGCTGCAAATGTACAATGAGGCCAATTTCACAAAGAAATCCAAGACCAGCACTGCCATTATACACAGATCATTGGGTTAAAAACAATATGGATTATGGACCTGGTTGAAGCTTACCCAGCAAAATTTCCTGAATAATAAGTGGTCATAACATCCATTTAGTTGGCAAAAGCAACTCATCCCAGGTCCTGAAAACGAGTCACCACGACCCATCTTCTTCAAAGTTTATGCATATAATGTTATCAAAGACCTAGTTATCCAAACAGCCATCTTCAAAGCTGTTTCCTCCTTGAATGGTGACACCATCATGGAAGAATAATTTTGGAGATAGAATCTTGAGTGGAACTGCCAGAAATCAATTCATTCAATTCCACCTTGCCAAAAAGAATGGTGATTTTACCCAGGAAAGTAACCTTGGGTAGAAGACATGACCTTATCCGCATGCATGTCCGAGTGATGCCAGGCAGCATGCTAACTGTCTATGATCAGCTGAAAGGGTGATTTTTTAGATTAGATTAGATTAATGATGAAGCTATGATTAAACCCTAGGAGGTTTTGAGTGACTGATAGAAAAATTCAGAGCGGCAATGACAGGTCAGGAGATTGTGATAAAATTACCTTGACTGGTTACAAGAGCAGTGAACCAGAGATTCTGTAGTTGAGAGAGAGAGAGAGAGAGAGAGAAAATCGATTCTATGGAGTGAAAACTCCTGGCTAGAAAATTGGGTACAAAGATGAAGGAGGCGATAGAGCTGAACATTAACCCTGGGTCAAAATTCATCGAGGTGCAGATATAAAAGAAAGAAGCAATGGCCCTTGCCAATAATTGATAATTTGGTGAGGGGGATGTCAGAGGATTCATAAAAACAGAGCAATGGATACATATACGAGGGGAGATAGAGGACAGCAGAAAGCAAGGGAAAAAATATCCAGAAAAACAGTTGAAATTCTTGAAATTTACATTGTTTCATGCCTAAAATCACAATGAGGAGAGTGATAAAATGGAACAGAAGACTGGGAAAGCTTTGAGGCGTAACTGGAGGGTAAGCAGAATGCGGCGAAAACAATAATTTGAGAAATGCTGACTATCTTGAAGATATCTGCAATCATACAGGTGAAGCCAAAATGTGAAGTGTGGAAATTCAATTGAAATCCACATCAAATAATTTTGAGCTGATAAAAGAGATGTGGTTAGAAAAAAAGTTTTATATATATAACATCATTTTGGATAAGGAGAATCCAACAACGGAAACATATCGTCAAGCATGGGAAAATGACATAGGATTAGCTATAACAAAAGAAAACTGGGAAGAAAGTTTACAACGTATACACCGATGTTCATTAAACGCCAAACATATATTGATTCAATTTAAAGTATTATATAGGTTACATTATTCAAAAGTTAAATTAAATAGTATCTTTCCGAAGCTTTCTGCTATCTGTGACAAATGTAAGAAAACAGAGGCAAATTTAATACATAGTTTTGTCACATGTCCTAAATTGAATCATTATTGGACAGAAATTTTTTAAGTTATTTCTGAAGTTATAAAAGTTAAATTGGACCCCAACCCAAAGTCAATAATATTTGGAATTCCGGACTTACAGTTATCACTTACAGTAAATCAAAGAACTTTCTTTGATTATTGTTTGATAATTGGGAAAAAAATTATATTGAAATTTTGGAAGGGAACACTATCCCCCACAACTAAAATGTGGGCAGCAGAGATGATGGAGACGCTACATCTGGAAAGAATTAGATTTGTCCTATTGGACAGGTATAATTCTTTTGAACAGATGTGGTCTCCATATATATTGTATTTAGATAAGTAGCTGTTCTTGGCAACATGGCTCGACGTGCCCCCCGCGGGATCTGATGAGAATAATGTATTTTTAAAATGGAAGTAACATGTCTTTACTGATACCATCATTTGTAGTAGAGTTATTAATAATACATATTGTGATCTTTTATTTATATATATATAATATAGGCAGAGGTTAAAATTTTTTTTTTTTTTTTTTTAGTTCTTTTCTCTTCTTTTCTTTTTTACAATTATCAAATTATTAGTTAACTATACCCTCATTGATTTATAAGCTACTTTTTCTTTATCTTTATTTCTAAAAAAATAATAGATAAGTATTATTAATGTTTTACATGTATGATAAAATGAATTATCTGATATCTGTAAACTTGTTTAAGGTATCGTAATTGATTATCTTTAATAAAAAAATATTACAAAAAAAAAAAGAAAAAAGTTTTGGTAAATGTCTGATGAAAGACATGGAGAAAGTTACATCTTTGAAAATTACCATGGGAAAGCCGAAAGACAGAAGTTCTCTGAGAGGGCAAAACAGATTATCTTTAAGGCAGGAGTTCTGAGAAAGGAAGTGTCAGTGGACTAAACAACCATACAAAAATACATGGTGGATACTGAAAATGTATATAAAAAAAACAAAATACCAGAAATATCCAGTAAGTCAGCATCACTAAAAAGTAATATAAATTTTATATCATTTTAATTTCATGGCCTTTATTTTCCATATATCTCATAAAATATCATGAAAAGCCTCTTAAAAATACATGTACAGTTCAATTGCATTATACCTCTGAAACTTAAATTACTCTACCAAGTCGATTGAACATAATCAGTGCAGATCTGTAATCATTAGTCCCAAATTGTAAAACACAAAATAATTTTGAATCAAACCATTGGTTCTAAAATTCCCCACTACTGAGATAAACGGACTCACCTGCGATTTATAGGTTTGCTGGAAATTGAATTGCAAATAAGTGCTCAGAAAAAAAAAATATATATATATATACACACACACACACACATAAGACTACATATTTTTTTCTTTACTCCCATTAGTAATAGTTGAACTTACCCCATTTGTTGGGAACTTTATAAATTGTGTAATAATCAAATCATTAGGCAATCTGTTCCCAAACAATTGCAAACACTTGTAACTATTGAGACATATGGAAATGGTATATGACAATTTGATTTCCTCTTCCATTACCCCTGAGAATTGGAAGTATATGGTGTCAATGATACTTTGTTTAAGTCAACATATTTTAACTTCTACAACATTTTCTCTTTACACAGTACTTTATACTGATTGTTGAAATATAAATAACTGCCTTAAATTGCTTACCCCCTCCCCATTATGTTCAAAATGAGCTTTTAATAATACCTTCAGAAGTCACAGAGAGCTTGCAGTCACTGGAGCTCAAATTGATTTCTCTTAGCTGAGTGCAGATCTGAAGCATGGTCAACCCATTGTCTGTAATGTCACAGTCACGGAGGTCCAGTTTCTGGAGGCCTGGGTGTAAGACCTGCATGCAAATCATTGACCGTGAGTACATAGGTTAGCAATCTTGGAAAGGAAAGAAATTAAGTAGGAACTGTAACCAATTAATAATAGGGTGCTCTGCATTGTTTAAATGAAACTAACAACATTGTATAGCTAAAGCATAGTAATTCTTGAGAAGAATGCATTCACAAAGAATTTAATCAACCATAAAAATGTCTATAGCTAAAGCATAGCATGCTGGTCAGAAGATCAGTTTTAAAGTACTTGATGAAGCCAAATGTGCCGATTTCATCTTATACAAGTGATGGGACTAGAGGGGGGGGATGATGGAGACAAGAAAAATACTCTTCTACCGATTACTATTGGTGAACTTGACCAGTAAATCAGGAAGTGCTCAACCATGGGACAAGGCAATCAGGCTTTACTGTCATGCAATATCCTGTAGTGCAATTGCTATCGACATTCCTGAAGGGTTTCATGTTTCAAACAGCCATGGCACTGGCACCAAGTCATTCATACTGGATGGTTCTATCATGCAGAACCTATCCCTCTGTTGACAAAAGCAGCAATACCATCAGGCAAAAGATGATTACAGGAGGAATGATCAATCGCTATCTAAGAATGAACCAAATAATTTTACTTAATGTTACCTACACTGTGTAAAACAAGTCACTGATTGCTCACCTGCCTCATGTTCTCATCTGTAATAATTCCCTGCAAGCTCATTATTTTAATTAATTTGTCTTTCAGATTTGCTGGCAGAGTTTGCACATCAGTAGCATACCTAGAAAGTGATTTTACCAGAGAGAATAGGCATCTAAAAATAAACAGAAAAATGACAGGGTCAGATTATATGGATGGTGACAAGAAACATTTTGCATAAGGGGTAAAAGGAATGAAACATTGAAGCAGAGGGGCTTGGCAGGCCCCTCAATATATAGACTTTTTCCAAGTCTTCATTAGTTTTCTTTGTAACTTTTTGTTGTCTTGTTAATCTCTTCCTATTAACATGTGTATTTTTCTTATTTTTCTATAAAGGGCTTCAGGTTCATTTGTTGTAAGTTGTGGCCCAAGTGTTGCTTTAGCCTTTCAGGGATACAAATATGTCTTTAATAGTACTAAACACCTCTAATACTTATAATATGCACAGTTACCCATGAAAAGTTAAATAGGGTCAATTCATAATTTTGACAGTAGTCCTTGTTGAATTTAAAAAACTTGGTTTGTGACATTGATGCTCAAGTGTTTTTAATAATAAGACTGATCATGCCATGGTAATTTATATGGTCTGTAAGGCAGAGACTAATACTGGCTTGTCATTTGTTATTATCATCCGCTTTCTGAACCCATGTAACTAAAAATTATATCATAAAAGCCAAAAGGTCAGAATCATAAAGGGGGATGGAGGGGCATTGAGGGGGGGTGGGCATTACGGGGGGGGGGGACATTGAGGGAGTGTGTGGAGGGGGGGGCTTTGAGGGGGAGATTGGCAGGGGCATTGAGGAGAGTGTGGGGGGCTTTGAAGGGGGGGTGCATTGCATAGAAACATAGCAAATACATACAGGAGTAGGTATATTCAATATCATCATGGTTGATCATCCAAGATCGTTCTCTCCCCCCCCCCTCCCACATCCCTTGATTCCTTGAGTCCCAAGAGTTAAATCTAATTCTCTCTTGAAAACATCGTGAATTGGCCTCCACTGCCATCTGTGGCAGAGAATTCCTCAGATTCACAACTCTCTGGGTGAAAAGCTTTTTCGAGTGGGGAGCATTGAGGGGTGATGGGAGCATTGAGGGGTGGGGGGGCATTGAGGAGGTGGGAGGGCGGAGCATTGAGGGGCGTTGAGAGGAGGGGGGGCATTGAGGAGGTGGGTGGGGGGAGCATTGAGAGGAAGGGGGGGCATTGAGGAGGTGGGTGGGTCATTGAGAGGGATGGGGGGGAGAGAGGGAGGGGTGGCGGGGGGATTGAGAGGGTGGGTGGGGGACATTGAGGAGGGGGGGCATTGAGGAGGTGGGAGGGGGGAGCATTGAGAGGAGGGGGGGCATTGAGGAGGTGGGTGGGGGGAGCATTGAGAGGGATGGGGGGAGAGAGGGAGGGGTGGCGGGGGGATTGAGAGGGTGGGTGGGGGCATTGAGGAGGAGGGGTATCGACGGTCAGGGAGCAGGTGAGGGACGAGGGGGGGAGAGGCAGATAAGGGTCGGAGAGAAGATGGGGAGGATGTCGGGGTGCCGATGTCATGAAGGACACGGCAGTGGTGGGGGGGGGTGTGTCTGTGTGTGTGTGGTCCCGGCACTTACAGGTCGAGCAGCGAGGAGCCGAACACCTCGCCCATCCCGCCCGCAGCCCAAAGCAAACCGTCAACCCGCCGCCTGGGAAACCGCGCGCGGCATCCTGGGAAATGGAGTTCTCTGGCATCATGGGAAATGGAGTAAATCGATGACGTGGAAACGGGCGTACATTGCAGTGGGATCATGGGTAATGACGCTCATCAACGGAATCATGGGAAATGGAGGCTAACGGAATCATGGGAAATTGAGTCCATTGGCTTCATTTGGAAATGGAGACGTCGGCGTCGTGGGAACGGGCGTGTATTGCAATGACATCATGCGAAATGATGCGCACCCGTGGCATTGTGGGAAATTGAGTTCTACGGCATCATGGGAAATGGAGTATAGGGCGTGGTGTGAAAGTGGGAAATGGAGTTCATCATGTCGTGATAACGGGTGTGTACTGTAATGGCAACGTGGGAAATCGAGTTCGTCGGCATCATTGGAAATGGGTCCATAAATTAAATAAAGGCGTAGGTATTCTCTGTAAAGAGCAAGCTGCAGTCTGAAACCCATTCCCACACTGACCTTTCAGTCCTACGCCTCCTCCATTGTCAGAGTGAAGTCAACGGCAAACTGGATGAACAGTAGTAAGTACCTAATAGTTTGCTTGGACAGTTTACAACTAGGGTTGCCAACTTTCTCACTCCCAATTAATGGACAAAAGGTCAAAATAAGGGACAAATTCCTGACGGCAATTCATTGACCGACTCGGCTGTGGCTGGGTGAATGATGAGTTGGCCCGGGTGCTGGACTGCACACAAAGCCTAGCCGGTGGGCCAGCTGGGGAGTTTTGGCCTGGGCGCTGGGGCCGTGCAATGTCGCACACAAAGTCTGGCGCCCCGTCCAACTCATGAACCAATGATCGGCCATGAAAAGGAGGGGTGGTGGTGTCGGTGGTAAGCGAAGGTCCGAAGGTCAGACAGCTGGCCGGGCAGTTGACCGATGGGGCCACGGGCGAGGCGCTGCTGCTGCACTCCATGGGCGGCACTACGTCGGGACGGGTGAGGCGGGGCCAGACACGGCGCTCCGACCCGACAGTCCCCTCGACCCGAGTAGTAGCAGTCAAGTACGGGACAAGGGTGGTCCCGTATGGGACAAATCAATTTAGCCCAATATACGGGATTTCCCGGCTAATACGGGACAGTTGGCAACCCTACTTACAACTCAGTGGTATTAATATTGATTTATCTAATTTCAAGTAACCCTTGAATCGCCTCTCTCTCCGTCCTTCCCCCACCCTAGTTGTTATACGAGTTTCACTGTCGCCATGGTGAGTTTCACTTGTTATCCCACAGCCAACAATGAACAATTGTGGGCCTCACCTTTTCTTGATCATCGTTACTTTTTGCATGTCTTTCTTTCATTTGTTCTATATCTCTATAATCACAGTCTATATCTCTCATTTCCCTTTCCCCCCGACTCTCAGTCTGAAGAAGGGTCTTGACTCAAAACGTCACCTATTCCTTTACTCCAGAGATGCTGCATGACCCGCCGAGTTACTCCAACTTTTTGTGTCTATCTTTGGTTTAAACCAGCATCTCAGTTCCTTCCTACATCAGCAGCAAATAAGCAATGAATTTAGTTAAAACAGTCTAAACACTATTAATAGGCGACAGCATTAAAACAAATAAAATCAAAGTAAGGTACCTACTTGAAAAAGTTACTTTTATAAGAATCAAACAGGTTGGCTTCTTAATAAACAGACAATTCACAATATGGTTGGTAGACCAGTTCAAAACTTTACTTATTATCAGCTGATGGAAGTGGCAAGGAAAACCCCAGTCAAGTGAGCAATACAGTCACTTGGCTGTTCTCAGTCCACTTCACTGAACAACAGAATTATGTGGTATTATATAGTGATTTTTTGTCACCTTAGCACATTCCACAAACATTATTCATGGTCAGAGGTACAGAGAATAACCATTACTGCAGGATGCATGTGAGTTGTCTCGTCACCTCAGCTGCATCAAAGGCATCTTGTCATATGGTACAAGGACTTTACATATCAAAGGCAAGGGATATTTGGTACAAGATACTTGCATATCAAAGTCATCAGTCACTGCATACTTCAAAGACATCGGATATTTGGTACAAGGTATTTTACATGTTAAAGGCATCGGACATTTGTCAATACCCCTTACTGGGATTAATCTGGGCTTCCTCTTTCGTCAAATGGTAGACAAATAGAATATTCTATTGGGTTAAGGCCAATGGGTTCGTATCAGTTTTGGTATCCTGCGGCCTGCGGCAGTGCCTGTTAGGGTTGCCTACGAATCAGCCTCTCTGAGGAAGGAAGAGCAAAAGGTCAAGATGACTCCAGGCTCTAAAGATGTCAATAGAACATACTCAAGCACATATGTGCTGGCAGTGAACAACGCCAAAAGGGGGATATGAGAGCCAGCCTCTGAATCTGTTATTCAGGTAGGTCTATTCTACAGGGGAAGAAGCCTGGCAGACGAATTAATTAGGCCTACGTCGGTCAAAAGTAATCGTTCAGAATGCACCCCAGGTGCTCATCGGCAGTAGTGGTTCACTGGAGCTAGGGGCAGCATGATAGCTCAGAAATTCCATGCACCTTCCAATCATACTCAACTAAATGGGTCTAGCACTTCCAAAATTTGGGTAGTGCACCATTCACAAGTAATATTTACATTTGTTTTGTACAACACACAAAGGATAAAAATATTTGGTTGAGGCATAGCCAGAGCATTCCAAGTAAGTTTAGATTGTGGCCAGGGTTTGGAAATTGGGCAAAAGTTTTCATGCAAACCACCCATGGAATAAGGCAGGAGTGGCATATGGAGAGTATCAGGCATATGAACTTTCCGAATATGAAAACTTATTTTCCTGACTACAACAGATTCATAAGGTAAGAGATACATGCTATACAAATCCCATTGCAGAGATTATCAAAGACAATATAACTATTATAACAGTAAAGCTTTGCGGTATGGGATAAACAGTTTGTTGGCCATTGGGATTTACCGTAAATTATTATTAGCCTTGTCTCCGCCTTGTGGCAAGAGATTGGAGTTATAGCAATCTGTTACAAAACTGAGTTATTTTCATCAAGAGTAATTGGCAATATAGCAGCTGTGTTTCAGCCGAGCAAATCAAGGAACTGATATTGTGTAAGTAGCAATTAGATCATTGTTAACAACCTTATGCTATTGTTAGCTGAAGCTACCTCAGCCACAATGATGAAGTAACAGTATTCAGCATTGCTGAACATGACAAGAACTCATTGAACTTGAACTTGAAACTCGCTACAGTAGTGTGGTCGGTTGAATTCAGTTATTACGAACTGATGCTTAGGACTAAGATGAGAAGTTCCAAATACCATCACCTACTCAGAGGTATTGGAGATTGCATGAGTTACCAATTCTTCAGTTGTTGGTATCAACTAAATATATACACTAAATGCACCCATGAGTAAGGGCTTTTTGAGCAAATATACATATTCTACATGCTCAAATTCAAGTTGCTACTCTACGATGGTGACATATGTTAGTCACATGGTAATCAAGTAAAAATATCTTGTAATTAATCTCCTTGCCACTGGTGTATCATCCAGATCGATGGTAACACAAAATAAGTGTTGGATCTCAAAGTATGATGAAAGTATGGTTCAATACTACATCTAATATCGACATGTTGGTGCATGTTTATTCACTGATTGCAAAAATATGTGGCACAATAGTGCGGAGAAATACATTCTCGCTTCAATAGGAGGAATGGTCTTTTTGTCTTCCTCATTTTTGCCTCATTAGCCGGGTCTTAAAACAGTCAGCAAGACCTCGCTTGGGTTCGTACTATTGGACAGGCCAAGCTTCCATGTTGCCTTCTTCATCAGGCATTATGGCACAACGATATACGGTTATTCCCAAAAAAAAGAACTTACTGTTCAAACTGTGGTTCAGGAGACCGGCCTTTGCACAGTAAAACAATTATTGACTTACACATTTTGAATGGATTGACTTATGCCTCAGGTTGTCACATCAAGCCATGAAGGTGCTCACTGCAGTGTGCAGGGATAGCACCCAAAAAAGCAGTACATTTCTATTGAGGGAATCAGAAGTGTTTTTTGTTAAGTGTAAATGTTACGTTTAATACGGTACAGATTACTGACGTTTTCCAGTTCATTTCAAATGGTATTTGACAATAATTCAGTTATAGAGACACTACAGCTGCAACATAAGGGAACTACGATGTCGGGTTCAACCTGGATATTGAGTTGTAAAAAAATCTTGACACAAGTTCTCCCACTACAAGATTATGCAGTTGGTTATTGTAAATGTGTAAACATTACTTCACCAAGGGGTTCCAGCTACATACTTAGTTATGACACTAATATCAACACAACGACGGCAAACATTGCAAATGCTGTGGCTAGATAAGTAAAGTAAAGTATCCTTTATTGTCATTCAGACCTTTCGGTCTGAACAAAATTTCGTTACCTTGCAGTCATAACATATAATTTAAAAAAAAACACACAATAAACACATATTTAACATCCACCACAGTGAGTTCACCAGGCACCTCCTCACTGTGGTGGAAGGCAAAAGTCTTAAAGTCTTTGTCTTCTTCCCTCCTTGATCTCCCTCTGCGCTGAGGCGATCCAGGCCTCCAATGTTATCGTCCACTAGGCCCGCGGCTGAGCCTCCGAAGCCGGGCTGCCGCCACCGCCGTTGCCGGAACGCTGGAACACCGCCACAGCTCTGAAGCAGGGTCCGCCGCTGGAACGCTGGATCCCCGCGCTCCGAAGCCGGGTCGCTGCTGGAACGCCGCTGGAGCACCGCAGCTCCGAGGCCGGGTCACCGCTGGAACGCCACAGCTCTGAAGCCGGGTCGCCGCTGGAGCACCGCAGCTCTGAAGCCGGGTTGCCGCTGGAGCACCGCAGCTCCGAAGCCAGGTCGCCGCTGGAACGCCACAGCTCTGATGCTGGGCAGCCGCTGGAGCACCGCAGCTCTGAAGCCGGGTCGCCGCTGGAGCTCTGAAGCTGGGCAGCCGCTGGAGCACCGCAACTCCGAGGCCAGGTCGCCGCTGGAGCACCGCAGCTCTGAGGCCAGGTCGCCGCTGGAACGCCACAGCTCTGAAGCTGGGCCGCTGCTGGAGCACCGCAGCTCTGAAGCCGGGTCGCCGCTGGAGCTCTGAAGCTGGGCAGCCGCTGGAGCACCGCAACTCCGAGGCCAGGTCGCCACTGGAGCGCCGCAGCTCTGAGGCCAGGTCGCCGTTGGAACGCCACAGCTCTGAAGCTGGGCCGCTGCTGGAGCACCGCAGCTCTGAAGCCGGGTCGCTGCTGGAGCACCGCAGCTCCGAAGCTGGCCGCCGCTGGAGCACCGCAGCTCTGAAGCCGGGTCGCCGCTGGAGCACCACAGCTCTGAAGCCGGGCTGCCGCTGGAGCACCGCAGTTCTGAAGCCGGGTCGCCGCTGGAGCACCACAGCTCTGAAGCCGGGCCACCGCCACTGCTGGAAGCTCGAACGCCGCTATAGCTCCAAGGCCGCCAGCACAGACAGAGACAATGACGGGGGACACGACGCGAAAAGTCGCATCCCCCCGAAGGGAGAGACTAAAACCCTGTTTCTCACCCCCTCTCCCCCCCCCCCCCCCACACACACACATACACAGCCTAATAAACCAAAATTCTAACTAAAACAAACACAAGAAGACAAAAAGAAAAGAAAAAAAAAAGACAGACTGCAGGTGAGCCGCAGCTGCCACGCAGCGCCGCCATTTAAATGTGGATGGAATTGGATAGGATGGATTAGGATGGATAGGATGGAATTGGCTGCAGGTGCCATTACATTTTACATTCTGGTCTACACAAGCAGAGTAGACTAGGGGTGGCATGATTTAAGATCATTTTGGATATCCCACGGTCTCACGTCTATGTTATGAAGGACACCAGAATCCTAAGAAGTATGGAATCAGCATTGTTTATTAGTAAGCAAACAACTACACTAAGGTAGGTCGCAGACTATTTCAAGGTGGCTGCAGCAGATTCTGGGTTATACAGGTATTAAACACTGACGATTGTATATCTTATTCCACCAGGTGAGCATCAACGTCAGCGTATCATTTAAATAGTGTGTTTACATCTCTTTTCACTAGGGCAGCATCTACGTCGGCAGCCAAGGCGAGGGACGTGCCTGTCGATCATATTTTGGTGGCCGCCGGATGGGCAAAAGAGCTGATGTTTCAGTATTTCTATCATCGGCCGATTGCCGATCCAAGGCTGTTTGCCAATGCTATTTTACGTTCTGTTTAAAGTGCCTGGGATAGAGGGGTACTGTTGTTTGTTTATATTTTTTTTAATAAACTTTATTACTGCATTAAATGCAATGTTACTACTAATGCATTAATTTCTCATTTGAGTCAATCACTGCAGTGGGATGCCGAGATTTGTAATCTGCGGCATGAAATCACAAAGCTTTGAACTCTTCACGGAATAACTCACATGACTCCAAAGTAAAATAGTGAGATTAAACGAGAACACATTTGAAGTTACGTTGGTGATTACGTGCCCGCCACGCCCAACCCTCTCTCATAAAGGATCATATCGTAGTTCTCGAGTCACTCATCTTATTATATCACTTCGGTGTTGTTATTTGTGATTTCATACCGCTGCTTTGAAGATTGGTGCGCATGCGGCCTGGCGGGTCTTCTTCACGTAATCACCAACGTAACTCCTCATAAAATCAAGGTCAAACTTCAAACTGGTACGTTCTCGTTTAATCTTACTAATTACTCCAGCACTTTGTGTCCATTGTGTAAACCAGCACCTGCAGTTGTTTGGTTCTATACCCTAGATTATAAAATTGGGGCAAGTTTTGTTCTCAAAATCTCATAACTCAGACAGACTCAGCGGTTTCTAGGGATTACAGAGGGAGAGATTGGTGAGCTGAAATAGACAAAGTTGTTTAAATATGGAATATAAGAATACAAGAAAGCCTACGTTTACCTTTTCAATTCAGTGTAAAAAAATCTGTGATTTTGTTAAAAGAAAGGTTGGGTTGCAACCGATGGACCAGGTGCAATAAGGATGCTGCTGTCGTGGGAAAGAACAAAGGAGGACCCGGCGTGGGGGGACCAATGTGAGGGAGGGAGAAGAACAATGGACAATGGGGGGACCGCCATGAGATAGCAATGTTACAAAATTTTGAGATTTAAAAAATCAAGTCTGCAATTTATCCCATCAGATAAAGCATAAAAATAAGTTTAATTTGACACCTAATTCACTTTCATATCTTCAGTATTAAAAAAGTTAGGGCCATTTTCATACTCGGAAATTAGCAACTTGCTTCCTATTGGTTTTCTATTGACTTGTCACAAAAGTTGTGATCGAGGACAGTCAAAAGCCCATAACTTCCTTAAAATTTAAGAGAACTGAAAGAAATTTTCAGTTATTATAGATTGAAGTATTCTGAAACAAATATGAAACAATCTTACTTGGATGACCTGAAATTAAAGCATATAATTAGTTAGTTACCCAATTGTAGCCAATTACAACATTCAATTACTAGATCTAAACATTTATCAATTTCTTAAGAATTTTTTTTTTTTAAATTAAAGCCTAAGTGTCCAATTAACAGTCACACAATAATTCACAATAAATCTAATTGTCATTAATTTATAGGCCAAATTAAAGGAATTCAGTGTTTACTGCCTGTAAATTAATGGGCATTTTAAACAGCTTGCGAGTTTGATTTTCTGGAACGCACTGTATTGGAATGTTGCGGTTGCGGTGAATTTAAACCCCATATAAGCAGGAAAAATTCTGACAGTTCATATGGGGACTAAATCACCGTTTCGCAACATGAAATATTGATTAAAGTCCCCTAAAAAAGCAAGTTTATATGTAAAAATAAACAGCTTTCACTTACCTGTCCCCTACGTAAAATCGGTCCCCGTTGTCGGCGTTCATGGCATTAGGAGCTAATTTTTATTTTACTGCAGCAATTAAATAGTCGGACGATTTATTTTAAAAAACGGACTTACCGGCAGTCGGAACACATCTCCAAAAATAGATCGCACTCCGAGAAAATAAAGCTCCGGATTGCAAGGGGAAAACTGCGTTTTAACCCCGCCCCCCCCTTAAAGGCGCCAAAGTCGCGCACACGGCCAGTGACAGAACTCCAGCACCGCTAAAGGTAAGTTTTGTAACATACCTACATGAGATGGATGGGGGAGGGGAGAACAAAGGGGGATCTGGCGCAGATACTGTGTATATTTCATAACTTTGCAAGTGCCATTTATGGGCGACTATTTGCATCCCTTTCACTGACCTTTGCATACCTTTCACTGACATGTCACATGACAATAAAGTATTAATTAATTAATTCATTCATTCATTCATTCATTCATTCATTTATTCATTCATTTTATTCAGTTCAAAAGTCTCCAATGAAGTAGATGGGAGACCAGGACTGCAATGGGTCTGATAAGGGGACGGTTCAGTTGCCTGACAACAGCTGGGAAGAAATTGTCTTTGCAACCAGCATTCTTCCAACTAGCACTCCTCCCTTAACCATCACCATCAAATTAGTTTAATGGGTCACTCATTTTATTGTTAACATGGCCATGTGTGCAGGTTGGCTGCCATATCTTCCGATAAAACAACAGATCTTAGTTTAGAAAACAAAATTTTGGATCGGATCTGTATGTCCAATTATTTGTTATCGCTAGGCTTTGATCAACATTTTGCTCTTGATGAACCTTGAGAATTGATGTCTAATGAACCAATTGTTCCCATTTAGATTTACCAGCGTACATTAAAAATATTTAGATATCATGATTTAAACTGCTGGTTTATTTTTGGATCAGCACTTCCAGCTGTATCGGTATCTGACAATTCTAAAATGAATATTTATATAAGAGGTAAACATATTAATTGGGAATATAAGGTTATGGGAAGATAAGATGAAGGTATTTGAAATCTCGAAGTGGTATACACAGAATGGGTAGAGATAAACTGTTCCCATTGGCTGAGGGGTCTAGAACTAAGGGACACGGTATAAGGTGACTAACAGACAAACCAACAAAATAAATTAAAACATTTCATGCAATCAATGTTTAGGCTCTGGAATGCAACGCCTACAGTAGTGGTGGGGGCAGGTTCAATTATATCGTTCAGAAAGGACCTGAAGTGAAATAATTTGCAGGAGTTTGGGTGGAGTGGAACCAGCTGGATTGCTCTTGCAGAGAGCGAGAAGGGATTTAATAGTTTGAATTGTCTCCACGCCTGCTGTGATCACTTTTCTAACTTTGGCTGGAAAAGAAATTGGTTAGAAGAGGACACGAGATGGCAGTGTTGTTCCACGTCATGAAAGCTGAACACAGGATTCCTTTCATGGAATTATTATATTACACTTTGGTTTGCTTTCATGTTTTTGAGGTTCACTATATCAGGAATAACTTAGCTGATAATGCGAGGAAGATTTCTTGAGCTGCATGCAAATTTATTTTCCACTTGCTTGGCATTAGTTTAAATTGTGTAAACCTTCCTCGCTTTAGTGCTGACAGATGGATTTCATAATGTTGCTGAACTTTTCTGAAAATGTGGCCAAGCAAATAGGAGGATTACCATACAACACTCCTAAAATGTTTAATTATTGAACATTTTCTGTATGCTCAAGGTCTTCTCAATTTCACAGAGTGAACTGGTGATTTGTCTGTTCTCTGCAGGATGCCCTTGACAAATAATCGACTAGACTGTAATAGTTGTCAACTATAATAAGCAAAACATAATAATGGCTATCTAGACTACACTTCTTCCAACCTCCCCTACTATAGATGAGGCTCTCACCAGGGTCTCTTCAATACCCCGTAACACTGCTCTCTCTCCCCATCCCCCCACTCGTAACAAGGGCAGAGTCCCCCTAGTCCTCACCTTCCACCCCACTAGCCATCACATACAACAAATAGTCCTCCGTTATTTTTGCCACCTCTAACGTGACCCCACCACTCGCCACATCTTCACATCTCCCCCCCCCCCCGTCTGCTTTCCGCAAAGACTGCTCCCTTCGTAACTCCCTGGTCAATTCTTCCCTTCCCACCTGCACCACCCCTGCCCAGGCAGTTTCCTTTGCAACCGCAAGAGATGCTACACTTGTCGCTTTACCTCCCCCCTTGACTCCATTCAAGGACCCAAGCAGTCGTTCCAGGTGCGGCAGAGGTTCACCTGCACCTCCTCCAACCTCATCCATTGCATTCGCTGCTCTAGATGTCAGCTGATCTACATCGGTGAGACCAAGCATAGGCTTGGCGATCGTATCCTAGAACATCCACGCTCGGTCCGCAATAACCAAACTGATCTCCTGGTGGCTCAGCACTTCAACTCCCCCTCTCATTCCGAATCTGACCTTTCTGTCCTGGGCCTCCTCCATGGCCAGAGTGAGCACCACCGGGAATTGGAGGAGCAGCACCTCATATTCAGTTTGGGCAGTTTACACGCTAGCGGCATGAACATTGACTTCTCCAATTTCCGGTAGCCCTTATTGTCTCCTCCCCTTCTCAGCTCTCCCTTAACCCTCTGGCTCTTCCTCTTCCTTTCTTCTCACCCTACATCAGTCAGAAGAAGTGTTTTGGCCTGAAAAGTTGCCTATTTCCTTCGCTCCCTAGATGCTGCCGCACCCGCTGAGTTTCTCCAGCACTTTTGTCTACCTTCGATTTTCCAGCATCTGCAGTTCCTTCTAAAACATAATAATTTGTGTGTTGTGGAGCTACTTAAGCTTCAATTGTGCATTTTGCCGCCTGTAGCTCAACCTTCTGCCTTCCATTCCAGGGACAATAACTTACCATGACAAACTGCCCCATGTTTGTACTGCAGCTTGATTACCTCTGCAGTCTGCCGCTAGAGGAAGTGGTGGTGTGTCAAATTGGTATAGCTGCCATGAAGAGACGTTCATTTAATCATGCAGGGAGTCTCAGAATTAAAGGCAAAAATACACCAGAAGAGTATCTGGAATCTGAAATGCAAACAGATTGCATGTTGTGTCTGAAACGCTATTATTTATCTAATCAAGTGATAAGGTGTGATTCTTTAAACTACCATTGTGTTTACTTGCAGCAGCATAAGACTCTGTGGACCTAGAAGTCAGTAGAAGCAGGGTTGATGTGAGGTGAATTAAAGTGACTGAGCAAGCAGGAGTTTACATCTTACTTTTTCTTGTTCATTCACAGGATGTGAATGTCACCAACAGTGATGTTGTCCATCACTGATTGCGCCTGAACTGAGGAAACAGTTTAGAATCAATTGGTGAGTCTGGAGCCATATATAGACCAGATGGGATAAAATGCTAGGTTTTCTACTCTGTAGGGGATTAGCGCTCCATATAGGGTTTACAACAATCAAATAGTTTCATGACTGAGAAAAGACCTCTCCAAATAAAATTCAGATTTTATTTATTTACTTGAATTTCATGTGTCCGGTTCCCATTACAAGTTTCAAACTCGTGTCGTTGGATTAATTGTCTAGAGCTGTCACTGCCAGTACACTAATTTAACGTTTGGAGGTGTTCTCAAAGCAATCACCAGCCTGTTCATATTAAAACAGAAAATATTAAAACCACTCAGAAGGTCAGGCAGCTTCCGTGGAGAGAAAAATAAAGTTGACACATCAGGTCTGAGATTCTATTTCCCTTCTTACAGATTCTGTGTGACTAGTTGAATCTTGCCAGCAGTGTTGTTGTTATTTCAGATTTTCTGTATCTGCTCTTTTTATCTTCACAAATCTGTGTCTGACTTTTTAAACTGAGATAAAATTGATAAAAGTAACAAGCTAAAGATATGCTAAATTGGGAGAAGGAAATGTCATTGTTTTCCTGAAAGAACTCTTTGAGACCCTTTATGAATAAAGGAAAAAAGGGAAAGGAAGTTGTTGTCAATTCTTTAATGACATAAAATAGAGCCATAGGACTTCATGGGGCTGTTGGCCCAAGGTATTTTCCAAGGTAACTTCAAGGTAACTGGCAATAGTCCCAGTTGAATGGTAAAAGGAGAGGAAGGGAGATCATTTGTATTTGGTGTCATTTACTTGGCTTTTGACAAGGTTGTAAATGCTAGTTAGTCCAAAAAAGTTCAAAAGAAAACAATGGATCTCAGTATTCTGTGCCTTGTTTCTATAATCATAATTAGACTAGGTTTAAATATGTGGAGCAACAATAAAGAAATTTGCAATATGATAGAAAAATTATCTGTGTGGCTGATAGTGAAGAGGAGGACTGCAGGGAGGTAGGGATGGTTTGGTCAACTGGGTAAAAAAAGACAAATGAAAGAAATCCAGTGAAATGTGAGGCTATGGGTTTTGGGAATGTGGGAGAAAGTAAGCAAATATATAATAAATGCGGAGATATTGAGTGGTGTTGAGCAACAGAGGAACCTTGAAATTTATTTCTGCAGATGTGTGCAGGTGACAGGACAGGTAAAAAATGTAGTTAATAAGGCTCACGGTGTGCTCTTTATTAGTTGAGACAGAATACAAGATGAGGGAAATTATGCTGTAAATGTATCTAACATTGGTTCGGCTACAACTTGAGCACAGTAGATAGACACAAAATGTTGGAGCAACTCAACGGGACAGGCAGCCTCTCTGAAGGGAAGGATTGGATGAAGTTTTGGGTTGAGACCTTTCTTCAGAGTTGAGCACAGTTCTCATAAGCATAATCATACTTAATTGGCCAAGTATGTTTTACAACATACGAGGAATTTGATTTGCCATACAGTCATACCAGTAGCAAGAATGTGTACTTTTGATGATATAAATATTCTCATTTTATCTTGGAAGTTTCAGGGAACTGGTAAACCAATGTCAAGTTGTCTTTCTAATTCTTCTTCTTTTAAGTAAGAAGGTAAGTAAGTTTATTGGCCAAGTATTCACATACAAGGAATTTGCCTTGGTGCTCCGCCCACAAGTAACAACATGACATACAGTGACAGTTACGAATGACTCAGAAAACACTAAACATTAATAATAAGTAAAAATAATGTTCTTGCGTATGGAGTGCACAGCCTAAAGTTGTAGGACAACTTGTTTTATTTGATCTTATTTGATTGTGCACGTTTGGTTTATTGCATTAGTCAAAACCTGAAGGTTGTAATCTCCAACCCATTCTTTCTAATGTCAGACAAAGTAATACAATTGCCGATCAGACTTGTTCCCACACTATTTCCTGGTTAACTCTTAGCTAAATTATATTTGCATGTTCAAATTGTAGTTACGTCAGTGTCAAAGCACGCACACAGAGTAACTGTGAGAAAATATGTCAGTGCTCTTTTATTACTGATACTGAAGAATGTTCAAATGCTTTTGAAATGCCAATAAAATAAGTAAAGTTGATATAGTTGATAAACTAGAGGCATTTTCACATAGACACAAAATGTTGGAGTAACTCAGCGGGACAGGCAGCATGTTGTTTTAAAGAAGGAACTGCAGATGCTGGAGAATCGAGGGTTACACAAAAAGCTGGAGAAACTCAGCGGGTGCAGCAGCATCTAAGGAGATAGGCGACGTTTCGGGTCGAGACCCTTCTTCAGGCTATTCAGGGGATAGAGAAACGAGAGATATATACAGTGATGTAGAGAGATATAGAACAAATTCATGAAACGTGCAAAAAAGTAACAATGATAATGGAAACAGGCCATTGTTGGCTGTTTGCTAGGTGATAATGGGAACCTGGTGCGACTTGGGTGGGGGAGGGATGGAGAGAGAGGGAGTACAGGGGTTACTTGAAGTTAGAGAAATCAATAGTCATAACCCTGGGTTGTAAGCTGCCCAAACAAAATATGAGATGCAGTTCCTCCAATTTGCGATTAGCCTCACTCTGACAATGTGAATGCCCGGATCTAATCTTATCCCTAGTCTGGCTCAGTAAAAGAAACTGAGTAGAACACTGAAGTCCAAACCCTTCTTTATTTGTATACACTGCAGGGTCGGTCTCGGATCCACTCACACAAGTTCACAGTAGCCTCGTGCAAACAGAACAGAAGGATGTCTTCCCCAACCGTCACACCCAAACGAATTACATAGACTTTTATACCCCTAAACGAAGGCGGGGACATTAAGTACGATGGGGGAGGCCACCCCTACATGCTAATCACTTCTTACAGATAAAAAAACACATTAAGAAGCACTTACTCTGTTAAAAGTACAAACAATGGATACAAAATGTATACACAATCCTTTTAGCACCTAGATACCAAGTGTAAACAGTTAATCCTCTATCCAATCACAGGCTTAGGTTCAGCAGCTGGTCGACACACCCTTGACTTGATGGCTTCAGAGAAGCCTCAAGAACAGAAACCATCTGGAGTCTAATGCACCAAGGTCTCACAAAAGCAGAAGGTACTTACAGAGTTTCTACGGAAATCCAGACTAGATGGCACCAGCTAGGTCACATAGGCCTCTTGCACCTGATGTTTTGTCTTCTGTGCACCTTGTTCACAGGCACTGTCAGCTATTTTCCAAAGCACCATCAGCCATTTACCAAAGTACCCATGTTCTTAAATATTATCAACAATGGAGGAGGCCTAGGACAGAAAGGTCAATGTGGGAATGGGAAGGGGAATTAAAGTGTTTGGCAACTGGGAGATCAGGTAGGTCCGGGCGAACTGAGCGAAGGTGTTCAGCGAAACGATCGCCCAGTCTACGTTTGGTCCCACCGATGCATGAGTCCTTATCTTGAACAACGGATACAGTATATGAGGTTGGAGGAGGTGCAAGTGAACCTCTGCCTAACCTGAAAGGACAGAGTTGAGGGAGGAGGTATAGAGACAGGTGTTGCATCTCCTGTAGTTTCAGGGGAAAGTACCTAGGGAGGGGGTGGATTGAGTGGGAAGTGATGAGTTAACCAGGGAGTTGCTAAGGGAACGGTCTCTGCGGAATGCGGGAAGGGATCCTTTTGGAGATGGCAAAAATGAAGGAGGATTATGTGTTGTATGTGACGGCTGATGGGGTGAAAGGTAAGGACAAGGGGGACTCTGTCCCTGTTGCGTTTAGGGGTAGGAGGAGCAAGGGCGGAGCTGCAGGGTCCACGTTCTCTAGAAATGCTGCCTGACCCACTGAGCTGCCCCAGCACTTTGTGTCCCTTGGTTTAAACACTGGTGAAAAGAAACTGAAATTTATCCTTAAAAATACAAAGTGCCGAAGAGGGGTCCTGATCCAAAATGTTGCCTATCCATATATTCCAGTGATGCTGACCTTTCCAGTGATGCTGTCCACTGATTTTGTAAACCAGCATTTCTTTTTGTCCCTGAAATTTATTCCTGGTGATTGCATTTTACAGGATTGATAAAACACTCTTTTAGCAACAGTCGCTGAATAACAATAAGAAATTTTGCTTATCTTCCTGGCCCAGGAACGATTAATTGAATTGTAGTTAGTATCCAGAGTCACGACAAGTTAGGCATTAATTCGAGAAGGTGAAATATCACACTAAATTAATTCTAATTTAAGTAAGTTGTAAGGAACTGCAGATGCTGGTTTAAACTAAATTTAGACTCAAAATGCTGGAGTAACTCAGCGGAACAGGCAGCATCTCTGGATAGAAAGACTGGGTGACGTTTTGGGTCGAGACGTTTCAGACTGAATCAGATGAGAGCGAGAAACAGATAAGGTGTAAGGTTCCGTATCTCTGTATCTCTTTCTCCCCTGACTCGGTCTGAAGAAGAGCCTCGACCCAAAACTTCACCCATTCTTCCTGCTGCCAGTCCCGCTGAGTTACTCCAGCATTTTGTGTCTATCTTCTAATTTAAGTAAAGTTGACTCCTCAGGAGTGACATGTTAGCAGGATTCATTGAACATTGTTGAGCTGTTAGCATGTGAAACTGCAAAAACTAAATGCCAAGGAACGAACTGCAGATGCTGGTTCACTCTGAACATAGACACAAAATGCAGGAGTAACTCCAGAGATGCTGCCCATGCCATTGAGTTACTCAAGCATTTTGTGTCTAAAACAAAAAGACATTCCGACTAGCTCGTACAACAAAGAATGTGAAGAATTCTCCTTTGTCTTCAATGATGATCAGAGAGAGTTGAATTTCAGGATTGTGATGGAAAGATAAATACGTGGACTATTAAACAAGTCGATTTGGATAATGCTAATGTTAAAGAATTGAATGGTTGTAAAGATTTAATGTAGGATTTTCATTATAGAGTGGATAGCATGAAATCTGACTATAAAAGTCAATTTGTTGCTGTAGAAGCCTCGTTAATAATAAATCACCTTAGGCTGGATAAAATTTAAGAAGTAGCAGCATGATCTGGGAAAAAGAACTATCTGTTCAACATGAAGGTAATAAAAATGTAAACACTGTTATATCTAACCTGAAGTGAGCCATAAACATTGTAGTAAAAGGGAGAAGCAATTTTGTCAATTTCCTACAGAATAAGTGAAAGGAAAAAAGGGAAATATTGGCTGGGATCTGGCAACTAATTGTGCCCGTCTGCATTATGAGAAATATGTGCAGCCATGAATTAAACCTTCTTCCACTGTCAAAGCAGAGGGAACCAAGCTGAGCACTACTCAAGGCAAGCATGTTGGAAGGAGCAGGTAACAGATGAGGCCTATTTATCAAGTAGCATTTCTGTCTCAAATCCTGTCCATTTCCCCAAGTTGGGATGCATCATGTCAATATATCAATGTAAGAACAGGAAAATACCAAGTGTCCCAAATGCCAGTCACGGCCACAGCCCGGAAGGCTTGTTGGTCGGTGGGACGTGCCCGAAGGCCCGTCGGGCGGCATAACTGGGGACCCACCCGAAGGGTCATTAGTTTTCAAGAAAGAGTTGGGTTTAGCTCTGAGGGCTAAGGGAATCAAGGAAAAAGCCAGAAAGGGATACTGATTTTGGATGATCAGCCATGATCATATTGAATGGCGGTGCCGGCTCGAAGATCCGAATGGCCTACTCGTGCAGCTATTTTCTATGTTTCTACGATGAAACCGGTAACCCGCTCGAAAGCTCGGCGGGAACGGGAACCCGCCTGAAGGCTTGTGGGTCAGTGGGACCCACACAAATGCTTGTCGGTCGGCAAGGCCGGGAACCTGCCCAAAGGCCCATCGGAGGGAGCTGGAGACGTCGGACACGAGGAGCAAGGGCTGGTAGGAGGGTGAACTGGCGTAATGCTTCCAGCGCTGTCAAGGTAGGCTGCAGGAGGCAACCCCGGGACTCAAAGATGGTCGTGTGAGCAGAGGAGAGGGATGTCGGTTAGCGGGAACAGATCCAGCACTTTGAGCGCGCGGGTCGACTGGATTTTTGACTTTGTATAATGGCGCCAGAAATGGAGGCGCCTGCACATGTATTATTTGCAAAAGAAAATTCACTGTAATGTTGCATATGTGACAAATAAAGCACAATTGAACCATTGAGGGCGATGTTGGGTACGCTTTTGCCCCTGTTGTCTGTGGACGTGTGCATCGTAACTCGTTAGACACTCTGTATCTTTGATCCCCAGATCAATTGGAAGACAACCCGGGTGATTAACAGGTCATAGGAGCAGGGGACGGGCCACACCAATGCCAAGTGCAGCAGTCCCACCAGCGTTTCATTCCTGACGACCAGCTAATTTTTTCGTTGCATGTTTCGTCCCTCCAGACCAGGTCCCCAGCACTGAGACCTTTGGGTGAAGGGAATGCCGGGGGGATAACAAAGCAAGACCCTGCGTGGGGGGTCTGACATGAGGGAGAGGGGAGGGGAGAAGAACAAAGGGGGCTATGGTGCGGATACTTTGTAAATTATACCTTGGGTATGCTGGCATATAATTTCACTGTGACTTGTAACGTGACAATAAAATATTCATTCATTCATACATTTATTCATGGATGAGTGTTCTGGCCAGTTCTCAAAGAGTATGGCTTCACTCTTCTTGTGGTTACTCTGGCTCCAGATGAAATCTCAAACTGATTGATGCTGGTAAATCTGCAGAGTGATGGTGGATCTCAGCAGAAGATGGTAACATCGTCCATGCACTTTATCTGCTTATTTATTGATGTGTGTATATATTTATATAATGGTATATGGACACACTGATATGTTCTGTATTCTCCGTCTGAAGAAGGGTTTTGGCCCGAAACGTTGCCTATCTCCTTCGCTCCTTAGATGCTGCTGCACCCGCTGAGTTTCTCCAGCCTTTTGTGTACCCTGCTCTGTATTCATGCCTACTATATTCTGTTGTGCTGAAGCATGGCAAGAATTTCAATGTCCTATCTGGGACACATGACAATAAACTCTCTTGACTCGACTTGACATGACATGTACACTGCCTGGTATCATCATCCTTCTCACGTTTTGTCATTCCTGATGGATTCCACAAAGAGTTCTATACAACACAGAGACAAGACAGGTGGAGAGGACAACCCTGCCTGACTCCAGACCTGAACAGGAAACTATTCATATATCTACTGTCCTTCAATTTTTTCCCCCCAAATCTGATGCCTATTATAGGTTGAAGGGCCTGTATAAGGTCAGGACTTTCAAATGTTAAGGGAACATAATGGACCACTTTAATACAAATGAGACAAAGATAGTGTTGATGGGATTCTAATTAACACCCTGAAAGAACATCCATGAGATCAGGATAAGGAGGACAATGGATGAATGTGCAGTAAATAAGAAACAGGCAAGCTGTGAATGAAAGAGTGATTAGTGTAACAACAGATTTCTGAGTTAAGGTATTTGAAAACGTCTGGACATAAATACCGAAAGGAGTCCTTTGTCTCAAAGTTTTGCATAGAATCAGAATTGGTTGCAAAGAACTATCTGGCCAACTAAGCTCACCAAAAATAGCCTTGGTCACATCTGATGGACTGTCAGTAAACAGTTATGTAATATGAAGGGTTACACAAAAAGCTGGAGAAACTCAGCGGGTGCAGCAGCATCTAAGGAGCGAAGGAGATAGGCGACGTTTCGGGTCGAGACCCTTCTTCAGACTGGTCAGGGATCAGGGAAACGAGAGATATAAACAGTGATGTGGAGAGATAAGGAACAATGAGTGAAAGATATGCAAAAAAGTATTGGTGATAAAGGAAGCAGGCCATTGTAAGCTGTTTGTGGTGTGAAAATGAGAAGCTAGTGCGACTGGGGGGGGGGGGGGGGGGGAGATGGAGAAGGAATGTCAGGGCCAGAGGGCTGAGGGAGAGGTGGGGGGGAGGCAGTCTGGGTTAACAGAATTGAGAAAATTCAATGTTTAAGCCCAGAGGATGCAGCCTCCCAAGCGGAATATGAGGTGCTGTTCCTCCAACTTGCGGTGTTGATCACTCTGGCCGTGGAGGAGGCCCAGGACCGAGAGGTCGGATACGGAATGGGAGGGGGAGTTGTAGTGCTGAGCCACCGGGAGGTCGGGTTGGTTATTGCGGACCGAGCAATATGAATATGAATGTTCCTAAGAAGTATAAAGTGCAGTGTGTTTTGGTTTAAAAAAATAGAAAATCAGTGCAGGAGTAGGCCATTCGGCCCTTCGAGCCAGCACCGCCAATCAATATGATCTAAAATCAGTACCCATTCTGGCTTTTCCCCCATATCCCTTGATTCCCTTAGTCCAAAGAGCTAAATCTAACTTTGTGCCACCTGATCTCTTCAAGGAGTGTATACGTCTGCTCTGATTCATTGGATAAAGACGTTCCATCTATGGCTCCTGTATATGACCATAATATTCCACTTTCTATGTTCTTATTTTAATTCTGCTGCTGCCTCGCTAAGATCTGCCATCTGCAATCTCTTGTGTCTCCCTAATAACTTACTTGCTCTTGTTCTCTGTACCTTATAAATAAAGCCCAGGAGCCCCAGGGTTTTTTAACTGCTGCTTTTTTAGTTTACTTTGAATTACAGCGCGGAAACAGGCCCATCAGCACGCTGAATCCGTGTCGACCAGCACACTTCTACACACTAGGGACAATTTACAATTTTTTTACCAAAGCCAATTAACCTATAAACCTATACGTCTTTGGAGTGTGGGAGGAAAACGGAGCACCCGGAGAGGTGGTTTAGGAGAGAAAGTACAAACTCTGTACAGACAGCACCCATAGTCATGATTGATCCCCGGTCTCTGGTGCTGTGAGACAGCAACTCTACAGATTCCCCCAGAAGATAGACACAAAGTGCTGGAGTACCTCAGTGGGTCAGGCAGCACCTCTGGCGAAAATGAAAAGGTGATGTTTCGGGCCTGACCCGCTGAGTTACTCCAGCACAACCAGCATCTGCAGTTCCTTTTTACCCCCAGATCTCTCTGTTCTTAAATTATTCAAAAAAAACAGCTTCAAACACCTCGATCTCCGCTTTTTATATTTTATAATGCAAAGCTAAGAGAGTCCAAAACCCCAATTAATTTTCACATCCAGCAAGATAAAATACTAAGGCAATCGCGACATCCCTAATAAACTGCAGGCTGCTGAATTTGGCCTTGACAGTCATAATCTAAATTGTGGAACCTCTTATTTCACGCCTGTAACTGAAACTTGTGACGGCTGGTCAAGACTTTCCAATTAGTTTTTGTTATCTAGTTATCCTGCTTCAGTGTGCTCCTACACTTTGCCCTTGGCTCGTTAGCTGGTTCTGTCAGCAGCTGGGAAATTAAAATGAATACACCCATGTTTGTGCTTATATTATCCTCAAAGAGTGAAGGCCAAAATTGGTGGAGTGCAGACATCATGAAGGAATTCCGAGCTGGAGGCAATTATAGAGATTGGGATGGGCAAGCATGAGAATTTTAATATAGGTTGCTGGGAAAGGAGAAGATTAGATAGCAATATAATGTTTTGATTTCAATATTGTGAGAACAGAGGAGGAGTATGTTGAGGATGACGTATTTGTAAACGGAGGAACAAATAGATAATATAGGAAAAAGGTGACCTTGATAATATTGATAAATGAAATGAAACAATACTAAAGGATGCAGTAATTCACACAGACATTCCCAAACTTTTATTTATTGCATACCAACTTCTATCTACCAGTTATCAGAATACAGGTTTGATATTTTAACCCAATAATGCCTGTATTCTAGAGTGTACTAGTTTGATTTTGAGGTTGACAGGTTTGTCATTTGAGGAGAGATTTAGCAAGGTGGACCTTAACTCTGTAGAATTTTGAAGTTGAGAGGTAATCTCAGCAGAGTTTATAAAATTATTAAGGTGCTTGATGGGGTAGTTGGGGTCTGCTGTTTCTACTGACCAGGGGATCATAAGTCTCAAAATAAGCAGTCGATCATAATGGACTGGGGTGACAAGAAATGTCTTTATACAGAGACTAATACATCTTAGGGATTCTCTGCTGAGGAGACATGTGGAGCTCAGTCATTGAGCATACCTAAGAGAAAGGCTAATAGATTTTCCAATTTTAAGTAAATAAATAAAATGGTGGTGGTACTGTGATTATCTTGGGGGGGGGGGGTGGGAGATTGCAACCTTCACGTGGTCCAACCTGTTTCGACTAATGCAATCAACCCCGATGTGCACAAACAAAAGATCAAATAGAACAAGTTGACCTACAACTTTAGCCTGCGCACGCCATATGCAAGTAGATGATTATTTTAGGGTAGGCACAAAGCTTGTAATTGTTTCTATGACTTATGTTTGTGAATACATGTATGGAATAGTATTTTATTGATTAATTGATTAAAATGTTGGAGAAATGTTCCTTTTCTGCACTAATGGAAGCTGAATAGATGGTAGATTGAAGATTTATCCTGTATCTGGTTTGGACCCCCAGGGCAATCTCACATCTACCTATGAACCCCCCCCCCCCCCCTCCTCAACTGCATCCACCTATCACTCACTAAACTTTGTTCTGCCCCTCCTCTCTTCCAGCTTTCTGGATGAATGTATCAGTGTACAAACATTTAGCCAAGTCTGTGGGACTTTCTTTCGCTATCAATACCTAACTGCTTTTAGATTTAAAATGTAAGCTCCCCTTCATTGTAGGTTAATTGGCTTTGGTAAATATTGTAAATTGTCCCTAGTATGTGCAGGATAGTGTTAGTGTGCAGACATCGCTGGTCGGCACGGACTTGGTGAGTCAAAGGGCCTGTTCCAATACTGTATCCCTAAACTAAACTATGGTAGTCATTAACCAGATTTTTTGCTCAATCTAATTATGATGGGTGCTGCTCTTGGAATGATGGTCTCGTCCTATGGTATAAACAGTTGATTGAGGATGAACACATTAACCATCCCTGGAGGTTATAGGTGGTAGAGCTATACAAAGTGGATTGTGATAGCTGAGTTTTGTATTGTAAAATCACTCATTAGCCTGATGCATGTTTAACTTAGCTGAAGAATGCCCTTTGACTAACCAGCGGTTGCTTTGTATGAAACAGAATTTCATCCACTGTTCCATTTTATAAATGTTTTACAGTATATAATTGTAACTGTCTGTATCTTGCACATCTGAAATTGGGTTTTGTTGACTTTATTGAAACTATAGTTCAATAGCCAGGTAAAATGGGAGCTATTACATATATCGTGCATACCACTGAGTACGAATTTCCACTCGGAGAGTCTTTGCTTTCACCAGAGTTCCCTCTTATCGTGAAAGAGAGCTGAACTCATCAGTTGAGCAGTTGGAAAGTAAGCGGGGTGTTTTGTGGATAATGATCAGAAAGAGTTTCTTAACCTGTATTTTTGGAAAGGGTGCAGAGAAGATTTATGAGGATGTGTTAAAGAAGGAACTGCAGATGCTGGAGAATCGAGGGTTACACAAAAAGCTGGAGAAACTCAGCGGGTGCAGCAGCATCTAAGGAGCGAAGGAGATAGGCGACGTTTCGGGTCGAGACCCTTCTTCCTAGTTTATTTATGAGGATGATGCCATGATTTGAGGGCCTGAACTATTGGGAGAGGTTGAGCAGGCTAGGACTCTATTCCTTGGGGCACAGGAGGATGAGGGGTGATCTTATAGAGGTGTACAAAATCAAGAGTGAAATAGATCAGTAAACAGAGAGTCTCTTGCCCTAAGTAGGGAAATCGAGAACCAGATGACATAGCTTTACAGTAAAGGGGCAATAATAGTAACCTGAGGGGTATCTTTTTATACAAAGAGTGGTGGGTGTATGGAACCAGCTGCTGGAGGAGGTAGTAGAGGCAGGACCTATCATTATGTTTAAGGAACTTTTAGACTGGTACATGGATAGAATAGGTTTAGAGGTACATGGATCAAACACAGGCAGGTGGGACTTGTGTAGATCGAGCATATTGGTCGGTCTGGTCCGAAGTGCCCGTTTCTATGCTGCATGACCCATTGGCTCCCAGTGTTTGTGGCTCCATCTCCAGTTGGTCTGTCTTACAGGTGAAATAGAACCAAGAACATTATCTAACATACTTCTAGGTCTATTGCTTCTATTAACCTTTGTTTCTGCTCTCCCAACTGAGGAAGTGAGGAGAGGAATACTTTCCAGAGTCTACTGAATTAAGGTTAAAACTAGGTTTTTCCTGATACAATGACTGGTTTCTTAACTGTTTTATGATGAGATTAATTTGCTGCTGAATCTGATATATGTTTGCATCTGATTTTATTATCAATGGCCTTCTGGAGATCTCTTAACTGTGCGTTAAGAATCAAACACATTACTTCCTGCGGCAGCTGAGGAAGCAGAATCTGCCACAGGCAATGATGGCCCAATTCTACACGGCCATCGTAGAGTCTGTCCTCACCTTCTCCATCATGGTCTGGGTTGGCTCAGCCACCCAGCACGACACCTGGAGGCTGCAACGAATCGTCCGATCAGCAGAGAAGGTTATTGGCTGCAACCTTCCGTCCATTGATGAACTGTACACTGCAAGGGCCAGGAAGCGAGTGGGCAAAATCATCTCAGACCCCTCTCACCCTGGCCACAAACTCATTGAATCACTTCCCGAAGGCGACTCCGGACTGTCAAAGCTGCCACAGCCAGACATAAAAACAGTTTTGATCCACGAGTAGTTGCTCTACTCAACAGCCAAAAATCTGTAGCCTCCCTTTGATCTGGTATTTTGTTGGTTCGCATGCTTGATCAATGGTGATCAAAGAGTGGACATTGCTTTGATCAATGATCAAAGCAGTGTCCAAACATGAACCAGTTCAAAATGACATACAAAAAACTGTATGGTGCAGGGACAGGTACAGGGATGAAGGGGATGGATGACAAACAGGGGTTAATGTTTATCTATTTATTTAATTTATTATTTATTTATGTTTTTTGGTTACTTCATACATGTTACTTGTATGTGTTTATCAGTTGTATGTATATATATATGTCTGTATGCATCTCTAAAAATTGTCTGGGTTATGTCTATGGTTAAATTGTATCTCAAATAAATAATTAGCTATTGTAGATTATATATTGTATATTATGTTACATATTACATTACTTTTGACACATTATCATTATTGTTATTATTATTATAAGCAATGTTATTAATAATGATAATTATCATTATTATTAATTAATTAATTATTAAATATGGAAGAAGGGTTTAGGGAGACGGGGTGAGATTAAATAAGTTCTTCTCACTCCTTTTCGAGCTTGTAAAGAAAAAGTGTTGGACATTTAAATTTTGCTTTATGCTTTTCATTGCTTTGCAAATATTGCCTGGAATATCCAATTGTTTGACTATTTCTATTTGTTGTTGTTATTTATTCCTATTTATGTCTTTACTTGTTCGGAATAAATAAACAAATAAATAACTAAATAAATGGTGTTTTTATCATTAATGTGTTATTATTAATGTTTAGTGTTTTCTGAGTCATTCGTAACTGTCACTGTATGTCATGTTGTTACTTGTGGACGGAGCACCAATGCAAATTCCTTGTATGTGAATACTTGGCCAATAAACTTACTTACTTACTTAAACAGTATAAGATTAAAGATTAAAGCCAAAAATCGACCAGACCAACTCAGATATCTTGACTGAGATAATGACCATTGGTCACTATTAACTCTGCAATTAAGCGAGTTTCAATCTGAAACAGTCCCGAACAGCCTTTACTCAATAGTCTAATTTTGCTCAAGTCTAATGCTGCAGCATTTTTGTTTAGAAGGAAATAAACATAAGTATAACATGAACACGTTTATTTATTACCCTTATAATATTTACAGAATGCCCTTTCTCTTCCATACAAAAAGTAATAATGTAGGGTCACCGCGATTTTCAAAACTTACTGTGTACGTTCTGTAACGCCAGAGCCTCACACATAAAGCTCATCACAGCTCATCAAGTAAAACGTGTGATTAACATTTTTGATCCCAAATGGCTATATTGGGATACAATTACAGACAATAAGATTTTTATTTCTTTTCAAGATGCATGTTCTCAGTAAAAATACTTATTTTACATCAAGCAGTGCATTTAAGTGCGTTGTGTAGTGCAGTACAAGGTAAACAGATGCAGAACCTCTGGGGAAGCCTTGCTCATTTTTGGCTTCTTCTGGAGATTATCCAGACACATGCTAAGAGACATCAGTTGGCGTGCAGTCTTCATGGGATGGACATCCTAGTCAAATCCTCAGCGCCCTGAAAGTATTAAGCACAAATAAGAGTAAATGCAAGATCCAAATCACTTTCTGTAACAGTTGCATGCCGTATGCTAGATATTCTCCCCTCTCCCTGTCTATGATTTCTGGTACTTGCTACAATGTGCAGATCTACGTTGGGGCGAAAATTAACAGCATCTATATATTAGTAAAACTCTATTTTTTTTGTTTGGTGGGGGACCCCTATCACCCCAGCAATGGACTGTTCCAGCTGCTACGGTCAGGCAAACACCTCCGTTGTCATGCTGTGAAAACGGAGAGGATGAGACGGAGTTTCTTCCCACAGGCCATCAGGACTGTAAACTCTTATCTCACCAGGAACTAATTTACTGTTGTGTTGTGTCTTTAAAAAATATATATTTTCTAATACTGATTCTGTTCTATTCTGTTCTGTAGTTTTTCACTTTCATTTCACTGCACATCTTGTATGTGTATGTGAGAAATAAAGTTGACTTGTACGCATGCGTGTGCGTGAGATCCCAAAACCCCGCCAAAACGGTACACGATAGCGCCACCATTTTTGGCCCACCTTACTCACCATTGTCCTGGGATGTAAATGAAACATGTTTAGTTCGGATGATGTTATATTTTAACAAGTTATTGACATTTTAAACTTTACAAAAATCACTTTTCAAACCACTTTTCCACTTGCCCTGCCCATCAGCCACGTTCGACGTCACAATGGGATCACTAATCTCATTTACATTAAAAATCACGATTTTCAAAAAAACTCAGTTTTAATCAAATTCTTCCGTTTTCATTAACAGCTAACATTGTGTTTTGGTTATTTTATAGAAAAAAATCTCATTGAGAATTTCATTTTTTTTAAATGGCTATTTTCATTGGGGGGGGGGTGGGATAGGGGGAGCTGATGAGTGGGGGAGCGGGGGATAGAGGGAATGGAGGGGGGTAGGGAGGGAGAGGGAGGAGAAAGCGGGAGAGGTGAGGGGGAGAGTGGGGGATAGAGGGAGAGGAGTGGTGGAGGTAGGGAGTGGGGGATAGAGGGAGAGGAGGGCAGTGGGGGAGATGAGGGAAATGTGGGATAGGGGAGGTGAGGGGTGGCGGATCAGGGGGATGGAGGGAGAGGAGGGTGGTAGGGAGGGGAGAGGGGTTATGGAAGGAGGGAGTGACTGAGGGTAGAAGTAAGGAGGGCGAGGGGAGAGGGAGAAGGGAAAGAAGATGGAGGGTGAAGAGGAGGGGAAGGGAATGCCGGGTGATGAGGGGGAAGCGAGGAGGATTGGGAATAGGATGAGGGGTGGCGAGGTAGTGGAGGGACGGAGGGGGAAGAGGGAGGAGGAGAGCGAGGGGGTGAGGGGAGGAAGCAGAGGAGGGTTGGTGGAGGGTGGGGAGGAGGATAATGGAGGAGGGGAATAGGGGAGTGAAGAAGGAGTGAGATGCATTCACATTGACCTTATTTTTTTACAAGTAATTGCAATTTTGAACTTTAAAAACGTTGCAGTCACGATCCCACTTGCTAGCCGCGCCTGTGCAGTTGGGGGAGGGTTGCCGTGAGTCGCGTCACAGCGGGGATCTCTGGCGTCACAACGGGAACCCGTCAGCCGCTCCTGCACAGTTGGGGGCTATGGGTCAGTGGTGGAATATTGCCTTGGGGGACGTGCCCAACAGGTCCGGACCTGGTCTAGTCATATTTTAAAAGACGGAAAGTGCTGGAGAAACTCAGCGGCCTACTCCGTCTGAAAGAGTTAATCGCTATTAACTAGAGTTACCTTGCGTGATGGGATACATTACCATTTTCTATACTTTTGTTTAAATGCTTATATAGCTTTGAAACTGCTGATAGAGGAAATCTACTGCTCGTGGTTTATATGGTTGCAACTGATAACTGAAATACTGCTGACTCATGTAGATGTAACCGAGTAAACCGACACATACAATCCTTGGAAAAACCACAGAGAACATGCCTGGGATAAACTATCCGTAGAACGGCAGTTGACCGAACTGACGTACAGAGATCGCTGCTCCGCAGAAGATAACAGGCACTGGAACGGACATTAGCAGTTGCTTCCTGGCCGTTGTTTTTTGGAAGAATGACTAAGGCATTTACGTGACAGTATATAAGGAATTGTAAAACTCTATCTTAGGGTGACTGCTCGGGGAAGACTGAGTATAGTAAAAGCTTCTTTAGATATGTTAAGGGAAAAAGTGTAGCAAAGTCAAATGTGGGTCCCTTGAAGGCAGACATGGGTGACATTATTATGGGTAACAAGGAAATGGCAGAAGAGTTGAACAGTTACTTCGGATCTGTCTTCACTAAGGAAGACACAAACAATCTCCCAGATGTACTGGAGGACAGAGGATCTAAGGGGGTAGAGGAACTGAAATAATTTTTCATTAGGCGAGAAATAGTATTGGTTAGGCTAATGGGACTGAAGGATGCTAAATCGCATGGGCCGGACGGTCTGCATCCCAGGGTCCTCAGGTAGGTGGCTCCAGAAATAATGGACGCATTGGTGATCATTTTGCAATGTTCAATTGATTCAGGATCAGTTCCTGTGGGTTGGAGGATAGCTAATGTTATCCCACTTTTCAAGAAAGGAGCGAGAGAGAAAACGGGGAATTACAGACCAGTTAGCCTGACCGGTTATGGGAAAGATGCTGGAGTCAATTATTAAAGAGGTAATAATGGGGCATTTGGATAGCAGTAAAAGAATTAGTCCAAGTCAGCATGGATTTATGAAAGGAAAATCATGCTTGACTAATCTTCTGGAATTTATTGAGGATGTGACAAGTAAAATGGATGAAGGGGAGCCAGTGGATGTATTGTATTTAGACTTTCAGAAAGCCTTTGATAAGGTCCCGCACGGGAGACTGGTGACTAAAATTAGAGCACATGGTATTGGGGGTAGGGTGTTGATGGATAGAAAATTGATTGGCAGACAGGAAGCAAAGAGTAGGAGTGAATGGGTCCTTTTCAGAATGGCATGCAGTGGCGAGTGGAGTGCCGCAAAACTCGGTGTTTGGGCAGCAACTGTTTACAATATATATTAATGATTTGGAAGAGGGAATTAGGAGCAACACTAGCAAGTTTGCAGATGACACAAAGCTGGGTGGCAGTGTGAACTGTGAAGAGGATGTTAGGAGGTTGCAGGGTGACCTGGACAGAGTGGGCAGATGCAGTATAATATAGATAAATGTGAGGTTATCCACTCCGGCGGCAAAAACAAAGGGGAAGATTATTATCTCAATGCGGTTAGGTTAGGTAAGGGGGAGGTGCAGCAAGACCAAACAAAAGTTGGCGTGCAGGTACAGCAGGCAGTGAAGAAAGCTAATGGAATGTTGGCCTTCATAACACGAGGTTTTCCGTATAGGAGTAAAGAGGTTCTTATGCAGTTGTATAAGGGCTCTGGTAAGACCACATCTGGAGTAGTGTGTAGTTTTGGTCCCCTAATTTGAGGAAGGACATCCTTGTGATTGAGGCAGTGCAGCGTAGGTTCACGAGATTGATCCCTGGGATGGCGGGACTGTCATATGAGGAAAGATTAAAAAGATTAGGGGGTTACACAAAAAGCTGTGAAACTCAGCGGGTGCAGCAGCATCTAAGGAGCGAAGGAGATAGGTGACGTTTTGGGTCGAGACCCTTCTTTAGACTAGGCTTGTATTCAGTGATGGAAATGGGTTTTAGGAACTAGGGGTACTCTAAGGTCCGCGAGGCTGCGGTTTGGAAGGAAGCGGGTGGGGGGGGGGGAGAATTTTTTTAATGTGCAGTCATACCATTGTAAGAATACAAGAATGCATAACTTGTTTAGTGTGTATTTATAATATAGTTTACTGTGTTGGCTGCAGCCATCGTCGGCTTCGGTGAGGGAAGCAGGTCGGCGATTGATAACAAGGCCCCTCGGAGACTGTGTCTGATTGGCTGCCGAGTGACCAGCGCAGTATATGATTGGACACAATGCCCTTGGAGACAGCGGCTGATTGGACGGGAGGAGACCGATTTGTTGATTGGACGGGAATTTTAAGGGAAGCTGGTCGGTGATTGGACGCAACCCCCTTAGAGACAACGGTTGATTGGCTGCCAAATAATTGGGCACAAAAAATTTCTCAAACAGGAAAACAATAAAATCCAAAGAATATCAAGCCTGATCTGCGGCAAATATACTAGTATCCGCTCTGGTATCTTTGATCTGCGGTTCCTTCCTATTGAAGAAGAATCCTGGCCCGAAACAACTCCTAATCCATTCCCTCCACAGATGCCACCTAGCCCGCTGAGTTCCTCCAGCACTGTGTTTTTTATTTAACTCTTGAAATTGAAGATAGACATAAAGCTGGAGTAACTCAGCGGGACAGGTAGCGACTGGGGAGAAGACCCTTCTTCAGACTGAACTGAACTCTCATTGGTGAGAATACTTGTGATTGTCTGCAGAAGGGTCTCGACCTGAAACGCCACCCACTCCCCAGAGCCGCCGCCCGTCCCGCTGAGCCACCCCAGCCGCCCTGTGTCCACCTTCAACTCCAGAGCCAAACAAAAAACACAGAGTGCTGGAGGAACTCAGCGGGCCAGGCGTCACCCACGGAGGGAACGGACCAGGAGCCTCCAAGGCTACCCCTTTCTTCCCCCTCCACCCCTCTACTCTCTCTCCACCCCTCTCTCCCCCCTCTACCCAGATTAGATCTACCCGAGCCGAGAGTAGATTACTCCAAAGATCCTAGAGCGGAGCTCTAGGATCTTTGGATTACTCTAGCGCGGGGCCCCCTTAGGCGCGGGGCCCAATTGGGTGCAATTGGTTCAGTCGGCTTAAGGCTGGCCCTGCTGAGACTTCGCCAGAAGTTTCAAACCTACGGCCCCCTCCAGTTTGAGCCACGTGGACCAAGATACCACGTTGTAAACAACCATGTTCGCTACTTTGACTGGAAGTTCGCGTTCCGCCACAGTCCCGCCAGCGGTTTACAGCTGTTTGATATCTGCTTTAGGAAGGAGCGGGTGGTCTACGGGTTGAGCGTCCAGGAGGTGAACTCCGTTTACGGCGGAGAGATGCCAGGTCTGATGAGGGCCAAGTTCTTCGATAGTCATTATGGAATTGGGAAAAGTTCCAATGAGCTGGTGAAAGACGTGGATTGGCCTTACAGCGCCACTTTCCTCCACACTCTCCATCTCATGGAGACTCACTGGAAACTGAAAAGTAGGGGAACGCCGTCACCCTGCATACCTCCCCATTTTCATCACTGCTTGTATTCACTGGAGTTTAGAAGAATGAGGGGGGATCTTATAGAAACATATAACATTATAAAAGGACTGGACAACCCAGATGCAGGAAAAATGTTCCCAATGTTGGGCGAGTCCAGAACCAGGGGCCACAGTCTTAGAATAAAGGGGAGGCCATTTAAGACTGAGGTGATAAAAAACTTTTTCACCCAGAGAGTTGTGAATTTGTGGAATTCCCTGCCACAGAGGGCAGTGGAGGCCAAATCACTGGATGGATTGAAGAGAGAGTTAGATAGAGCTCTAGGGGCTAGTGGAGTCAAGGGATATGGGGCGAAGGTCAGCCATGATCACAATGAATGGCGGTGCTGACTCGAAGGGCCGAATGATCCCCTCCTGCACTTATTTTCTATGTTTCTATATTGGTATAATCTCTGTACTGGTCCCCACCATCCCCGTCATGACAAATTGAGCAAAACTTTGCTTGGTTTTCCTTTAACCATTTTTTTGGTATGTTTTAAGTAGCGGACTTTATCACGTCTATCCACATCCTCCAGAGATGCTTCCTGACCCACTGAGTTACTCCAGCACTGTGTGTCTTTTTCTGTAAACCAGCATCTGCAGTCCCTTGTGTCAGTATAATATCTTAATTATACAAGTTGAAGAATAAATATTTTTAGATTTTAGAGATACAACAGGTCCTTCGGCCCACCGAGTCCATGCTGACCAGCAATCCCAGTACACTAACACTATTCTACACACGAGGAATAATTTACAATTTTACAGAAGACAATTAGCCTACAAACCTGTATGTCTTTGCAGTGTGGGAGGAAACCAGAGCACCCCGAGAAAACCCACATGGTCACAGGGAGAATGTGCAAACTCTGAACAGACAGTACCCTTAGTCTCTGGTGCTATAAGGCAGCAGCTCTATTGCTATACCACTGTGCCACCCAAGTAGTAATGTGTAAGAAGGAACAGCAGATGCTGGATTAAACCAAAGATGGACACAAAAAGCTGGAGTAACTCAGCAGGACAGGCAGCATCTCTGGAGAGAAAAAATGGGTGACGTTTCGGATCTTCAGACTAGTGGACTTGTAATGTGTTGAATTTTAGTCTTTTAATTGTTATTGTTATATAACGATGATTTTTTTCAAAACATTGTTAAAGTGCAATATGCATCAAAATTACTAATATGACCTAAGGTTGAGAAGCAGAACATGATGGTAATTAAGTCAGTACTGCTAACAAGAAAGAATGAATTGAAGTATTAGAAGCTTACGAGCAGTGAAGAGAAAGTTCAGAATAAGACGAAAGAGTGTTGCGTTTGAAACAGAGAGATAACAAGGGATAAGACATTAATTACACATGCAAGATATGGACTAATGAGACGTAGTTGTCAAAATAAAGTGATTGAGGGTCAGAATCTGATTTGGGGCACATGGAACACAACAGCAGGGTTGAAACAGACAAAAATACTTGGCACTGGAGCAAGCATGGGTTGGTACGCATTAGTTTGTGAAAAGTCATGGCTACGTTTTAGTGTAGGATATGAGAGAAGAGACAGAGTTGAACAACTGAGGATTTGAAATGACAAGGTGGGAGATAACGTACGCGATTATTAGTTTTCATGGAGGAGGAAAAAACAATCAGAGAGAGAAAGGACAAAGGACATTTATTGTCACACACACCAATTGGTGCAGTGAAATTTAAGTTACCATGCAGCACACAGAAAGAGAGAGAGCGAGAGAGGGAGAGGGAGAGAGAGAATGCCCAGTCGGAAGAGAACCTATAGTTAACAAAACACTGCATGAGGAAGAGTCTGACAGTCTGTCAGAGGCAACCATCAAAGTTTTGAGAAACGGGCTGTCACTATCAATGCAAGTTGATTATTTACTTCATAAATGACACTTTCCTGATGTACCGTAGTAGTTTGCTGCAGACACAAACAAGACTCCTGGACAAAGTGAAGGTTAATTTAAAAAACGATAATTGAGATCGTACACAGATCAAGACATTCGGTCCTTACTATCCACATTCTATCCGATTTAGCTTCCCTCTAATTTGTTTCTCTTAACACTTGGTTCCCTTGATATGACATGCAAGAATTTTGAACAAAATGTCAACGATCATCCCTCTGAAAATATAGATCTCATGCAAACACACACTCTAGAATCTAACTTTACACCTGCCAATTGCAAGAATTTGAGATGCAGCAACAACATACTCAAGGTTTACTGCTAAAAGTGACACTGAAACACATACAGCATCGATCTGCATACCTGACATAAAGTTTGGTCTGATCCAAATTCTGCATCAGTGCTGCATACTGCTTACAACTCTACTGAGAGATAGCATTGCGGAATTTGATGTCTCTGAAGAGCATTCTGTAGCTGAAGTTTCCATTTGTTCAGATCGAGTTGTATCCAAATATCGAGCATCACTGTTCTTGGTAGCCTCCCAATAGCTTTCTGGGCTTTGTCCTTCTGAACTTTCCTCTGCCCCTTCAGACTGTGGATTAAGAATGCTATTCGACATCTCATAAAGAACATTGTTGAGTTCTTGATGCTCCAGTACTTTAATTCTTATTTCACTACAGTGATCCACATGAGGCTCACATTCAATCAGACTTTCTTCGTTTCGAAAAGGATGCGTTGAAAGCCCAGTAAAACCTCTGCCTTGGCTTAGGAGTTCACAAATATCACGTATGCCGTTCTGCCTTTCACTCGGCATCATGGCAGGAATAATTCTCTTTGTTTGGCCGGGTTCAGCCTCATTGTTCCCATGCACAGAGTTGCCCAGCTGACTACTCATTTGGTCACTGCTGCTTTGGAGACAAGATGTTGGGCTGCTGGACTCCAGAAGCAATTTTAATAAAGCAGTATCAGTCCAACTACCCAAGTTATCTTCATTGGCCGTGAGACGGGATGTAGCAGCTTTATCCATCAAAGTTGGTTCAAGTTCTCCAGACAATCCTGCAACTTCAATGGCTTTTGCTTCATTGTACTGGTTGTACAATCCGTTCAGGTGAGATTTTTCTCGATGATGCTGGCTTCCATTGACAGCTGTAGTGAAACCAAAATGGAGCTGATGCAGGGCACTCAACTTGTGCATGCTCTTATTTAATTTTGCTGCACCAGCTGCAGTATATATTCCAAGCCCACCATATATCCTCTGCATCCCATGCTCAAAATCAAATATTTTCTCAGGCTCTTGAAGTCGTGGATAGTACATTTCTGTATCATCTTTGGAAGGAGACCAGAAATGTAAAATGGACTCAGTTGACATTTCCAACTCAGCTGCAGAGGAAACTTCATTTTTGTTGAAAAAATCCTGATTCATCGTCTCTCTGGAACTCAAGCAGCAGAGAGCAGATATCTCCTTATCTACCGCATTTGTGAAGTCTTCACTTGGGCTTTCATCACAATGTCCATTCCCAGGCAGCACATTAGAGATGTTTGTAGAAGCAGCTGCTTCACTCGCATGCTTATCATCCACAGGAACTCTCCCCAAGTTTACCTCTGGATGGAAACTGCTCTCCGAATGTTTAGCCACAGGGCTGACGGGTTCACCTAAATGAACATGAGAGTTACTTGTGTAAGGTACAGTATCCTGGCTGTGAGGCATCTCGGTAATGTCATCTCTCTGCTGGCTTTCTCCAAAGTTTGAGGCAGTTCCCATTAAAGCAAGGAATAATGTTTTACTATTCCCCACTTTTGCTTTCTGTTTCATTTGACGACTGGAGAAATGGCACACCTTTCTGAAGCATCTCTGAAGCTCTTGACCAGTGCTTGCCAAAGATCTCGAGATTGTGTCCTTGTCATTTATGAATGTCCCGCGTTCCCAGTATTCCGACAGTGAATATACAAATGTGATCCTGATCCCTGATGGCAAATCAGGTTTGGGATTTTCGCAGGCTGCCAAAATTGTGCTTCCACTCAATATTTTTTCTTGCCCCAGACAGCCATCTCCAAGCACTTGCTGCCCCACAGTCGCACCAACCGGTTTAAATCCACTGCTGTTGTTGGGAAGGGATGAAGCAGGAATTGTGCACTGTGATCGTATTCTCGTGTGCAACATGCCTTTCTGTGCACCTGGAAGGTTGATGGCAATACAATCAGCACTGTTTGATGCATCATCAACTGGTAACATTTCAGTTCCTGCTGTTTGGCTAGCAAATGCTGCCTGCGCAGAGTTTGACGAACTTCCAACATTATTCTTACTGTCCGGCAGGATATTTTCATGACTCTCCCAGGCCAGTGAATTAGACAATCCCATGGTCTCAAAAGACCACACCATTTCTTTCCGTGGAATTGGGCTCATCTGCTTGCTTAACCCTTTGTATGAATCAAAATGCCTGTCCACCACGTACTTGTTATATCTGACTATGTCTACAGCAGACGCAGCACAGTCAGATACAATAGGCATTTTACTAGAAGATAAATTACCCGAGCCGTTTCTCCAACAATGCCCATTGTAATTGCTGCCCAAATCCACAGGTTGAAAGGGAACAGTATTTATTTGTGTTGGCTGTGCCAACTCTACAGAGGACGAGCTGTTGGGTGAAGACAGCAAACAACCTGCTGTGTTTGATGGAGGAGTGTCATTGTGCAACCTAACATCTTCGAATTGGGCCATGTCGGTAGCAACCATGTGTGCACTGGATGAATTAGCAGGTAAATTTCCTTCAGCTTCCTGGCAGTCAACTTGAACCGAAGCAACAGCCAACTGGGTCTCTATATCTGACACCCCAGTTGCCTTTGAGGGAAAATCATGTTCTGCACTATTCAGTACCATTGCATTTTGATCACTCGTCACTTGAATGTTAGGCTGCTGTAGAGAGCTCAGTTGGTTTACTCCATCAGATGTACCAACCATGAAGGCTGCATTGCCACTGTACAGAGGATCAGCTGGCACGTTGCATTTATATTGTCGTTCTCTAGTACCAAATGAAGCAACATTTGAAGCATCTGTGCTTACTTTCCACATTGTTGAGAAGGGATCTTGGGAAGCCACGGCTACTTGCTTTTTACTCTGTGCGGCCATATTGAAGGGCGGTAGATATGTGTCTGGGTCCTGCTGCAATTCTGTACGGGAAAGATTGTCTGGAAAGGACACAACTGTGTTTTCTCCTGCCATAGGGGCCAACGATGTTAGAATTACTTCACTTTCTTCTTCACTGTCTTCAGGAATAATCCCCAGGGAACGTAAAATAAATTCTAAGGTGTCTGAATCCTTTGCTAAAGGTTCCTCAGAATTTGAATCTGAAGTTAGTTCCTCAACAACACTTTCTGGGGATGAATTACATATGTTGTTGTCATTGGCTGCGTAAATGTCGGAAGCTGAAGACATTTTTTTCACAATGTTTTCTGCAGATGGCCCATTGCTGTTTTTACAGGCGATTTCTGCATGGCCGGTGCTAGAAACAGAAGGGGCTGACTGACCATTAGCCAATTTGAGAGATGGAGCAGGGGAGATAAAGCCTTGTTCCAGAAAATCCTCTGGGAATGAAACATTCGCCCTTTGACCCTTTGATCCTGTATTTGAGAAGCGAACATTATTGATGGCAGCTTTTTGCCCTCCACTCGACTCTTCAGATACCAATGCCAAGAATTTGTGGGAGTCCACTGAAGCTGTAGTGAAGTTGTCGAAAGGGTATTCTCCAACCTTCTGCTCAATGTTGATGCTCTGTGGAGTTGATGCAACATCCATTGTACGAGGCAGCTGTGGGCCCCCTGATTGTTCAGTTGAATGACATGGTAACTTATGCGCAGCCAAATTCAGGAAAACGGCATTGTTGAATTGATCCTTCGAATTATCAACAAGAAGTCTTAGCAACGACCCAATCCTTTTGTCTCCTGATCGATTTAACAGAGCTGACTCTTTATGTTTTTGTGTTATGTTTAACTTTTCTGACAGTGGATGTGCAACTTCAGCATCCTGCTTGACGGGGGCTCTTGAGACAGATTGTGCAGAAGAGCTCGATACGTTACGCTTAATGTATGGTGAATGCTTACTATGCATATATTCTGCAACTTGGTTGCCATAAGATGACTGTGCGGCACTGACAGATCTTGAGCTTGCCTGGTCCAGTTCAGTTGAGGATGGTCGAATGATGGTTGAGGGTGCTTCCATCTTCAGACGTTTTGAATGACTATTTGCTCTATTTACATATGAACACTGCAACATATTATACAGTGACTCGATTTCTTTTGAACCATGTTCATCATGCCGAGATGCATTTGTCTTCAGGGCTGTGAGGTCAGTCTGGTTAGTGTCTGCTGCAGATCTGGGATCCATTGGCTGCGTGGAATAACTTCTTCCATTTAGTTGGCCAGATCCGAGATAATCGTGGTTGACAAACGATGAAGCTTGCAGATGACTCTTTAAGATGGCATCAGTACCCAAAACGCCACAATGGTTATTTGAATGGGAGGTTGCTGCAACATTTTGACAAACAGAATTCTCCTTCTGATCTTGGAGAGATGGGGCAGATCTCATTTTCACTGGCTGGAAATATTTGGAATTTCCCACGTGGGGAGCCAAAACTTGCTGTGAATCTTGATTTGGATAAACAACACTGCTGTTCATATTTTTATTCTGCGTACAATAATCTCCCATTGACAGAACATTGTTTGGATCCATGAAGTTTGAATATGATGTCGGGGTCGTGTTCAGAGGCAAGCGGTTATCACAGGCAATTTGTAAGTTCCTTCCTTTCCATTCGGCTCCTTTCTCCTTCTGCAGCCTCCGAAGTACTGATAAAGTACATGACTTACTATTCTCTTCATATCCATTCACTGGATGGACGGGTCGATGAGCTATCCCATTGATGTGGTTACAAGGTGTGCTTTGCGCTGTGTATTGGCAGGGTGGCAGTTTTGCAGAGCTCTGCAGTGGGGCACCTTGCAGCTGACTCTGCTGCTTTGCTGCCCTTTTCTTCCCTTCCATAAACTCAAATGCAAAAATTAAGGCCTTCAACTCACTGCTTGAAAGTTCCGAAAGAAACTTCATTGTATCAACCCCTTTTCTCTTCCTTGAAAATGGAGGGTTCTTTTGAGGGTACGTGTCTGAAATATTCTGCCCTCTATGCGTGGACTCGTAATCGCTGCAGTGACTTTGAAAAGTTGCACCATTATCACTCTGAGAGTCTACTGCCAGGAATGAAGCAAATCCTAAACAGTCTGGGCTTGGAGTCTGAGTATAAGGTTTATTACCCATTGCCGTTATTTCTTGTACATTTGCATTTGTTTCTTTGAGGCTACGTTGCATGAAATGGTTTTGAGTTGCTACTTGTGGAACTGTGACATAGTCTCTCTGTAGCATCTCTCCCTGAAGATGTGTTTCAAACATGTTGGGGCCAATGGACTCTTTGTAAACTCCAATATTGACATTTTGGAACGGCTCTGAATGATGACTGAGTACATTGGAAGATCCAGGAATTGGCTTTTGCTGGTAATTGGGTGCTTGCTTGTTCCAATAGCGTTCCACTTGAGCAGCTCCAAGAGGCATCCTTCCGTTGGCCCAACTTGAAAGTTGCTCTGAAGGAGGGGACATCTTGTGTTTTTGCAGAGGTAGTCTGAGGCGAGTAATGGGAAACATCTGACTGTTAGGCTCCATGCCAGCGGCAGTGTGATTCTGATACGGTGCGAAACGCCTCGAGTGGGCATCTCGATTCCAAGCTGGTGGCCTGTTTTGGCAAGTCACAAACTTAAAAGTAGGTCGATGGGAAGATGGAACAGACTGCATTGATCTACTTTGAAAACAGACCGGTTGACCCTCAGTTGTCCAAGACCTTGAATAAGCAGAATTTTGTCTAATTTCAGATTGGGAACCTCCAGATAGAGCTGACGTTAGCGAGGAAGGATGAAAAGTAGAGTCACTGCAATATGGTGATAATTCATTTGGAGCATAGACATGCTGATCAGTAAGTTCCGATGGATAGATTGGTGCTGGTACATTTGCAGAATACGAAGATCCAGGGGAAGCTTTCCAAGTCTGGTAATTCGATGAAGGCTTTCCATTAACAGCGCACCACGATCTTCCAAAAGCTTTCTGGGACATTGAATTGTGGAAAACCTGGTGACTGTAGTTATCTGGAATGCCATGTTGCATTTTTCACCCCTTGGATATACCAAGATCAACGTTCTTCTCTTTTTTTCTTATTAATTGATTCCTGTAATCTGCGAATAATAAAAAAATAAAATATTAACCCAAACCTAGAGAATAATATTGAAACATTGGGTATTGTTAAAGCAAAGATTGACTTTAGACTTTAGAGCTATAGCGTGGAAACAGGCCCTTCAGCTCAATAAGGCCACGCCGAACAATGATCACCCCACACACTAGGACTGTCCTGCACACCAGGGAATATCCACAATTTGCAGATGCCAATTAACCTACAAACCTGTATGTCTTGTGATGATATTGAGTTTACCCATCCAAGAGCCCTAAACGTAAGTCAAGGCTTTAAGTCTTAGGTGTTATGTATCTACAAAGTACTCTCACAATTGGGAGATTGTACTGTATCAACCTATATTTCAAAGAGGGTTACACAAAAAGCTGGAGAAACTCAGCGGGTGCAGCAGCATCTAAGGAGCGAAGGAGATAGGCGACGTTTCGGGTCGAGACCCTTCTTCAGACTGCTTCTTCAGACTATATTTCAAAGACTAACTTCACTAGTCTGGTCTCTGCTGAAGGGGTTTAGCTGTGAATAATCACTATTTCGATCAGTAGGTCACCTCTCACAAACAAGGAGGAGTTACTTCCTGCCAACGAAGCAGAATAAACATATTTATAATTGAAAATGAAACAAGTTTAATTCTGAGGAGCAATTTTAACAGACATCATAGTTTACAATGGATTTCCGAAACACTTACAATTTAGGATAATATACCAATGAGTTGCAGACGAACAAGTCGTCCACCACAGAAAGACGGCTGTGAGGATGTGAATTACGGTTTTTTTACCTTTAGTCTGGTTCAATAATAATTGAAGCGAAAACATGGTTGAGTCCAACAGATTTTACTCCAAGGTATCTATCCATTAGAACTCCGACCAGTCCTCACAGACCTAACAGAGGAAGCAATTTGTAGTACAGTTGATCCCATATTTATACAGAATTGCAACAATGACGTTCAACGCAATATCCACTTCAAATCAATCACAAGCTAAACCCATTGTCACTTACACAATACTGTGGTTGATCAATCACAATCTATGATCACCAAGCTCTAAACAACAGGAAACTAGTCAATAGTAAGGATCGTTATCAGTTACAAACAGAAATCTCTGTTTAGCCATTTTCCAAGTCCACGATAACCCACATCCCATGCCACCATTGTCAATTGTCTTTTCCAGAGCATAACGAGATCAAGTCAAGAGTGTTTTATTGTTAAAGAAGGAACTGCAGATGCTGGAAAATCGAGTGTGTCAGGTGTCCCGGATGGGACAATGAAATTCTCACTTGCTGCAGCACAGCAAATTATGTGAATATGTAAATATAGTACATAACGGGGGAAGAGGGGAAAAAAAGTTCAATAGATAACAAATATAGTGCAATAATAATATAGTGTTTTGCAATTCAGAGCTCAGAGCTTATGTGTTGTTTGTGTTTAATATGATGGCTGTAGGAAAGAAGCTGTTCCTGAGCTATTTACAATATATATTAATGATCTGGATGAGAGAATTGAATGCAACATCTCCAAGTTTGCGGATGACACGAAGCTGGGGGGCAGTGTTAGCTGTGAGGAGGATGCTAGGAGGCTGCAAGGTGACTTGGATAGGTTGGGTGAGTGGGCAAATGCATGGCAGATGCAGTATAATGTGGATAAATGTGAGGTTATCCACTTTGGCGGCAAAAACAGGAGGGTAGATTATTATCTGATTGGTGGCCGATTAGGAAAAGGGGAGATGCAACGAGATCTGGGTGTCATGGTACACCAGTCATTGAAAGTAGGCATGCAGGTGCAGCAGGCTGTGAAGAAAGCGAATGGTATATTGGCATTCATAGCAAAAGGATTTGAGTACAACAGCAGGGAGGTTCCACTGCAGTTGTACAGGGTCTTGGTGAGGCCACACCTGGAGTATTGCATACAGTTTTGGTCTCCTAATCTGAGGAAAGACATTCTTGCCATAGAGGGAGTACAGAGAAGGTTCACCAGACTGATTCCTGGGATGGCAGGACTTCCATATGAAGAAAGACTGGATTACTCCGCTTGTACTCGCTGGAATTTAGGAGATTGAGGGGGATCTTATAGAGGCTAACAAAATTCTTAAGGGGTTGGACAGGCTAGATGCAGGAAGATTGTTCCCGATGTTGGGGAACTCCAGAACAAGGGGTCACAGTTTAAGGATAAGGGGGAAGTCTTTTAGGACCGAGATGAGAAGATCTTTTTTCACACAGAGAGTGGTGAGTCTGTGGAATTCTCTGCCACAGAAGGTAGTTGAGGCCAGTTCATTGGCTATATTTAAGAGGGAGCTAGATGTGGCCCTTGTTGCTAAAGGGATCAGGGGGTATGGAGAGAAGGCAGGTACAGGATACTGAGTTGGATGATCAGCCATGATCATATTGAATGGTGGTGCAGGCTTGAAGGGCCGAATGGCCTACTCCTGCACCTATTTTCTATGATTCTATGATTCTAACATGGACATTACAGTTTTCAGGCCTTCTTCCTTATGGCAATGGTGAAATGAGTGTGCGGCCAGGATGGTGTGGGTCTTTGATGATTTTGGCTGCCTTTTTGAGGCAGCGACTGTGATAGATCTCTTCGACGGTGGGGAAGTAAGAACTATAGCACATCGGTTTAAGGTGAGAGGGAAATTATTTAATAGGAACCCGAGGGGCAACTTTTTCATACAGCGGGCAGTGGGTGTATGGAACGCACTGCCAGAGTAGTTGAGGCAGATACAGTAAAAATATTTGTTAAAGAAGGAACTACAGATGCTGGAGAATCGAGGGTTACACAAAAATCTGGAGAAACTCAGCGGGTGCAGCAGCATCTAAGGAGCGAAGGAGATAGGCGATGTTTCGGGTCGAGACCCTTCTTCAGACTGGTCAGGGATCAGGGAAACGAGAGATATAGACAGTGATGTGGACAGATAAAGAACAATGAATGAAAGATATGCAAAAAAGTATTGATGATAAAGGAAACACGCCATTGCAAGCTGTTTATAGTGTGAAAATGAGAAGCTAGTGCGACTTGGGTGGGGGGGGGGGGGGGAGATAGAGAGAGAAGGATGCTAGAGGTGCTACACCTGTCCCTGCACCTCCCCAATCCACTCCTTTCAGGGACCCAAGCAGTCCTTCCAAGTCCGACAGAGGTTCACCTGCACCTCCTCCAACCTCATCTACTGCATCCGTTGCTCCAGATGCCAGCTGATCTACATCGGAGAGACCAAGCGGAGGCTGGGCGATCATTTCGCCGAACACCTCCGCTCGGTCCGCAATAACCAACCCGACCTCCCGGTGGCTCAGCACTTCAACTCCCCCTCCCATTCCGTATCCGACCTCTCGGTCCTGAGCCTCCTCCACGGCCAGAGTGAGCAACACTGCAAGTTGGAGGAACAGCACCTCATATTCCGCTTGGGGAGTCTGCATCCTCTGGGCTTAAACATTGAATTTTCTCAATTCTGTTAACCCAGGCTGCCTCCTCCCCCTCCCCACCTCTCCCTCAGCCCTCGGGGCCCAGGCATTCCTTCTCTCTCTATCTCCCCCCCCCCCACCCAAGTCGCACTAGCTTCTCATTTTCACACTACAAACAGCTTACAATGGCCTGTTTCCTTTATCATCAAGACTTTTTTGCATATCTTTCATTCATTGTTCTTTATCTCTCCACATCACTGTCTATATCTCTCGTTTCCCTGATCCCTGACCAGTCTGAAGAAGGGTCTCGACCCGAAACGTCGCCTATCTCCTTCGCTCCTTAGATGCTGCTGCACCCGCTGAGTTTCTCCAGCTTTTTGTGTAACCCCAGTAAAAATATTTGCATACTGTTTACAAAAAAGGCACGTTTAACCTTCTGAGATAGGCGTATAAAAAGAACCGGTGAAGAGAGTGGAGAACAGACAAAAACAAAACATGGAAATGCTCAGAGCAAACACTGAGAGAGAGGCAATGAGATCTATCAGAATGAACTTTAGCTGACTCTGAAGAAGGATACAAGGAACTACGAATGCTGGTTTACAAAAAAAGAGAAAGTGCTGGAACAACTCCGCAGGTCAGGCAGCATCTCTGCAAAACATGGGACGCTTCTTTAAACTTATGGAGTTTGGATACATAGTCAAGCAAATAATTAATTAACAATTAATTCACTGATAATAAATATTTAAGCTATTCTGAGTGTTGGCAGAAGTCACAATGGCTTTTGTACTCTTCTCTCCTTGGTCTTTCATCAACCTGTTGTTATCCAAGTAACACTAATAATACGACAGATCACCTCTTGCACTATCATGACTTGTTTCTTTTCTGTTTTGCAGTCTTTTTTTTGTGTAATTTACGTGTAAAGTTTTGTGTGCTGCCCGAGTCTATGTGCTTGCGATACTTCTGCAAACAAGCTTTTCATTGTACCTGTACCATAATATTCTTGTGCACATGACAATAAACTCAAAATTGATTTCTACAAAAATTGTTAACTAGGGCAGGACCTGGCACAGCTCCAGGGACCCAGGTTTGATTATAACCTCTGGCATTGCCGGTGTAAGGTTTGTGTGGTCTTTCTGTTAAGTCTATGGTTCTCTCCCACATCCTGAAGATTAGTGCAGATTACCCAACAGTATTGGAAAGTGGCAACAGAGTCAAAAAATAAATCGATGGCCAGGTACAGGAATAAAGTGCAGGGACACCGAGAAATAAGAGGGGGTTGAGACTATTAGTCATAGAGGGAATTGCCATAGAGGGGGTACATTGCCATAGAGAGAGTACAGAGAAGGTTCACCAGACTGATTCCTGGGATGGCAGGACTTCCATATGAGGAAAGATTGGATAGACTCGGCTTGTACTCGCTAGAATTTAGAAGACTGAGGGGGGATCTTATAGAAACGTACAAAATTCTTAAGGGGTTGGACAGGCTAGATGCAGGAAGATTGTTCCCGATGCTGGGGAAGTCCAGAACAAGGGGTCACAGTCTCGGGATAAGGGGGAATTCCTTTATGACCGAGATGAGGAAAACATTTTTCACACAGAGAGTGGTGAGTCTCTGGAATTCTCTGCCACAGAAGGTAGTTGAGGCCAGTTCATTGGCTATATTTAAGAGGGAGCTAGATGTGGCCCTTGTTGCTAAAGGGATCAGGGGGTATGGAGAGAAGGCAGGTACAGGATACTGAGTTGGATGATCAGCCATGATCATATTGAATGGCGGTGCAGGCTCGAAGGGCCGAATGGCCTCCTCCTGCACCTATTTTCTATGTTTCTAATAGTATTGCTCATAGGGACTGGCAGTGGGCTGAATAGCCTGCTTTTGTGTTATTATTAATGGAAGATACATTCTATTTTTTGTTGGAAAACACAGGAATGTTCTGTCATCACACTTCTATTAACCATGGACCAAGGTTGTCTGGTAATATATAGTTCCTTCTGCACAATATCAATTGATAAATAGTGGTTCGTCAGATATTATTTGAGGCATTCCTCATTTGAAATGCTTTCCACTGTGTCCACCAAAACACATTCTCTGGCATTCACAAGACAGTCTGGTCAACTGAATTACAACGCAGACATACCATATTCCCTCTCTCTACCCCCCCCCCCCCCCCCACCCCCAGGTCGCGCCAGTTTCTCGTTTTTACCCAACAGTTAACAATTCTTCAGTTCTGAAGAAGGGTCTCAACCCGAAATGTTGGCTATTTCCTTCCCTCCATCGACGCTGCCTCACCCGCTGAGTTTCTCCAGCATTTCTATCTACAAACAGTGAACAATGGCCTGTTTCCTTTTATCGTCGTTACTTTTTTTGCATATCTTCCATTCATTGTTCTTTATCTCTCCACATCATCGTCTATATCTCTCGTTTCCCTTTTCTCGGACTAGTCTGAAGAAGGGTCTCGACCCGAATCATCACCCATCCCTTCTCTCCAGAGATGCTGCCTGTCCCACTGAGTTACTGCAGCTTGTTGTGCCGATCTTCGGTTTAAACCAGCATCTGCGTGCAGTTCCTTTCCTTCCTACCCACATTGGTTCACCAGATGTATGTCGACATCTAGTTGCACACTAGCCCGCACTAAGCTCCGCTCTCTGATCTTTGCTGCGTCCCTTCCCCCTTCGCGTGTTGCTCATCCCTTGCCCCAATTCAAACACAAGCTGTAACTCAGGGTCGACGTGTCTCTGGTTTGCGGTAACTCATGACATCCTGTATTGATTTTTGGCGGAGCATCAATTTTGTCTGTGCTCCGAGAGAACCGAAACTACTTCAACACGCTGCATAAACCAGGACACTTGTAACTCTGCCGGGATAACTCAGCGGGTCAGGCAGGTTCTCTGGAGAAAATGAATAGGTGATGTTTCGGGTCCGGACCCTTCTGCAGATTTCAGACCTGTTATTGTTTCTCTTACACGTCCATGTGTCCAAGTTATGATATGTGCACAGAAGTTAAACAAACACCTCTAGTTTGCCTTTTCCCTGACTCTCAGTCTGAAGGAGGGTCTGGACTCGAAACGTCACCTATTTTTCTCCAGAGAAGCTAGCTAGCTGCCTGGCCCGCTGAGTTACTCTAGCATGTTGTGTCCATCTTCGGTGTAAACCAGCGCCTTTGGAGAAGATAGACCACCCAATGTTCACAACGGAGGAACCTGCAGACTATTTCTCCAGTTTGCTTTGCCGCTGTAACAATCGCCACGAACAAAGAAGGACACGCAGACCCGATACTCCGGCTCTTGAATCACTTGAGTTCCACACTGAAGCACCGCGTTAGATCAGGGCTCGGTGCGTTTACACCCCGTGTGCATGTATTTGGTCAGTTCGTCGCGACATGTCCACCATTCAGAAATATTAATGTTAAAACGCTTCGTACTCTTACCTCGTCATCACACAAGAACTGCACTCATCTCTCAGCCCAGTCCACCTCTCCTGGTATCGCCCCCTTTAAGTGTTCACAATGATCTGCCACATTTCACGTTGTTGTACAGAAAGCCCTCCAACTCCCCCGCCCCCCCAAACGCACTCAAAATAAATATCTGTCCCAAGTTGCAAACATCAAGCCATGTCATTCGGTGGCAGCACAGCCTGGAACTCTTCCCAACTGTAAAAGACTTTCGATAAAAGTTGCATGTGACAAATTGCACAACAATTTGAAATCACATTTGTCAGATAGGAATTGATGGGGTAGTGTGTGAACAATATAGGAATGAAGATCAAACTTTACCAAACACTGCCGGGCTTTTCCTCCTCTCCACGGCTAGTTTATGGCCACATCCCGAGATTCCCTGAATAGGTGCGCTCACGCTTTCTCCTAGGTCATGAACTCCCTCAAATTAAACTTTATTCCGCTGAAAGAGGCGCAAAGCTCCCAGTGAACGGGGGATCTCTCTGCATTCAAACTCGTTTGCTGTTGCCAGAAAAAAAATCAAAAGACCAGATAAGATGAGCAGTTTCAACTACATGGTCTGACGAGGACAGTCGGCTGTACCAATATAATGGAAACCATTCAGCCCGTCGTCACTATTGGCTTTTATTTTTCAATTTCAGGATTTGATCCTTGCTGATTCCAAATTAGCTTGACCTTGAAAGTCTGCTGCTCTAAAGGGGACCAACTCTACCCGAACCCTGCTGGGACCAGAGCCCTGGTGAATAGCATAATTAGGGCTAAAGATCATGCTTTCGACTAGATAGTTGGGTGGGGTGAGTTCGACAGACTTAGAAACGTATGGATAAAGTTAAAGGAAAGGAGAGGTAATGGGAAGTCACTAGAATAAGAAGTAGGACAGAGTTTAGAAAGTGATAAGTCTAACGTTAGGCAGACGTCTAATTTGAGAAGGTACACAAAATGCTGGAGAAACTCAGCGAGTGCAGCAGCATCTATGGAGCGAAGGAGATAGGCAATGTTTCGGGCTGAAACTCTTCTTCAGAGTCTAATATGAGAAGATGGGTGATTAATACATGTTATAAGGAATAGGAGTAGAATTAGGCCATTCAGCCCATCAAGTTTACTCCGCCATTCAATCATGGCTGATCTATCTCTCCCTCCTAACCCCATTCTCCTGCCTTCTCCCCATAACCTCTGACACTTGTACTAATCAAGAATCTATCTATCTCTGCCTTAAAAATATCCACTGACTTGGCCTCCACAGCCTTCTGTGGCAAAGATTTGTCGTGGTTACCGAAACTCAGAGTTGGATAACAATGACACAGACACGGAGAATTCTTCAAGAAGTCGAAAAGCCGTTATTTGCAAACATCGGCTGAAACACTCAGGAAGACAACCGCCTGACCAAAGATCCTATAGCGGAGCAAGATAGACCACTCCTGCTAAATGCAATGGGCTGATGTGTGGTCCGCAACGGAGTGGAAAGTGGGCCTTTTTTTCATCCATTTCTGTAACCGGACCCGACTCGACCCGACCCGATTCGCAGTGTAATCAACGCTGCGGGGGAACAGTTTATGTTAATAAATTAAAATTCTGAAAATGAGGAGAAGATTTTTACCAAATAACTTTTATTTTTACGAGGATGTTTCCATAACCGGCTTCCGTCTCCGCACTTTTCCGATGGGATCTTTGGTGCGGAGACGGAAAGCGGTTACGGAAATGGGGCCTTAAATTACCCATGAATCTGCCCATGACCATAGTACTTTTTTTTCGGCGAGTGGGCTATCTTGCTCGCTATAGGATCTTTGCACCTGACTGCTCCCTGACGGCTCATCCACTGCAGCGGTCAGCTACTTTTTATTACAGGTTAACAGTCACATGTCCTCTACCTTATCTTGCATACACATACTCCTCTTGTACCCATCCATATTCTATACTGACACTCTCTGCCCTGCCACCATTAACTTCCATTGTCGGTTCAGTCTTATCGAAATTCTTATATCTCTTCCCATATCTCTTCTTCATTTGCTACCCTTATTTACTGTCTTGGTCTAACTCACCTATCACCCTCTATTTCGCTATCCTTATCTCCCAGCTGCAACTCGCTCGTTACAAAGGTTACATACCAGTTTATAGGTTGAATACAAAGATACAAGTGAATTATTAAGAATACACAGATACAAAAGTAGAACTAAGTAACTTGTTTACTGAATAAATGATTTAATTAAATGACTAATAATAACATGAGTGTGCTGCTCAACAAGTACCAATCACGTGAGTATTAAGTAAAATAACTGACGTCTGATGCTGCTATGTGTGTACTTCCATAGATTCACCACCCTCTGACTAAAGAAATTTATCCTCATCTCCTTCCTAAAAGAACAAATACAGAACTGAAGGTGTTATACCTTTAAGGGCAGCACGGTGGCACAGCAGTAGAGTTGCTGCCTTACAGTGCCAGAGATCCGGGTTTGATCTTGACTACGTGTGCTCTTTCACTGAGTTACTCCAACACTTTGTCATGTTTGTAAACCAGCATCTGCAGTTCTCCATGATATTGAGGGTGCTCTTTCTTAATAGAGTCTTAAAATCATACTCATAGAGTGATACAGTGTGGAAACAGGCCCTTCGGTCCAACTTGCCTACACCGGCCAACATGTCCCAGCTACACGCGTCCCACCTGCCTACGTTTGGTCCATATTCTTCCAAACCTGTCCTATCCATGTAATTGTCGAACTGTTTCTAAAATGTTCGGATAGTCCCTGCCTCAGCTACCTCCTCTGGCAACTTATTCCATACACCTACCACCCTTTGTGAGATCACCCCTGCTGTGCTCCAAGGAATAGAATCCCAGCCTACTCAACATCTCCCAATAGCTCAGACCCTCTAGTCCTGGCAACATCCTTGTAAAGTCAAAAGCTTAAATCAAGCCAGTTATCAATTATGAGTATAGTATCTGGTAATCGTCTCACTATAGGGAGAATATACGGTGTTAATCTATATTTCAAAGACTAATTTATTTATTACCTTGGTCCATTTTCTGAATAGTTTTCGCTGTCAATAATCACCATTTCAAGTGGTGTGTTCCCCCCCACCAACCATGGAGGAAATACTTCCAGCGAACAAAGCAGTTGAAACACAGTTATTTTTATTTAAACACAACACGTTTAATTATGAAGGGTAATTTCTACTGAGGTTATAATTTGCAATGGATTTTTTAAAAAAAAGAGCAATGCTAAACAAGACACAAAGTGCTGGAGTAACTCAGCGAGTCCGTCAGCATCTCTGGAGGACATAGATAGGCAGCATTTTGGGTCTTCAGATTGAAGAAAGTTCCCGACCCAAAATATATCCTATCCATGTCTTCCAGAGAGCAGTGCTAAACTACTGTTTAATGACCCTCAGACTATCCGTGATCGTCATTCTATTAACGTCATTCTATCATCATGTATTTATACACTGTAAATGGATTAATTGCAATCATGTATTGTCTTTCTGCTGACTGGTTAGCATGCCACAAAAAGCTTTTCACCACACCTCGGCACACGTGACAATAAACTAAACGGAGTTGTTGCCTGACCCACTGAGTTCCTCCAGCACTTTGTCTTTTTTTGATTGAAAACCGGTATCTGCAGTTCTTGTGTCCACAAGTGCAAAATACCTAAAATACTAAAACATGCCAGTGAGTTGCAGACAAACAAGTTGTATGGTGAGGAATGGAATATATATTTTCTCAGCAACTCCTCCGCATCCTCCCTATCATTGAGCATTTATTTATACATCATCTGGATGTGATGATTTGCAACTATATTGACCAGGCAAGGAGGATGATGTGATTTGATTGTTCATTGTGGGGTGTATCTTTTTCACACCAACATATAACCATATAACCATATAACAATTACAGCACGGAAACAGGCCATCTCATCCATATGCCTATCCAATTTATTTTTAAATGATACCAACGAACCTGCCGCCACCACTTCCACTGGAAGCTCATTCCACACCGCTACCACTCTCTGAGTAAAGAAGTTCCCCCTCATGTTACCCCTAAACCTCTGTCCCTTAATTCTAAAGTCATGTCCTCTTGTTTGAATCTTCCCTATTCTCAAAGGGAAAAGCTTGTCCACATTAACTCTGTCTATCCCTCTCATCATTTTAAAGACCTCTATCAAGTCCCCCCTTAACCTTCTGCGCTCCAGAGAATAAAGACCTAACTTATTCAACCTATCTCTGTAACTTAGCTGTTGAAACCCAGGCAACATTCTAGTAAATCTCCTCTGTACCCTCTCTATTTTGTTGACATCCTTCCTATAATTGGGCGACCAAAATTGTACACCATACTCCAGATTTGGTCTCACCAACGCCTTGTACAATTTTAACATTACATCCCAGCTTCTATACTCAATGCTCTGATTTATAAAGGCTAGCATACCAAAAGCTTTCTTTACCACCCTATCTATATGAGATTCTACCTTCAAGGAACTATGCACGGTTATTCCCAGATCCCTCTGTTCAACTGTATTCTTCAATTCCCTACCGTTTACCATGTACGTCCTATTTTGATTTGTCCTGCCAAGGTGTAGCACCTCACATTTATCAGCATTAAACTCCATCTGCCATCTTTCAGCCCATTTTTCCAACTGGCCTAAATCGCTCTGTAGACTTTGGAAATCCTCATCATTATCCACAACACCCCCTATCTTGGTATCATCTGCATACTTACTAATCCAATTTACCACCCCTTCATCCAGATCATTGATGTACATGACAAACAACAAAGGACCCAACACAGATCCCTGAGGCACCCCACTAGTCACCTGCCTCCAACCCGACAAACAGCCATCCACCATTACCCTCTGGCTTCTCCCATTCAGCCACTGTTGAATCCATCTTGCTATTCCTGCATTTATACCCAACAGTTGAACCTTCTTAACCAACCTTCCATGAGGAACCTTGTCAAAGGCCTTACTGAAGTCCATATAGACAACATCCACTGCTTTACCCTCGTCAATTTCCCTAGTAACCTCTTCAAAAAGTTCAAGAAGATTAGTCAAACATGACCTTCCAGGCATAAATCCATGTTGACTGTTCCTAATTAGACCCTCTTTATCCAGATACTTATATATATTATCTCTAAGTAGCTTTTCCATTAATTTGCCCACCACTGAAGTCAAACTAACCGGTCTATAATTGCTAGGTTTACTTTTAGAACCCTTTTTAAACAATGGAACAACATGCGCAGTACGCCAATCCTCGGGGACTATTCCAGTTTCTAATGACATTTGAAATATTTCTGTCATAGCCCCGGCTATTTCTACACTAACTTCCCTCAATGTCCTAGGGAATATCCTGTCAGGACCTGGAGACTTATCCACTTTTATATTTTTCAAAAGTGCCAGTACTTCTTTTACTTTGAAACTCATAGTATCCATAGCTACTCTACTAGTTTCCCTTATCTCACATAATTCAATATCCTTCTCCTTGGTGAATACCGAAGAAAAGAAATTGTTCAATATCTCCCCCATCTCTTTTGGCTCTGCAGATAGCTGTCCACTCGGTCTCTCCAATGGACCAATTTTATCCCTTGTTATCCTTTTGCTATTAACATAGCTGTAGAAACCCTTTGGATTTACTTTCACCTTACTTGCCAAAGCAACCTCATATCTTCTTTTAGCTTTTCTAATTTCTTTCTTTAGATTCTTTTTACATTCCTTATACTCCTCAAGCACCTCATTTACTTCATGCTGCCTATAATTATTGTAGATCTCCCTCTTTTTCCGAACAAGATGTCCAATTTCCCTTGAAAACCAGGGCTCTTTCCAATTTTTACTGGTTCCTTTCAACCAAACAGGAACATAAAGATTTTGTACTCTTAAAATTTCCCCTTTAAATGTCCTCCATTTCTCCTCTACATCTTTCCCATAAAACAAAATGTCCCAGTTCACTCCTTTTAAATCATCTCGCATCTCGTTAAAGTTAGCCTTTCTCCAATCAAAAATCTCAACCCTAGGCCCAGTTCTGTCCTTCTCCATAATTATATTGAAACTAATGGTATTGTGATCACTGGACCCGAAGTGCTCCCCTACGCATACCTCCGCCACCTGTCCCGTCTCATTTCCTAACAGGAGGTCCAGCACTGCCCCTCCTCTAGTAGGCACCTCTATGTATTGCTGCAAAAAAACTATCCTGCACACATTTTACAAACTCCAAACCATCCAGCCCATTTACAGAATGTGTTTCCCAGTCTATGTGTGGAAAGTTGAAATCTCCCACAATCACTACCTTGTGCTTACTACTAATATCTGCTATCTCTTTACATATTTGCTCTTCCAATTCTCGTTCCCCATTTGGCGGTCTATAATATACCCCTATAAGTGTTGCTACACCTTTCCCACTTCTAAGTTCCACCCAAATAGCCTCCCTAGATGAGCCCTCCAATCTATCCTGCCAAAGCACTGCTGTAATATCTTCCCTGACTAGCAATGCAACACCTCCACCTCTTGCCCCTCCAATTCTATCACACCTGAAGCAACGAAATCCTGGAATATTTAGTTTCCAATCACAGCCCTCCTGCAACCATGTTTCACTGATCGCCACAACATCATACTTCCAGGTGTCTATCCAGACTCTAAGCTCATCCACCTTTCTTACAATGCTCCTAGCATTAAAATATGCACATTGAAGAATCTCTTATTCTCTGTTTATTTCCTTTTTTTTCTTTCTCCTCTTGTGTCCGAGTGCTTACCTTTTCTGCTTCCTGCCTCCCATTCTGTCTACTAGCTTTTGCTATTTGCATCCCTCGCCCCAACCATTCTAGTTTAAAGTCTCCCCAGTGGCCTTTGCAAATTTCCCCGCCAGGATATTGGTCCCCCTCGGGTTCAAGTTCAACCCATCCTTTCTGTACAGGTCCCACCTACCCCAAAAGAAGTCCCAATGATCCAGAAACTTGAATCCCTGCCCTCTGCACCAGTCTTTCAGCCAAGCATTTATCCTCCACCTTGCTCCATTTCCACTCTCACTGTCACATGGCACAGACAGTAATCCTGAGATTGTTACCTTTTTGGACCTTTTCCTCAACTCTCCTCCCAAGTCCTTAAATCCTCCCTTCAGGACCTCTTCTCTTTTTTTACCTATGTCATTGGTACCTATATGTACCACGACCTCAGGCTCCTCTCCCTCTGATTTGAGGATATCTTGGACACGTTTAGACACGTCCAAGACCTTGGCACCAGGGAGGCAGACCACCATCCTGGTCTCCCGACTGCGTCCACAGAATCGCCTATCCGACCCCCTAACAATAGAGTCCCCAATTACTATTGCCCTCCTCTTTTTTTCCCTACCTTTCGGAGCAACAGGGGCGGTCTCTGTGCTGAAGGCCCGTCCGCTGTTGCTACCCCCGGGTAGGCTGTCACCCCCATCCGTACTCAAACAGGAGTACTTATTTGCCAGGTGTACTGACATTGGAGTACTCACTTGTTCATGCCTCTGCCCCTTGCCCTTCCTTAGCGTGACCCACATGTCTCTCTCCTGTGGTTTTGGAGTGACCACCTCCCTATAACTCTCCTCTATCACCTTTTCACTCTCCCTGACCAGGCAGAGGTCATCGAGCTGTTGCTCCAGGATCCTAATACGGTCCCTTAGGAGCCCCATCTCTCTGCACCTGATGCTGATGTGGACGTCAAGAGGGCCACCATGACCTCCCACATCTGACATGCAGTACAGTACACTGCTCTGGCTGACATTCTCAAATCACAGTTCTGATAAGATTACTGTGAACCTTGTGGTTCTTCTTCATTAGGACTTGGAACAGGAGGTCATAACCTGAAGGTCAGTAATGTTTCTCTTGTATATGTCAAGATTATGGACAAAGTGTTCTGGACAGACACTTAGCTCAATCAACAATAAGCCTAGGTCAGCCGGTGCTTTAAACTGAGGTCGGCAATAAGCCTTTGGGACCTGGATATGAATATCTATCACAATTGATTGAAAGATGCAGCATGAAAACAGTCCCCTCAGCCCACCAGCTCTATGGCAATCATCGATCACCCATTCCCATTTTTTCTATAAAAAGAGACACAAACTGCTGGAGACAAACAAGTTTGCAGGTCAGGTTGTATCTCTGGAGAACATGGATAGGCAATGTTTCAAGTCGGGACCCTTCTTCAGACTGATAGTAGGATTGGGGAAAAAGCTGGAAGAGAGGTAGGTGCGTCCGGTGCTTCTGATGTGGCCATCTTTACGTTGCCAAGACTAAACGTAGACAAGGTGACCATTTCATCAAACACGTGCTCGGTCTGCTAAGGCCTGCTGGATCTCCTGGTTGCTAACCTTTTTCATTCTCCTTGCATTCCCATGCCAACCTTTCTTTCCTGAGCCTCCTTCACTGCCACTCCAGTGAGGCCACACGTAAACTGGAGAAACAGCACTTCATACTCCGCTTGGGTAGCTTACAACCAATATTCAATACTACATTTTTAGGTAACTAACCAACAATAACCTTTTACCCTTCTCCTGTCCCCCTCCACATATATCCATGCCTCCGGCTTCACATTCTGCTCCTCTTTCCACTATTGTCTCTGCCTCCATCACCATCCTTGGCAACCATCACATCATCTTGTGAAAAGACCCCAGGTCTTCATTAGGTTTAGGTTTATTATGGTTACATGTTGCGAAGTACGGTGAAAAGCGTTATTTTGCATGCTGTCCATACAGATCAGATAGCCCATACATAGATACAACCAGTTCAAACTCAAGTACAATCAAGTGCAATAGATAGAGCAAAGGGGTGTTGAATGTAGGATATAATGGAGCTTAAGAGTGGGTCAGCGTGTGAAGAATAGCTGGTACATGTCCATCACCGATTTTCCAGCACCCTTAGTTCCAGAGCATTTCTGGATTACCTGTGTGGCGGACAATCAGAGGTCACGGTCTTGGGGAGTGTAGACACTGTCTCACAAAGTTGGCTGTGGAATGTGGCTATGGGAACAGTTCTGCTGGCTCCGGCCAGGGCAGAGTTCCAGAGCCGCGGTCACAGGCGGCAAATTTGACCGCCGATTGCCGCGGAGGTCGCAATGCGGGTGAGATCGGCCGGATCACCAGCTTCCGCAAAATCGATGGGGGACCTGCAATAGTTTGCACCGACACATGAAAATAGGACCGTGTAACAGTTAACTTGACAAGGGCATAAATCCGTATTTTGCCCTGATCGTGTAAAGCCAGTGAACATTGGTATTTTAGGTATTAATTTTACTTTTAGTATAGTTTTTAGAGATGTGGCTTGCTGCTGATTAATCTATGAAGAAGGGACAAGAAGCAAGAGGGACAAGAGACAGCCACGCAGAGTAAACTGCCCACCGCCTGCCATGATCCAGCACAGCAAATCTGCTCCTATCCTGAGTCTGCCTCAAGAGATGCTAGACTTGTCGCTTTAGCTCCCCCCTCCACTCCATTCAAGGACCCAAGCAGTCGTTTCAGGTCCGACAGAGGTTCACCTGCACCTCCTCCAACCTCATCTATTGCATCCGCTGCTCTAGATGTCAGCTGATCTATATCGGTGAGACCAAGCGGAGGCTTGGCGATCATTTCGCCGAACACCTCCGCTCGATCCGCATTAACCAACCCGACCTCCCGGTGGCTCAGCACTTCAACTCCCCCTCCCATTCCGTATCCGACCTCTCTGTCCTGGGCCTCCTCCACGGCCAGAGTGAGCAACACCGCAAATTGGAGGAACAGCACCTCATATTCCACTTGTTGGAGTCTGCATCCTGATGACATGAACATCGATTTCTCACATTCCTGTTAACCCTTGCTGTCTCCTCCCCTTCCTACCTCTCCCTCAGCCCTCGGGCTCCTCCTCCTTTTTCCTTTCTTCTCCCCGCCTCCCCCACCCCCTATCAGTCTGAAGAAGGGTTTCGGCCTGAAACATTGAATATTTCCTTCGATCCATAGATGCTGCTGCACCCGCTGAATTTCTCCAGCTTTTTTGTGTACCTTCGATTTTCCACCATCTGCAGTTCCTTCTTAAACACTTTGTTTTCAGATTAGTGTATTGTACTACACCAGGGTGTTCCGTCCTAACCACTGCCATCTTTGTATCCCCATTTCTCTTATTTCCAAAAGTAAACTTGATACAGAACAAATAATATATGCAAAACATAAGGCTGCATAGTGGCTCAGCGGTAAAGTTGCTGTCGTACAGCGTCAGAGACCTGTAATTCCATCTGACTACGGGTGCTGTCTGTACAGAGTTCATACGTTCTCCCTGTGACCACGTGGGTTTTCTCCGGGTGTTCTGGTTTCCTCCCACGTACCAAAGACGCGCATGTCTGTAGGTTAATTGGATTTTACGATTTGTTTGTGGTGTGGGATAATGTACAGGATTCGCTGGTTGGCACGGACTCGGTGGGCAGAAGGGCGTGTTTCCTAAACTAAAACAAAAACTAAAAACAAGAACAAAAACTCCTCAGACATATACATTAAATAGTGTCACATTTAATAGTGTTCACAACTATCCTTAAACCAAGCACCCTTGCCATTCCTTTGATCCTTACCAGGGCTGCCAACATTGGGTGAGAGTTGAGAGTGAGAAATTGCGAGGGACCGTAGCAACCGAGCGGGGGATGGTGTGGGAGGGGGTGTTTCCCCTCCCATGGTAGGGAGCTTTTACATTTTTCAGCTTGAAATTGTGCAATCTGGTGCATACTGTAGCAAGCCTTTTAACTTACACTTGAATGCAACATTTATGCTTTAAATTGGATTAGGTATGAATAAGGTTAGGCTAAATTACATTCCTAATTACATTCCACAATAGAGCCAGGCTTTGATCAACAAGTGCAGCACATGAATGACTATATTCATGTATGGAAATCAGATTATATTCATGCTGTTATGCATATATATAGAGAAAAACACAGAGATACAAAGCAAAAGTCAGACTTCCATCACTGTTCTGCACAAATAAATCAATCAACCTTACCCTTTGAATATAGAAACAAGACAAAAATAATGCCACATATTCAATCATATATGGTTCAATTAAATTAAGATATATATGTAAAAATATATATGGAAACAGGCCCTTCAGCCCACCAAGTCCGCACTGACCAGCAATCTATCATACACCAATTCCATCCATCATGCCAGGGACAATTTACAGAAGCCAATTAACCTACAAACCTGTACTTCTTTCGGATATGGGAGAAACCGGAATATGCAGAGAAAACCCATGTGGTAGTAAGGCAGCAACTCTACCGCTGCGCCACTGTGCCACCCCATTAAATGATTTTTTCTGTAATATATATATTTTACTATCACGTGAATAAAGATGAACACATGATTCTGATTTCTGCCCTTAGTTGGATAACACACATGTCCAGTCATTGTGTTTTATGGCTGGTTTTCAACCTCTTCAAGCTGAAGGTCAAGATAGCGGAGTCAGGGGATATGGGAAGAAGGCAGGAACGAGGTACTGATTGGGGATGATCAGCCATGATCACATTGAATCAGGTGCTGGCTCGAAGGGCCGAATGGCCTACTCCTGCACCTATTGTCTATTGTCTAGTGTCTATTGTCTCGACCCGAAACATCACCCATTCTTTCTCTCCAGAGAGTCTGCCTGTCCTGCTGCGTTTTTCTAGTTTTTAGTGTCTATCTTCAGTTTAAACCAGCTTCTGCACTTCCTTCCTACACTATTTGTTAAGCAAAACAGGTTCTATTCTCATAATATTATTCACCTCAACTCAGTTTTTTCTTCACCTCCGTGTTGCAGAGAATACAATACCAGTTATCAAATCTTTCTTCAAAATGAAAAACAAATTCCAGCCCTGCCAAAAACATCATAAATCGCCCCTGGATCCTCTCCAGAGCAATTGCACCCTTTCTACAGTGTGTCATAGTCTTACAGCATGGAAACAGGCCCTTCATCCCAACTTGTTTATGCAGATCAAGATGCCCCAACTAAACTAGTCCCATTTAGCCACATTTGGCCCATATCACTTTAAACCTTGTGTGTGCCAGTGTGTATATGAGAATGTGTCAGTGAAGCGGCGACAACATCTGGAGTGAGCGGAGACTTGGCGATGCCCGGGGAGCGTTTCCCTCCCCCCCCCCCCCCGGGAATGCGGGCCGGCCCAGGTGCTCCTTGTCCAGCTGGGGTCCGGGGGAGGTGAGGGTCAGTGACCTGGGGGTCCGGGGGAGGTGAGGGTCAGTGACCTGGGGGTCCGGGGGAGGTGAGGGTCAGTGACCCGGGGGTCCGGGGGAGGTGAGGGTCAGTGACCTGGGGGTCCGGGGGAGGTGAAGGTCAGTGACCCCGGGGTCAGGCATCGAAGCGGAGCCTTAGCCCAAGATTCATCCCCATGGCTCCGGAGGCGGCACTCACCCGGTCCGCTCCTGGATCCGGGCCGGGGTCAAAACTCTATGGGTTGTGGCCAGAGCGGCCGACGGACACAGAACCGCCGGAGGTGAGGGTGGAAGGTGTGAGCGGTGCTTTAAGGGGGAAGGGGGAGGGGGGTTGGTGCTGGGACCACCACTGTGTCTCACCTATCACACCATCTGCATGGGAGAAACTAAACTACCTTTTTTTCCCCCCAAAATCACCCGGCGGGCCAGTAGCTTGACAGCCCTGCTTTAAACCCATGCCCTCTAGTGCTTGAATCACATATCCCGGGAAAAGACTATGTTTCACCTTATATTCCCCCCCATGGTTTTTACTCACCTCGAAAACATCTTTTTCTTTATTTTGAACTTCCAGCACCTGCAAATTTTTGAGCGTGAGAAAGTTTGTGACCAGCGTGAGTGAGAGCGTGAGAATTTTGTGAGTCTCACGCTGAATGCGTAAGAGTTGGCAGCCCTGCTAATAATGCTAACATTTTATGCATGTTCCAATTGTTTGACAAAAACGACATTACTGCTTTATAACAGTTCAGTTACTTTAACACTATTTCAGAAATTATGACTGTCAACAAACAATCAACTAACAAATTAAAGCAAACTTAAAAAAAAATAACAAGTTCCCTTTCCTCACTCTACCTCATAAGTACTTTAACGCTGTGAACAGAGCAAAGGGATATTAATCTCAAGAATCAAAATGAGGAAAGTGGGGGAAATTTTGCTTAAATGGTCATTCTAAGCCCATTCAGATCTGCATAGTCAGAGTTATACAACATGTACATGGCTGGCCCAATTTGTCCTTAATGATCAAGTTGGCATTTTGCGTGCCCAGGGATTGGATGCCGTTCCCAGATCAGCTCGCGTCCCAAGGACTGGTTGCAGTTCTCAGGTCGGCTCGCCTGCCCCGACCCCGCGAAAACGAATTGAAAAAAACCCCGCAGTTTTTCGGGTTATGGGCCGAATCCGGTCCGTATGCCGTAGGTTGCCGAACCTTGTCCTAGATGTTTGGCCTCATTGTGGTCCCCGCCATGTTTTACAACCGATTCACCTGGTTAGTTCTATCTCCGGCTGCTTCATGTTGTCAGCGGTTGCACATCCAACCAAGAAAGAAGAGAAGAGAAGAAACACGACGTCACTCACAGCCGCCAACTGACGCGTTTCCCCAACTGCACAGATCGCTGTGATGTGGCACAAAGAGACAAACAATGCAGGGACTGAAGACAGCGTGAGAATTCTGTCATCAGCGTGAGAATTGGCTGAAATGCGTGACTCTCACGCTCAAAGCGTGAGAGTTGGCAGCTCTGTTTAATGCCAGGATGTGACAACAGACACACCGGGAGACACATAAACAAAGCAACACACACAGGGAGACACACACACACACACACACACACACACACACACACACACACACACACACACCCACACGGGAAGACACATACACACACACACACACGGAGCCACACACACACATGGGAAGACACACACACACAGGGAGACACACACACACACACACAGGGAGGCACACACACACGGACAGACACACACATACACACAGGGAGATACAGACACGCACACACACACACACACACACACACACACACACACACACACACACACACACAGACATACTCAGGGAGACAGACAGACACACACACCCACACACAAGGAGACATACTCAGGGAGACAGACACACACACACACACACACACACACACACACACATACACACACACCTTTCCTTCCACCTCCCTCCCTCCATCCTCCCCCTCCCTCCCTCTTGCCTCCCCCTCTCTTTCATCACCGTCCCTCTTTCTCCTCTTTCTCCTCTTTCACCTTCCCTTCCTTCATCCCCTTTCTACATTCCCTCCCCCTATCTCTCTTTGCCTCCATCCCTCCCCTTTTTTTTCCCTCTCTCTCTCTCTCTCTCTCTCTCTCTTTCTCCCCCTCCCTCTCTTTCCCTGGCCGCCCAATGGTGGTGCTGGCGCTGCCGTGTGAGTTGAAGGGCAGGAGGGAGGGAGGGAGTGAGTTTGCAGCGGCGGCCGGCACTCACAGCCGTCAATCGTATAGCTCCGCTATAGGATCTTTGCTGTGCAGGGACTGAAGACAGCGTGAGAATTCTGTCATCAGCGTGAGGGCGTGAGAATTGGCAGAAATGCGTGATTCTCACGCTCAAAGTGTGAGAGTTGGCAGCCCTGTCCTTACTTACAATGATCTTTTTTCGTTGGTTACACAAAAAGCTGGAGAAACTCAGCGGGTGCAGCAAGCGGAGACCAAGAGGAGGCTGGGTGATCGTTTCGCCGAACACCTCCGCTCGGTCCGCAATAACCAACCCGACCTCCCGGTGGCTCAGCACTTCAACTCCCCCTCCCATTCCATATCCGACCTCTCGGTCCTGGGCCTCCTCCACGGCCAGAGTGAGCAACACCGCAAGTTGGAGGAACAGCACCTCATATTCCGCTTGGGGAGTCTGCATCCTCTGGGCTTAAACATTGAATTTTCTAAATTCTGTTAACCCAGACTGCCCCCTCCCCTCCCCACCTCTCCCTCAGCCCTCGGGCCCTGACATTACTTCTCCATCTCTCCCCCCCCCCCCCCCCACCCCAGTCGCACTAGCTTCTAATTTTCACACCACAAACAGCTTACAATGGCCTGTTTCCTTTATCATCAATACTTTTTTGCATATCTTTCATTCATTGTTCTTTATCTCTCCACCTCACTGTTTATATCTCTCGTTTCCCTGATCCCTGACCAATCTGAAGAAGGGTCTCAACCTGAAACGTCGCCTATCTCCTTCGCTCCTTAGATGCTGCAGCACCCGCTGAGTTTCTCCAGCTTTTTGTGTAACCCTCGATTCTGCAGCATCTGCAGTTCCTTCTTTAACACTTGATCTTTTTTTCATTTCTTTGCAGAAATTTCCCATTGCTGTGAATTTCTAGCAATTCATGCTTCTCTTCACTTGGTTTACAACCCCACGGTATGTATATTGATTTTTCTAACAAAGTAACCCTTGCATCCCCTCTCTCTCCGTCCCGCCCCCATTCTAGTCATTGTACTACTTTCACTGTGACTAAACATTGAATTTTCTCAATTCTGTTAACCCTTGCTGTCTCCTCCCCTTCCCACCTCTCCCTCAGCCCTCAGACCCTGGCACTCCCTCTCTCTCTATATCTCCCCCACCCAAGTTGCACTAGCTTCTCATTTTCACGGTACAAACAGCTTACAATGGCCTGTTTCCTTTATCATGGATACTTTTTTGCATATCTTTCATTCATTGTTCTTTATCTCCCCACATCACCGTCTATATCTCTCGCTTCCCTAACCAGTCTGAAGAAAGGTCTTGACCCGAAACATTGCCTATCTCCTTCGCTCCTTAGATGCTGCTACACCCACTGAGTTTCTCCAGCCTTTTGTGTACTTTCACTGTGATCCTGGTGAGTTTTATGGTCTCGTTAACACCTAGCCCACAGCCAACAATGGACTGCTTCATTTGTTCTATATCTCTCCATATCACCGTCTATATCTCTCCTTTCTCTTTCCCCTCACTCTCAGTCTGAAGAAGGGTTTCAACCCAAGACATCCCTTTTCTCCAGCGATGCTGCCTGACCCGTTGAGTTACTCCAGCTTTTTGTGCCTATCTTCAGTTTAAATCAGCATCTGCAATTCCTTCCGACACTTCCAGACTTATTAATTGTCGAGTGATCGCCTTGCCTTGCATTTATTTGGGCAGAGGAAATACTATGTCAAACAGACACACAAAGAGATCAAATTCCTTTCTGGGTCACTCTAGTTATCAGAAATCTTAATTGCTGTGATAAGCAGTAAGTTCATTGACAGAAATTCTTTCTGTAAAACTCTTTAAAGATTGAAAAAAAAGGAGATGGACACATGGTTTCTGTCTGTGTCATGGTTGAGTGAAGCTGCTTCATGAAACACCAGTTAGTGATGGAAATCAAAGGATTAAAGGGGTTCATTGACACCTCTGTCTGGGTATTTGACTATTCATATCTAAGCAGATTAACCCATTGCATAAATGTTTGTTGTGAAGCTGCAGTAATTAAAATAGCTGTAGCTGGGTGCCTGTTCTGGGTCAAAGTTATTGTTTAAAACATGGAAAATGTGCAATTAATATATGTGTGGATTGGAACAAACTGCGGCTGGTGATGGCTGCCCAAGTGAAATACGAGGTGCTGTTCCTCCAATTTGCATTGGGCCTCACTCTGACAGTAGAGGAGGCCCAAGATAGAAATGTCAGTATGGGTAGACAAAAGTGCTGGAGAAAGTCAGCGGGTGCAGCAGCATCTATAGAGAGAAGGAAATAGGCAACGTTTATGTATGGGAATGGGTGGGGGAGTTATGGGTCTATCCCACTTGCCAATTCTTTAGGCAACTGCCGGCGACAGTGGGTTTGACGCCAATGAGCGTACCTTGACTTTTCCTGTCGTAGGTGCTGTCGTAGATAACGAGAGAGGGAGGAGCTTAATGCAAACAATTATGGTACATACTTAGGTCAAGGAAACCACATTTCCCATGGCAACTTCCAACTTTAACTCAACTCTGTCCTGTTTCCTCCATTAGTTTAGTCAATTTAGGCTTCAGGGCTCCATTTGCCCTCTTGCCTACTCCGGCGACCTGTGGGTGGTGAACACAGTGGAATTGCTGTTTAATGTTAAAATGCTGACACAATGACGCCATCCTTGTGCAACTGTATCTGAGGTCAGAGTGCACCAATCCGCCATTATTCTGTGTGGCAAATTGAAACACTATTGTCCAGGTCTATGCTGTCTCTTCCACAACTGACTGGGCACTAGGGTTGCCAACTGTCCCTATTAGCCGGGACATCATGTCTATTGGGCTAAATTGCTTTGTCCCATGCGGGACTGCCCTTATCCCGTATTTGACTGCTACCTCTCGGGTTGAGGGGCCTGTCAGATCGGTGCACCGTGTCTGGCTCTGTCCCGATATAGTGCAGCTCATGGAGTGCAGCAACTGTGCCTCGCCTGTGGCCCTGTCGGTCAGCAGCCCGGCCAGCTGTCCGACCTTCGGACCTTCGCTTACCGCCGAAACCACAACCCCTCCTTCTCATGGCCGATCATCGCATCATGCATTGGATGGGGCGCTGGACTTTGCGAGCGACGTCGCACAACCCCGGGCCAAAACTCCTCAGCTGGCCCGCCGGGTGGAATTTCTGTGCAGTCCAGCACCCGGGCCAACTCATCATTCACCCAGCCACGGCTGAGTCGGTCAACGAATTGCAGTCGGGAATTTGTCCTTTATTTTGAACTTTTGTCCCTTATTTGGGAGTGAGAAAGTTGGCAACCCTACTGGGCACAGACATGCCATTCATTGTGTCTCTGCTTTTTCGGGACAGACCAACCATTCCTTACATTGTTAGATGCCGCTTGTTGAGACAATGGTTGACAATGAGTATAAAACAAATAGTAAACTGATCCATTTTGTTATTCCTCTATTTCAAAGGATTGTGCATGTTCATAAGTTATAGGAGCAGAATAAGGCCATTCGGCCCATCATCTCTACTCCACCATTCAATCATGGCTGATCTATCTTTCTCTCTCAACCCCATTCTCCTGCCTTCACACTTTGACACCCTTACTGATCAAGAACCTGTCGTTCACCACTTTTAAAATACCCAAATGCCTTGGCCTCCACATCTGATTGTGGCAATGAATTCCACAGATTCACTACCCTATGGCTAAAGACTGTAGACTCACCACCCTCTAGCTAAAGAAGCCCATATGTTGATAAGGTAAGAATGGTCTGATATATTTCCAAGCAAAATAAATAATGCTCATCTATCTGTGTTCAGTGCATGCACTTGTTCATCCATTTATATGAACTGTAGGATTTAGGGGAGAAAAATATATTCTTAACATGTAGGATTTGAAAGCGAACAGGTTGAAAGGAGTTTGGGTTCCTTTATATTAAATCATTCGAAGCCGGTTCTAAAAGTAATCAAAATTATGTGTTTTTGATTCAGCATTTTGATACACCAGACTTCAGATAAGTGTTATATTGTCTTTTTATCTCAAAGGGTGGTTGAAAAAAAAGCGGATTGGGGGAACAAAGAAGAGATTGAACTTTATTTTTCGCCTTCCATCACAGCGAGGAATGTGGAGGAGTCACTGTGGTGGATGTTTATGTTTAAATGTATTTTGTGTGTTCTGTTATTTTTTATTTGTATGACTGACTTTACAAATGAAATTCCTCCTATGTTGCAAAAACAAACTTGGCTAATAAAGTATTATTGCATTGTATTGTAAGCAGCTGAGCTTCCCTTAAACAGGGCTTTTATTACTCACTCAGTTCAGGGCATTGTACCTGGAAGATAATGCCGAAGGGTCCTAAATGGGAAAATGTCACCTTATACATGTTCCCCATGGATGCTGTCTGACCTGCTGTGTTACTCCACCATTTTGTGTCTTACCATGGAAGATAAGTTGGCCTTGACGGGAGTGTAGAGCGAATGAACCAGAATGATCTGAGGCTTTGTTAAGTTCTGTGCTGGAATTCCTGATGTTTTGGATTTGGATAATCATGCCAACAGCATCAAAGTGTCTACAATGAGTTTTGGTAACAGCATTCCAAAATCAAGTTGTTTTTTTAAAATTTCCAAATAGACTTTATTCGATAACCAAATCAATTCATTACTTCGAATCAAAGATTTTTTATTGATTATAGTTTAATAATTGGGAAAAAATTAATATTAAAATTGTGGAAAGGCTCTATAACCCCCACAATTAAAATGTGGACCAAGAGAAGTGTCGGAGACCCTATATTTGGAAAGAATAAGATTTGTCTTAATGGACAAACAAGAACTATTTAAAAAAATATGATTCCCATTTATTGAATATTTGAAGGAGCAAACTGGTTCGGCACGAGAACCCGACTGAAACCAGAATCGAAGAATAGATGAAGTAGTACATTTCATAAAACGCGGATATATCTCCAACGATGTAAAATCTGTAGAATACTTTCCCAACTTTATATATATATATATATATATATATATATATATATATATGTATGTACATGTATATATATATATCTTTTTTTTGTTTAATCTTTTTCCACTATTTTCTATCTTTATAAAAAATGGAAAATAAAATAATATAGTACAATTATTAAGCAAGGATTAACATAAATAATACTGATTATGTATATCTACAAAGAACAAAATGATTTTTATTATGTCAACAATGAACACGTATCTTTTTTTTAAGTTATGTAATTGCTTCTAACTAATAAAAAAACTTTTTAAAAAAAGACTTTATTCGATAAATAAATATACACAATATATGATCCTGACAAAACTCCATCCGACAATCTCAGCAGCTACATATACATACATACAATACAGTTTCCCCAAATCACAATTTTACCCCTCACCCTTACCACTGATGTGTCACTTCCCTATTCTCCTATCAGTTCCTTGTCTTTGTCCAGATGTTTTGTCTTGTGGTCTATCGTGGTCTGTAGGCGCCCCTTAATTAGCCCATAACTAGCAGCATTATGTAAGCCTTGTAAGTTTCTATAGTTCCGCAATTTAGTTAAGCAATGTTTCATCACTTAGCTCCTGGTCATGTACGCATTAACCCTTGATCCCCCTTTTTCTCCTTCACAGTAACAGCATTCCAAAATCAAGTATTTAATAAAAAGTAACATTAGCAAATTTGCAGATTTCAAAGTAACATTAGCAAATTTGCAGATGACGCAAAGCTGGGTGGCAGTGTGAACTGTGAGGGGGATGCTATGAGAATGCAGGGTGACTCGGACAGGTTGGGGGAGTGGGCAGATGCATGGCAGATGAAGTTTAATGCGGATAAATGTGAGGTTATCCACTTTGATAGCAAAAACAGGAAAGCAGATTACTATCTAAATGGCGTCAAGTTGGGAAAAGGGGAAGTACAACGGGATCTGGGGGTCCTTGTACATCAGTCTATGAAAGTAAGCATGCAGGTACAGCAGGCAGTGAAGAAAGCGAATGTCATGTTGGCCTTTATAACAAAAGGATTTGAATATAGGAGCAAAGAGGTCCTTCTGCAGTTGTACAGAGCCCTGGTGAGATCACACCTGGAGTATAGTGTGCAGTTTTGGTCCCCTAATTGAGGAAGGACATTCTTGCTATTGAGAGAGTGCAGCGTAGGTTTATAAGGTTAATTCCCGGGATGGCGGGACTGTCATATGCTGAGAGAATGGAGCGGCTGGGCTTGTACACTCTGGAGTTTAGAAGGATGAGAGGATATCTCATTGAAACATATAAGATTGTTAGGGGCTTGGACACGCGAGAGGCAGGAAACATGTTCCCGATGTTGGGGGAGTCCAGAACCAGGGGCCACAGTTTAAGAATAAGGAGTAAGACTGTCTTTTCAAATACACACTCTACAAAGTGGTGGGCAACCGTCTCCTCTCCATAGCAGCCGTCCCGAGGGCAGCGTGCGCTGGTAGTGAGGTTCCGACGGTGCAGGAAGGATCTGACTGGGAGGGCTCCCCTCACCGCCAGCCAAGCCAGGTCTTGGTGCTTGTAGGTGAGTTCTGTCGTTGAGGCATTTTGCCAGACAAGCTGGGCAGTCTGCTCTGGAAACCGCACCACAGGATCCATGGAGTCATTTTCCTGCACTGCCTGCAGGACCTTCCGTGCTGACCACTGCCCGATGGACTTGTGGTCAAAGGTGTTGGTCCGGAAGAACCTTTCCGCAAACGACAGATGGTGCGGCAGTGTCCAGCTGACTGGCACATTGCGTGGCATCTGCGCCAGGCCCATCCTTCGTAACACCAGGGACAGGTAGAACCTCAGCAGGTAGTGACCCGTTGGTGCCCACGTGCCTTGGCTCTACACTCCGCCTGATGCAGCCACACACGTAGGTGGCCATCAGGGTGAGGGCGACTTTGGGTACTCTTTTACCCCCATTGTCTGCTGACGTGCATTGTGGGCCGTCGCACCCAGTCCATCCTTGACCCCCAGATGAAGCGCCAGATGAAGGCGGCCGAGGAAATCCCCATGGCGTAGGAAGGGGGACGGGGGACGGGCCACACTTGCGCCAAGCACAGCGGCCCGAGATCATCTCACACCTCACACCTGATGACCACATTTCTTTGCATTATAGAGAGGGAGCGCTGCTTCCACAGCTCCAGTTTCTTCCCCACCTTGGCTATCCGCTCCAGCCAAGTTTTATCACATGTCTCAGCCCCCCCCGAACCAGATCCCCAGGACCTTCAAGAAGTCAGGCTTGACAGTGAAGGGGACGGAAGATCTGTCGGGCCAGTTGCCAATCAAGCAGACGCTAATCAATCTGCGGACCGACCCTGGATCCGAGCAGAAGACGGCAACATCGTCCATGTACAGAGAGGTTTTGACGAGTGCTCCCACTGCCTGGCAATGTCACTCCTCTTTTGCTCGCGTCCTTCCTGATGGACTCAGCAAAGGGTTCAATACAACAGACGAATAAGACAGGGGAGAGAGTGCAACCTTGCCTGACTCCAGACCTGACGGGGAAGCGGTCTGATTCCCACCCATTGATCTTTACTACACTACAGATATCAGCGTAGAGCAGTTTGATCCAATGCCTGATTCCCTCCCCAAAGCTCATTTTGGAGAGCACGTCCCTCATGTACGTGTGCGATATCCTGTCGAAGGCCTTCTCCAGGTCCAAGCTGACCAGGCAGGCATCCACCTGTCTGTCCTGCACGTGGGCAATGGTATCTCTCAGTAGCGCTAGGCTGCCTGAGATTTTCCTGCCACATACAGCACAGGTTTGGTCCGGGTGGATCACCTGTCCTAGAGCAGGCTTGACCCGGTTGGCGATGGTCTGAGACAAGATCTTGTAATCAACATTCAACAATAGGTCTCCAATTCCTTACATCATTCATCTCTCACTTCTGCTTGTAGATTAGGGTGATGCTGCCCTTCCTCTGACATGTTGCTGGCTAGACGCATGTCAGAGGAAGGAAATCTGTCTGGAGTCAGACACAATTTCCTCTGACTGTCTTGCTCTCTGAACCCCCTTGGAGATGAAGAACCTCTTGATGTTCTCCTTTGGTGCTTCCCACCAGTGTGTCGGGGAGTCAAAGAGGGGTCTCACCGTGCCCCAACATGCATAGTCCCTCTTTAGCTCTTCAATGTTCTCTGGGGTTAGCAGCTTCACATTTAACTTCCAGGTCCTGTACCTGCCTTCCGGTCCTTCTGTAGGTGACAGGAAGCCTGAAGGAGGCAGTGGTCGGAGAAGAACACCGGCTCTTAAAAATAGCGGATCAGGGGACATGGAGAGAAGGCAGGAACGGGGTACTGATTAGGGATGATCACATTTAATGGCGGTGCTGGCTCGAAGGGCCGAATGGCCTACTCCTGCACCTATTGTCTATTGTGTATTGTGAGGTCGGTGTGTCTGACTGCGACGGAAGAGGAAATCTATCCGGCACCGGGCTGAACCGTCCGGTCTTGACCAGGTGAACTGCAACTGGGACCCGCCTGCAGGGTCGCTGAAGGCATCGAGCAGCTTTGTGTTTTTGACCGTCGCCATCAGGAGCTTAAAAATGCTATCCCGTTTGTTGTCGGCACTGCCGGATCGTCCAGCCGCATCGATGATGCAGTTGAAGTCACCGGCCAGAACGAGCTGCCGGGTGGGAGCTGCTGGAGAACGGCCAGCCGCTCATTCCGCATTAATCAGCCGCAGCAAAGAGCCATGGAACATTACATCCACCACCAGGAGACGCCCCCCAACCCCCTCCCTGACATCCTTGATGGCGAAGCTCCCTCCCGCAGCAAGATCCCCAGACCGGAAGCGCAACAGTCATTGCCCCCCCGACCATACCGACAGTCCGTGGGGCCACCAGCACGACCACCTCCGATAGCAGCGGAGGTGTGGCAGCCTGCACTTCTGCAGAAATGTCATGTCTGCCTTGACCTTGGCCAGGTATTGAAAGGCATTTACACATCGCGCAGTGTTCTTCACACTGCGCACGTTTAGCGTTGCCAGGTTGATCACCATTGCCCTTTAGAGTGTTCAAGAAGCAACTGCAGATGCTGGAAAAGCGTAGGTAGACATAAGTGCTGGAGAAACTCAGCGGGTGCGGCAGCATCTATGGAGTGAAGGAAATAGGCAACGTTTCTGGCTGAAACCCTTCTTCAGACCCTACTTGCCCTTTAGACTCACTGACCGTCATCCTTTCCTCTCATGCCCACCTCCTTGGTGATTTGCAACACCATTTCAGGGCTCAGGTACTGGGCGCTGGCTTCCTCAAGGAGGGGGGTCTCCTCTAGCATAGCCGGAGATGTTGTCAGAGGGACCCTCCTTGTTCCTCCTTCTGGGCGCAACGCCCCCTCCGTCTCCTGTAGCTGGGGTACGGAGGCTGATTTGTTGCTCCCGGTCTCCCGGAGCTGGGGCCCATTGACCGCTGCACAGCTCCCGGTCTCCTGGAGCTGGGGGACAACAGGCATGTCCTTTCCCTTTCCGGTCTCCTCACCCGTTTTCTTCCTCTGCCTCCGTCGTCAGGTCCTCGATGTCGACTCATCCTCCGTCAAGGAGAGGTCGCTGACGTCGGTCTGGGAGAGGACGCTTTTCTTAGAATTGTCCATTCCCTCCAGCCTTGGCTCTTTGGGCAGACCCCTCGGGTGCTTCTTCCTTTTCACCACTTGCCATGCCCCCCTCCCCCCCCCCCCCCCCCAGAAACGTAGAAACAGTTAAACCAAGAGGCTAAAAAGATACACATAAAAATGGGTGTTCCAGGAAATAAGATGTGGCTTCATTACATCGTAGTCTTTTGAGAAAAATTAGATGATAATTGCATTTTACATCAAGTGCATATAAGTATAACACTGTCTTTATGTGCAGGCATCACAATCCTTAACATGATAATGGTTCTAGACGGATTATACATAATGCCCAACATTGGTATAAATAAAGCATAACCATTCACACCTCCTTTCTATTTGATAAGGGTCAGCAGATTCAAAAACCACGTGCTAAATACCGTTCAAGCAGACATCTGCTTGAGAAAACTATTTGCTTTTGCTGTGATTGTCCAGGTGCTGAGTATACAGAAACAGAGAGACCAGAATTGACTCCTACTAATTTCAAGGCGCATATACAGCCGTTAACTAGTTACACTGATTAAATGGTTTAGAATCGGGTGACGGATGGGCAAAAATACGAAATAGGTAGATCTCTCCTAATCTCTCTTTTCTTTACCCTCTCCTTCTATTTCAATCTTTTCAGCTTCTCTTCTATGTCCTTTATTTATTTTGCTATCTGTTTCTACTCGCTTGTCTATCTATTCCGACTCTCTTTATTTATTTTTTCTTCCACTGTTCTTTTATTATTAAATCAAAAATACGAAGTTGTACAAGAATGGAAATATGTATCTATGTATGTATTAGGTACACAAGTACCACACTATTGTACTTACTTCTAACAAAAATAAACAAAAAAAAAAAAAAAAAAACTAGTTACACTGAGTTATCAAGCGTGGCTGAATTGTTGCTATTTGTAATCAAATATTTCTAATTAGAGAGTGAACAATAATTAGAGAGTTCTGGGCCAACTTCTAAAAGCAGAACCTTAAGCACAAAAAAAAAATGAACAAGTACATGGAGTTGGACTTCCATACTGTTGGAGCTGCAATCTTTTAGTTAAGACATTAAACTTATCTCACGTGGACATAAGAAATCCTATGAGACTACTGTGAAGAAACCTCAGTGGTACTCTTCCTCGTACTCAGGCAGCATTTCTATTCCTCCATCTTCAATGCGAACTCACCACCAGCCACGGAGATGCTGGCTGTCCCGCTGGGATACTCCAGCATTTTGTGTTTATCTTTGGTTGAAACCAGCGCCTGCAGTTCCTTCATACACACCAGTCACGTCATCCTCTCCCCACCCCTTTCCGCTTTCCACTTAGAAACATAGAAACGTAGAAATTAGGTGCAGGAGTAGGCCATTCGGCCCTTCGAGCCTGCACCGCCATTCAATATGATCATGGCTGATCATCCAAATCAGTATCCCGTACCTGCCTTCTCTCCATACCCTCTGATCCCCTTAGCCACAAGGGCCACATCTAACTCCCTTTTAAATATAGCCAATGAACTGGCCTCAACTACCCTCTGTGGCAGAGAGTTCCAGAGACCCACCACTCTCTGTGTGAAAAAATTCCTTCTCATCTCGGTCCTAAAGGATTTCCCCCTTATCCTTAAGCTGTGACCCGTTGTCCTGAACCTCCCCAACATCGGGAACAATCTTCCTGCATCTAGCCTGTCCAACCCCTTAAGAATCTTGTAAGTTTCTACAAGATCCCCTCTCAATCTCCTAAATTCTAGAGAGTATAAACCGACTTCCTCTGCAACTCCTTGGTTCGCCCATCTTTCCCCACCTAACTCGCCCCATCCACAGGTACTTCCCTCTAACACCTGCCCCTACGCTTCTTCTCTCATTTCTATCCAGAGACCCGAGCTGCTCTGCCAGGTGAGACGTGCACCTCCCCGAACCTCATCCATTGTATTTGAAGCTCCAGAGTTGCCTGTTGACTTAAGCTTACATTTACAGATGACACTTAACTGGATGGACCTGTGGATAATGAGGATCAAAGGATGCAGTAGGATATAGATTGATTGGAAATTTGGATAGAGTAATGGAGATGAAGTGTGAGGGGTGGCATTTCAGTAGCAAATGCAAGGGGAAAGTGAACAGGACCCTTGGGATTATTTATGTACAGATTGATCTTGGAATGCAAGTGAGAATTTGTGCATGAATAGGCAGGGAAAGGATGGATATGGACCATCTGTAAGCAAATGGGATTAATTAAACTTTATTATACCTTAAGCCTTTCACAAGAATAGAGGATGTGGAGAGGGTGTTTCCACCAGTGGGAGAGTCTAGGACTAGAGGTTATAGCCTCAGAATTAAAGGACGTTCTTTCAGGAAGGAGATGAGAAGAAACATCTTTAGTCAGAGGGTGATGAATCCATGGAATTCTTTGCCACAGAAAGCTAGTGGATATTTTTAAGGCAGATATAGATAGATAGTCTGAAGAAGGGTCTCGACCCGAAACGTCGCCTATCTCCTTCGCTCCTTAGATGCTGCTGCACCCGCTGAGTTTCTCCAGCCTTTTGTGTACCTTAGATAGATTATTGATTAGTGCTGGTGTCAGCTGTTATGGGGAGAAGGCATGTGAATGGGATTAGGAGGGAGAAATAGATCTGCCATGATTGAATGGCAGAGTAGACTTGACGGGTCAAATGACCTAATTCTACTCCGATTCCTTATGACCGTATGACCTTATGACATCATGGTTGGCGTGGACATGTTGGGCCGAAGGGACTGAGATGTTCTATATTTATGTTAATAACAAAAATAACTGCAAAAAAAATTGTGCTGTGCTGTTGAAGATTGGTTTCATATGGAAAAAAAAATTTTTTACACACAATTTCTGGCATCCATCCTTTTATTTGGGCAGCCATTTAATTCTCCTGTGCTCTGTTGATCTGGTGTAAAAACCCTCCATTCTTGCAGCGAGTTTTTCCAACCTCATGGGTTTGCAAATTAACTTGTTTGTTGTTTTATCAAGGAAGCAGTTGGAGCGTTGGTCCTCTAAAGTGCATAGTTTCAGGGGAATAGCACAGTTCCAGGGTTCCCTCGAGACTGTTGATTAGAGAGTGAACACACGCACCACAGCCTTTGTCCTCATTGAGTTCTGCTATCCCTTATGACCTCCAGTGCGGGCTTTGAAGATGCTGTGCACAAAGAACACGCTTCTTTTTGGCCAATGTTCTTAAGCAACCTGACGGGGTTTCATCTCAGTTCCCTTGAGCAAACACTCATCCTGTAGGTGGTTGTTTTTTTCACCTATTCTGCCAGCAGCAGAGCCCACAACTCCTTTAAAAGAAGAGTCAAGAACCAAGACTGTTTTATTGTCAGATATCCCAATGAGAGCAATAAAATTCTTACTTGCAGCAGCACACCAGACTATGTAAACATAATACTCTGTAAAAATATATAAACATATACACATATGTACGTATATACAAATGAGTACTTAAAATAACGTCATTCCAAGCATTACAAATAATGAAAGAGAGGGTAACTTAGAAACCATCATTCAATAAGAAATACTTCAAAATCATGAACTAATGTGAGCTTTTTACTGAAATGTTCTCACACAGCTTTATCTCTTGCCTTTACATGCACTGCTCTCTAACTCCCATTCCGAACACTACCCATTCATCAATCAATTGAATGGGTTAGTGTCCGTCTGTGCAGGCGACCAACCCTGACTGCAGTTTCCTTGCATGTTTTTCTGTAAATATACCTCTGAATGCTTGGCTTCATCCCGACCCCACCTCTCCACCTCCCCCCCCCCCCCCCCTCCCCCCCGCCGACCCCCAGACTGATTGTAGGGAAGGAGGGAGAGGAAAGCTGAAAAAGGGGAAAGGTGGGACAAAACGTGGCAGGCAATAGGTACAGAGTCATGGGATTGTTCTGATAATCAGATGGTTGGAACAAAGGATAGAGATAAGAACAGAAGGTGTGAGACAGGTTTAAATAATTTGAAGAGTTGTAGATTGTGAAGCCAGAGGGAGGAAAGTGCCGGGATACATCAGAAAACTAACCAGTTTCTTTAACCAATTTGATGATGTTCCAACAACAGTTGATGATTGTCTCTGTATGCATTCTTGGGAACAACCGCATGATCAATTCTGCACCTCACTGCCCTCTACCAATAAAGCTTCTTGATGACACCTTGGAATGTAAAGTATTTTCCATGTCTTGGGACCCACTTCTTGGCAATATAAGCACCAATGATAAAATTCACTATCACCTTCAATGTTTCAGTGCTTCAGTCTTCAAATACCATAGCCTACACCTTGCACTAAATGATATTCCCTTATATACCTTCTTCTTCTTCTTCTTTCGTGTGGCGTGCACAGCCTAAAGTTGATGGACAACTAGTTCTATTTGATCTTCCGTTTGTGCACGTCGAGTTGATTGCATTAGTCGAAAGAATGAAGGTTGCAATTTTCCACCCCCCCTTATGTACATGTACACTGTGTATGGCTCGATTGTAATCATTAGAGCCAGGATTTTGCCATAAATGTCAGGTGCCTTTTCATGCATTTTTTTGATGATTTCAGGAAGATAATGCCCTTTCCCACGATTGAGTGCCTAAATCAGCCTTTTTTGGCGTTTTAACGTCACTTACAAGAAAATGTACACCACCGGTGCGAAACCTGGCTGTAAGTGGGTGTTAAGTGGTGATTGGAGATGGGTGCGTGGGGAAGGGTCCAGTCTTTTCAAACTGGAATCAAGCTGTGAGTAGGTGTGAAGTGTTGGTTGGGGTTACCAGGGTTAAGTTTCTGTTTATCGAAACTGCAGTAGAACTCATTCAGGTCGTTGGTCAGCTGACGATTGTCCAAGGAGTGGGGGGGTTTCCTCTTGTAGCTTGTGATTTCTTGCAAGCTCTTCCACACTGAACAAGAGTCGTTTGCTGAGAACTTGCTCCTCAACTTCTCAGAGTACCTTTCCTTGGCAGCTCTGATTTCTCTTCTCAGCTTGTACTTGGCCTGCCTGTAGAGGTCTGCATCCCCGCTCCTGTGGAATCTAACCCTGCAAGAGTCAAAATGCCTAAAGTCAAGTCAACGCCTTGTAGAAAAACTAAACGATTTGGTGAGAGTGTACGGGAGTGATATATTCTCCACAGATGACTGTGTACTGTTTTGCAATGCATCTGAGAAAGCAGTGAATCATGAGAAAAAATATTTTATCTCCATGCATGTACAGACAGCTAAACGCAAGTTGGCAGCAGAGAAACAGAAGGTAGGAAATACGCAAGCTTGTCTTTTCACAACATTTACAGCTGGCTCCAATTGCAAATCTGAGTTTTTAATGATCTGTGCAACGCATTCATTGATGCTGGAATTCCACTGTGGAAATTGGAAAACAAATCTCTCAGAGGTTCTTTAGGGAAATACACAGAGGAACATATACTGAGCAAGTCATCATTACGGAAAAATTATGTTGACAGCAACTTCAACATTGTTGTGCAGAAAATTAGAGATGAAGTTGCATGCAACAAAATATGGATCTCAATAGACGAGACAACCGATGCTGTGGGGAGATATGTTGCCAATGTGGTCATTGGTACACTGGAGGCAGGTCAACCATCAAAGGAATATTTCTTGACATCGGAAGTATTGGAGAAGTCAAAGAGCTCAACTAATGCTCAGTTGTTTCCATCTTCACTTGCTGTACTTTGTACTTAAAGTTCCTGGCGATGTAGGTGAAGACATACAAGGAAAATATGCGAGGGTGATTTTAGCTAACAAAGATCTTGAAGAAATACAAAACATAGCTAAAGTTCTCAAAGATAGTTGTAATGCACAAGATATCGACATGAATGTAGAGTTTGTAGCTTATTTCAGGTATGCACCAGTGACCTCAGCTGGGGTAGAAACAAGTTTTTCACAACTGTAGCATATTCTGTCAGACAGACGGCATAGTTTAACACCAGATACTTTGAAAAAATGCGGGTAATTGTGTGAAACCCGGCAACTTTGGTCATTTAATATAATATACCTTTATAATTATCATTTTTAACCATATTTTGGTGGTGGAAATAAATGCCTTTTTTGCCATTTTTGTCAATAAATGCCTTTTTCATGCCTTTAAAAAAAATTTATTATGCCTTTTTGCCTGCCTATTTCAGAGATTTCTAGCGCCTAAACATCCTGGCTCTAGTAATCATGTATTGTCTTTCCACTGGCTGGTTGGCACATAACAAAAGACCTTCACTGTACTTGGTACACGTGATAATGAACTAAATGAAACTAAACTGAACTTATTTGCAGAATGAGCACACCGCCTCACAAACTACTCGCCCCGTCATTTGAAGTCTGTGTTTTTCAAAATGTCCTCATCAGCCACCATATTAACCACATGTCTGGAGTCAATCCATCCTCATCCCGGAGCAACTGCCTCAGAAGGGTGCACTGTAAAAGTGCAACTGCCATGTTACACTGTTTGATCTATGGGAACGTGCAACGTACAAGCGGCAACAGAGTGGCACAGCGGTAGAGCTGCTGTCTCACACCACTAGTGACCCATGTTTGATCCTGACCTTGTGTGTGGAGTTTACACATTCTTGTTGTGACCGGGTGGGTTTTCTCAGGGTGCTCCAGTTTCCCCCCCGCCCCCACATTCCAAAGACGTGCAGGTTTGTAGGTTCATTCGCTTCTGTAAATTGTTCTTAGTGTGTGGGATTGGGTGATCGATGGTGGGCCAATGGGCCTGTTTCCACACTGTGTCTATAATATCTAATATTTAAATATATCTTGCAGCAGAAGAACATCAAGTACAGTTGCGTACAGTTTTGGTCTCCAAATCTGAGGAAAGACATCCTTGCCATAGAGGGGGTACAGAGAAGATTCACCAGACTGATTCCTGGGATCTTTCATATGAGGAAAGATTGGATAGACTCGGCTTGTACTCACTGGAATTTAGAAGATTGAGGGGGGATCTTATAGAAATTTACAAAATTCTTAAGGGGTTGGACAAGCTAGATGCTGGAAGATTGTTCCCGATGTTGGGGGAGTCCAGAACAAGGGGTCACAGTCTAAGGATAAGGGGGAATTCCTTTAGGACCGAAATGAGGAAAACATTCTTTACACAGAGAGTGGTGAGTCTCTGGAATTCTCTGCCACAGAAGGTAGTTGAGGCCAGTTCATTGGCTATATTTAAGAGGGCGTTAGATGTGGCACTTGTGGCTAAAGGGATCAGGGGGTATGGAGAGAAGGCAGGTACGGGATACTGAGTTGGATGATCACCCATGATCACATTGAATGGCGGTGCAGGCTCGAAGGGCCGAATGGCCTACTCCTGCACCTATTTTCTATGTTTCTATGTTTCTAAGTAGAAACTGACCAAACCCGGCAACCTCACCTTTGAAATTCTTGCTGTTTTTACAACATTCACAAACTGCATTCGGATTACCTATGGTGCTGTTTAATTCCAAAGGATGGTGGCACAGTAGTAGAGTCACTGCCTTACAGCGCCAGAGACCCGGGTTCAATCCTGACTGTGGCTGCTGTCTGTATGGAGTCGGTACTTTCTCCCTGTGACTGGGTGGGTTTGCCCCGGGTGTTCCTGTTTCCTCGCACACTTCAAAGATTTGCAGGTTTGTAGGTTAATTGGCTTCGGCAAAGATTGTAAATTGTCCCCACTGTGTAGGATAGTGCTAGTGTACGGGGGGTTGCTGGTTGGTGCAGACTTGGTGGGCCGAAGGGCCTGTTTCCACACTGTACCTCTAAACTAAACTGAACTAAAACAAACACATTGGCAGTTTCACAAGGACCTTCACAGGCATCTCGCCCACAGACAGAAACACCTTTGTCCACTGGTACCTGTTCCTGTATAAATAGTCCACAGGCAGTGCACACCCACAAAGTCGGCTTGGGGTTGAGTCAACAGGCCTCAGTTATATTTCTCCCCCAAAATCACATATTGCATCTTTTCCACAGACTATGGTACTACTCTGGACTGTTCAATCTTTTATGCTTCTCCATGTGGCTTGCCTTTGCATGGATACGTGGAAAAAAGGGTTATTAAGAAAAAGTGTGTCCTTCACAGATATGATGTGTGAAGGAATGTGTGTGGGGATTCCGAACTATCATTAATCTTTACGTTCTTGACTTACCTTTTTATTTTAAAGGGAGTACAATACCAGTCTTTGTTAGCTGCTGGCAACCCTCGGTGCAACAATATATCAACTGGTTATCTTTCTGTTGGCATTTAGGATTTTGTTCAACGTGGAGATTAAATGAACCAGCATTTAAATTAAAGCTTGTTTTCCAAACTTTTATAATTCATTACAAAGATGTGACATTTCTTTACCAAGGGTATTTCATAGCCGTATGGTGAGTGTCAGCATTCGATTGTTGAGTGACTGGACCTGGAACTGCAGTGGGTTGAAAGAGATCAAATTTTGGTTGAGTCCAGAGGTGTGTATTTAGGCATTAAGGTGCAGGTGGAAGTCTTACAGCAATGTTAAGTGAATGAGGGGCAAGCAGTGGGAACACAAGAGAGAGAGTGAGAGAGAGAAAGAGAAAGAGAGAGGGGGGCCCCAGTGGGGGTCCTTCTATAAGGGAGTCGTACCCCTTTATATTGGGGACCTGGGGTGGAGAGTGCTGCATGGAGCGGTGGTTTGTAATAAACTTTTGAGTCGGTTCACGGGCTCGTCTGCCGCATGTATTTTCTGCGGAGAGGAGGAGACCGTATTCCATGTGTATATGGAGTGTGTGAGGTTACTGCCCCTGTACCAATATCTGAAGGGGCTGTTCCTCAAGTTCTGGCTGCATTTTAGCCCCACAATCCTGGTGTTTGGATACAAGGCAGGGAGTGGGGAGAGCCGAGTGTGGGGGGGGGACTTACCTGTCGGTTTGCTCCTCGGCCTGGCCAAGATGGCCATTCATGGGTCCAGGCAGCGGGCGGTCGACGGTCAGGCGAGAGTCGGCTGCCTGCCCCTCTTTTGGGCCTACGTCCGTGCACGTGTGTCCCTGGAGAGGGAACACGCGGTGTTCACGGGGACTTTGGAGGCCTTCCGTCAGCGCTGGTCACCGCGTGGGGTTGAGGCGATTATAAATGAATGTACTGTTGTACTACAATGATCTGTTCGTTATAGTGTGATTTTTGATTGTGTTTTGATGTATTGTATTTTATGATTTGTGTTGAATAAAGTTTTTGAAATGAAAAAAAAAAAAAAGAGAGAGGGGGAGAGGGGGACAGGGAGAGAGGGAGGGGGGAGGGGAAGAGAGGGGGAGAGAGAGAGAGAGATGGAGGGAGAGAGGGGAGAGGGAGTGAGGGGGGAGAGAGAGATGGGGAGGGGGAGGGGGACAGGGAGGGGGAGAGAGAGACACACAGACACAGACAGATGGAGGGAGGGAGACGGAGGGAGGGAGTGTATGTGAAAGGGAGAGAGAGCAAGCGGCAGAATATATAGATAACGGTGGGAAGCACAGAACAAAGAAACACAGTGAAGACAGGGCGCGTGATCATCTGGTCAATATCGATGTGAGAAAGTGGAGTGGTGCCGACACGGCCCGGTGAGCTGACCCTGGACACAGAACAGGCAGATAAGGATGTTTGGAGAACTGCCATCCTGTGACAGGGACTGCCTGATGAATTGCAACTCATGAACAGGCACCGTTATAATTAAAGAACTCTCTGGCCTGATAACAAAACAGATGTGTCTAGTTTACTCCATCCAGGAATGTCGCTCGTGAAGGATGCAAAACCTTGGTGGAGGCCCAGGTCTAAGTTAAAGATTATGTGTCTTCTTCACTCAGTGCTTGAATGAATGACTTCAGAGTAGTGAAGGTCCCAGGCCGGGGTAAGAACAAAGAAAGCTTTCACAAGATTGGAAGATCAATCATGTAAAAGAAGGGCTGTCGGAGACATTGAGAGTGACAACTGGCGGCAAAGTGGTGCAGCGGTAGAGTTGCTGCCTTACAGCGCCAGAGACCCGGGTTTGATCCTGAGTACAGGCGCTGTCGGTACAGAGTTTGCACATTCTGGCTGTGACCACGTGGGTTTTGTCCGGTTGCTCTGTTCAAAGTAACATTAGCCAATTTGCAGATTCAAAGTAACATTAGCAAATTTGCAAATTTCAAAGTAACATCAGCAAATTTGGAGATGACACAAAGCTGGGTGGCAGTGTGAACTGTGAGGAGGATGCTATGAGAATGCAGGGTGACGTGGACAAGTTGGGGGAGTGGTCAGATGCATGGCAGATTAGGTTTAATGCGGATAAATGTGAGGTTATCCACTTTGGTAGCAAAAACAGGAAGGCAGATTACTATCTAAATGGCGTCAAGTTGGGAAAAGGGGAAGTACAACGGGATCTGCGGGTCCTTGTACATCAGTCTATGACAATAAGCATGCAGGTACAGCAGGCAGTGAAGAAAGCGAATGGCATGTTGGCCTTTACAGCAAGAAGAATCGAATATAGGGGCAAAGAGGTTCTTCTGCAGTTGTACAGTGCCCTAGTGAGACCACACCTGGAGTATTGTGTGCAGTTTTGGTCCCCTAATTTGAGGAAGGACATTCTTGCTATTGCAGGAGTGCAGCGTAGGTTTACAAGGTTAATTCCCGGGATGGCGGGACTGTCATATGCTGAGCGAATGGAACGGCTGGGCTTGTACACTCTGGAGTTGAGAAGGATGAGAGGGAATCTCATTGAAACATATAAGATTATTAGGGGCTCTGACACGCTAGAGGCAGGAAACATGTTCCCGATGTTGGGGAAGTCCAGAACCAGGGGCCACAGTTTCAGAATAAGGAATAAGCCATTTAGAACAGAGACGAGGAGACACTTTTTCACGCAGAGAGTTGTGAGTCTGTGGAATTCTCTGCCTCAGAGGGTGATGGGGGCCGGTTCTCTGGATACTTTCAAGATAGAGCTAGATAGGGCTCTTAGAGATAGCGGAGTCAGGGGATATGGGGAGAAGGCAGGAACGGGGTACTGATTGGGGATGATCAGCCATGATCACATTGAATGGTGGTGCTGGATCGAAGGGCCAAATGACCTACTGCTGCACCTATTGTCTATCTATTGTCTATTCCCCCCAAATTGCAAAGACAGGTTTGTAGGTTAATTGGTAAAATGATAATTTATAAATTGTCCCCCATGTGCGTAAGATAGTGTCGGTGGACGGGGTGATCGCTGGTCGGTGCGGACTAAGTGGGCCAAAGGGCCTGTTTCCACACTGTATCTCAAGTCCAGAGTCCCGAGTCTAAACCCTGGAATTATCCATAGCAGAAGGAAGATCCTAAGTTTGGACCTCAGATAAGACGTCATGGCTATCTGGTACCATTGTGGCAGATATTTGGATTATTAGGGCGGTGTCTCGGTTCACTCTCAGTGACCAGATATCATCTTCAGTTCTACTTCAGTTGTATAGGGTCTTGGTGAGGCCACACCTGGAGTATTGCGTACAGTTCTGGTCTCCAAATCTGAGGAAGGACATTATTGCCATAGAGGGAGTGCAGCGAAGGTTCACCAGACTGATTTCTGGGATGTCAGGACTGTCTTATGAACAAAGACTGCATAGACTCGGTTTATACTCTCTAGAATTTAGGAGATTGAGAGGGGATCTTATAGAAACTTACAAGATTCTTAAGGGGTTGGACAGGCTAGATGCAGGAAGATTGTTCCCGATGTTGGGGACGTCCAGGACAAGGGGTCACAGCTTAAGGATAAGGGGGAAATCCTTTAGGACCGAGATGACAAGTTTTTTTTCACACAGAGAGTGGTGGGTCTCTGGAATTCTCTGCCACAGAGGGTAGTTGAGGCCAGTTCATTGGATATATTTAAGAGGGAGTTAGATGTGGCCCTTGTGGCTAAGGGGATCAGAGGGTATGGAGAGAAGGCAGGTACGGGATACTGAGTTGGATGATCAGCCATGATCATATTGAATGGCGGTGCAGGCTCGAAGGGCCGAATGGCCTACTCCTGCACCTAATTTCTATGTTTCTATGTTTCTATCTTCTATTCACTTTTCTCTCGTTTTACTTCCATATTAATCACATCCTTTCACAACTGTCTGCGTATTATGGAAGCAATTGGTTCACCACTGCCGGAGATGCAAGCTTGTAACAGTCTCCCATTGCCTAACAAATTTAGTCACATTCCTCAATTTTTTATAATCCACGTACTTTAGCTTCCTCTTCCTTTTCTAATTTCCCACCTTTTGCAAATACTTTTTTATCACTCAAAATCCTCAAGGTGTTTTTTCCATATTTGAGGGCATTTGTTATTTTGATCTCATTGGAGTCATTACATCTGTAGTGCTCCTGATTTGCAGGCATTTACATTTCATCTGGCACAGAGTCCAGAAATAAATATTGTATACGTTACTGTGCAGCAAAGATGTCACCCTTTCCAGCCCGTTTCACTTTTGCAATATGAACAAGCCTGAATTTAGCATGAGGACTGGAAGATGGCATCTCTCTCGGCTCTGCTTCATAGTCACCCAAGTCTTTTGAGGTCAAGATTTTGCAACAGGTCTTGACTCAGAGTCAGGATGCCACTCCCGCAGCTAGCAATATCTGGGAGTGCCAATTTCAGCCAGCTGCATCCTACATTGTACTTGAGAGGATGTGGAGAGGATGTTTCCACCAGTGGGAGAGTCTAGGACTAGAGGTCATAGACTCAGAATTTCATTTCGGAGTCACGTGAGTGACTTCGTGAAGAACCCGCCAGCACGCATGCGCGACATATCGTCGACGCGCGTGCGACCGACGGGCAGGGAGGAGCGTTGCTCCTCCACTGCTGGGACCTGCAGGTAAGTGGAAAACTAACCCGCCGTCCGTTTTTTCTTACAGGGACTCTGTTTTCAGAGTACTCCAGGCCGCTTCAACACTGACTGCGGACCGCAGAATGCGGGCAGTCAGCGGCGGCTCTAATACATGGAGTCGGGAGAGCCCGTTGACCCAGGTAGGTCCGGGTTCACACTCGCCGGCGGAGGACGGCAGAGGCAGCCGACTCTACGCCGCAGCCCGCAGGTCGCGGGCTGGCGGCATTTATAAGTAAGTATAAGCCTGATTTTACACCACAGCCCGCAAGGATTCTGCGGGCTGTCGGCATTTTTAAAGAAGTATGGGCTTGCAGACTCGCCGTGTGCAGTAGCAACGGCAGAGCATAAGACCGATTTTACACCGCAGCCCGCAAGGATACTGCGGGCTGTCGGCAGTTATTTTTAACTAGGGGCTTGCAGACTCGCCGTGTGCAATAAGCAACGGCAGAGCACAGCCCGATTTTACACCGCAGCCGCAAGGATACTGCGGGCTGTCGGCAGTTATTTTTAACTAGGGGCTTGCAGGCTCGCCATTTGCAGTTAGCAATGGCAGAGCAGCAGCCCGACTTACACCGCAGCCCACACGATACTGCGGGCTGTCGGCATTTACTAAGAGTAAGGGGTTAGCCCCAACTCAACTCTATACAGCCTGCATTATCCCAGTGCTGTAATTTAGAGGGTATGGAGTTGCAGCCATTATCATGTTGTCTCTAAGCCCAACTTATTTTTACAATGGGGCAACTTGTTGACCCTGTGACGGGCTCAACACTCACCATTGCTCAACAATGGCAGAACGACAGCTCACCACCAGCCTTTCATAAGGGCCACTCAGGTGAGTACAGGCAACCTTGAGCTGGTTGTCCCTGCTGTTTTGAATGTGTTTTCTCCAACAGGGACATGGATAATGAGGAGTACAGGCCGCAGGACTTCCGAAAGGAATCGCCGGCCATTATTCCCGGAGCTCTCTACAACGACAGCACCCGCTAGACGGGCCGGGAAAAAGGCGCAAAAGTCGGGGAGCCCTGTGATTACAGGACCCGACCCACCGACACAGCTGTGTACAAGCGGGGTACCCGCAGAGCAGGAAGTCGGTATGGCGCCGGAGCAGGTAGACCCTGACTCCATTTTTTCACTATCTCCAACAGGGAGAGAATCATTGGCTGATATGAGCAAACGGGTTTCACGTGCTGCAGCACGGCCCTTCTCCCCGAGCCCTCGTGAAAGAGCCAGGGATAGAGCTCAATAACAAAGCCCTTTTAGGGCAGGAATTTCACCAGAGACCGCTAGATTGCGGACTGGTGGTTTACCGAGACCCGAGTCCACTGGCAGACCAGGGAGGGCCAGTGTTGACTCACCACCTAATTGGACCAGGGGATTCATACAGGTGGAGTCTCGCCACGGTCACTGCATCCCCCTATAGGGGCAGGACGGGACCGTACGCCGCCTGAGTCCAGGAGTAGGACAGGTGGCAAGCCCGCGCGGATGTCGGGTCGCCACGCCGCAGGCGTCAGGTGCCGACTTCACACCGCATATGCCCTTTGAGGCAGTCGGGCCTAGCTCATCCAAGGAGGCGTATGAGCAGATCCGCGCGGGAGTCGTACAGCTTCGCTGAGGCGGCTGGCAGCGATTTTTGTCACGGCACCGAGATTACCTCGATGAGGTACGGGCCGATGATAGGAGCCTCAGGAGTTCCTTCAGGCATGAGGGCTCTGACCTCCCATTTACGCACCATGAAGGGCGCATCGAACGGATGGAGAGGATGATGGAACGGATCCTGCAGCAAAATCAACTGCAGGAAATGTCCAGTTCCGGGAACTTTTGGATATATCCCCACCGTCAATTGGTAGCATGAGGCAGCCAGGAGAAGAGGATATCTTGGCACACGAACCAGTGGCAACTGAGGTTCCTCAGGTAAGTACTTTTGGACATGGCAGCCAAGTTTGCGTTGCCCGAATCATCGGGACAACCTCTCAAAACTAAACTGGCCGCTACCAACCACCAGCTACAGGATCAGGTCCTTGCGGAGGCCATGAATGGGTGCAAGGCACCGAGTAATTGTAACTCACTCAATGTACCTATTGTAAACATGCCTATTTGGAGCAATATAAGCCCGGGCATAAGAGCACAGGAAGTAAGAATTACAGATAATCCTAAAACTGCTCACATCTGGGATTACCGCTTTTGCGACGTCGGTGGACGGGATGGACTTGAACACCGAACAGGAGGATGCTCTTGAATTATTATGTAACACGCAATACGAAATAAATGCGTTTCGAAAAAGTGCCATCAAGCTCACGCTAAATCCCAAATTTGCGGGGCTATGCAGAGCATCTCCAACACCACCATCCAGACAACTATTCGGGGAAGACCTTCTGAAGCAGGTCAAGGATTTAGACGACCATGCCAAGACAGTGGGTCTTATGAGGTCGCACACCTTGACCAGACAAACGGCCAGGAAAACTCCATATTCCAGGCCACGGGGTCAAACCGGAAGGCCAGCAAGGACCTACATACCGGCGCCTCCAGATGTGAGTCAACGCCCACCATGCCTGGAGCTGCCCGCAACGTCGGCAGCACCCGCTCTGCGGGTCGGGATAAAAACGCGGAAATCAGGGGAGCCCTGCGCAGTCAGGACCTGATTCTCCACCACGACTGAACATGGTGCCATAAGTGGTAACCGCACAGGAGCAGGGTAGGTAAGACCCTGACTCCCTACCTCTGTCACTTAACCATAGCGACAGTGGAGCAAAGGTGCGTAACGTGTTATTCTTGGCACGTTCTCTCTCCCCAAATATGCAGGTCACCAGAGAGAGGACCAGGGGAAGTATTGCACAGCAGTCGGTAAACCCGCCATAGAGCCGGGGTCGACTTCCACTGGAGCAGGCCACCAGATCGTGGACCAGGGAAGGATTGAGGCCTGGGTCTGGAGGACCACATGTGCGGCCGGGCCAGACTCAGCACCGAGGGAGCCTGCCTGGTTGCAGGTCAGTGTAGTCTCATCTCGGTCACCGCACCCCCTTTAGTGGCAGGACGTGACCGAACGACGGTTTGTCCCATAGGAGGACACAGACTCAGCACCGAGGGAGCCTGCCTGGTTGCAGGTCGGTGTAGTCTCATCTCGGTCATCGCACTCCCTTGTAGTGGAGGACGTGACCGAACGTCGCCTTTGGAGGACAGGCGGCAAGCCCGCGCGGACGTCGGGGTACCACGCTTCGGCGGCCGGGACCGACTCACCACCGCTATCATGTCTTATCAGACCAGCGGGCCGCCTCCGTCCGGTAGACGGCGGAGCAGCGGCAGGTCCGCGCGGGAGTCGCTTAGCCACGCAGGAGCGGCAGGCAGCGACATCCTGTCTTGCACCCTTGGAATCACCTCGACGAGGTGTGGGGCAATGACAGAAGCCTCAGAGATTCTCCAGAACCTGAGGAAGTCGACTTATTGTCCGCAGATGCGGCAGTGGTCGCATGGCTCGGATAGAGCGCATGATGGAGCGTATAATAGAGCACAGTCTCTACAGCTGGACCAGATGTCCGCCAGTTCTGGAGGAACCTGTAGTACCTGAGGAAACCCAGGAGAAACTGCAGAATGTGGTCTCCAAGTGTGGCGATGGACGAGTTGTCGCTACATTGGGGGGAAATGGATTCTATGCTTTCCCCATCCTGCCTCATCAGACAGGTGTTGCAGAAAATGTTTCCAGGTCTGGAATATACAGGACCATGGACGTCATATAGATCGTGCAGAGAAAGTCCACTGGGAAGCACTACCTCACCTACACAGGATATGAGAGGATTTTGTAGTCGGACCAAGACGACCTACATATCTGCTACGATCTCCAAATGTGCTCATTATGATGAGCCCTCAGTTACAGTGCTGCATACAGTGCCAGTAGTGCACTGTCATCCTAGCTCAACATTGGAGTGGGATCTCACCAGCTGGTATCCAAACTACGAGGGATATGTTCTATCCATCCCTTCCCGACCACGATATAATATCTGAGAGATTAGGGTGGTGTTGACCTTACTCAGAAGGTGGTCGCTGATCACGGAGGTACCACTGGACTTACTCACCTTCAAAAGTGGTGATGGCAATAGCACTGAATACAGCACAACGGGTCCAGACTCTACAGGAATTAAACCTGGATAGAATGATCGACCCATAATAATGTAACTTCTTTATGAAAGAGTTACTTAAACTATACAGACCTGCGACTACAGGTGTGGAAATGGGATCTGTTGTCACCCATGGAAACCCACGTCACAGAATGACGGTGCAGACTATCTCCAGATGGCTTAAGGTGGTATTCGATGCAGCAGGTAAGACACTAAACATTTGAAATGTCATTCTACCAAGGCTGCATCCACATCAGGAACGAGGACCATGGAGGTGTTCATGGAGCATGTCCTCACGATAGCGGGCTGGGCCAATGAAACTACATTTCAGTGGTTTCATAACTAACCTGTGGCCTTTTCCCGCAACGTTACGCACGTTAAGTGCTGTCCCTAAACGTTTGTCCCCGAGTTCAGGGGTTTATTGTTGTACTAACAATAATGTTATTATTTTTCAGCTTGTTCAAGTCTGAAATACGTTAACATACTTCCTCCATCAGTATTACGGCAGTGTGTGAGCATGGACGTGGTCCAGGGCGTGTAATCACAGAGCTTTGAAGTCTTCACGAAGTCACTCACGTGACTCCGAAATGAAATAGTAAGATTAAACGAGAACTTACCAGTTTGAAGTTTGATCTTTATTTTATGAGGAGTTGCGATGAGGGATTTCGTGCCCTCCGCTCCCAACCCTCGATCATAAAGTCAACTGGTAACTAGAGTCTCTTCAATCTTACTATAACAAGTCATTTCTTTGGTTTGTTGGTTCTGTGATTCCACACCGCTGCTTTGAAGAGATGTCGCGCATGCGTGCTGGCGGGTTCTTCACGAAATCCCTCATCGCAACTCCTCATAAAATAAAGATCAAACTTCAAACTGGTAAGTTCTCGTTTAATCTTACTATTAAAGGACATTCTTTTAGGAAGGAGATGATGAGACATTTCTTTAGTCAGAGGGTGGTGAGTCTGTGGAATTCTTTGCCACAGAAGGCTGTGGAGGCCAAGTCAGTGGATATTTTTAAGGCAGAGATAAATAGATTCTTGATTAGTACAGGTGTCAGAGGTTATGGGGAGAAGGCAGGAGAATGGGGTTAGGAGGGAGAGATAGATCAGCCATGATTGACTGGCGGAGTAGACTTGATAGGCCGAATGGCCTAATTCTACTCCCATTCCTTATGACCTTATGACCTTATGACTGAAGGTTTACCAGAGTGATTGTTAGAAGGCGCGATAGATTATGGAAGTGAGACTACATTGCTTCAGCTCATATTCACTGGGATTGAAAAATATGCAATGGGATTTAAAGCATCGTACAGTTCAGGCCCTTTGGCCACAATGTCTGTGCTGCACATAATGCCAGGTTAAACTAATCTAATCTGCCTGCACTTGATCCATATCCCTCCATTCCCTGCATATTTATGTGCCTATCTAAAATACTTAAATGCCAGTTTCAATAGTACTTGTCATTGTACTGAGGTGAAATGGAAATTCCTGTTTTGCATTAAAACTATAACTGTAGATAAGCACATTCGTAGTTAAGTACAAGTATTATATTTGCTTCCACCATCACCCTTGGCAGCGTGTTCCAGGCACCCACAACTCGTTGTGTAAAATAAAACTTGTCCTGCATATTGAAAATGCTGCCTCTTTCATTTTAAAACTATGCCCTCGAGTCTTTGACATTTCCACCGAAACCTGTCAGATTCTAACAGGGCTGGACTGATTGGATGCAGAGAGGATGTTGCCAATGGCTGGGGAGTCCAGCGCTCTGAGCCTCAGGATAAAGATATTCCATTTCAACCGGAAGATCAGAAGAGAATTCTTAACAAACAGTGGAGAACCTGTGGAATTATCTACCACGTAAGTCAGTGGCGGTCAGGTCAAGAGAATTACTAATGTTTAATTGTCATATGTATCGACAACGGAACAATTAAATTCTTACTTGCAGCAGCGTAATAAACTCGCAAAAACAACAGAAATAGATAATAGACAATAAACAAAAAAATACAAATTAATAGCCCATTTAATAACACTTGTGAAAAATAAAAGCAAAGTCCTTAGTGCAACCAAAGAGAGGGCATGGTTCATAGTTGAGTTTAATGTTGTGTAGTTTTCAAGAGGCTAAAAAAAGTCAAAATAACGGACACGCTGCTGGCAGGGCAGCCGTCTTGCAGCGCCCCCACCTTTTGACAATTGACTATTGTATTTCTATCTGATTGCCTGGAAGTCAACATAAATCATATTGCAAGATATTTTCCGTCGACTGATTTCTGACGCATGAATAAAAATTGCAGTTAGGAATTTTATACATGGCCTACACATTAAATATTCACTAGGCCCTCACTCGTGAAATGATAGCTCTTTAATGGTCAATGACCGGTCACCGTGCCCTTGGTTACCAGATAATGAAGGTTCCTGGTGTGACCCCGAAATACGTCATCCACTTCCCATATCTTTGGAGCCACTGCTCGGCAAAGGCAGATATCAATGATGCAAGTCACCAGTGGCTTGAATGTGCCAGTCACAGCCTTTGATTGAATGAGGATTCAAGTTTCTGAACATTTAGAGCTCAGATTTGGCACAAAACCAATCATCAACCAGACAAGAGTAGACTTTGATTTCTTTTTGTGCATGTGGGACCTGGGCTGCCTCCAGCTGGCATCTCAAGGTGCTGGAGATACACCACCAACCCTGTCTCAGTAACATCTTCCAAATTCATGGAAAAGATGAGGGAATCAATGTAATCATCTCCTCGGGTTACATTCCCACCTTTGACATCCTAGTTAAGCCCATGACTGCTCTGTTGGGCAGGCCACGTCATTTGCATGCACGACACCAGACTCCTGAAATATTTTGAGCTCGATCATGGGAAGAGATGACCAGGCAAGCAGTGAGAAATATTCAAGGATGTGCTCAAAGCCTCACTGGAGAAATGCAACATTCCTGCTGATTTTAGTTTAGTTTAGAGATACAGTGCGGAAACAGGCCCTTCGGCCCATTAAGTCTGTGCCGACCAGCGATTCCCGCACCGTAACGCTATCTTATACACACTAGGGGCAATTTTACAATTTTTACCAAACCAATTAATCTACAAACCTGTATATCTTTGGAGTGCGGGAGAGAACCGGAGATGCCAGAGAAAACCCATGCAGGTCACGGGGAGAACGTACAAACTCCGTACAGACAGCAACCGTAGTCAGGATGGAACCCGAGTGTCTGGCGCTGTAACGCAGCAACACTACTGCAGCGGGACCGTACTGCCCAAAGTATCAAGACTTCTAAGAATCAAATGATTAATTCTAAGAATGAAGAAAGGCTCCAAAAACCTCTAAGAATCCCTGGCTCAAGATTGCTCAAAATCGGAAAGGTACATTTGAGTGGTATTTAGAAAGTTGGCCATGTATAGGCAGCGTGCAGAGACCCTGAGTGAGTGTTGGAAGGAGAGCACCAACTTCCAAACTACCCAAGATAGCCACAATGTGGCGGAGTAACTCAGCGGGTCAGGCAGCATCTCTGGAAAAAATGGATAGGTGATGTTTTGGGTCAGACTTTGGGTCACTCCATCAGCCTCCTTCCCCACCCATGGAAGTGTCTGTTGTTTCCCACATTGACCTTATCAGCCACCTCAGATCTCACAAAAGCAGAGGGGCAAGAAGTCATCATCGATCCCAAAGGATTACCTAAGAAATTGAATGGCATGTCACCATAGCTGTTCCAAGAGGAACTGCCAGTGTTCACTGGAACACCAAGTGCTGGAGTCAGTCAGCATCTCTGGATAGGTGACATTTAGTGTCAAGCATTTCTTCAGTTTGAAGAAGTCTCAATCTAAACATCACCTAAGCATGTCCTCCAGAGATGCTGCCTATTCTGCCGAGTTACTCGAGCACTTTGTGTTATCTTTTCAGTCATTGAAATTGAATTCCCACGCATCTGCCTGTATAATGTAAATCGCAAAGGACTTGGGGTTAAAATCAGGAGACCAATAAGTTAGTTCCCTCCAACAATCGAGTCCACTTAGATACCAGCACCCAGCCTTGCTGAGATTCCTTGGAATTATGATGGGAAAGTATCTCTCTGATTTTGAACTAGGTCATAAGCCTAGTTCAAGACTCGGAACTCTGAACATTAATATCCCTCCATCTGTTATTTGCACTTTATTAATTTATTAAGTCATGGTTGTATTTATGTATAGAATTGTAGTCAATGCCTTTTATGTTCTGTTGTGCTATGCAAAGAAAGATTTTCATTGTCCTGTCAGGGACACATGACAATAAACTCTTTTGACTTTGAAGCCAGTGACATCCAGGGGATTTGTAAAACAAAATGTTAGGATCGCTTTGAAGATTAAGTACCATATATCAATCAGGAATGATTGAGTTTAATTGTCTGTATAACTCGTTAACACCTAGCCCAGGGCAAACAATGGACCGTTTCCTTCATCATCGTTACTTTCTTGCATATCTCTCATTTATTTGTTCTATATCTCTCTTTCTCAACGTCTACATCTCTCGTCTCCCTCTCCCCTGACAGTCTGAACAAGGGTCTCGACCCGAAACGTCACCTATTCCTTCTCTCCAGAGATGCTACCTGAGCCACTGAGTTACTCCGGCTTTTTGTGTCTCTTTTCAGAATGATTATCTCAAATCAAATCAAATCAAACAAACTTTATTGTCATTTAGAAATACATCAATATTTGCAATTCCAAACGAAATTCCGTTACATTTGGCTCCCCGTGCAACACAATAATAAACAGAAGGATAAAATGGATAAAAGGATAAAATAGCCAATGGTGGCAGCCCATTACATGGCCTTCAGGAGTCTGATGGCTCGTGGGAAGAAACTGTTGCAAATCCTTGATGTTCTGCTCCTTATGCTACGATATCTTTTGCCCGAGGGCAGCAGAGTGAACATAGTCTGCTGTCCACAGTGTTTGGAATTGCTGAACAGCATGTGGAAAAGGGACGATTGGCCTGATACCAGTGTAGAAAATTCTTTAAAAGAACAACATAACAACAAAGGCCCATCGAGTCTACTCCGCCATTCAGTCACGGCTGATCTGAATACTGGATAGACTCGGCTTGTACTCGCTAGAATATAGAAGATTGAGGGGGGAATCTTATAAACTTACAAAATTCTTAAGGGGTTGGACAGGCTAGATGCAGGAAGATTGTTCCCGATGTTGGGGATGTCCAGGACAAGGGGTCACAGTTTAAGGATAAGGGGGAAATCTTTTAGCACCGAGATGAGAAAAGCATTTTTCACACAGAGAGTGGTGGTCTCTGGAATTCGCTGCCGCAGAAGGTAGTTGAGGCCAGTTCATTGGCTATATTTAAGAGGGAGTTAGATGTGGCCCTTGTGGCTAAAGGGATCAGGGGGTATGGAGAGAAGGCAGGCACAGGATACTGAGTTGGATGATCAGCCGTGATCATATTAAATGGCGGTGCAGGCTCGAAGGGCCGAATGGCCTACTCCTGCACCTATTTTCTATGTTTCTATGTTTCTATGATCTCTGCCTCTTAATCCCATTTTCCTGCCTGCTCCCCATAACCCTTGACATCCGTTCTAATCAACAATTTGTCTATCCCAGCATGCTGAAAATTTTTCCTCGACCTAACAGAGGCCACGAGCATGCGGGAACTTGTCTCGAGCATGAAGGAGAGTTACAGTGGCCTCCTAGGACCACATGTCGACCATGCTGCGAGTTTGTGACGAGCACAAACTCTTCTAAACTCACAAATTAGGTCGCCATAGTGGGACAACCCCCTTGAGCTTTGTCTTCTTGAGACAAGGAGTCAGTGAGTGTTAAAGAAGGGGAGTGTTAAAGTCAGTGAGTGGTGTTTACAAATTGTTCTTACAACTGCAAGTCTGGTGAATGTATCATGGACTACGCCGCCACCTTGTGGTTGGAATAAAGTAAGCAGCACAAACAGACCAGTGACAGGGCCCAAGAATTCCACCTTCCATCAGTGAGTGAAAGAACGGTGCTGTTTTGGTAAACGTAGCTTTGATTGGAGTAGAGCAAAATTGCAGAAACAAGGAAGTGCTGATGGCTGTTTCCAAAAAAAACACAGAGTTGGAGTAACTCAGTGGGTCAGGCAGCATCTCTGAAGAACATGGGCAGGTGACGTTTTGGGTCGGGACCCTTCTTCAGACTGATTGTTAGGGGGGGAGTGAAGGGAAGAAAGCTGGAAGAGAGGAGAGGTGGGACAAAGCCTGGCAGGCAATAGGTTGATACACGCGTGGAAGGTTTTTTGATGGGCAGATGGTTGGACAAGGGCCAGAGGTGGAAAGACAAAAGGTGTAAGACAAAAGGATTGAACAGTTGCGAACTGTGAAACTAGAGAAAGGAATGTAGGTGGAAGGGGATGTGGAGGAGCGAGGTAGGTTTGGTTTAGTTTAGAGATACAGCGTGGAAACAGGCTGGACCAAGCGTGGACCAACAATCCATGCACATTAACACTACCCCACACATGTTGAGGACAATTCACATTTATACCAAGCCTATTAAGCTAAAAACCTGTACGTCTTTGGAGTGTGGGAGGAAACCGAAGATCTCGGAGAAAACCCACAGGGTCACGGGGAGAACGTACAAACTCCATGCAGACAGCATCCGTAGTCGGAATTGAACCCGGGTCTCTGGCGCTGCAAGCCCTGTAAGGCAGCAACGCTACCACTGCGCCACCAGGTGTGAGTCAAGTTGGGGCACAGGGGAGAGGGGGTGCGGGGTGGGGAACAAATGGGTGGGGGGAAATGTTAGAGTGGGGGAGATTTGGTAGTTACCTAAAATTGGAGAATTTATTGTTCATACCACTGGGCCTATAAGCTACCAAACTGAAATGTAAGGTGCTTTCCTCCAGTTTGTGTGTGGCCTCACTCTGTAAATGGAAGAGGCTCAGGGCAGAAGCTTCAAGGAGCCGACAATGCAAGCTCATGACGACCTCCTGAGAGTACATCTGTACGAGGCAAGTGGAGAGCCAGGCTTCCAGCAGCCACAGGGGCAGCAGGGGCGGTGCTGGGATGGAGGCAGATTCAAATTCATTAGTTTAGTGAATTTATTTTCCAACTAGTTATATAGTTCCTCAGCATCCATATCAGCAGGAATCTCAGCTGGTCTCTTTGTAGTGAAGCGGTTTTCAAGAAAGCCGATCGGTGTATTTACTCTTCATCAGCCTGAAGAAGACTATTCATGTTCTTCAGGATTGCCGCCTAACCTGCTCAGTTACTCCAGCACTTTGTGTCCTTTTTTGTGTTAACCATCATCTGCAGTTCTTTGCTTCCACATCAGTAACGCACAGAGAGTGAGCACAAGAAGAAGTCTGAAGAAGGCTCCTAACCCGAAACACCACCTACTTGTGTTCTCCAGAGATGTTGCCTGATCCCTGAGTTACTCCAGCACTTTGTGTCCCTTTTGAAATCTGTACGTCCTGGCGCTGTTCCAGAATCATGGCCCGAGGTGAACCCCGATGAACTCACTGGCAGTGTGCACTAACTGTTTATAATCGATAAGAGACAAGAGTCAAGATTGTAGTCTCAAGAGTTGAGAATGTTTTATTGTCACGTGAAGGAGAAAAGATGCAATAGGAATCTGAGGGGTAACTTTAACACATAAAGGGTGGTGGGTGTATGAAACAAGCTGCCAGAGGAGGTAGTTGAGGCTGGAACTGTCCCACGTACAAGAAACAGTTAGACAGGTACATGGATAGGACAGGTTTGGAGGGATATGGACCAAACGCAGGCAGGTGGGGCTAGTGTAGCTGGGATGTAGAAACATAGAAAATAGGTGCAGGAGTAGGCCATTCGCCCTTAGCGCCAGTGTAGATATTAGAAATTTGGATGCCTTGGGGACAGAATTATTGTCTATGAAAAAGAGCTGCTGATGACCTCATTTTGCAAACTGCTGGACCAGGCTCCACAATGTCTGGGGTTTTGCAGGATTTGCATGAAGTTTCTGCATCTGTAACCTTTTTGTTGACATTCTGTTCGGGGTGTTAAGTGCGTTTTGTTATTTTGCAGAGCAAGGATGCTGAATGCATGCATATGGTTGGTTGGGGAAGTTTTAGAATTATAGAATCATAGAAAATAGGTGCAGGAGTAGGCCATTCAGCCCTTCGAGCCTGCACCGCCATTCAATATGATCATGGCTGATCATCCAACCCAGTATCCTGTACCTGCCTTCTCTCCATACCCCCTGATCCCTTTAACCACAAGGGCCACATCTAACTCCCTCTTAAATGTAGGCAATGAACAGGCCTCAACTACCTTCTGTGGCAGAGAATTCCACAGACTCACCACTGTGTGAAAAATGATCTTCTCATCACGGTCCTAAACGACTTGCCCCTTATCCTTAATCTGTGACCCCTTGTTCTGAACATCCCGAACATTGGGAACAATCTTCCTGCATCTAGCCTGTCCAACCCCTTAAGAATTTTGTAAGTCTCTATACGATCCCCCCTTAATCTCCTAAATTCCAGCGAGTACAAGCCGAGTCTATCCAGTCTTTCGTCATATGGAAGTCCTGCCATCCCAGGAATCAGTCTGGTGAACCTTCTCTGTACTCTCTCTATGGCAAGAATGTCCTCAGATTAGGAGACCAAAACTGTGCGCAATACTCCAGGTGCGGCCTCACCAAGATCCTGTACAACTGCAGTAGAACCTCCCTGCTCTTGTACTCAAATCCTTTTGCTATGAATGCCAACATACCATTCGCTTTCTTCACAGCCTGCTGCACCTGTATGCCTACTTTCAATGACTGGTGTACCATGACACCCCGGTCTCGTTACATCTCCCCTTTTCATAATCGGCCACCATTCGGATAATAGTCTACCCTCCTGTTTTTGCCGCCAAAGTGTATAACCTTTATGTTCTTTAGTTTCACTCCATTACTCTACTGGAACGGAACAATGAAATGCTTACTTGCATCAGCACAACAAATTTGTAAACACTGTGCGTCAGAAAGAACTGCAGATGCTGGTTTAAATCGAAGGTAGGCACAACATGCTGGAGTAACTCGTCGGGTAAGGCAACATCTCTGGAGAGAAAGAATGGGAGCCCATGGCTGCCTCACCCGCTGAGTTACTCCGGCATTTTGTGTCTAAGTTTGTAAACACTATACTCAATAGATAATATAATGAACAAAAGATCAATAAATACGTCTGGACTTCAACCATTATGTTCAAACAACAGTTAACTATGTTTTTAAAACCAGCTGTTCTTCTTGGTACTGAAAATAAGGATTATTTATTACAACAGGCACCAAGCTAGTCTTCAAAGTCTCTGTGAAGGAAAAGTTTATCTTATCTTCTTCCTACATGACCTTGCAGATGCACAAGCGGAGGCCTCGTGATTTATTGGTGCTTCCAAATGAGCCCAAGTATTTTGCCAAGCAGGTAGTTATTTTTCTAAGCGAGCATGCTTGCCTGACATGTGGTGGGTGCAGTTAGAGGACAACTCCATTCCAGCTGAAAAGCCAGTTTAACCCTTAAGGGCCTGTCCCACCAGCATGCAATTCCATGCGGTGAGCGCGACCAAACCGGCAGTGGGGGCCGCGCGGAGGTCGGGTGATCCCTGTACAGGGCCCGTCCCAACAGCATGCGACTGCATGCAGCAAGCGCGACCAAACCGGCAGCAGGGGCCGCGCGGAAGTCGGGTGAGTTGGGCAACGCGGCGCAAAGTGAGGCGAACTTGGAGCGAGGTCTTAAAGGTAAGTTCGCCAGGACAGAGAGGGACACACAGAGAGGGGCACAGAGGCACACACAGAGAGGGCCACGGAGCCACACACAGAGAGGGGCACAGAGGCACCTACAGAGAGGGGCACAGAGGCACGACGTCGAGGCGGTGTGTAATGCGTCGAGGCGACTGCGAGCCGACAAGCCGTTGCCGCGCGGAATTTTTGAACACGGTCAGTTTTTCGGAGCCCCATGCGATGTCGGGACGAACTCCGCACAATTCCGCATGGCTCCGGTGATCGAAGTGGGACTGGCCCCGCGACGGCTCAAGCGACCACGTTACGTCGCGCTCATCACATGGAGTTGCATACTGGTCGGACAGGCCCTTTACATTACCGCTCTGCACTTTGTATTGTTCTAGTGCAAACCGTTACTTCGGAGTAACGTGAGTGACTACGTGAAGAAGAAGCCCCACCAGGCGCATGCGCGTCATTACGTCGACGCATGTCGCACTGACTAGCTGGAGAGCACAGCTCCACCAGCGGTAAGTAGAAACTTCGCAGGTAAGTGCGTTTTTACAAACTTTAATGCGAGTATTAAAGCTCCATAAGTCTGGCTCGTGAGTCAGTAGGAGTTAGTGGTCATGGAAAGCGCTGGTAGAAATTCTGTTCGCAGTAAGCGTGGGGCGCGCAGCGATGCAGTTCCATCTCAGCGATCGAGTACCGTAACGCCGGCTCCGATACCGGCGGCCGTTCCCCCAGTGATTGAACAGCCTCCAGCTGCTCCAGTGTCGCAGGGCACTGAGGCCACGGCAACAAGCAAGAAAGCAAAACGAAAGTCTGTCAGACCCGTTTTATCTGATGGGTCTGAGGAAGAAGAGGACTCCCTCCGGATCGAAAGAACATGTGGGGGAGACTAGAACAAATGGAGCAAATGCTCCACACCCTAATCAGCCAGGGGTCCAAGGCCCCAGTGATTCCCCAGACAACCTCTCAAAGAGATGGGAATCTTTCTCTCCAGCACCTTGTTTGGGTCTGGATGAGGTCTCCCTTGAGCAGGACTCGGGAGTGCCAGGGCAGGAGGAGTCTGACCCTGAAGCTTGTGTTCCTGCTTATGTGCACACACCAGAGCACAAGAGCCACGCTCCGGGTGTCTTCGCTATACCAGAAGGGACTGGTGAGGCTATGGATGACAATCTAGCTGCCAATGTGAATTACTTGGCTTCTCACCAGCTCCAGGAAACCATCATGACGGAAACAACAGCCCGATATAAAACACCCGTCGATTGTGCTTCACTCAGGGTGCCCACCGTAAACTCGGCAATATGGGCACCCATGAGTGCAACGATGCGAGGACAGGAAGTGCGCTTCCAGCGTGTCCTCAAGCTGGTGGCAGCATGCATAACTGCGTTCGGGAAGATGGTCAAGGGGTCACCGATGTCAAAAACCCAACAAGATATGCTAGCATTATTTTGCAATGCCTACTTTGAGGTGAACTGTATGAGGAAGATCGCCATTCGACCAACCTTAAACCCGAAGTTTGCAGGCCTGTGTAGGGCTAGCAACATTCAAGCACCGGATTACTTAATCGGCAAAGACCTCCCCAAGCAAATTAAGGACATTGACGAGGAGGCAAAGACAATTGGGCTTATAAAACCCTTCATCCCTGCTCCCAGAACGGCATATAAACAGCCAGGTTGGATACGGAGGGGGTCGGATCCCAGGGCAGGGCCCAGCAGAGGGAGGCCGATGGGGCGAAGATATTACTCACCAGTACAGCCCAACTACAACCCCAATATCGGGAGAAGGAGACATTCCAGGCCCTTTGTCGAGGTGCAAAAGCTTCATTCCATCACAGATAAAACTTCTGGGGTACAACCTCCGGTTGGCGGTAGATTTCAATTGTTTTATGATGAATGGTGCTGCATAACATCTGATCGGTTTATACTAGATAGTGTGTCAGGGTCTACAATAGAGTTTATGGCAGGAGTTGATCCACCTGTACAGCATATGCCTAATAGAGTTTTGGTGTTTGCTGCACCAGAAACTCGGCAGGTAAAAGAAGAAATTAAAAATATGTTCCAGAAAGGGGTGATTGAAAGGACGGTTAACCATCCTCAACAATTTGTGTCCAATATATTCCCCAGACCGAAAAAAGATGGGGGTTGTAGAGTCATTCTGGACCTCACCCACTTAAATTCCTATGTTCAGTATAGGCATTTTAAAATGGACACCTTCAATACTGCAATACAGCTGTTATCACAAGGCTGCTATATGGCAACTATAGATCTAAAAGATGCATATCATTCAGTACCAATTCATCATCATTATCGCAGATACTTGAAATTTGGTTGGATGGGACAGCTGTGGCAATTTAAATCATTGCCTAATGGGTTAACTTCAGCTCCTAGGCTGTTCACAAAATTATTGAAACCAGTGCTGGCGCTATTGAGGGCCCAGAATCACATTGTAATGGCTTATCGAGATGATATTTTAATCGTAAGCAACACTCAGGAAACAGCTGAAGAATCGGTTTCAGCAACCACACACCAGTTTGAAAGGTTAGGGTTTCTGGTCCATCCAACAAAATCTAAGTTACAGCCATCCCAAACAATTGATTATTTGGGCTTTGTCATTGATTCAGTTAATATGTCAGTAACTTTGCCAACTGCCAAGGCTGTGGATATCAGGAATGCCTGTACTTGTCTCGCTGAGAAACCATATCCCTCCATCCGAGAAGTAGCCAGGGTTATTGGTAAATTGGTAGCAGCTTTTCCGGCTGTAGAGTTTGGACCTCTGCATTATCAAAGTATGCAATGAGCCAAAGAACAAGCACTAAAAGAGCATGCGGGTCATTTTGATAGGTCCATGCAATTACCAACCAGAGCCTTAGCTGAATTGCAATGGTGGATTATCAATGTTGCACAAACTACCAAAAATATTTTGGTTCAGCAACCTTCAGTGGTTTTACAGACTGATGTGAGCGCTCTCGGATGGGGAGCTACGGACAGCGAGTCTTGCTGTGGTGGTAGATGGAGTGTCCAAGAGGATTTAATTCTCCACAGGCATGGTATAAAGTATTTGGAGTTATTGGGGGCATTTTATGGATTAAAAGCTTATTGTTCCACAATGAATAATTTACACATTCAACTCCAGGTTGATAATACCACAGCTGTGGCATATATCAATCACATGGGAGGAGTAAGGTCAGTATCATGTGATAATCTGGATAACCTCATGTGGCACTGGTGTATCTCCAGGAACATCTGGCTCTCAGCTATCTATCTACCCGGTAGAGACAATGTGGTGGCAGACAAAAGGTCACGAAAGTTCAATGACAATATAGAATGGATGTTAAATCCAGAAGTTTTTTAAACGATTGTCAGCCACTATGGGTTGCCAGATATTGATCTGTTCGCATCCAGGCTAAATCACCAGTTGCCTAAATATGTTTCATGGGAACCGGATCCAGGAGCAGTAGCGGTGGATGCATTCTCGCTACATTGGGGACGTACATTCTTCTATGCTTTCCCCCCATTCTGCCTGATTAGGCAATGTCTCACCAAAATAGAGCAGGACTCCGCCGCGTGCGTTTTGGTGGTTCCAGACTGGCCTACACGGTCATGGTTCCCATTGGTGCTCAGAATGATGACTCAGCCATTCATAACGATCCCCAATTGCAGTAATTTGTTGGTGCATCCAGTAACAGGAGAAAATCTCCTTCGAAGGGTTTCGGCCCGAAACGTCGCCTATCTCCTTCGCTCCTTAGATGATGCTGCACCCGCTGAGTTTCTCCAGCCTTTTGTGTACCAACAGGAGAAAGTCATCCGTTACATGACCGTATTAATTTGTTGATCTGCAGGTTCTGACCAGACCGTTCCAAGGCCTTGGACTGTCGGATAGGACCATGGATGTCATAACTGCAGCTTGGAGAGATAGCACTAAGAAACAATATGAGTCTCATATAAAGAAATGGGAGATGTTTTGTGTACAGTCAGATATAACTTATCACACTGCAACCATACCGGATTTATTGGAGTTCCTTACTATGTTGCATTTTGATCAGCACTTGAGTTATAGTGCCATTAATAGTGCTCAGAATGCTTTGTCCTCCTATTTAGGACATTTTTCAGAACGACAATCTATTGGTTCTCATCCGTTAGTATCCCGATTCATGAAAGGAATTTTTAATAGAAATCCTCCTAAGCCTAGATATACAGAAATCTGGGATGTCAGTATAGTTCTCACATTGCTTCAGCAATGGGCTCCAATTACATCACTGTCTTTTCAGAAGTTAACACTTAAACTGGTTATGCTCATGGCGCTAGTATCAACACAACGAGTACAAACATTGCAAATGTTACGACTAGATTGTATGCATTTGTCTGTAGATAAAATTACTTTTTATGTCTATGATCTAATCAAGCAAAGCAGGCCAGGAATGGCTGGAACCAAGGTAATCTTTAAAGCATACCCTGTTGACCAAGCGTTACGTGTAGTTAAACATCACAGTCAATATATTGAGGTAACTAAGAGTCTCAAAGGTTCTGAGACAGCAATGCTCATTACCCACAAAAAAACATATAAAAAGTGTCAGTTCAAACTATTTCTAGATTATTAAAACAGGTTCTGGATTATGCTGGAGTGGACACTCATGTGTTTAAATCTCACTCCACCAGGGTGGCATCAACATCTGCAGCGAAGGCGCAGGACATGCCGCTAGACCAAATCCTCGGGGCCGCAGGATGGTCTAAGGAATCGACGTTTTCGAAGTTTTATGATAAACCTGTTCTGGCAGTGCCAGGGTTTGGGCATGCTGTGTTGGGTTCCGTTTAATTTGGTTTGCTTTGTTTCCATATCATTTCTTTGTAATTTCCCCCAGGATAGAGGGGTTATTACTGGGTTTTTTTTGTTATTATTATTATTAAAATAGTTATTGAATAATTCGAAGCAATGTTCAATATATTATTTATTCACTACTATGTCAACTGAAGCAGTGTGTCGTATGCAGTGGATCCACGGCATGAAATCACAGAGCTTTGAAATCTTCACGTAGTCACTCACGTGACTCCGAAGTAAAATAGTGAGATTAAGGGATTACGTGCCCTCTGCTCCCAGCCCTCATAATAAAAAGGATCATCTGGTAGTTCTAGTTTTCTCAAAGCCTTACTATGTTACTTTGGATATCGTTTCTGTGTTTTCACGCCGCTGCTTTGAAGTATGATGCGCATACGCCTGGCGGGGCTTCTTTTTCGCGTAATCCCTCATCATAACTCCTCATAAAATAAGGATCAAACTTTGAACTGATAAATTCTCATTTAATCTCACTATTCATTTGTGTACTTGATGGTCAGGACTTTCATATGAAGAAAGACTGGATAGACTCGGCATGTACTCGATAGAATTTAGAAGATTGAGGGGGGATCTTATAGAAATGTACAAAATTCTTAAGGGGTTAGACAGGCTAGATGCAAGAAGATTGTTCCCGATGTTGGGGAAGTCCAGAACAAGGGGTCACAGTTTAAGGATAAGGGGGAAGTCTTTTAGGACCGAGATGAAAAAAAAAATTTTCACACAGAGAGTGGTGAATCTCTGGAATTGTCTGCCACAGAAGGTAGTTGAGACCAGTTCATTGGCTATATTTAAGAGGGAGTTAGTTGTGGCTAAGGGGATCAGGGGGTCTGGAGAGAAGGCAGGTACAGGATACTGAGTTGGATGATCAGCCATGATCATATTGAATGGTGGTACAGGCTCGAAGGGCCAAATGGCCTACTCCTGCACCTATTTTTTATGTTTCTATGGTAAGTGTTCTTAAGTCCGCCATGTTATGGACATTTGTAAGACTTCGAAATGGGAAGAACTCCCTCTCAAGGTGACAGGCAGGATTAATAAACGGATGTTGCAGGAGGAAAAGCATATGAAGAATATCAATGCAGCAAATGTAGGGCAGTACAGTGGTAGAGCTTCTGCCTTACAGCGCCAGAGACCCGGGTTCGATCCTGACTATGGGTGCTGTCTGTATAGAGATTATAAATTCTGCCCTTGACCATGTGGGTTTTCTCCAGGAGCTCTGGTTTCCTCCCACACTCCAAAGATATTGAGGTTTGTAGTGTGAAGGAGAAATTTATATGCTTTAACTGTATGCTTGATTAAATGCTGAGCATTGAAACAGTTCTGCTTGACCTGTGCTGATTAGGAGGTGAGCATAGAAGCATTACACAATTAAATTGTGGAACTATATGAAACTGGCAAGGCTTACTTCATAATACGGGCTACAGGCAAACGGCTAACTATGTAGGTATGTTACAAAACTTACCTTGAGCAGCGCTGCAGTTCTGCCGATCCCCGTGTGCGTGACTTTGGAGCCTCTCAGAGGGGGGCGGGCTTAAAGTGCCGTTTTTCTACAGACTGGGCAAATCGATCCATGTTGGGCGATTTTGTGGCAGAAGAAAAATCGCTCCGACATTTCATTAATTAAGGTATTTTAAAATTACGCTAGATTATTTATTATCTAGAGTAATTTAAAAATCACCTTCAAAAGCCGTGAGCGCCGACAACGGGAAGGATTTTGCGTAGGGGAGAAAAAAAGGTACACAGTTTATTTTTATATTAAAAGTTGTTTTTTACAGAGGCTTTAATAATATTTTCATGTTGCGAAATGGGGTCCAAAAAAAATGTATGAACCAACAGTATTTTTCCTCCCAACTTCACCGCTAACCACAACGTTCCAATCCACCGCATTCCACTAAAACCCACTCGCTAGTTGATTTAAATGGCCATTAATTTACAGGAATCAAACACTAAATTCCTTCCATTTGGCCCAGAAATTCATGAAAATGAGATTTAAAAATTATGTTATATTGTGGATTATTGTGTGAATGTTATTTGGACACTTAGGCAATTAAAAAAAAAGTTTATCTTTTCTTAAGAAATGGATAGATGTTTAGATCTACTCATTGAATTTTGTAATTAGCTACAATTAAATAACTAATAATAAATAATGATATGATTTAATTTCAGGTCATCCAAGTAAGATTGTTTCATATTTGTTTCAGAATGCTTCAATCTATAATAACTAAAAATGTCATTGAATTCTCTTAATTTTTAAGAAAGTTATGGGCTTTTAACGGTTCTAGATCACAGCTTTTGAGTTAAGTCAATTGAAAGGCAATGGGGAACAAGATGCTAATTTCCGAGTATGAAAATAGTCATAACTTTCTTAATACTGAAGATATGAAAGTGAATTAGGTGTCAAATTAAACTTATTTGTATGCTTTATCTGATGGGATAAATTGCAGACTTGATTTTTAAAATCTCAAAATTTTGTAACATTGCTAAACTATGGGCTAACTGAAAGGTACCGTTAGGCCACAGGAGGAAACATCTGTTCAGTTACAAGGACAATATGGGAAGTACCTAGTGAATGGAGAAGTACAGAAGGTGAACATGTCTAGATATTGGGTCATTAATGCTGAATATGTGGAAAAATGTGGTATAACCAGTAACTGACCTAATGGCCATTTGTACGTCTGTTAGATAAGAATAACTTGACTCTTGACCGTTGTAAGGCCGTTGGTATTATGTAATCGAACTCATGATCACCCTTGAAAGCTTCTCGTTTTGTGTGTATAAATATGCTGCTTACCCACTCCATCAGTGAGTGAGTATCCGAGTGACAAGTAGTATGTAACCATACTGATTGTAACTCTCCCACTCCCGGTACCATAATAAAACTTGATTATTTTAACAACAATTTGTCTGATGTATTCTGTTGTCTTCTAGCGAATATTTACATTTGGCACAACGAGCAGGGTCTTGCTGGGACCATCACCGACGACTGAGTAAGCGGCTACGATCTGACCGGGACCTTGAAGGAAGTAAAAGCGCTATCGGATCCATTGAATCTGAACTTCCGAGTAAACTCCCGGGAATATCGCGGCCCCTCATCGTTGGAGGTTGATCCGGTTCCCTGCCAAGATCCCTAAGAAGACAATTTATGGTAAGAGGAATTACTGATAAAGACTATAGTGATACATCTAAGTAAGATTAAGTACATCAGACTTCGGGTCTGGGTACTTTAAGGTATAATAATAATAAGTACAGCAGACTACGGGTCTGGGTACGAAAAGATATGTTAAGCTACATTCAATACAATAAGGTACTCTAAGATACTTTAAGGTGCAGAGATAACAATTGGACACGTCAGGCCAGTTAATTTGATAATGGGACTGGTCTGAGATGATGGTGCACCAGTACAACCCATGTGTTATATAGATCCGGGGAAACAGACAGATTTTTTGACAATTGTCAGCATCATTAACTAAGAGGCTGGGGAACGAAGCCTGGCCGATGGGGGAAACGTGGAATGTAGATACAATTAAACAGGCGGAACGATTGATATGGGAAAAAGAAGCGGGAAAGAAGTGGAAGAAAAAGATTAAAGAATGGAAGGAGGAGGCACAAAGAAGATGGGAAGCATCACGCCATAGGAGCTGGATAGATAACGCAAGTCGTAGAGGGACTGAAGTACGTACAAATAGGGGAGCCTTAAAAGAATGGGAACTGCTACAAGCAGAATGTAATTGGCTTGATGAACAAAAGAAAAAAACAGATAAAGAGAAGGGCCCAATTAAAAGCAGATCGGTTAAACAATTGAATATACAAACTAATACTGTGAGACAAAACCCTGAGGGCCGCTTATCTGGCATGGCGATCCTGTTTATAGAGGACGTAGATGCGACACTAGCCCAGGAATGGTTCAGATGATCACTCACTACCCAACTCCGCAATGGTGGGCAATTGACCTACCCCCCTCAGATCTATACCCCGGCATTTATGACCCGCACGTCACCCTATATTACGACTTGTGATGTCATTGCCGAGGATTTTTATAAGGATCTTACCGGCATTACGACTAAGATCAGGATCATAGGGGCTATTAGCAGGCCAGCAGGACCAGCCCTTCTCGCTAAGACGTGCCCCGACCTCTGGCGAACGAAAGGACTCACGTCCCCACACATTATAACTGCAGTATCCCCTGATCATACCGCTAAAGAACTCGGGTTTCTTGCCTACCTACTAATTAAACAGGCGGATACAAGTACTAATTTACTTCAGTATTTTAAAGGGGGACTCGAATATTGGACGACGGATAAAGGAATTAGTCTGATGTATTCTGTTGCCTTCTAGTGAACTTTTACAGTAGTTTGATTGGCTTTGGTAAAATTGTAAATTGTCCCTAGTGTGTAGGATAGTGCTAGTGTACGAGGTTCGCTGGTCGCCATGGAACCGGTTGGCCTATTTCCGCGCTGTATGTCTAAACTGAAGTAAACTAATAATATTTATATCTGGACGAGGAAAAGCTGAAGGAAGATGGGCCAGATATGAACCAGAACAATGAAATTCTTATTTGCTGCAGCTTCACATGATGTCAAATTTAGCTGAAGAGAGCTTCGGGGGAAGAGATAGGAGAGAGGAATGAGATGGAGCAGTCCTATAAATCCATAACGTCTGGGAAGCTAAAGAAATTAACCCCGCGGGAAACAATAGATCGTTAACGAGAGGAACCGTGGAGCCGAGTGTAATTTATTGGAGGATAAAGGAATCTGCAAAAATGCCACAAAAACATCACACTGGGACAAGTGTGTGGAAGAAAACAGTTGTAGAAGAGCAATAAAAGAATTAACAATGTTTGCTTAAGGTCCCAAAGGGGCTTTCTTCACAATTCATTGCTTGTGAAGTTGTCTTAAATGATGTTTTATGGGAGAACGGCCGGTAATTCCTCCACGTTCAAGAAGGAACTGCAGATGTTGAAAAATCAAAGGTAGACAAAATTGCTGGAGAAACTCAGCGGGCGCGGCAGCATCTGTGGAGCGAAGGAAATTCCTTCGCTCCATAGATGCTGCCGCACCCACTATGTTTCTCCGATAATTTCTCCACAGTGAGGCCAAAAATGCTGCAAGAAGATAAATAACTAAACAATCTGTTGCATTAGGGATAAATGTTCGCCAGGCAGCTGAGAATTATATTTTCAAAATAATGGCAATAATAATGGAGTGTTGGTAATATTTGGAAGCTGGCACGCCTAACAATACAACATTCCCTTGATTTAGGTATGTTACAAAACTTACCTTTAGCGGTGCTGCAGTTCTGCCGTTGGCCGTGTGCGCGACTTTGGCGCCTTTAAGGGGGGGGGGGCGGGGTTAAAAATATGAAACAATCTTACTTGGATGACCTGAAATTAAAGCATATAATTAGTTAGTTACCCAATTGTAGCCAATTACAAAATTCAATTACTAGATCTAAACATCTATCCATTTCATGCAATCCGGAGCTTTCTGTTGTCGGAGTGCGATCTATTTCTGGAGATGCGCTCCGACTGCCGGTAAGTCCGTTTTTTTAATAAATAGCCCGACTACTTAATCACTGCAGTAAAATAAAAATTAGCTCCTAATGCCGTGAACGCCGACAACGGGAACTGATTTTACGTAGGGGACAGGTAAGTGAAAGCTGTTTATTTTCAAATATAAACTTGCTTTTTTAGGGGACTTTAATCAATATTTCATGTTGCGAAACGGCGTTTTAGTCCCCATACGAACCAGCAGAATTTTTCCTGACGATATTGGGTTTAAATTCACCGCAACCGCAACGTTCTAATCCATCGCATTCCAGAAAATCCCACTTGCAAGCTGTTTAAAATGCCCATTAATTTACAGGCATTAAACACTGAATTCCTTCAATTTGGCCTATAAATTAATGACAATTAGATTTAAAAATCATGTTATATTGTGAATTATTGTGTGGCTGTTAATTGGACACTTAGGCTTTAAATTTGTTTTAATTTTTTCTTAAGAAATGGATAGATGTTTAGATCTAGTAATTGAATTTTGTAATTGGCTACAATTGGGTAACTAACTAATTATATGCTTTAATTTCAGGTCATCCAAGTAAGATTGTTTCATATTTGTTCAGAATACTTCAATCTATAATAACGGAAAATTTCTTTAAGTTCTCTTAATTTTTAAGGAATGTGTTAAGTCAATAGAAAAGCAATAGGAAGCAAGTTGCTAATTTCCAAGTATGAAAATGGCCCTAACTTTTTTAATACTGAAGATATGAAAGTGAATTAGGTGTCAAATTAAAATTATTTTTATGCTTTATCTGATGGGATAAATTGCAGGCTTGATTTTTTAAATCTCAAAATTTTGTAACATTGCTACTTGATTTGTGTGAGTTGGGTGTTTGTGTGAGTGGCCAAAATGCACCTCAAAGAAATGCACTTCTCCCTCTGCTGACTTCCCTCTCCTATCAGCTTTACCTTAAGGTCATAAGGAATAGGAGTAGAATTAGGCCATTTGGCCCATCAGGTCTACTTCGCCATTAAATCATGACTGATCTATCTCAACATCCTAAGCCCATTCTCCATAACTTTCTGTCCATAACTTCTGACACCAGTACTAATCAAAAATCTATCTAACTCTGCCTTAAAAATATCCACTGACTTGACCTCCACAGCCTTCTGTGGCAGTGAATTCCACAGATTCACCACCCTCTGACTCTGACACCACCTTCTTATATAACAAAAGTAGGAATATGTACATATATATAAATTTCACACAATATAGGAATCTGCCTCATTGATGGACCTGTGTTTGATCCTGATCTTGGGTGCTGTCAGTGTGGAGTTTGCATGTTCAGCCTGTAAACGTGTAAATTTTCTCTGGGTACTCTAATTTCTAACCACATCTCAAGATGCACCATAGATTAACTTGTCACTGTGAATCACCCCCCACTGCGGGCAAGTGGGGAAACTATCAAAGGCGGGATAAGAAGCATGTGAGAGAGAGGATAAGTTGCAGGAGTTTAGGGAAATAAGAAGAGCAAAGGGATTCTCTTAGGCACAAAATGCTGGAGTAACTCAGCGAGACAGGCAGCATATCTGGAGTGAAGGGGTGGGTGACGTTTTGGGTCGAGACCCTAGTTCAGAGGGTCTCGATCTGAAACGTCACCAATTCCTTCTCTCCAGAGATGCTGCCTGTCCCGCTGAGTTACTCCAGCATTTTGTGACTACCTCAGATTTAAACCAGCATCTGCATTTCTTTCCTACACTCTTCAAAGTAAGCATCCCTTGAGGAGATTTTGCAGTGGAGCAGACAAAATGTGTAGGAGGGAACTGCAGATGCTGGTTATAGAGATAGGATTGGACTACAGGGATAGCATGCATCTGATGGTGGTGCATATAACCACCTTCTCTATCATAATAAGTAAATGATGTGCCTCATGGATTGAACCCGGGTCTCTGGCGCTGAGAAGCAACTGTTCTACCGCTGTGCCACTATGCCGCCCCATGTTCCTGGTTCGTATATTTTGGCCTTGAACTGCACAACCATCTCTTGCCACAGCTTTCTGAGCAAATGCTTGTAGGGTCTCTCCTGCCCCACATCCCCCTTGGTATAGAACACATCTCTCCTCCATTACTCCTCATCATCCAAGCCTGCCGGTGCAATGGTGTTTAAAATTCTGTTACTGGCATACAAGGCTCTGAATGGTCTGGGACCAAAATACATCTCTGACCTACTTGTTGTTTATGAGGCACCTAGACTCCTCAGGTCTTCGGGGACAGGTTTACTCCATGTTCCCAGGGTCAGAACAAAAAGGGCTGAAGCAGCATTCAGTTTCTATGCTCCACACCTGTGGAACAGGCTCCCTGAACACCTAAGGTGTGCACAGAGTGTAACCACATTTAAGTCAGGCCTAAAGACACTGTTGTTTGATGTAGCTTTTTCATGACCCAACATGCGGGTAATTTTAATCTTCTAGTTTTAACCCTTTTATGTGCTTTTAAAATCGCCTTAATGTTTTAGTGATTTTGTTTTACTATTCATGCAATTGGCTTATTGGCTATTTTGTTGTCCTGTGTTGTATTGTGGTTCTGCAATGTTTTTAAACTATGTTATTCTCTTGTTTCTTTTGTAAAGCACTATGAATTGCAACTTGTATGAATGGTGCTATATAAATAAACTTGCCTTGCCTTGCCTTGCCCACTCACTCTCACTCTTCCACACAACCATTCCCAGCACCCTATTCCAACCACAGAAATGTCGCTGGACCTTTCTAAGTACTGCTGTCCAGCTGCCATACTGCTAGGTGCTTTTAGTTTTACCTTCAGAGATACAGCGTGGAAAAAGGCCCTTCGGCCCGCTGAGTCTGCACCAACCAGCAATCCCCGCACATTCAGTGTGTTCGTCCGAAGCCTGAGCTCCATCATTCGGTGAGAGGGCCTGAAACATTGGGCCTCCGCTGCGGCGACTGCGGAGGCCTCAAATAGGCCCCGACCACGGGTGAACATGGAGGAAGAGTACTGAACTTTTTATTGCCTTCCCTCACAGTAGAAAACGTTGATTCCGCTGTGGGGGGACGTTCATGTTAAATTCTACAGCGTGTTGTGTTTTTCTTTTTATTTGTATGGCAACCCAAATTCTTCTATGTACAGCACTTTGATTCAACGTGAGTTGATTTTAAATGTGCTATATAAATAAAAATTGATTGATTGATTAACACTATCCCTACACAGACCAGGGACAATTTTGCTTTTATACCAAGCCAATTAACCCACAAACATGTACGACTTTGTAGTATGGGAGCAAAACTGAGGATCTCGGAGAAAACCTACGCAGGTTACGGGGAGATTGTACAAACTCCATACAGACAGCACTCATAGTCAGGATCGCACCGGGTCCCTGGCGCTGTAAGGCTGTAGCTCTACCGGTATGCCACCATGCCGTCCAATACTGGACCCCCAACAGCACTGGCATCTTAGAACAATCAGGATGATGTTCAGGTGACATTGAGGTGGCATGTGTCTGCATTACACTGACCTGGCAGGATTTATGATCGATCCCTACAACCATTACATTCGGCTGACCAATGTTCCATGCAGGGTACACAAAAGGCTGGAGAAACTCAGCGGGTGCTGCAGCATCTAAGGAGCGAAGGAGATAGGCAACGTTTCGGGTCGAGACCCTCTTCAGACTGGTTAGGGATCAGGGAAACGAGAGATATAGACGGTGATGTGGAGAGATAAAGAACAACGAATGAAAGATATGCAAAAAGGTATCGATGATAAAGGAAACAGGCCATTGTAAGCTGTTTGTGGTGTGAAAATGAGAAGCTAGTGCGACCTGGGTGGGGGAGAGATGGAGAGAGAGGGAATGCCAGGGCCCGAGGACTGAGGGAGAGGTGGGAAGGGGAGGAGGCAACAAGGGTTAACAGAATTGAGAAAATTCAATGTTTAAGCCCAGAGGATGCAGACTCCCCAAGCGGAATATGAGGTGCTGTTCCTCCAACTTGCGGTGTTGCTCACTCTGGCCATGGAGGAGGCCCAGGACTGAGAGGTCGGATACGGAATGGGAGGGGGAGTTGAAGTGCCGAGCCACTGGGAGGTCGGGTTGGTTATTGCGGACCGAGTGGAGGTGTTCAGCGAAACGATCGCCAAGCCTCCGCTTGGTCTCACCGATATAGATCAGCTGGCATCTGGAGCAACGGATGCGGTAGATGAGGTTGGAGGAGGTGCAGGTGAACCCCTGTCGGACCTGGAAGGACTGCTTGGGTCCCTGAAAGGAGTGGAGGGGGGAGGTGAAGGGACAAGTGTAGCATCTCTTGCGGTTGCAAGGGAAAGTGCCCGGGGAAGGGGTGGAGTGGGAGGGAAGGGAAGAATTGATGCAATGTTCCATGCATGTAGTTGCCAATGAGCACCAGTAGGTAGAGCTAAATCACCTTTTTATCACAACTAAACCTTGAATGGATTGTGTTGCTGTTCGTCCTCATTTTTGTTTTCCACTTTCTCAGACTTTATTTCTGTTTTCCACTTTGTCATTTGGTTCTTTATGTCATAATGTCATAAAGTCAGAGTCAAGAGTGTTTTACTGTCATATGACCCAGGTAGAACAATGAAATTCTTACCTGCAGCAGCACAACAGAATATGTAAATATAGTACCCTGTAAATAATATAATGAACGAGAAAAAAAATGTCACTGTGTGAATCACTAGAGTCAGGAGTGGCATCCAGATGATTGGGAAATTGCTAATATTATCCTGCTGCACAAAAAGGGAGCAAAGCGGAATAATGGGAGCTATAGCCTGAATGGTGGTTGGCAAGATTTTAGAGTCCATTTTAAAGGATGTGGTTACGGAATACTTAGAAGTTCACAATAAAATAGGTCAAAGTCAACATGGCTTTGTGAAGGGGAGGTCTTGCCTGACAAATTTGCTGGAATTCTTTGAAGAAGTAAATAGCAGGACAGACAAAGGAGCGTCAGTAGATGTTATTTACCTGGATTTTCAGAAAGCCGTTGATAAGGTACCACACGGGAGGCTGCTAAGGACGATGAGAGCCCCTGGTACTGTTATGGTTCAATGTTCTTAAACAGACAAAAACACAAATGAAATCAGTGCTCAAGCAGTACAATCTTTATTTTGCCAGCGGGTGGGGTAAAACTCTTTACTGAATAAGACATTTAAACAAATCATTTACCGAAAATGTTCATTCTTGTTCATAAATACAACTCATACTGAAGAACGGTTTCAACCCAAAACACACTCTGGACTAGGGGTGGGGAACCTGCGGCCTTAAGGCCATTAAGTGCGGCCTTTTGAATGAATCCAAATGTTGTAATTGGCCAAATAAAAGATGTCACAAAATGCAAAATGACTTGAATGTTTCTTTGCAAGGTAAAACTGTCTATAGATATATGGCAAAAAATTAGAGCATTTCGAAAAATGCTATCTTTTTCAAAACTCTTCTTCTTCTTCAAAATGAAATTTCAGATGAACATTTTCCTCAGTTGGTGAAGGTCATTGATGAGCAGGAGGATTCATGCGAATCATTTGAAGAATACGAATCTGTTCTAGACTTATTAATTAAAGAATACCATGAAAGGTTCACTGACTCTGAGAATCAGGACATCACGCTCAAATTAGCATTTCAACCTCACCTAGTTGATGTCTCCAACGCTCCTAAAGAACTTGATTGAGATGGAATTGATTGAGCGCTGAGAAGATTACATTTTAAAGTCCTTATTTGACGCTAAGAAAGATCCGATTGAAATATGGAAAAATGCAATAGAATACCCACGTCTTTGGCAACATGCACGAAAAATGCTTTCTTGCTTTTCAACCACCTATTGCTGCAAATCTACATTCTCCTACCTAACCCAAATCAAGACACCCTTAAGGTCACAAATGACGGATACCCATCTAGAAGATCATCTGCAACTGCGTATCTTCATGATGCAACCAAATATTCAAATGTTTTCCCACAATAAACAGTCACAACAAAGTCAATAAAAGGTTAGTTAACTTTATAATTAACAATCGTTTTCATTTTCCTGAATTTAGTACATAGTAGTTCGATTTTTACAAAATAATGTACGTTTTGAAGTATATCTAATTGAAGTTTCGTGGATGCAGCATTATTAGATTACAGCTAACTTAATGCGGCATTCCAACATGAAAAGATTCCCCATCCCTGCTCTGGACTCTCTCTCTCTCTTACACACAGGTCCTTTCATTAAAAGCTTCAAAGTGTAAGTTACTTTCCACATTCTCTTCCCTCCTTATCAATACAAATTTAATATGAAAGTTGCAGGAAGGCATTATTATGTAATAAAATGTCTCAGCTCCTCCTGCATCCCCCTTTATTATCATTGCTAATATAAATTTGAATTGTCGCAAATGCATTTGTCTAGATTTACATTTTACACAGAAACCAAATTGAAGCACATTGTTGCTGTTTCTTTACAATTCTCAACAATCCTCACAACATAATTAATTAATTTTACATCCCCTTGTCTGAAAGAGTCGTTATGTCTACTAGAATCTTAAGTTCTGTGGGGCCCAATATGCAGAATTCGTAATCTGCTGTGTGGGCAATAATGTCAGTTAGAGACTTCATTGTGGCCACTTGTAGTAGGACTGGGAGAGCTAAGGCATGCAGTAGCTGGTGCAGTAGCAAGCACTGTTTTTAAGTTGCAAAATTCTTCTTCTTGTTGGAGTGAGAGAATTGCTGTTGTGTCCTGGCAGAGACACCAATGTATCCACTGCCAGTAGAAATTAACCAAGTCCAGAAACGGGATTGGTCTGATCACTCACAAACTTTCCCCTCTCTCTCCACCAGGGAGATGCGCTCTGTTTTTCAAACAGGTCAGAGTCTTTTGTTTCAAGTTTGTTTTAAACTGTACCGACTGTTGGCTGCAAAATGTTAAAGTTCTTGGGACACAAGTGAGCAGCCTCAATTTTTGCGGGGTAGTTAAGGTACAGTGCCTTGAAAGCCACCAGCTCGATATCCTGCTTTATCTTTTCAATCTTCTTATCTATCTGCTGTTTCTCTTTCCTGGTGCTCTGCGTTGTTTAACTCTCTCACTGCTCTTCCTCTTCTGCCTTAAGCCCTCTCCCTTCTTCTTCCTCATCTTCCTTATTAGTTCTTCCTTCTTCTGGGGGTACCCTTCACTGTAGGCGTACTGGAGCTCCTTCCTCTTCACGGGATCTGAATGTCGTAGCTCCTGCTGTTAGTGACTGGTGGCCAGGGCATGGGGGAGGTAGTCTACACTATTTCCAATTGTTTCTCTTCCCAAATTTGTTCCTTATCCCCCCGCTCTCTGTAAACAAAGTCGCTATGTCACACAAGAGGTCCCCGGGGATATTTTGCTTATGTTTCCATTTTTACATACCAATTGTATAATATTATGTTGGCCAACCATATTCTCTCTTTTTTTTAAATTCATAATGTAATCTTTACATTTTCCTTGGATCCAAATAACACATATGCTGTACCAAAGCTCCCACCTACCGAAACTCCCACATACCGAAACTTCCACATGTACCGAAGCTCCCACATGTACCGAAGCTCCCATATTACTCTTATTCTGAGCCTTTACCATTACTGGCTGAATATTGGTTTAATACTACAGACAGCCTACTTACTCTGAGTCAACAATCCCAAAAATTGTCTTACCTTGCGTTGTCTGTTCTGAAAAATCTTGGCAGGAAACCAGATCACTTTGGAAGGACAACAGTGTTTCCGGGTACTCTGAGGAGTTCAGACTCAAGGGGTCAGATAGAGCACTTGATTCCCCCCTTCGAGACCCCGGGCAAACTGTAGCCTAGTACTCAGTCTTCAGCGTTTGTTCCCAGCAAGACCTGCTCAACGACGCCAATGTTGTGGTTCAATGATCTTAAACAGACATAAACACAAATAAAATCAGTGATCAAGCAGTACAATCTTTATTTCGCCAGGCGGGTGTGGTAAAATTCTTTACAGTATGCAGATTATAGACTATGCAGAGTTTTCATCCCCACACAAACGGTCTCAGTACATGTATCTATACTCCAATAATCAACGATTCAGCAATACTACAGAGCATAGAAGCCTCTTGCTTCTTAAGATTGGCAGATCCTTAAGATTGACAGCTTCTTAAGATTGACAGGTTCTTCTGACAGAGGAAGGGTTAGCCATATATGAGAAGGCTATTTTTCTGCAGAACAAGCATTTTGTTTTTTTCTACTTATGATGCACATTATAATCTTTTAGAGCAAGGGTTAGTGCCAAGAGTCTGAATTCTGTCTAATGTTTATATTATAGAAGCTATGCTTGTTATCTCGCTTGTTATTGGAAAGGGAACAACAACAGTTTGCTGGCCTTGTTAATGTACTGAAAGCAAAGGTTAGTGCTTTTTTGCATGCTTTGCAATTTAATAGGAGAAGGTGACAGGATGAATCCATTTTGTAAAGTAAAATCTTTTTTAACTTCCACAGTACCAAAGGGCAGATACTAGCATAGATATCAGGTTGGCTGGATGGCAGAAGGTAAAGAGTGCCAATATAGGGAGCTTTTTTGGTTGGCTGCCAGTGACGAGTTCCACTGGGCTCTGTGCTGGGGCCGTTGCTCTTCACATTGTATATTAATAATTTGGATGAAGGGATTGAAGGCTTTGTGGCCAGGTTTGCGGATGATACGAAAATAGGTGGAGGGGCAGGTAGTATAGAGAAAGTAGGGACTCTGCAGAAGGATTTGGATGGGTCGGGAGAATGGGCAGAGATGAGGCAGATGGAATATAGTGTACAAAGTGTGGAGTCATGCATTTTGGTACTAGGAATAAAGGCATATATTATTTTCTAAATGGGGAGTGAATCCAGAAATCGGAGGTACAAAGGGACGTGGGAGTGCTGATGCAGGATTCCCAAAAAGCAAATCTGCAAATCGAATTGGTAGTAAAGAAAGCAAACGCAATCCCAGCATTTATTTTGAGAGGGCTTGTTTACAAAAACAGATACTGTATGTAATGCTGAGGCTCTATAAGCCACTGGTCCGGCTGCATTTGGAATATTGTGAAACATTTCAGGCACCATACATGAGGAAGGATGTGCTGGCTCTGGAGAGGGTCCAGTGCAGGTTTACAAGAATGATCCCAGGAAAGAACAGGTTAAGCTATGATGAGCGTTTGTCGGCACTGGGCCTGTACTCGCTGGAGTTTAGAATGATGAAGGACCTCATTGAAAAGTACAGAATAGTGAAAGGCTTGGATAGAATGGATGCGGAGAGGATGTTTCAACCAGTGGGAGAGTCTAGGACTAGAGGTCATAGCCTCGGAATTAGAGGACCTTTTTTAGGAAGGAGATGAAGAGGAATTTCCTTTGTCAGAGGGTGGTGAATCTGTGGAATTCTTTGACACAAGGCTGGGGAGGCCAAGTCAGTGGATGTATTTAAGGCAGAAATAGATAGATTCTTGATTAGTACAGGTTATGGGGAGAAGGCAGGAGAATGGAACTAGGATGGATAGATCAGCCATGATTGAATGGCAGAGTAGACTTGGTGGGCTGAATGGCCTAATTCTGCTCCTATCAGTAATGATCTTATGATAAATATATATAGTTAGGATCGAACCCGGTACTTTGGCGCTGTAAGGCAGCAACGCTACCGCTGTGCCACCCAGTTGTTCTTACAGTGCCACTCAACCGGGTATTCGATGTTTGTCCTCCGTGTGTGATTTTGCCGTGATTCAGCCAACAACGGCGTTGTCACCGGTGAATTTATAGATGGCATTGGAGCTATGTTTAGTCGCACTGTCATGGGTGTGAAGAGAGCAGAGTGCGGGGCTAAGCATGCACCTCTATTGAGGGTCAGTGGGGAGATGTTGTTACTGATCCGCTCTGATTCAGCTGTGCCCAGGAGCTTTCACAGTGGAGCAGTGAGTTGGAGATGCAAGACACAGCAGCTGCTGGAATCCTGAGAAAAAAACAAACAAAATGTTCTGGAGAAACTCTGCAGGCTCAACATCTGTTGAGGCGAATAGACAGACAATGATTTGGACAATGGGCCGGACGGAAGGTCGCCTGTCCATTTCCCTCCACAGAACTGAGCTTGTTAAGGGTCTGTCCCACTGTACGAGGTAATTCAAAAGCTCTCCCGAGTTTAAAAAAATATCAAACTTGTGATAAGTACGTAGCGGGTACATCGGAGCTCGGGACATCTCTTAGCGGCTCGTAACGCTAACGGCAGGAAACGCGGTAAGCTCGTGAAGATTTTTCAACATGTTGAAAAATGTCCACGAAAGCCCAGAGTACCTACGAGCGGCTATTACCGTAATTCTCAGAGTTCGAATCAGAGGAAACTCCGGAGACCTCTTGAATTTCCGGACAGTGGGATAGACCCGTTAATGTTTAGTTTGTCAATGTGTGTTGGAAGGAACTGCAGGTGCTGGGTTACATCAACGATAGACACAAAATGCTGGAGTAACTCAGTGGATCAGGTATCATCTCTGGAGAAAAGGAATAGTTGATGTTTTGGGTCAGAAAGCTCTTCAGTCTGAACGTGGAACTGATCAGCGAATGCTTTTGCCCGGTTCACCAGTAGGAGCGGCTAAAGCTGTTCTGTGAGACCTGCAATCGGCTGACGTGTCAGGACTGCCAGCTGCTGGAACACAAGGAGCACAGGTAACCACTCGGGCAGGTTACATATCTGGTTACTGTGTGTAAGAAGGATACTGGTTTAAACCGAAGATTGACACAAAACGCTGGAGTAATTCAGCGTGACAAGCAGCATCTCTGGAGAGAAGAAATGGATGCTGTTTCGGGTCGAGACCCTGTATCAGTCAGATTGTGTAACATCAGGTACAGTTTTTTGTAGGAAGGACCTGCAGGTGCTGGTTTAAACTGAAGATAGACACAAAGTTCCTGGGGGTGCAGATCACTAACAGTCTGACCTGGTCGAATAACATCTCATCAACAGTTAAGAGAGCACAGCATAGGTTGCACTTTCTGCGCCGGATGAGAAAAGCTCACCTCCCCCATCCCATCCTCACTACTTTCGACAGGGGCACCATAGAGAGTATTTTGACCAGCTGTATCTCTGTCTGGTTTGGGGACTGTAAAGCCTCTGACTGGAAGTCCGTGCAGAGAGTGGTGAGGACAGCGGAAAAAATCATCAGGACCTCTCTCCCCTCAATCGGGGATATTGTGACCAAACGTTGCGTGTCTAAGGCCAGCAGTATTATAAAAGACCCCACACATCTCCATCACGGACTGTTCACTCTGCTGCCCTCGGGCAAAAGATATCGCAGCATAAGGAGCAGAGCATCAAGGTTCTGCAACAGCTTCTTCCCACGAGCCATCAGACTCCTGAATGCCATGTAATGGGCTGCCACCATTGTCTATTTATCCTTTTATCCTTTTTATCCATTTTATCCATGTCTACCCTTCTGTTAATTATTGTGTTGCACAGGGAGCCAAATGCAACGGAATTTCGTTTAGAACTGCATATATCAATGTATTTCTAAATGACAATAAAGTTTGTTTGACTTTGACTTTGACTTTGAAAATGCTGGAGTAACTCAGCAGGACCGGCAGCATCTCTGGTTGAACCATTCCTTCTCTCCAGAGACGCTGCCTGTCCCGCTGAGTTACTCTAACATTTTGGGTCTATCTTGAGTCATCTCCCAGTCTGAAAAAGGGTCTTCATCTGAAACATCACCTATTTTTTTTCTCCAGAGATGGTCCGTGACCTGCTGAATGATTCCAGCATTATATCTCTACTTTTAGCGTGTCAATGTTTGAGTCAGAACCATATGGGTATTCTCAGAGCCCCCTATTTTTAAGGACCTTCCTGTTGCTTAGAGTCTTGCAACTTTGGATTTTGGAACTTTTCTCCAATCAAAAATCACTTCTCTGTGTACCAAAAAGACAATTCCCCTCTCAGCAATCCTAGAAATGCTGTCTTTTTAAAACTGACCTTCTGCTCACAGCTAAAACCCCAGAGGAAATGAGTGTAACTAATACTCTCTGAGAGCTCTACTCAAGTATCAGGATATCCTGTTGTGGATGTCAGATCTCCGATTTCACCCTACGTTTTGAGCACACCCAATGGTCGACACCTCCTTGGCACCGTAAGCAGTGGTTACAACCCCAGTCCTTCCCAAAGTCATCTATCTAAACAAGGCGACCGTGTGTAGTGGTGCGGTTTGTTAACTAGTAACCCGGAAGATAGATACAAAGTGCTGGAGTAACTCTAGCGGGTCAGGCAACTTCTCTGGAGAAAAGGAATAGTTGATGTTTTGGGTCGGAAAGTTCTTCCGTCTGAATGTGGAACTGATCAGCGAATGCTCTTTTGCCCGGTTCACCGGTAGGAGCGGCTAAAGCTCTTCTGTGAGGCCTGCGATCGGCAGATGTGTCAGGACTGCCAGCTGCTGGAACACAAGGCATTTTGTGTTGAGACCCTTCTTCGGACTAAGAGAGTCAGGGGAAAGGGAGACGAGAGATATAGATGGTGATATAGAGAAATATGGAACAAATGAGTGAAAGGTCTGCAAAAAGTAACCCCTAACTCCGTCTGAAGAAGAGTCTCGACCCGAAACATCACATATTCCTTTTCTCCAGAGATGTTGAGTTTAGTTTATTGTCAGGTGTTACTGAGGTACAGTGAAAAGCATTTATTGTGCTAACCAGTCAGCGGAAAGACTCTGCCTGACCTGTTGGGTTACTCCAGCTTTTTGTGTCCATCTTCGGTTTTAAGCTGCATTTGCAGTTTCTTCCTACACATAATAACCCTGATGCTGGGTTAACAAAATCCACTCAGGCTCCGATGGAATATAGAAACAAGTAATAATCTGAATGTTTTTGAAAAGAACAGCTTGTCTTTGAAATAATGATGGTTTTCAAGTAAAAATGTGAACTGTGGGCCAATGATGTATTTCTCAGAAGTAATTTGGAAATAAATATATTAGAAACTATATATTAACTGTATTATGAAAATTCTCAGTAGGTGAGGTGGCATTTATAAAGTAAGAGTCATGAGTGGTTAATTGTCATTTGTCGTCGTGGCTATCCCTCAAGGTCGAGGATGATGGTCTACGTTCTGTTGTTTTTATGGACTCTCAGGTGGCTTATGAGTCCAATCCTGGCTTTGCAACAGACAGAACGAAGACACCTGTGTGTGTGGTTGTTTAACGTGTACTTGATGTTGCACTCCAAGAAGCACATGGTCCTTCACAAATCACTCAACTAATTCCAATTGCAAGGGAACCAAGACAATTGGAACTGATAGATCTGCTGCAGCCTTCATCTGCCTTCACAGCCGTTGAATTCAAGATAACTTTGTCTGCCTGGCCCACCGTTGAGGTCTTGTAGGTTGGATCGTTCTTAGTCTGGACCCTCATCCTCGACCTTACCACCATGGGTGGCTCTACCAGAAGCTGGTGCTCTCGGACGACATCGCTCTCGGAATCTTGGGGTCACGCAAGCCTCTTCACCACGACATGGTAACCTATCCTGAGAGGTGTCATATGTACTGAAAACAGGCACGTCATGCCCAAGGTAGCCAAACATCAATACACTCCTCTCCACACCAGAGGTTCCCCATCCCAACCCCCACAGCCTCCGCAGTGCCTTTAGCCTCAGTAACCACCACCCCTCCCCACCCAATGTACTCCAGTCAAACCATCATGATCGCAACCTCATCATTGGGCATTTTTAAAGTGGAGATCGGTAGGTTCTTGATTAATAAGGGTGTCAATGGTTACAGGGAAAGCAGGAGAATATACATAAATGATCTGGATGAGGGAATTGAAGGCAATATCTCCAAGTTTGCAGATGACACTAAGCTGGGGGTGCAGTGTTAGCTGTGAGGAGGATGCTAGGAGAATGCAAGGTGACTTGGATAGGCTGGGTGAGTGGGCAAATGTTTGGCAGATGCAGTATAATGTGGATAAATGTGAGGTTATCCACTTTGGTGGCAAAAATAGGAAAACCGACTACTATCTAAATGGTGGCCGATTAGGAAAAGGGGAGATGCAGCGCGACCTGGGTGTCATGGTACACCAGTCATTGAAAGTAGGCATGCAGGTACAGCAGGCAGTGAAGAAAGCCAATGGTATGTTAGCTTTCATAGCAAAAGGATTTGAGTATAGGAGCAGGGAGGTTCTACTTCAGTTGTATAGGGTCTTGGTGAGGCCACACCTGGAGTATTGCGTACAGTTCTGGTCTCCAAATCTGAGGAAGGACATTATTGCCATAGAGGGAGTGCAGCGAAGGTTCACCAGACTGATTCCTGGGATGTCAGGACTGTCTTATGAAGAAAGACTGCATAGACTCGGTTTATACTCTCTAGAATTTAGGAGATTGAGAGGGGATTTTATAGAAACTTACAAGATTCTTAAGTGGTTGGACAGGCTAGATGCAGGAAGATTGTTCCCGATGTTGGGGAGGTCCAGGACAAGGGGTCACAGCTTAAGGATAAGGGGGAAAACCTTTAGGACCGAGATGAGAAGGAATTTTTTCACACAGAGAGTGGTGGGTCTCTGGAACTCTCTGCCACAGAGGGTAGTTGAGGCCAGTTCATTGGCTATATTTAAGAGGGAGTTAGATATGGCCCTTGTGGCTAAGGGGATCAGAGGGTATGGAGAGAAGGCAGGTACGGGATACTGAGTTGGATGATCAGCCATGATCATATTGAATGGCGGTGCAGGCTCGAAGGGCCGAATGGCCTACTCCTGCGCCTAATTTCTATGTTTCTATGTTTCTATGAGAATTGGGCTGAGAGTGAAAAATAGGTCAGCCGTAATCGAATTGTAGAGAGGACTCAATGGGCCGAATGCTGCTCCAATGTCTTTTGGTCTTATCACAAAATGATTCATGCGTCTGAAACAACCCACACAGTGGACCTTGAAGGTAAATTTTTATGTTCCTGAGTCAACAATTAGGGCGTAACTTATGCTTGTCTGCCAAACCAGCCCCACTCATTACCAAGCAAGGCTGCTTGTTCAATAACATTTACCCTCCTTTTAGGAACTAGGATATTATCCCATTGGGAGCAGATAAAGTAGCGATGTTACAATACTTACCTTCAGTGGCGCTGCAGTTCTGCCACTGGCCGCGTACGCGACTTTGGCGCCTTTGAGGGGGGGAGGGGGGGGATTAAAATGCCGTTTTGTACTGCCTATTGGAGGTGGACTTCCTCGGGCTGCTAGCTGCTGAAGAATAATCGATCCGACTCCCGTTCGGGCTATATTTTTAAAAAATTTAATTTTTTTTTTTTTTTTTAAATCGCTGAACAATTTAAAATTTGGATTCAAATAAAAAGCGACTTCGAATGCCCTCAACGCCTGCAACATGACGGATCGCAAGAACGGGACGAAACAAAGTGAAAGTCGTGTATTTTACATACAATCTTGCTTCTTGGGATGGCTTTAATCTAATTTTACATTGCGAAAATCTTATTTGGGCCCCATACGAACCGGCAGTGTTTTTCCTGCCGATATGGAGTTCAAATTCACCGCAACTGCAACGTTCCAATCGATCGTGTTCCAGAAGTAAGATGATTAAAATGCCCATTTTTTTTTGTCAATCATGTCATAAGCCGTCTAAATTGTCTATATTTTGTGCTATTCTCTCTCCATGATCATTATTTTAAAACTAAATATTCACAACAGTTTGAGTCACATGTATTGTGCAAAAAACAATAGTTTTGATTTCAATATATTTTGAGAGGATGTTTCTGGATTAATTTATGGGAATCAAACAATAAATTCCTTCCATCTGGCATATAAATTCATGACAGTGAGATTTAAAAATCATGTTATATTGTGAATTCCTGTGTGAAAGGGATTAGTTTGTTATTTGGATACTTAGGCTATTAAAAAGAATTACCCTTTTCTTAAGAAATGGAATCTACAGGGCATTGTTAATGTGAAAGTAGTGGACAGAAAGGCATGCCATGTGTGGTTTGAAGAGCACAAACTTGTAGTTTACAATGCCAACATTGAAAAGTTGAGGAAAAACAAGGTATACAGAGTTGCTTATTGGTTACAATCTGAGGAGTATGATGATGCTACTGATTATGATATGCCAATGTACCAGCTAGCAACTGATCTTCTCCATAAAGACTTGGCCTATTGCTAGAAATTGTATTTACCTATCTGTTACGGACTTACTGCATATTATACAATAATATTAAAGTTCTGATCTTGAGAATATCACATTTTTGAATTTTCAAGGCAGTCTGGGTGTTTATTACTATTTCCGTCACAACGGTCAATTTTGTAATTAGCCTCAATTAGGTAATTAACTAATTATATGCTTTAATATCAGGTCATCCAAGTAAGATGTTTTATATTTGTTTCGGAATCCTTCAATCTGTAATAACTGAAAATTTCATTCAGTTCTCTTAATTTTTAAGGAAGTTATGGGCTTTTGACTGTCCTTGATCACAGCTTTTATGTTAAGTCAATGGAAAAGCAATAGGGAACAAGATGCTAATTTCCTAGTATGAAAATGGCCATAACTTTTTTTAATACAGAAGATATGAAAGTGAATTAGGTGTCATGCTTTATGCTTTATCTGATGGGATAAATTGCAGACTTGATTTTAAAAATCTCAAAATTTTGTAACATTGCTAGATAAAGAGAGGTATTATTAATCAGGGGGGATGAAGGCATGGGGCCGATCAAAGTGGCAGATTTTGGTAAAGCTAATAACCACGGGCAGAAAGAATAATAAATATAAGAGTGATTGAAGATTGCTCTGCAGAGCCTAACCAATTCTACATCACCCAGTCAGTGAAGATTCTATGCAATATTCAGGGTCAGCCACCCTCAGCACCTCAGCTGCTGGGAGGAGAGTAGACAAAAGTGGTGGAGAAAGTCAGCGGGTGCAGCACCATCTATGGAGCGAAGGAAATAGGCAATGTTTTGGGCCGAAACCCTTCTTCAGAGTCCATGATACCAGAAGGGAGGATCATCGATTAGAATTAAACGTATCTGGAGTTAATGATGACTCCTTTCCATTGGCGACACCAAGCGCAGACTCAGCGACTGTTTCTCCGAACACTTGCACTGGATCTCCCAGTTGCCAACCATTTTAACTGCCCTTCCCCTTCTCATACTGACCTTTCTGACCTGGGCCTCGTACAATGCCAGAATAAGTCCACACACAAAGTGGAGAAATATCTCCTCATATTCCACTAACAACGCAACAGTATAAACGTTGAATTCTCCAATTTTAGATAATGTGTAACAACCCCCCTCCTCCTTTCCCATTTATCCCCACCCCCACCTCTCTTCCTCCCCCAACCCTGTGCCCCACATGGGCTAGCACCTACTCCCCCCCCCCCCCCGGGGTTATTAGCGTCACCTAAAACATCGCCTGTCCTTGTACTCCAGGAATGCTGCCTGACCTGCTGAGTTACTCCAGCACTTTGTGTCCTTTTTTGTGCACTAGCATCTGCAATTCCTTTTTTCTCCAGGCACCTTTGTACTCGAGGAGATACCAGAGGATAAAGTCATTAAATAGAATGAATTTACAACTGATCGAGCTGATTACTTTGTAGTCCTCTGTGGATAATTAGGTAATTGCATCCTTTCATGTTTGAAATAGTCGATGATTGTCGAAGTTTATTGCGTTTTTTTAAAGAGAATCAACTTGGCGTAAATGAGGATAGGTCTGGTGTACAGCATATCAAGAGTCAAGGGGCAGCACGGTGGCGCAGCGGTACAGTTGTTGCCTTACAGCGCCAGAGACTTGGCATTCTATCCTGACTACGGGTGCTGCCTGTACGGAGTGTGTATGTTCTCCCTGTTAGATTAATTTGATTATAAATTGTGTGTAGGATAGTGCTGGTGTACAGATATCGCTGGTCGGCGTGGACTCGGTGGGCTGAAGGGCCTTTAATTAAAGAGTCTTTAATTGTCACTGGTACTGAAGAGAACAATGTCATTCTTGCAGCAACACAACATGTTCGTAAACACAGTAACGGAACATATTGAAACAAACAAAAAAAAAGTTCAATAAATTAAAAAATCTACAGTGCAAACCAAAACAAGATAAAAGCCTGAAGTCCTCCACAGTGCAACCAAGCCAGTCAAAGTTTAGTTGGTGTTAGTAGTGTTTTTGAGGCAGTGCCTCCTGTAGATCCCTTCGATGGTGGGGAGGTCAGTGCCCATAATGGACTGGGCAGTGTCCACCACTTTCTGTAATTGCCATTGTTCCTGGGAATTCCAGCTGCCAATCCAAGCTGTGAAGCAGTCAGTCAATATGCTCTCTACTGTACACCTGTAAAAGTTCAAGAAAATATTTGTTGACTTCAATCATCTAAAACCCCTGTCTCACGGTGCGAGTTGGCCCACGAGTGACCCCGAGTTTTCACTCATGTTGATCACGTACAGCCAACGTAGCGGGAACGTCGGAACTCGCGCGATCAACTTGTCCACTCGTGGCGCTAACGGCAGGTACCCGTGAAACTTGTGAACTCGTGAAAAAAGTCAAATATGTTTGACTTTTTCCACGAGTCAAATTTAGTGTTCAAGTTTAAAATTGAAACATTTAGACTCGTTATAACAACGTAGGGCCCATGCGTTTACCTTTGTGATTCGTGCGTCTACTGTGGGAACTCTTTAAATTATTTCAGTGCCATTCACCCTGGAGTCTTAATCACATAATTTAATTCACCCTCAACTAAATATTCGTTGTTTTTTTGGTAATTTTCGTCTTATTTTACCTTGTGTACAATTTTATATATAATGTATTTTTGTCACATGAGCAAAATACATGAATGAACTCATTTCGTAAGTGTTTATTTTATTCAGCTTCAACATCCTAAAAATATGTTAAAAAAACTAGGAGTGAAAAAAAAGTTTAATTACCACAGGAGTTGGAAAATCATTCTATTAGAATGATAAAAAAAAAACATTACAACATATAAACACTGGGCTTCAGCCCTATCCTACCCTTCGGGCTTTGATTACTGCAGTTATTTCTTGGAAAATTAGCTATAAAAACCATGGAGTGTGTGATTTAATATATTTTTCTCCAACTAATATCTTTCTATATCCCTCCCCGAAAGCTCACAAAACCACCAAATATCAACTTTGGTAGCTACATTTCTACACAAAATAAAGTTACAGTTCAACAGTTGCATACGGCAACCCTCCAGTGTTGCCATTGATAAATGTATGATCACACTAGCTCGTCTGGTCTTCTCTAAACGATTATATTACAGTAAATTTGGGAAATATCCTGTTAGTTTAAAAATTAGAAAACCATAGGTATAGATAAAAAAACATATCAAAGATCCAGCTCCACTGCCATTAAAACCAATGAGCTTACTAACCACTTTAATGGCAATGTCTTTTTTTAAGTATAGAAAACAAAATCTGGATAAATTATGTCATTCATCCTTCACCCACCGCTCTAGTTTCATTCACTCCATAAAATAATTTCATTCGCGCTTGGGTGAACCATTCACCAGTTTAAGAAGCGCATTTAGCGCATTGCATCCATAAAGTGAAATCAGACTTCAGGAAGGGTGTCCGAACTTCCGGACAGCAACGGGCCGTGCGTCGCTGCTTTCTGAGATTAATCAATGTACGTTGGATTTTCCTGACGCGTAGATTTACAACCAATAGCGATTACAAGATCACAAGTTTCCTGATTTACAGCCTGTAAACGATCACAACCATCGCCCGGTCACAGCCCACGTTGATCAGACCGAACTAACATCATCAGCGTGAATACAGTATTCACAAAGGGATTTTTTTTCCTCTTCCAAGTACATTCTATAAATCTATTGCTGGGTTTTCTCCGCTCTATCTTTCGCTCAGGCACCTTTCCTCCCCTTCCATCAGTTTACGATTCACTTCTCTCCACTATCTGTCCTCTTAGATCACATTCTCGGTCTTTTTTTACTCAGCGGGCAGGCAGCATCACTGGAGAGAAGGAATTGGTGACAGGGTGACATTGTGCTGTTTGATTGCCCCCTGTCAGCTCCAGCTTTTTGTGTCTATCTTTGGTTTAAACCAGTATCTGCAGGCAGTTCCTATCCTACACTTTATTCCTTTCTTGGCGTCGTCTGGGCAAATGTTGCCTTCTACACGTACAGTTGTGTGTGTGTGTGTGTGTGTGTGTGTGTGTGTGTGTAGGGTGTGTGTGTGTGTGTGTGTGTGTGTGTGTGTGTGTGTGTGTGTGTGTGTGTGTGTGTGTGTGTGTGTGTGTGTGTGTGTGTCTGTGTCTGTGTGTGTGTGTGTGTGTGTGTGTGTGTGTCGCGGTTTACATTGGCATTGCCCTCTTGAGATTCCTTTGTGGCGGAGAGCGCTGACCATTAACCCGGGGTCTTGCCGTCCGGCCAAGAGGAGGTGATGTGGACACGGTTTCAGTTAAAGTTCTAGAGGAACATTGCTTTCGATCGATGTCTCTTATGCACTCCTCAGAAGAACTGGATGCGCTCTTCACCATTATGGCTCCCAGCCTATAGGTTTCTGATCTAAACAACTAACTTCTTCCCTATTTCTCCTCCACCCACCCCCCACCCCCTTATTTCCCTCTCCTCCTCGGCGCTCTTGTTCACTCACACCTTCCCTATTGATGAGGAAGTCAAGGATCCATTTGCAGAGACCCAGTTCCCCGAGCTGTGGACAACAGCCTGACGTATGTGTTTTTATTGTCCAAGTGGTCCAGTGCAGAGTGGAGAGCCAGTGAGATCGCATCTCCCATTGATCTATTGTGGCAGTAGGTAAAGTGTAATGGGTCCAGGTTCTTGCTGAGGTACGAGTTGATATTCGCCGTAACCAATCACTCAAAGTATGTGTAAGAAGGAACTGCAGATGCTGGTTTACACTGAAGATTGATACAAAATGCTGGAGTAACTCAGTGGCACAGGCAGCATCTCTGGAGAGAAGGAATGGGTGATGTTTTGGGTTGAGACCCTCAAAGTACTTCATCACCATGGATGATAGTGCCACTGGTTGGTAGTCTTTGGGCCACGTCACCTTACTCTTCTAAGGCACCAGTATTAATGCTGCCCTTTTAAAGCAGGTGGCAACCCCAGACCTCAGTAATGAGAAGTTGGAAAGGTCTGTGAAAATTCCAGCTAGCTGGTCTGAGCAGATACACCATCTGGTCCAGATGCCTTCTGAGGATGCAGCCTCCTGAAGGATCTTCAGACATTGGATTTGGTGACTGATATTGTAATACCATCAGGGGCAATGGGGGCCTGGGAAGGCACATCAGCGTTCTCCCTATCAATGCGTGCATCCGCATACAGCTCGTCAGGGAGTGAAGCTTCGCTGTGGGTTGAGCTGTCCCCTGGTTTTGTCTTGTAGGAAGTGATGGTAAGCAAGTCCTGCCACAGCTGCCGAACATCCTTCGCATCCTCCAGTTTAGAGCAAAAGTCCTTTTTAGACTTTTTGATGATATATGAGGGTACAATGGTTTGTGAGAAGAGGTTATCTTTCAGAACAGAGTATTGCTAGTGGAGATATGTGTGCTAGGTTTGTGCTGCTGCTGTTTGGGAGCCGGTGTCATTAATATAGGGTGCTTGGTTCATAGCCATTTCAGTCATATTTGTCATTGTCGCAGTAACAACTAAAAGCTCACAGACACTGCATTCATCGTTGGCAATTTCAGGCTCTATTTCCCCTTCTCTACCCCTTCCCCTGTAATTCCGGTCCTAATCTTACCCCCTTAGTCTGGTTCAGTCAAACACCGAATACATGCACTAGTAATCAACTCCCTTTATTATACGATACAAATACAATACCTAATCCAACAACGCGGGTCCGATCCTCATCTCTACTCATCCAAGGCCTTCAGCCTCGTGTGAATAGAACAACGCTAGCAGATCAACACAGTCCCGTGTGCTATCCCAGAAGATCAGCACACTCTCATGTGCTCTCCCCTCTTTTTTACACCTTCACGAACCCTTGGCGTGGAATACATGGGGGTTGAAGGGGGGGGGGGGGGCAACCCCTATAAGCCAATCATCAATAAAGGTTATAAAATACATTAATTGACAGCTCCCTAACCCAATCACTAAATATGGAATAACATTGTTTCGACAGAAAGCACTTAGTGGGAAACAGTTCCATTAAGCAAAGAAACATGTTACCAGGTATGTAAACACTTTGGGCAAGGCCCCTCTCCTTCACCAATCAGGAGTAATGGCGCGAAGACTGTGCAACAAAGTTAACAACAGTATTATCTCCCAACCAATCCTGAGCATGCATTTGCAGCAGGACCTAGCTCCCTTTGCAAAACCCTCATACATATTAACAATTAAAGGACATCTGGACACCACCCTGTACTCAACTTCCTCCCAGGTCACAGACACTCTGGAGCCATGATCCTCATGGTCTTTGCAGCTTTTGCAAAATATGTCAACTATGCTTTGCAATAGCAGAAATCCTCCATTTTGTCAGCATCTAAAATGCCCAATATTATAACCCCCACCCTAGTCGTCCTAACAATTCCACTGTTTGCATCCTTGCATCCCTCTGATTAGCACATCTTCCCCTGTGAGGAAGGCAGCATCTCGAGATAACTCCCTGAGGTTATCTGTTGCTGCCCTCGATTTGATCTGACATTTTCTCGCCTCCAATACCTTTCAGTCTGAAGAAGGGTTCCGACCCGAAATGTCACCTATTCCTTTTCTCCAGAGATGCTTCCTTGACCCGCTGAGTTAATCCAGAATTTTCTGTCAGTCTTCAGTATAAACTAGCAACTGCAGTTCTTTCCTACACAATATTAAATTCAAAATCTGATGTGCATACATATGTGTGTGTGGCACACAGCAGATCTAGTTTCCTCTCTCCCCTCTTTCAGTAATTGTTCTTTCTTATCTCATGTGCTTTTGATGCCATTCGTTACAATACTGTAGAGGTATGGTCTTCATATCTTGTGTTTTGTGTAGTTTCCGACGAATGGATAAGATCTGCAACTAGATGTCTGTAAAGGCGGAGTTTGGTCATTACCCAGGGATGGTCTGTGTTTCCTGTTTCCTACCTCTTAAATCGCCACCTCTGCATAAATCCATCTGCATATATTTATGTGCATTCTCAAGGGCCTGTCCCACTTTCACGACCTAATTCACGACCTCTGCCGAGTTTGCCCTTGACTCATACTCGCAGCATGGTCGTCATGAGGTCAAAGGAGATCGTAGGTAGGTCATGATGCTAGTCGTAGGTACTCGTGGCATTAAGTAGGTCGGGGCGTTTTTCTAGCCTGATGAAAATTGTCCACGAGTAAAAGAGGTTGTGAATTAGGTTGTGAAAGTGGGATAGTCTCCACACCACCTGTTGTCTCTCTATTTCTACAGCCAAGTAATTCTGACCACCATCTCTCACTATTTAGTTCTTATTGACGATTAATCCCATTTATAAAAAGATTGTGTACAAAGCAGCATAAGAAAATGTCCTTTAGCCCACGATATCTGTGCCGCACACGATACCTATTTACACTAATCCTTTCTGCCTACACAAGCCTCAAATCCCTCCATGCCCTGCATATTGATGTTTGTGGGTTAATTGGCTTGGTATAAATGTAAATGTAAATTGTCCCTAGTGTGTGGGGATCGCTGGTCGGCAGAAGTGCCTGTTTCCGCACTGTATCTTTAAACTAAACAAAACTAAACTACTGCCTGGGTGAGATCTGCTACATGATTTTACTGGCTTGGATGCAAACCAAGCATTTCGCTGTACCTAGGTACATGTGACACTAAAAATATAATTGAATCCTTGAATCATTATAAACTAAAAGGGTTTTGGACTGTTGTGAATAATATCTAATCGTCCGTCACCACCGTAGTAAGAGGTGAGTTTTTCTGAAAAGTTTTTCGAAATTGCTCTGGATTCCCAATGGAACATTGGATTCCCAGTTACTCCTTTTCCTAGTGCTAAACAGCAGCTACATTGGTGCTAAATTCTGCTTGTGACTTTATGGGAAATATTTGCTTAACCAAGACAAAAAGAATGGGTGAAAATGAAATGAATACTGCCCAATCAAATCTTTATCAGCAGATCGGAAACTAAACCTTGACATTCATAAAAGGGTTTTGCAGGTTCAAGGGTGTACATAATGAAGAGTAAATACTTGAGTTTCAACATAATGATGTGTGCTGAATTTAGACTGTGTCATTATAGTGTAGTAATGCACTGCCCCAACAGTGTGTCTTAATTACAAGCAGCAAACTACCCCCAGTTGACCTTTACAATGATCATCCTTTGTACTATTTCCGAGTGAGTATTTGAGTCTAGTACCAATTAGTTATGAATTGTGAGTAGATTTTGTGCTAATACTGCCCAGAGTTGAACTTTCCCCAAATTTCTCAAGGTCAGGGAGATGAAAATGCAGGGAACTAATCACTCAGCAGAGATGTTGTGCCTCTTACGGCTACTGATGATTATTTGTTAAACTGCCAAGGCAAAGAATGATCGAGAGCCTATAATGCTTCATTAAACTGCAGCAACATCTTTATTGCAGCAAGCGGCTCCCAACAAAATCTACAGGTGCATCAAAGTGCAATCCGGTATAAAGTCCTGCAACTTATATGCACAAGCAATTATTTATCTACTGTTTGCTGGAATTCCTTCCTTTTGTAAAATGTAATTCTGCTTCCTCCTGCCAGTTTTTCTGCAGTGGTAATCCCTCTTTGTTTGACTCCCAGCAGGTGTAAATGCTGGAAAAACCTCTTTACTCTAATCCATTGCAATAGGATTGACCTTCCATGGATCCAGCAGTGATTGCCAAAATATTTCCGTATAGTAAACCTAGGTTATAACGGAGCAGAGAGGGGGAATGTTGTCTGTTATTGCGAATTGTCCACTGCGACCGAGTCAGAGATTACCCAGTAATATGGTATCATTGTATAGGGGGGGTTGCACGTAAGGTCATCGGGCCAAAGGGCGAGACGCACGGAGCAGCTTGCACCGTTATAATGTGTTCCGTAAATAACGAGGGTTTAATGTACTTTCACTTTGAGTCTCCCCATCCATTCAAGATCGATATCTATCTGCACGCCATTCCTTTGCAATATTTTCCAAGAACACCATGTCCTCGATTGTGAATTATTTGTAATAGGATTACTATTAAAACACAAAGTACTTGTGCTATAACACCAGGATAAGTGCTCAACAAAGAAAACCAAGCCCAATGCCAAAGTTGTATCTAAACTGCTTATACCTACATGTCTATGCTATGGACAATAAATAAAAGTTAGGAGTAAACTGGACAGAACTATACACAGTTAAAATATAAATTGGGAAATTGCAGTTCAAGTATCTTTGCTCCACCGCAAGGTCTCTTACTTTGCTGACAGATTGAGCATTAGATAAATGTAGGACATTAATTTGCCAGTCTGCCCGTGCAAGGAATCATCTATAATCCCTATTATTTTTGAAAGCTTGGCATCCTATTTGACCTTGGTGCTGCACTTCTGACCTTATATTTTCCTCGTCAAAGGTTGTTTAAAATCCATCTGTGCAGAATCAGCCCATTTGCTGCACTTACTATTTCTGGGTCATTTATTCCAATGTGTTCCTCTCTAGCCTTCTATCCAGTAACCACCATTAACAAGTTCATTCAAAACACCTGCATTTTTAACTCCCTATTAATTCACACAAAGAGTGACGGATGCATGGAATGTGCTGCCAGAGGAGGTAATTGAGGCAGGGACTATTGCAATGTTTAAGAAACAATTAGACAGGTCCATGGATAGGACAGGTTTGCAGGGATATGGGCTAAATACAGGCAGGTGGGACCAGAGTAGATGGGACATGTTGGTCCATTTGGGTGAGTTGGGCTGAAGGGCCTGTTTCTATGCTGTATGACTCCATAACCCGTTCACCCATCAATCCTGGGTGGTCAATGATCTACATTGGCTCCTGTTCCAAATTAAAATTCTCGCTGGCATGTTTAATGTGGTCCTTGGCCTTGCTATCACTTTGTGTGAGGCTTCCTCATGCCATACTAATCATCTGGCCTTCGATCTAGCATTTTAGCGGCAAGAGCGGAGGGGTAGTCAGAAGCTATGAAAGCCAATAAATAGGAATAAAACAGATGCCTTGAACTCTCAAGCAATGGGCTTTAAATAATGCAGAAACATGCCTTAACATTTGTGTCATGACCTGGTTCAGAGGTAGTGGCACACATTGCTCATGGACTTTTTACATATAGTAGACCCCTATGCTAGTGAGTTAAACATGAGGGCTTCATGCTGTGTGATTTCACTACACTTGGCCCGTGTCATGTGTGTATGTCAGCATGTTATGCAACTCAGGATGGCGATCTGATTTCAGGAGGTGTGTTACTGTCACCCAATTACGTTCACCTTTACAAAAATTACTTTACATAATATACACAAATGTGGTGAAGTGATTGAGTTTCTAGGCTCATTGACTCTTGTGAAGGAACAGTTCCAAAAGCTAAATAAGCAGGACCTTATGAAGGGTCCCAATCCCAAGCCAAAACGTTGACAATTTATTTCCCTTCACAGATGCTGCTCTTTCAGTTCTTTCAGCAGTTTGCGTTCTCGCCTCAGATTCCAGCATCTGCAGTCTCTTGTCTACACTTTCAAAGGCTCTTGGTGTTTAACAGGGTTTGATCCCTCCATCTGCACAAATGCTGCCAGATCTGCTGAGTATTTTCAGCATTCTCTGATTTATTTCAGGTTTGCGGCATCTGCAGTTTTGTTTTCTGAAGAACTTTTAATAAGATGAAGAATACAGTGTGTCGGAAGCAGATTTAGGAGTAACTTTGAAATTGTATAAATGGTGGGGAGGGGAGTAGTATCTGAGGAAAGGGCTGGGGTGGTGGGATGAATTGCACAGCTGATACAGTTGAGCATATGAAGCAGGAGATATATACAGAAAGTGCTGGAGGAACTCAGCGGCTCAGGCAGCATCTCTGGAGAAAAAGGATGGGTGACATTTTGAGTTGAGACCATTCTTCAGACAAAGCAGGAGCTGGTTATTCAGCTGCTCCAACTGCCCCATCAATGAACAAGAACGTCAGCTCCTCTACCTCAACACAATCTTCCTGCCCAATCCCCAGGTACCTTGGTTTCCCTAATATCCAGACATTTTTTGAACACTGCTTAAAATGTAACCGATGATTGAAAAATTACAGTCCCCCAGGATAAAGTTCCAAAGATTGCCCATGGTCTGAGTAGGGGATTTCTCCTCATTTGTCTTTTGCAAATATGACCCTTATTCCCAACTCCGCAGCCAAGGGCATCATCCTCCCTGCATCTACTCTGTGAGATTGCCTTCTATTCAACTGTCCCGGGGAAAACACCTGTCCGTAATCTATCACCCTCATAATTGTATCTACTGATAACTATCCATCCAGGCTATACTAGATCACCCCTCAGCTTGCTGCGCTAGGAATAAAGTCCTAGCTCGGCCCAACCTCTCCCTATGGCTCAGGTCTTAGAGTTTTAGCAACATTCTCGTAAACCTTCTCTGCACCCTTACAAGCTCAATGGCATCTTTACTATAGCAGGCTGACCAAAACTGAACACAGTGATCCAAGTGTGGCCACACTAACGTCTTGAACGGCTGTAACATGACATTCTAACTTACATAGTCAATTCCCTGACTGATGACGTGCCAAAAGGTTTCTTCACCACCTTATCTTATCACAGCCAAATAAATGAGATTTATGTTCTTTGAGTTAAGAATAATGAGTGTTGATCTTATTGAAACATATAGGAGGAGCCTGAGGGCATGACAAAGGGGGTCTTGAGCTGTTTCCACCTGTGGGGGAATCTCAAATGAGGAGACACAGTTAACGACATAACTCAGCAGGGGTCAGGCAGCATCTATGGAGGGCATGAATAGATGATGATTTGGGTCAGGACCCTTCTTCAGACTGAATATAATAGGGGGGGGGAAAAGAGGTGGGAGGTGCGGGTGGGACAACAGAACATGGTCGAAGAGCAGGAGAGCAGCAGGACTCACAGCGGGGGAGCTGTGTGAGAGGGTCTCACAAAAGCTACAGGGGGGCACTGTGGTGCAGCCATAAAGCTACTGCCTTACAGCGATCCTGACTACGGGTGCTGTCGGTACGGAGTATGTACGTTCTCCCCGTGACTGCTTGGGTTTTCTCCTGGTGCCGCGGTTTCTCGCAGGTTAATTGGCTTCAGTAAAAAAATCGTAAATTGTCCCTAGTGTGTAGGATAATGCTGGAGTACGGCGTGATTGCTGGTCGGCGCGGTGGGCCAAAGGGTCTGTTTCCGTGCTGTAGTTCTAAAGTCTGGTTATAGGGAGGAGCAGGATTACAGTTACAAGATTTGATGAAGGCCACTTTAAAACTGAGATGCGTAAGAACCTCTGTTCGCAGAGAATGGTGCTTCTTTGAAATTCTCTCCTCCACGGATTGTTTCGGCTGGATACCATTTGGGGTATTTAAAGACGATACAATTTGAAAGATCAAGCATCTGAGGTCTATGGGAGCTTGCAGACAAGGCCTTGAACAGATCAACCACGATCACATTGAATGGTGGGACAGGCTTGAGGGGTCGAATGGCCTATTCCTGCCCCTATTTTCAGACATACTTTAGAGAACAAAGGTCTATCCTACTTTTTTCCTTGTTTAACTGATTCACCATTCCAAGAATCAGTCTACTGAATCCTTACTCCATTTGGGCTGTGCCAAGGTGACTCTATTTAGCTAACGAGATGAGCGTTTGACGTCACTAGGCCTGTACTCGCTGGAGTTAGGAAAGATGAGGGGGGGAGCCCATTGAAACTTAACGAATAGTGGAAGGCCTGGAAAGAGTGGATGTGGAGAGGATGTTTCCACTACTGGGAGAGTCTAGGATTGGAGGGCACAGCCTCAGGATAAAAGGACGTACTTATACAAAGGAGATGAAGAAGAATTTCTTGAGTCACATGGTAGTGAATCTGGAATTCATTGCCAAAGGCAGCTGTGGAGGCCGTCCAATTGGTGTTTTTAAACTGAAGATTGACTGATCCTTGCTTAGTAAGGGCGTCAAAAGATTATGGGGAGAAGGGAGAAGGTAGATAGTGGTTGAGAGGGAAAGTGTGAATCTGCGGAATTAATTACCACAGATGGCTATGGAGGCCAAGTCAATGGATATTTTTAAGGCAGAGATAGATTCTTGATTGGTATGGGTGTCAGAGGTTATGGGGAGAAGGCAGGAGAATAGGGTTAGGATGGAGAGATGGATCAGCCATGATTGAATGGCAGAGTAGACTTGATGGGCCGAATGGTCTAATTCTGGTCCGATCACTTATGACCTTATGAAATCAGTCATGATTGAATGGCAGAGTAAACTTAACGCGCCGAATGGCCTAGTTCTGCTCCAATTTACTTATGAACAAATGAGATCAGAACTGCACATAATACTCCACCAATTTTCTCTCTATTCGTTATCAATGTTTTTATTTGAAGATGAAACACGTGGCGGGGATACGAAACAAAGCCGTTAAAGTTTATAAAGGTGCATGTGCGTCTTACCCGCGCCCACCGTCACAAACAAAACGTTCATGGTAACAATGATAGGATAAACGACCCCCTTATGAACTGGGAGATCTGACCTCTGCTCCTATTCGGGGATTTGGCGCTGATCCCGACACTGATCTCCGTTTCAAAATCCAATTTGTATACTTGCTCGGAAGAAAGATTTGAAGATTTGGATTTACTAGAGCGAATGAGATCGTTTCCCGTTCTGTCAATGTACCCGAGTGACAAGTCTGCTCCTCTTGAAACAGAAGAGGTGAGAGAGGGGACATTTAGCAAGTGCTTAAAGTTGGAGAAGCTCTGAATTTAAAAGTCTAGATTCAGCTCGGAAGGAAAACCCATCCCATTATCCAGCACCACCTGGTATGTGTGGAAGCCAATAATCTCAATTTGATGAGCAGGACACCCAGGTGGAGGAACTCAGTGGGTCAAGCAACATCTGTGTAGGGGGGTGGGACCCTTCTTTAGACTTTATATTTTATTGCTGTCGTCCACCTCTGAGTTATAGATCTATAGCTGTACAGCTATTTAGGGCAGTTATAGCTGGTGCAGCTATTGAGATCAGAGTTGCAGCTGCCTTGTGGACATCCTCGCCCGGTACTGGACTAGCCTGAGATGCACTGGTCCCATTGAATGGAGAGAAGGGACCGTGTTGCCTGTTGATGCGGGTTATTAATATTAATGCAGCGTTACTGACGTGGTGGGCCGGCAGCTTCCCACTGGCGCCGTGTGCCCGAGAGATGGAGCAGTTCCCGCGTTTGACGGCAGCCTGGATCATCTGAACGCCCTCGGCCCCGCCGCGGAGAAGCGCTTCCTACAGCAGCGGCGGCCACATATGTGGCTGGATTAAATAACAACCCTCCCCTCCCTCCCTCCCTCCCTCCCTCCAGATCTCCTCCTCCTCCTCCAGGAACACACACACACACACTACACTACACACACACACACACGGATGGGAATTGCAAAGGCGACGCCAGCTTGAAGCCGCAGCCGCGACGATGGCAGAGAGCCCGCAGGAGCCCGGGCTCAACACAGGGAACGAGGCGGAGAGCAGGGAACAAGGCGACAAGGCGGCGGAGAGAGCCCAGCTCAACCTGCTGGAGACGTGCGCCGTCTGCAAGCAGAATTTCCAAAGTCGGGATCCCAAACTGCTGCCATGTTTGCACTCCTTCTGCAAGAAGTGTCTGCCCCAACCCCAGAGGCACTTGGTGCTGCAGGGCGCCGGCAGCCTGGCCGACTCCTCACTCCTGCAGCAACACAGTGAGTAGCCCGGGGGTGGGGGGTGTGGGGGGGAGAGATGATGGAGTCAGGGGCTGCAAGGGTAGGTGGCAGGGGGAAGGGAGGGGGAGTAAGGGAGAGGGGCTGGAAGGGTAGGTGGGAGAGGGTGGCAGAGAGGGAGGAGGAGGGGGTAGGTGGGAGGGAGAGGGCAGAATGGAGGGGAGGAGGAGGGGGTAGGTGGGAGGGAGAGGGCAGAATGGTAAGTGGAGGAGGGGGTAGGTGTGTGTGAAGGGGAGGAAAGTGGTGGAGGTTAAGGGGGAAAGGCAGAGGGAGGGGGTTGGGAGGGAGGGAATGGCTGGGTGCAGGGGGGTGGGTTAGTAGGGAGGGGACTTGGAGGGAGGAGGTGGACGGAAGGGTAGGAAGGGAGGGGGGGGAGAGGTGTAAAACGGCGCGGCCCTTGAACCCTCGCGCAATGCACGGACTGCCAAGCCCCAGTGTACACAACCAACCCCCAGGCTTACACCGGGCCTAGTGTCCAAGCCTTTGTCAAACCCGCTCCTTCCTCTCGCTCCCGGTCACACACAGAGCTGCGGGTCACAACAACACCAACAGCACCCGCCACTGAGCCGGGGGAAGGACTGTGTGTGTATGTATCTGTGGCTATGTACTTTGTGTATGTACTCTGTGTGTGTGTGTACATAAAGGGGAAAGGACTATATGTGCGTGTGTGTTCTGTGTATACAGGGGAAGGGACTTGTGTATGTGGGTATGTATGTGTGCATACGTACACGCACAAACATACATACAGTCCCTTCCCCTGTATACACAGAACACGCACACATATATATGTGTGTGTATATATACACACACCTACACACCTATATACATACATACATACACACGTATGTGTGTGTGTGTGTGTGTGTGTATATGTGTGTGTATATGTGTGTGTGTATATGTGTGTGTATGTGTGTGTATATGTATATGTGTGTATGTATGTGTGTGTATATGTATATGTGTGTATGTATGTGTGTGTATATGTATATGTGTGTGTGTATATATGTGTGTGTATATGTGTGTGTGTATATGTGTGTGTGTATATATGTGTGTGTATTTTACACCCATTGCAACTGACACTGACATTTGAAGTCACGCTTGTCGCCCACTCTGACCCGTGCCCAATTACAAAGGGTGTGAATCGTTTGAAGGTGTGTGTTACTGCTAGAACTTTAACAGCCACGCCACCTTGGTGGAGAGGAGAATAACGTGACGGTAATGGACAATAGGAGCCACCCCTTCACACTGGGGCTGGCATCTCATCACAATGCAGAGCATTTCCCTTTCGACCAAAGCAGCCTGGCACTGTGTGTGTGTGTGTGTGTGTTTCCCTCGCGAATTTGCCGCCCTGTAATTTCATCCGTGCTTTAGTTAAGCTCCGAATAAACAGGAGCAGCGCGGGGATTTCGGAGGATGAATGGCATCGCGGTAAAAGCGCTCACAATCCGTGGGTAGCACGGTAGAGCTGGCTGTTTGTGTGGCTGGCTTCCCAGAGGGAAGTCTACGGGAGGTCTGATTAATATTTCTTATTTGTAATGTCTTTTATAACCACCCCCACAAAAAAATGATGTTAAAGTGTTAAGCTCTAAGAGGCAGTCACAATTAATCAGAGAATAACTAAAGATCAATGTATAGCTCTCGGGTTACATAAACCTCTCGGGAGGTATTCTCTTTTCAGCCTGTTTGTGTTGTGTAGTTATCTCACGTTAACCACAATGCAGTAACACAAATCACCGGTTTCCTGGCGAATTTCACGCATCATCTGACACTATATCAACAGATGAAATATCTATATAAAACAAAAAGTAATTTGCATCATTTTAAAAAAGATGAGCATAATTTGTAACTAAAACTGTTTGCATAAATTTAGGCATCGATGCATTAAAAGATTGTGTAAAATTAGGTCCCAATTTCAAGGTAAATGGAGGACATTTAAGAAGGCGATTTAAGAAGGTGATCAGAATAAACATGATACCACAGGGAAAAAGGGCCGGATTGAAGAATCTAGTTCCTTGGATGACCAGAGGCACAGAAAGTAAAATAAGATTTAAAACAAAGACATGGTAATATAGCCAAAAGCCTGGAGTGGCATGGAAAATGCAAAGGAGAAATTGGGAAGGTCAAGAGTGATTTATTGTCATATGTGTCCCAGATAGAACAATTAAATTCTTAGTTGCAGCAGCACAACAGAATATGTAAGCATAGAGAGACATAAAAAAGCTGGAGTAACTCAGCGGGACAGGCAGCATCTCTGGAGAGAAGGAACGGGTGTCCCTTCTTCAGACTGGTTCGCGATAAGGGAAATAAGAGGTATAGACGATGATGTTGAGATAAAGTACAATGAATGAAAGTTATACAAAAAAGATATACAAACGATGATAAAGGAAACAGGCCATTGTTAGCTGTTTGTTGGGTGAAAACAAGAAGCTACTGCGACTTGGGTGTGGGAGGGATGGAGATGGAGGGAATGCCGGGGTTGCTTGGAGTTGGAGAAATCAATATTCATACCACTGGGCTGTAAGTTGCCAGAGTGAAAAATTAGATGCTGTTCCTCCAATTTGCGTTTAGTCTCACTCTGATAATGGAGGAGACCGAGGACAGAAAGGTCTGTGTGGGAATGGGAAAGAGAATGAAAGTGTTTAGCAACCGGGGGATCAGGTAGGTCCAGGCGGATTGAGCGAAGGTGTTCAGTGGAATGATAGCCAGTCTACGTTTTGGTCTCGCCGATGTATAAGAGTCCACATCTTGAACAACAGATACAATAGATGAGGTGGAAGTGAACCTCTGCCTAACCTGAAAGTACTGTCAGGGTCCCTGGACAGAGTGGAGGGAGGTATAGGGACAGGTGTTGCATCTTTTGCAGGGGAAGGGTACCTGGGGAGGGGGGTGGTTTGGGTGGGAAGGGATGAGTTAACCAGGGAGTTGTGGAGGGAACGGTCTCTGCAGAAGGCGGAAAGGGGCTGGAGAACGGAAGATGTGACTTGTGGTGGGATCCCGTGGGAGGTGGTGAAAAGTTTGGAGGATTATGTGTTGTATGCGACGGCTGATGGGGTGAAAGGCAAGGACTAGGGGGACTGTCTCTGTTGTGACTAGGGGGTGGGGAGCAAGGGCGGAGCTGTGGGGTACAGAGGAACCCAAGTGAGGGCCTCATCTATGATGGGAGAGGGGATCCCCCATTCCCTAAAGGGAACATAGATCTTGGATGTCCTGGTATGGAACACCTCATCTTGGGCGCAGATGCGGCGTAGATGGAGGAATTGGGAGTAGGGGATAGAGTATTTGCAGGAAGCAGGGTGGGGAGAAGTGTGGTCAAGATAGTTGTGGGAGTCAGTGGGTTTGTAATAGACGTCAGTCAATTATGTAAACATAGTGTGCGGATGCTGGTTGAAACCGAATATTTAAACGATGTAAACATAGTACTCTGTACACTGTAAACAATATAATAAACGAGAAACAAAATTTCAGTATGTGTATATGCACACTCGCATATACATATATCACACACACACACACACACACACACACACACACACACACACACACACACACACACACACACACACACACACACACACACACACACACACACACACACACACACACACACACACACACACACACACACACCCCCCCCCCCCCCCCCCCCCAGCGAAATAATGACAATGTCTATGTTCAGAGCTTATTTGGAGGTAGTTTGAGAAAATGAAAAAAGAGAGGGGTCAAATTGGGACAGAACAGGCAACATGTCAGCGAAGATGGCGATGAAAACTTTACAGAGGAAGAGGATAATGGTGCTGTTACAGTTAAGAGCACCCAGTGTGCAACGCTAGATGAACCAAACATAGTGTAGAAGGAATTAATAAAATCTTTAGCATCTTTCAAAGTGGATAAATGGCCGGTCCTGGATGAAATATACCCCAGCTTTAATGTTTCAGGTTGTTAACTTCCCATCAGAGATAGAAAAGCATGTTTAGAGTTGCGGATGTAATAACGAGGAACTGCAGATGCTGGTTTATACCAAAGAAAGGCACAAAATGCAGGAGTAACGCAGCGGGCTAGGCAACATCCCTGGAGAGCATGGATAGGTCACATTTTGTATTGAAACCCTTATTCAGACTACCTTAGAGTTGCAGAGATAGGAGAGGGAAGGAGATAACAGACAGGCATATCCGTGAAAGGAGCAAAGACTGGATGACAGAAGTAATGCCTGTATCTTTAAGCTCCTCATTTACACTAAACCTGTTGATCTCCACTGTTTCCTGAGGGTATTTTTGTCTTATTGGTGAAGATAGACATTAATATATGTTTAATTCCTCTGTCACTTCTTCATTCCCTAATGTTCCAGTGGGTGGTCCACATTAATGTTAAGCTTCTTTTTTACCCCATATCAGTGACTTGGTTGTTTTTGGCAAATTCTGACATCTTTAACCTTGTTGTTTCTTTGGCAATTACATGCCGTTTCCTTGATCTAATTGAATATACTGTAATTGATGAATTGGAGAACACTACTTTCATTATGTGGGCAGAATTAGTTATTTCGCTCTTTTGATCGGGGACGAGAGAACTATGTAAAAGTTAGTTTATGAAAAGTCAAGCAGAAAAAAAGCTGCCTTGGGGGGGGGGGGGGAACTGTTTCCATGTAATCTCCCCACAGTATTCAGACACCATTGTCTCTTAACATAGCTGCTACTTTCACCATGGTAGGCTATTAAAATTGGCAATCGATGTGCAATATTAAACACTAGCCAATAGGTGCAGGAGTAGGCCATTTGGCCCTTCGAGCCAGCACCGCCATTCAATGTGATCATGGCTGATCATCCCCAATCAGTACCCTGTTCCTGCCTTCTCCCCATATCCCCTGACTCCGCTGTCTTTAAGAGCCCTATCTAGCTCTCTCTTGAAAGTGTCCAGAGAACCGGCCTCCACCGCCCTCTGAGGCAGAGAATTCTACAGATTCACAACTCTCTGTGAGAAAAAGTGTTTCCTCGTCTCCGTTCTAAATGGCTTACCCCTTATTCTTAAACTGTGGCCCCTGGATCTGGACTCCCCCAACATCGGGAACATGTTTCCTGCCTCTAGCGTGTCCAAACCCTTAACAATCTTATATGTTTCAATAAGATATCCTCTCATCCTTCTAAACTCCAGAGTGTACAAGCCTGTAAAATGCGGCCTTTAGCTTGCAGTAACAAAAATAAACTGATAGCTATTAAAAGGACTTTATTTTTGAAAATCATGTGGGGGAAAAAGAACTTTTTTGCAAGGCTGCAATTCTACCGCCATTAACTTCTCTTCTCCCATTTACACAATTGTCTTTTCTAATGCGATTTTCGCTAACACAAGGTTTCTTTGGAACCCAACTACGGCAGAACGACCTAGACTGCCTTTAACTTGTACAGTTAGCCATGATTGGATCACTTTTCACTCAAGGTGTTTTGGTCTTAAAGGGATGTAAAATCATAAACTTTGTAATAGTTCATTAAATGTTTGCCATTGACGGTTTGCAATGATGGCTCTTCAGGTAATGTCCCAATCCACCAAAGCCAGGTTTACCTCACTCTGAAATACTTTATTTTTGACCAAAGATAGACATGAAATACTGGAGTAACTCAGCAGGTCAGGCAACATCTCTGGCGAAAAAGGGTGGGTGAAGTTTTCAGGTCGGGACCCTTCTTTTGGGAATCTTATCTTTGGTGTAAATCAGCATCTGCAGTTCTTTGTTTCTTCAGTACTTTGTTTTAATTAGATTTCAAACTCTGATTCTAGATTTAACTAAATCACTTTTAATATCTATAAAACGCTATTATATTATCACTGTTCCCTAAAGGCTCCATAATTCCCAGGTCGATAATTAATCCTTTTTAATTTAATAGTTTTGTGTGTAAAATAACCTGTCTCTTGCTGGTTGCTCAACATTTGATCTAGACAGATTCCACAAGTCTTTCCTCTGCACTCTTGCTGCTCACTTGCTTTGTTCAATCTACATTAGATTGCAATATCCAATGATTGTTACATTACGTGTAGGAAGGAACTGCAGATGCTGGTTTAAAACAAAAAGCTGGAGTAACACAGCGGGACATACAGCATCTCTGGAGAAGGAATGGGTGACATTTCACGTTGCATTACCCATGTTACATGCACCTCTAATTTTCTGAATAATACTGTGCCCTTGGGCCTCCTGAGAATAGTAGTACATGTATGCACCACCTAATGTTTTTTTTTTTTGCCCCATTCTGTTTTTTAACTCCATCCACTTTGGGGTGGCACAGCGGTAGAGTTGCTGCCTTTCAGCGCCAGAGACCCAGGTTCGATCCTGTCTATGGGTGCTGTCTGTACGGAGTTTGTACATTCTCCCCGTGACCTGTGTGGGTTTTCTCTGGGTACTCCGGTTTCCTCCCACACTCCAAGGAATAGAGACCCAGCCGACAACCTCTCCCTATAGCTCACACCTGTTTTTTTTTCTGAACCCTTTCGAGCTTGACAATATCATTCCTGTAGCATGGTGCCCAGAACTGAATACAATATTCTAAATGCAGTCTCACAGCTTCTTAATCAACTGCAACATGACCTCCCAACTTCTATACTCAAATTTATTTCTATTTGTGCATTAATTCTCTATTATATTCTCTGCCCTGGTCTGTGAAGACAAACGTTGCATGTGACTTCTTCACTATTCTACCTAATTGTGTTTCCACTTCTAAGGAAACATGACTTGAATGTCCTTCTGTTCAGCAACGTTTCTTAGCACTGTACCATTTGTTGTATATCCTACACCCACTTGACTTCTCAAAATTAATTAGTCCAAAGAAGGGTCTCAACCTAAAACATCACCTATCCATGTTCTCCAGAGATGCTGCCTGTCCCCCTGAGTTACTCCAGCACTTTGTATCCTTTGTCTAAAATGGCATCTGCTGTTCCTTGTTACCACATTTCACCTTGTACTTGTTTGATTTACATTCCACGTGCCAACTTCTGCGGAGCTTTCCAGCTGATCCATATCCTGTTGTATCTTGGGTGACCTTCCTCTAATACTTGCAGGTCAGTAAATCTGGGGATTGGTTATCTCCAGATTTACTAATCGTACCTCTTATCTCCATATGCAAGTCGTTAATCTGTATCGCAACAACAAGTCTCAGCACCGATCCGCACGGTACACCACTGTTCATACTTCTCCGATGCCAATCTTTGAGCCATGCATTCAAATCTTTCATCTTATTAACCCCATGCCAATTGCACGTAGAGTTGCTGCCTTACAGCGCCAGAGACCCAGGTTTAATCCTGTCTATGTCCATCCAAAGATTACTGTCTGTAATATTTTTTTCTTTTTAATTTGGGCTGCAGTTGCTCACATTTCTTTGGCACAGCCATTTCTTTGTACTCCCGGCTATTGGTTTCTATTTGGAACATTACTGCTGGCTATTTCTCCTCTCACTTCAATTTCCTCTCTTTAACTCCTGCCCAGGCAGACAATATAGCCATTCACGACTTTCATGCCTGCAGAGAATAATATCTATTACCACAAACTATGCTCCCCTCTTTTACTGCTATGTCCCTCTTCGCTGTGCTTACTGGAATGGACGTTGTCCTGCAGTACTATGGTGTGTTTGGTCCTCCCCTTGTCATCTATATTTTCATTCAGAGACAGCAAGAGCCTCATATCCCCATTGGGCAAGTGTGAGGACTGATGCTCATGGAGTCATACAGCATGGAAAAAGGCCCTGTGGCCTGGCGTTCCCACGGCGACCAAGCTGCCCCATCTGTGCCAGTCCCACCTGCCCCCGTTTGGCCCGTAATCCTTCTAAACCTTTCCTATCGATGTAGCTGTCCAAATGTCTTTTAAATGTAGTTATAGTACCTGCCTCAACTACTTCCTACATAGAAACATAGATGCAGGCGGAGGCCATTCAGCCCTTCGAGCCAGCACCGCCATTCAATATAATCATGGCTGATTGTCCGCTATCGATAACCCGTGCCTGCCTTCTCCCCATATCCCTTGATTTCACTAGCCCCTGGAGCTCTATCCAACTCTCTCTTAAATCCATCCAGTGATTTGGCCTCCACTGCCCTCTGTGGCAGGAAATTCCATAAATTCACAACTCTCTGGGTAAAAAAGTTTTTTTCTCAGCTCAGTCTTAAATGACCTCCCCTTTATTCTAAGACTGTGGCCGCTGGTTCTGGACTCGCCCAACATTGGGACCATTTTTTCCTGCATCTAGCTTGTCCAGTCCTTTTATAATTTTACGTTTCTATAAAATCCCCCCTCATCCTTCTAAACTCCAGTGAATACAAGCCTAGTCTTTTCAATCTTTCCTCATATGACAGTCCCGCCATCCCAGGGATCAATCTCATGAACCAACGCTCCACTGCCTCAATCACAAGGATGTCCTTCCTCAAATTAGACCAGATCTGTACACAATACTCCAGATGTGGTCTCACCAGAGTCCTATACAAATGTAGAAGCAACTCTTTACTCCTGTACTGAAATCCTCTTGTTATAAAGGCCAACATTCCATTAGCTTTCTTCACTGCCTGCTGTACCTGCACGCCAACTTTCAGTGACTGGTGTACAAGGACACCCAGGTCTCGCTGTACCTTCCCCTTGCCTAACCTAACCCAATTGAGATAATAATCTGCCCCCTTGTTTTGCCGCCAAAGTGGATAACCTCACATTTATCTATTAAAATACTGCATCTGCAACGCATTTGCCTACTCACTCAACCTGTCCAGGTCCCCCTGCAACCTCCTAACATCCTCTTCACAGTTCACTCTGCCACCCAGCTTTGTGTTCGCAAACTTGCTAGTGTCGCTCCTAATTCCCATGGCTCCTAATTACCATGTGCTCTAATTTTAGTCACCAGTCTCCCGTGTGGGACCTTATCAAAGGCTTTCTGAAAGTCTTGATACACTACATCCACTGGCACCCTTTCACCAATTTTACTTGTCGCATCCTCAAAAAATTACAGAAGATTATTCAAGCATGATTTCCCTTTCATAAATCCATGTTGACTTGGCCATATCCTTGTTGCCCATAATAATTTCACCCGTGTCTGCCTTCAAGGACCCATATTTGACTTTGCTACTCTTTTTCCCTTAACATATTAAAATAAGCTTTTACTGTCCTTCTTCATATTCCTGACCAGCTTCCCCTCGTTTCATCTTTTCAGCCTGTATTGCCCGTTTTGTTTCCTTGTGTTGTCCTATGAAAGTTTCCCAAATCCTTCGGCTTCCGGCTACTCTTTGATGTGTTATTAATCTTTTCTTTTAGTTTTATTCTATCCCTAACTTCCCTTGTCAGCCACAGCTGTCTCCTACTCCCCTTAGAATCTTTCTTCCATTTTGGAATGAAATGATCCTGCGTCTTCCGGATTACGCCCAGAAATTCCTGCCATTGCTGTTCCACGGTCATTCCTGCTAGGATCCCTTTCCAGTCTACTTTGGCCAGCTCCCCTCTCATGCCTTCATATTCCCCTTTGTTCAACTGCATCACTGCCACTTCCTCAGGCAGATCGTTCCAAATACGATATAATAGAACTTTATTTTTCCCAGGAGGCAAATTGATCTGTCAACAGTCATAAAAACACAAGTGACGAATGGAAAGGATTGGGGATGTGCAGAGATGGGTGGGAGTTGTACAGTTTGAGACGCCACTAGGGATCCTTCTCCCCTGTGGCTATGTCTTGCATTTTGGTGGAACAAATACCAACACCCCTCACTCTTGTTTCTTCAGTTAGTGAATCCTAACGTAGTTCAGTCAATCACTGCTCAAATGGCAGTCCTGCCGTCCCCAAAAAATAGTCAGGTGAATCTTCACTGCATTCCCTCTGTGGCAACGGCATTATTTTTAGATAAGCGGACCAAACTGCTTATGACATTCCTGGTGTGATCCTGCCAAAGCCCTTAAATTGCAACAAGACATTCTTGCTTCTGGTTTTATCCTCTTGCAACCAAGGCCAACGTGTCATTTGAGTTTAGTGTATTGAGGTACAGTGAAAAGCTTTTGTTGCGTGCTAACCAGTCAGCAGAAAGACTATACATAATTACAATTGAACCATCAAAAGTGTTCAGATTTATGATGAAGGGAATGATGTGAATGACTTTTAATGCAACGTAAAGTCGGGTTAAAGATTGTCCAAGGGTCTCCATGGAGGTAGATAGTGGCCCAGGACAGCTCTCTTGTTATTGGTTGGATGGTTCAATTGCCTGATAATAGCTGGGAAGAAATTGTCCCTCTATCTGCGGGAGTGCATTTTCATACTTCTGTACCTCTTGCCTGATGGGAGAGGGGAGAAGAGAGAGTGGCCGGCGTGCAACTCGCCCTTCATTGTGCTGGTGGCCTTGCCGAGGTAGCGTGAGGTGTAAATGGGAGGGAGGTTGGTTTGTTTGATGGGTCTGGGCTGCATCTACAATTCTCTTCAATTTCTAGCAGCGTTTGATGGAGCTGTTCCCAAACCATCTGTGATGCATTTCGATAAAATGCTTTTTACGGTGGACCTGTAGAAGTTGGTGAGATTTGTCGGGTACATGCCAAACTTCCTAAGCCTTCGTAACTCATTGCTCATCTGCTCTTTTTATTGTTCATGGCAGGTGAACAAGAACACGAGTTACAACATATACTATTTTCTGTCAAACACCATTTAAATCACAAACCTTCTTTCTATTTTTTTTCTACTGAATCAAATAATTCACCCGTTCCCACGTTATATTGCATTTGCCACGTTTTTGCGAATCGTTGAACCTATCTAGGTCACCTTGAAGGCTTTTTACAGCCCCCTCATAATACTCAACGCTACCAATTTAGTATCATTAGCAAATTTCCAAATAATATATCCTGTCCCTTCATCCAAATCATTATGAAGTGGGAGTTGGACCAAGTCCAAGTCTACTCGGAATGATTTTGCCTTAGATAGACAGAAAATGCTGGAGTAACTCAGCAGGACGGGCAGCATTTCTGGAGAGAAGGAATGTGTTGAAACCCTTCTTGAGACTCGCGACCGACCCAAACCAAAATGTCACCCATTCATTCCTGTTAAAGAAGGAACTGCAGATGCTGGAGAATCGAGGGTTACACAAAAAGCTGGAGAAACTCAGCGGGTGCAGCAGCATCTAAGGAGCGAAGGAGATAGGCGACGTTTCAGGTTGAGACCCTTCTTCAGACATTCCTTTTCTCCAGAGATGCTGCCTGACCCGCTGAGTTACTCTGTCCTTTTGTGTCAAATCTTCGGTATAAACTAGCATCTGCAGTTCCTACGCATGATTTTGCCTTGGTCGTTCTTTCTTCTCATGCATGGCTATTCTAATCGAGTCATTACCCCTCGTTTTGGACAGTGGTTCTCAGCATCTACCCTAAAGTTTCTGTATTTTAGTAATGTCACCTTACAGAGTTTTGCCCCATTCTGTTTAACCTGTGCACAAGGCCAACTCCCACCACTGTTGGGTCACGAGGAGCCTTTGCAGCATTGATTCCAGTGCAAATACATCTCTCCTTTAATTATGTTGAGCAAACCTGCGTGCAGTTCAGTGGTTGCACCTGCTCTTGCGCTGTATAGCACTTGTAGAAACGGCAAACATTCCATTTGGCTTTTTAATTACTCATGTACTGAAATGCTAACTTTGTTTCTCCTTGGAGGACATTCAAATCACTCCGTACAAAAGCTTTTAATAGTCTCATGAGATTTAACCAATTCTCTACTTTTCTACTCTTTAAACCAGGGAGAAGGAGTGAGCAAATGTTCAGCACAAGAGATGCATATTATTATCTCCTCAGTACAAGTGGTGAATATTATTAAACCAATTTAGCAAGGAAGTCTTTATTATCTTTGCAAAGGAAGTCAAGGGGTATGGGGTTAGAACAGGAAAGTTGAGGTAAAGGATGAGCATAAGGGCTGGACGGTCTTTTATTTCTTACTAGATGACCCGTTGGGTCCCCATTGTGACGCAGAGATTCTCGAGTCGTTCAGTTATTTCAAACTCCATCTCTTCATTCCTTCTGGGCGCGCTGCGGCGGAGCCTGGCCCCCAACTGCGCACGCGCGGGTACCGGGCCCGGCAACCCTCCCCCAACTGCACACGCGCGGATACTCGTCCCATTCAGAGTATAAAGTTCATTTAAGTTTTTAGAGCGAATTACTTTGTAAAATATAATGAAACTTGATACTGCACACCATAGGCGAATGGTGAATGAGGCGCCCCTAAAATTGTTGCGCTATCGTGTACCGTTCTGGCTGTATTTCGGGAACATACACACAATACGAGTCCCCGTTGTGATGCCACCACGACAGGAACACGTAATGTTGAACAGTAAATCAAGTTCAGTCCATTTTCATATAGCCAGGGTAAGAGGAGCAAAAACAGGAACCAAGATTTGGTTATTCTGCAGCTAATAACCAAAGGAATTAAGAGTTTCAATAGCGAATTGAAATCCATCAACTTCTCAAAGTCGGCTCAATTGGAACAGAAGCATTAGCATGAATAATTGAGTCTAAGAACTTTACTGCAAATGCTAAATATTTCTATATAATGGTAACACAAATATAAGTACAGCACTCTTGGACTAAAAATGATAAAAGATAGCCTATATCAGTTCCCAAAGCCTGCATGTTTACCACTACATGTTAGTAGGCGTACTCGCTTACACTCATTTTTTTTTTCCCAACATCTAGACCCAACAGTAGTACATAAATGATTGTTAAGACTACTTTGTTATACGCATTTCAGGCATGATGTGAAAATGTCCACCAAAAAATTAATGAATTTTAAAATTAACCAACCCGAGGATCCGTTGGGTCCCCGTTGTGAAACCAGTCAAAATGACGATCAGAAATGGGATGACTGGGTCTGCTTACTAGACGCAGGGCTCCTATATAATATAATTTTGCGTGTGACACAGTGGTGCAGCGGTAGAGATCCGGGTTCGATCCTGTCTACGGGTGCTGTCTGTATGGCATTTGTATGTTCTCCCCATGACCTGTGTGGGTTTTCTCCGGGTGCTCTGGTTTCCTCCCACACTCCAAAGTGTGTAGGATAATTGGCTTGGTATAATTGTGTGTAGAATAGTCTTAGCTTGCGAGGATCGTTGGTCGGCAGGGACTCGTGGGCTGAAGGGCATATTTCCACGCTACATCTCTAAACGAAACTATAATAAACTAAAAGACTCATTCTCGTATAAAATTATGAGTGGCATAGATACAGTAGTCAGTCAGAACCTTTTTTTCCAAGTGGCAATGTGAAAGACCAGAGTAGCTTTAGGGATAAATCTCTACTGGAATATGTAAACATTTTACCGTAACGGCGTTGTTTTTTCACGAAGACACCCACACCCACTCCCATGTTTTCCACACAGTGGTGGGTCGCAAAGTGAACACAACAGGACAACAGGTCTAGGTGTAACACAGCAGGTCAAGCAGCATCTCTGGAGAACATTGGATAGGTGACGTTTGGGGTTGAGACCTTTCTTCTGACGCTTTTGTACAGGCACATGGCTAGGTAGAGAATTGATAAATAATCGTTCACATGCAGGCAGAGAAGATTATTTTGACCTGACATCATGTTTGGCATGAACATTGTGGGTTGAAGGGCCTGTTCTTGTGCTGTACTGTTCTACTATGTTGTATCTGCTAGTAGATAGATTAAATAGATAAAGAGCATTGCCATTTGAATAGTATTTGGTGGGTGAATTAAAAAATTGACAACCACTTTGGGGTTGTCTGAATTAAGCTGTGACCTCTGAAGGTGAATCGCTTTGCAGTTCATCTCAGCCAGAAGCATTTGATATCAGGATCCATTGTTGTGTGCCATGAGAGGATGGCAAGCTTTCCAGAATAAAATCACGTGGCACTGTTGCATTTTAACAAGGATATGGCACTACCAGTGTTTCAGCTTATGCCATGTGGACCTGCCATTACGCACAACCTCACAATAAAGATGGTTTATACATAATTGAAATGGGCCATTTGGCCCACAGTGTCTACGCTGACCATCAGGCCTATATCTATGCTAACCCCACATGCCTGCATTATTTCCATATCCCACTATGTTCTGCTCATTTAAATACCTTGCAAGATGCTTATTTAATGTTGTTACTGTTTCTGTCTCTTCCACTTTCTCTAGAAACTTGTTCAAATTCATGAGACATGATTTCCCATGCACAAAACATGCTGACATGCCAAATTCATCCTTGTCTTTACGAATACCAATGAATGCTGTCTCTCAGAAGCACTTTCAGTACTCCGGTGATTTAAGGATCACTTGCCTATAGTTCTCTGGTGTATTCCTGCAGCCCTTCTTAAATTAAGGTACAATATTAGCTACCCTCCAATCATTGTACCTCCTCCATGTCCGACAAAGGCATACAAATCTCTGCCCAAGCCTCAGCAATCTCCCCTCTTGCTTGCCATAACATTTGAGGATATATTTGGTCATGTCCTGGTGACTTATCCAATATTGTGTTTCAAGAGCTCCAACACTTTTGTAATGTTGATATGTTCCAGGGTATCACCCTGAACACACTAGCCTCTGTATCTTTCTGCATGATAAATACACACAAGAAGTATCTTACTCTGCCTACTTCCTGTAGTTCCACATATTAATCGCATCAATGACCCAAAATTGGACCTATTCTCTCCCTAGCTATCTCCGTCTCATCCTCTCTGTTTTTGCAGCGTGACAGCGGAGGCACTTGCCTGACTAGCAGCGTGAACAGTCCGTTGCTCGGATGGTAGGGGTCCTTCATGATCTTGCTGGCTCATGATCTGCACCTCCTGGTGTATAGGTCTTGCAGGGGGGCGCGTGTAGGTCCCATAGTGCGTTCTGCCAAACGCACTACTCTCTGCAGAGCCTTCCTGTCCTGGGCAGAGCGGTTCCCAAACCAGATTGAGATGTCACCGGACAAGATGCTTTCTCCAGCCCCAGAGTAGAAGCACTGAAGAGACTGAATTTCCTCAGCTGCCTGAGATGGTAAAGGCGCTGCCTTGCCTTACTCACCAGTGCGGCAGTGTGTGTTGTCCATGTCAGATCCTTTGTGATGTGGACTCCCAGGTATTTAAAGCTGCTCACCCTATCCACAGTAGTCCATGTTATCTCTAGCGGCATTTATGTCCTCAGATGTTGAGCCCTTCTAAAGTCCACAATCAGCTCCTTAGTTTTTGTGACATTCAAGAGGAGGCTGTTGTCCTGACACCAGAGTGCCGGATCAGCCACCTCCTCCATCTAATCGTTATCGGAGATCAGGCCCACCACCACAGTGTCATCAGCAAACTTGATGATGGAGTTAGAGCTGAACCTGGCCACACAGTCATGTGTGTACATGGAGTACAGTAGGGAGCTAAGGACGCAACCCTGGGGGGATCTTGTGCTCAGGGTGAGGGGGTTGGAGGTATGTCTCCAACCTAATACCTAATACATTCCTCCTTTTTCTTGGCTAGACCTTCAACATTCCCCATCAATCACCATTCCCTAATCTTGCTCCCTTGCCCTTCTCTAACAGGAACAGGAACTGAACTCTCGCTGCTGAAACTCTCCCATTTGTTGAAATGTTCATGAAATGCAACCAGCCTAGCCCTACTAACCTTTGCGCGTTTCTGTTTGATGCCATCCAATTTAGTCTTCCACCAATTTAAGACTTTGACTTGAGGACCAGTGCTATCTTTTGCCATAGATAGACACAAAATGCTGGAGTACCTCAGCGGGACAGGCAGCATCTCTGGATAGAAGCAATGAGTGAGGTTTTGGGTCGTGACCCTCTTCAAACTCTGAAATGGACCCCAACTTTATATACCTGCAATGGACGCCAACTTTAAATACTGCATTCATATCTTTTGCCATAACATTCTTGAAACAAATTGAATTCTAGTGGCAGATCCTGTCACATCAACCACTTGCCCAGTTTCATTTCCTAAGAGTAGATCAAGTGGACTATCTATAGATTGCTAATCCTTCCTTGACACACATAACAAATTTTGCCCCTTTCAATCCCTTCACACTAAGGCAGGCCCAGTCTATTTTAAAGTTTAAATCGCCTTTTATTACCAGCTTCTTATTTCCATACCTATCTATGATTTCTCTTCATATTGTTCCTCTAATTATTGCTCACTTGGGGGTGATTAAGGTATAATCCCATCCTGGAGCTCACCCCCTTCTTATTTCAAAGTTCTACCCATGCAACCTCATTGGAGATATCCCCAAGTAAGGTGATGTTCTCCCAGAGGACGTAGTTTCTAGGTGAAGGGAAAAAGATTTAATAAGAATTCGAGGGGGTAACTTTTTCACACAAAGGGTGGTGGGTGTGTGGAACAAGCTGACAGAGGACGTAGTTGAGGCAGGGACTATCCCAACATTTAAGAAACAGTTAGACGGGTCCATGGATAGGACGGGCAGGTGGGACGAGTGTAGCTGGGACATGTTGACCGGTGTGGGCAAGTGTGCAAATTGGGCCAAAGGGCCTGTTTCCACACTGTACAGTCATATTACACTGTACACTAGGACTCTGGATTCTTAAGTTCCTGTTAGAATTTTGTGACTGAATTGGCAAAGACTGGGCTCCCCACTCCTGGGGGGTGATATTAGCCATCTGGCGCCAAAGGTGGAGTGGGCTTAGAAGTGAGAGCGAGTACTTGAGCTCCAGGATTAGACGGGAGGCGGGTGTGGAAGCTCACACTCTTGATGAAGGGTGGAATGTGAGAGATAGATTCTTGATTAGTACAATTGCCAGAGGTTATGGGGAGATAGCAGGAGAATGGGGTTAGGAGGGAGAGATAGATCAGCCATGATTTAATGGCGGAGTAGATTTGATGGGCCAAATGGCCTAATTCTACTGTCACTTATGACCTTGTGACCTTATGACTGTAGTGACTTGGAAAATCTCACCAGTGCTTACCCCTGGCCCATAAAATCTACTCTGCCATTCAATCATGGCTGACCTATCTCTCCTAACCCCTTTCCCCATAACCTCTGGCAACTGTACTAAGCAAGAATCTATCTATCTTTCCCTAAAAAATATCCACTGACTTGGCCTCCACAGCCTTCTGTTGCAAAGAATTCCACAGATTCACCACCGTCTGACAAAAATTAAATTTCTCCTCGTCTCCTTCCTAAAAGAACATCCTTTAATTCTGAGTCTATGACCTCTAGTTCTAGACTCTCCGACTAGTGGAAACATCCTCTCCACGTCCACTCTATCCAGGCCTTTCACTATTCTGTACGAGGTTATCCCCTCATTCTTCTAAATTCCAGCGAGTACAGGCACAGTGCCGACAAAAGCTCATCATAGGTTAACCCACTCATTCCTGGGACAGTGTGCAACTTGGAGGGGAATCTGCAGATAGTACCTGTTTCCTTCTGGGTGGTAGAGATTGTAGGTTTTGGAGGTGCTGTCGGAATAGCCCGAGGGAGTGACTGCAGTGTGTTTTGTTTCCCGCAATGTCCTTGGATATATCTGATCAGGCCCTGGAGATTTGTCGACCTTCATACACGACAGTACCTTCCGTACTTCTTCAACAGAAACACTGACTGCTCTCAAGACCCTTCCATTGACTGCCCCAAGTTCCTCCGTCCTACTGTCTTTCTCCTCGGTAAATACAGAGGAGAAATACTAATTGAGGACCTTGCCCATCTCCTGTGGCTCCACACAGAGGTGACCGCTTTGATTCCAGAGAGGTCCCACTCTCTCACTTGTTACCCTTTTTCCCCCTTATGTATGTATAAAATCTTTTGGGATTGCCCTCAATGCTACCTGCCACTTCATGCAGAGTCCCAAATTCCACCTCCCATCTGCATTTCCCCGCTTTCCACTTAGCTGGATCTGTTTGCATAGATATCTCTCGGCTGTGGGTGAATGCCTGTCTTAAACCTTCCTGTTTCTCACCCTCTGTGTGTTGATGGGAACGTTGGGAACCCACATGTTTGCTGTCAGGGGTGGGTGGTGCATTGATTCTACCTTGAGACCGTGCGACCTCAGTAACACAGTCCATCCACTGCAAGTAGGGCTGGATACCGCCCTTCCTTCATCCTCTCTGGTATCAGCAATCTCACCAGGGTGTGCTCAGTTATTAAGGTAGCGATTCACAAGTTATAGGAGTAGAATTAGACCATTCGGCCCATCGAGTCTTTTCCATCATTCAATCATGGCTGATCTCTGCCTCCCATAATCCCATTTTCCTTCTTTCTCCACACAACCCTTGCCACACGTTCTAATCAAGAATTAGTCTATCTCTGCTTTAGAAATATCCACTGACTTGGCCTTCACAGCCCTCGGTGGCAATGAGTTCCACAGATTTACTGCCCTCTGACTAAAGAAGTTCCTCTTCACCTCCTTTATAAAAGAATACCCTTAAGTTCTATGACCTCTGGTCCTAGACTCTCCCACCAGTGGAACCATCCGTTCCACATCTACTCTATCTCTGCCTTTCATTATTCTGTAAATTTCAATGAGGTCCCCCCTCAACCTTCTGAACTCCAGTGAGTAGAGGCCCAGGTCTGTCAAATACTCATCACATGCTATCCCACTCATTCCTGGAATCATTCTTGTAAACCTCCTCTGGACCCTCTTCTGAGCCAGCACATCCTTCCTCAGATATGGGGCCCACATTTGCTCATAGTACTCCAAATGTGGCCTGACCAGCGCCTTATAGAGCCTCACCATCATATCTCTGTTTTTGTATTCTAGTTCTCTTGATATAAATGCTAGCATTCAATTTGCCTTCCTATGAGCACAGTTGGATGCTCAACCTGATTTTGGATAATCAGCCATGATCATATTGAATGGCAGTGCTGGCATGAATGGCTTACTCCTGCACCTATTTTCCGTGTTTAACCAGCGAGTACTTAATGCCCCTGTCCCACTTAGGAAACCTGAACGGAAACCTCTGGAGACTTTGCAGCCCACCCAAGGTTTCCATGCGGTTCCTGGAGGTTTTTTTTTCAGTCTCCCTAATGGTTGAAAGCAGTTTCCACTTCTTCTATAGAACATTATGGAGACTGACAAGAACCTCCGGGAACCGCACGGAAACCTTGGGTGGGGCGCAAAGTCTCCAGAGGTTTCCGTTCAGGTTTCCTAAGTGGGACAGGGGCATAAGATGACCCGCCACATGTACTGGAGATAAAGTACGAGAGCGTATATCACAGATCCAAGTGTCATGTGTGCTTATTGTAACAGGATGGGCATGTGGTTAGTTTCTGTGGTCGCCAAGAATCCTCATTGGGTTTATTTTTAAAAATATATTTTCTTCACACTTTTTGTCCACTCCCATGTTTATCTGACTTGTGTGTCAATGCTGACAAATGTCTTGCCTGATCCCGAACAATATCCTGCAAGTCCCAGAAACCAGCTTGAAGTTGAGGTGTTCTTGGCGCCTCTGGTGCGACTTTCCTGTTTGCCTCTGTCTGCTCTGCTCTTTTGGTCTCAATGTGGGTTCCAAACACTGACCGTGTGGGATGGAAGTGCACATGCTGACATCTACATTGCAGATAGACACAAAAAGCTGGAGTAACTCAGCGGGTCAGGCAGCATCTCTGGAGAGAAGGGAATAGGGGGCGTTTCGGGTCGAGACCCTTCTTCAGACTCCTGTACCTGGTGTCTTTGCTGTCTTGGTGGTAGAGATTGCGGTGTTTTGGGGTTGCTTTTGGAGTTGCCTGGGTGAGGTGAAGATAGACATCCATCTTCACCTCACCTACAGTGAAGATAGACACACAATACCGGAGTAACTCAGTGGGACAGGCATAATCTCTGGATAGAAGGAATGGGTAACATTGCGGGACGGGATTCTTCGGACTGAGGGTCAGGGGAGAGGGATACGAGAGATATGGAAGGGTAGGGTGTGAAAACGAGGGATCAAAGGGGACGAAGAACAAGCAAAATGTACAATAGATCAATGTTAGCAAGGGGAAGATGACAACGAGACATACAATGTAAAATTTAGTCAGGAGGACTGTCAGATTGGTCGGAGAACTAGGATGGGAAGGGAAAGCAAGGGTTACTTGAAGTTGGAGAAGTTGATACTCATACCGCTGGGTTGTAAGCTGCCCTAGCAAAATATGAGGCTCTGTACGTCCAATTTGCATTGGGCTTTACTCTGACAGTGCAGGGGGGGCCAGGACAAAGGTCAGTATGGGAATGGGAGGGGGAGTTAAAGTCGTTAGCAACGGACAGAGCGGAGGCGTTCCGCGAAATGATCGTCGAGCCTGCGTTTGACCTCGTTGGTATATAGAAGTCCACACCTGGAACAACGGATACAGTAGATGAGGTTGGGAAGGTGCAAGTGAGCCTCTGCCTCGCCTGAAAATGCGGTCGGGGTCCTTGGACGGAGTCGAAAGAGGAGGTTTATGGACAGGTGTTGCATCTCCTGCGGTTGCGGGAGAAAGTACCTGGAGAGGGGTGGTTTGGGTGGGAAGGGATGAGTTGACCCGGGAGTTGCGGAGGGAACGATTTGCAGAACGTGGAAAGGGTCAGAATGGGAAGATGTGGCTAGTGGTGGGATCCCGTCTCTGTTGCAACTGGGGGGAGGCAGGGGGGAGTGGGAGCAAGAGCGGAGCTGCGGCGTACCGAGGGGAGTCGTGCGAGTAACCACAGTGCATTTTGTAGATGGTACACATTGCCGTCACCGGTGGAAGGGTTGAATGGTTACTGTGTTGAATTAGGATGTCAATCACGTGGCTATTTTGTCTTGGATGGGATCAAATTTCTTGAGAGCTGTTGGCACTCTACTTGTCCGGGCAAGTGGAATGCATTTTAAACGCTCCTGACAAATCTTGTAGATGCTGGAAAAGCTTTGGGTAGTCAGGAAATGAGTTGCGTGTCATAAGATACCCAGCTTCTAATTTTGCCACGCAGCATCAGCATGTGTAGGAAGGAACCGCAGGTGCTTGTTTAACCCGGACTTCTGTATGTCGGCGAGGCCAAGTGCAGGCTCTGCGATAGTTTTGCTGAACACCTCCGCACAATCCGCCTAAACCCAACTGATCTCCCGGTTGCTAAACACTTCGGAGGCCTCAATAGGCCTGACTATGGGTGGACATGGGTTGGGGACTGGACATTGTGCCTTCCCTCATAATGGGAACCATTGTGGGGGGATGTTTTTATGTTTAAATCTCTTTATTAGTGTTGTGTCTGTATTCTTTATTTTATGTGCTGCATGGCAAGAAGCATTTCACTACACCAATTGGTGTATGTGACAAATAAACTAACCTTGAACCTTGAACTTCAACTCCCCCTCCCATTCCCACACTGACCTTTCTGTCCTTGGCCTCCTCCATTGTCAGAGTGAGGTCCAATGCATATTGGAGGAACAGCACCTCATATTTTGCTTGGGCATCTTACACCCCAGCAGTATGAATATTGACTTCTCTAACTGGCGGGGGGGTGGAGAGAAAGGGAAAGCAAGTAGCCCTTGCTTTCACCCCCACCCCACCCCTCGCCAGTTCGCCTGACTGTGCCTGATTCCATTTTATCTCTGTTTGCTTTGTTGTTGCCTACTCCTGGCTAACAATGATCTGTTCAACATTTCCTTGTTCTCCGCCCCTTTTGATATCTCGTTCTCACACCTTGCACTTCCTTATCTCTGTATCACCCCCTTCCCTAACTCTCAGTCTGAAGAAGGGTCTCGACCCGAAACGTCACCTATTCCTTCTCTCCAGAGATGAAGGCCTGTCCCTCTGAGTTACTCCAGTATTTTGTGTTCACCTTAAGTATTTATGTGCTTGGTCCAGTTTAGTTTCTGTTCAATAGAATCACTCTGAGTTGATGATACGAGACTTTTCAATGTTAATGTCTGGCAATGGCCGACTCTCCCTTGCTGGATATTCCGATTAAGTTGGATTTATTGTCATATACACCGTGGTCCAATGAAATTCCTTGTTCATATGGAGTGCAGAGTGAACACTATACATACAGCAATAGAAAATACATCAACAGATATATAGGGTGTAGGAAGGAACTGCAGATGCTGGTTTACCTCGAAGGTAGACACAAAATGCTGGAGTAACTCAGCGGGTCAGGCAGCATTTCTGGAGAAAAAGAATAGGTAACGTTTCGGGTCGAGACCCTTCTTCAGAATCTCCAGAAGATGCTGCCTGACCCGTTGGTACTCCAGCACTTTGTGTCTTTTTATTTGTAACCCAGCATCTGACGTTTCTTGTGTCTCAACCTCTGTATTCTAACTGGCATGCACCGTTTTAAATCTCAGTTCTCATGTACCAATCTCCTGTTCTGGCAGTGAATGTAACTCACTCCGATAGTAAGTCTTAGGTGCTTCCTAAGTATGATCACCCTTGCCTTCTGCTTTTTATTGCAAGTCGAGCCCTTCAATCGTTGAAGTATTATTTGTATGCAGTTCTCTATAACATTTCTTTTTCACTGAGTGTTTACTAGAATGAGCAAAATTACAAACTTCTGCCGGTCAGGAGGCACCTGTGGCGGGAATGGACAGATTACATTTTGGGTTGGGACCCTTCTTCAGACTCCATTCCCTCCGTAGATGCTGAGATTTGCTCTATATTTCTGCATCTGTAGTTCCTTGTTTAAGAAAGAACTGCAGTTGCTGGATAATCGAAGGTAGACAAAACGCCTGAAGTCTGATTTGAAGTCGGTCTGAAGAAGGGTTTCGGCCCGAAACGTTGCCCATTTCCTTCGCTCCATAGATGCTGCTGCACCCACTGAGGTTCTCCAGCACTTTTGTCTACCTCTGTAGGTCCTTGTGTCTCTGGTCACTCGGAGGAGTCCGTTTCCCTGAGAACTGTTGATCCATTTTGTCCATAAGTTCCTTGCACATTTGTAAAGTTTGCTTGACTCCTCATTTTTTTAAATTACATTTCACAAAGCTGGGATAAGTTGATGGACAACCCTGTCTCCCACATTTAGTTTAGTTTAGAGATACAGCGTGGAAACAGGCCCTTCGGCCCACCGAGTCTGTGCTGAGCAGCGATCCCCGCACACTAGCACTATCCTACACACACTAGGGACAATTTTACCAAGCCAATTAGCCTACAAACCTGCACATTTTTGGAGTGTGGCAGGAAACCAGTGCACCTGGAGAAAACCCACGCAGGTCACAGGGAGAATGTACAAACTCTGTACAGACAGCACCTGCAGTCAAGATCTAACCCGGGGTCGCTGGCGCTGTAAGGCAGCAATGTACTGCTGCGCCACTGTGCCACCCTTGTTTGTCATATTTTGCCATCAGTAAATCTTGTGGACAGCCAGATTGTAGAAGTCAGTGAAGGAATCCCACAGCCCAGCAGGCTTTATAGGTGATTTAAAAGCCTCACAATTCCTCATGGCATGTTGGGATTTGAGACAGTCAATTTTTTAATCAAGATTGGTTTATCGTGAGTTGAATAGATTCCTGCAGCAGGTTTGGCTGAAGCGCAGCAAATAAATAGCAGATCGTGCCAGATACATTCAGCAGTTTGTCCACATCTGGAGAGTGGAACGTGGTCAATGCTTTGTGTGGAGGGTATGCAAGATATGAGACTGAATGGCAGATACAGGGTGTGATTGAACCGATCATGAGAAGAAATAAGTATGAGGGCTGAGTCATGCTGGTTGGCAGCAGGAAGTAGAAGATACATGGTAAGCCGAAGATATGTTTAGTTTAGAGAGACAGTGTGGAGACACGCCCTTCGGCCCACCGAATCAGCGCCAGCCAGCAATCACCCAGACACTAGTTCTATCCTGGGGGGGGGGTGGTGCGGGACAGGGGGGCATCTCCTCCCCCCCCCCCCCCCCCCCCCCCCGCCATGCTTTGAGAGGCGGGGAACAATGCCCCCCATGTTGTAATCCGGACTTTATCAGACGCTTTCTAAGGGCTGAACCGGCCCGTTCGCGGGCCCTTTCAGCACCCGGCGCAGTTTCAAATCAAACTGGTGCATCGTGGCAATCGAGGCTCCCGATGTTGATGTCCCCATCGGCCGATGAAAGACCCCGCGAACAGGCCGATTCAAGCCCCCACGATTCGGGGCGGATGAAGCTGCTGTTGCTGGAGTTCGACCAATAAATTTTGTCCCCCCCCCCGTTTTGATAGTGATTTCCATGCCTGCTAGGAACAATTTACAGAGGCCAGTTAGCGTTCAAACCTGCACGTATTTGGGATGTGGGAGGATATCGGAGGACTTGGTCACAGGCAGAAAGTACAAACTCCGTACAGATAGTACCTGTAGTCGGGATCGAATCCGGATCCGGGTCACTGGTGCTGTAAAGCAGCAACTTTGCCGCTGTGCTGCCCCTTCAGGAGTGAAGGTTTTGGAAGGCCTTTCATTGCCTGCACCATGCAATGTGCATTTTACTGCTTCACGTACGGCTGGATCACACTGGAACAAACACTGGGTCCCAAGAGGAAAGCCAACGCTGCCTTTGAAACAAAACATTAGATCATTAGATATATTTAAGGCGGAATTGGATAAATATTTGAGAACAATTGAGGAATTCATGGTTGTATGGAATTAGCGCAGAAGACTTGAGATCAGACATGGATGCTACTTGAGGGATGGCTTTCGAGGCCTGATTAACTACTACAGCTCCCAATTTTCGGAGTTCAAAGCTTGATCGGCCCCCATCATTCATTTATTTACTCTTTGATCATTAAGAAGAATCCGTTCACAGAGAACCAGAAGCAAGTTTAATTGGAAGCTTGGTAGAAGCCATAAGCCACCGAGAACTAGGCTGGCACGATGGCGCAGCGGTGGAGTTGCTGCCGTACAGCGCCAGAGACCCGGGTTAGATCCTAACTACAGGTGCTGTATGTACGGAGTTTGTACGTTCTCCCCGTGACCTGAGTGGGTTTTCTCCGGGCGCTACAGTTTCTTCCCACATTTCAAGGGCGTACAGGTTTGTGGGTTAATTGGCTTGGTAAAATTGTTAATTGTCCCTAATGTGTGTTGGAAGTAGTCGGCTGGTTGGTGCGGACCCGATGGGCTGAAGGGCCCATTTTCACGTTGTATCTCTAAACTAAACTGCGGATGATCAAGATGTCGATCTGCGCAAACAGTCACCATTGCCTGGTTCAGCTGCCTGTGATCCGGCTGAGGTTGAGCAACACCTGGGGTGTGAAATCTGGTAAAGAGGTCAGTAACAAAGAAAACATGAGGTGAAGATAGACACATAAAAGCTGGAGTAAGTCAGCAAGACGGGCAGCATCTCTGGGGAGAAGGAAAGGGTGACGTTTTGGGTCGAGACCCTTCTTCAGACTAGTTAGGGATAAGGGAAACGAGAGATATAGACTATGATATGTAGAGAGATAAAGAACAATGAATTAAAGATATGCAAAAAAAAGCAATGATGATAAAGGCTACAGGCCATTTTTAGCTGTTTGTTGGGTGAGAACGAGAAGCTGGTGTGACTTGGGTGTACGAGAAGCTGGTGCGATATGAGCTGCCGGCTTGTGTTCAGCAGAGTCTGTAAAAGGAGATGAATTTAATCGGGAGAATGTGACCGGTACAGTGTGATGAGCTTTATTTTTACGTGATCTGGAATATTGAGGTGTTAAAACTCTAAGTTGATTCTGGTCATTCAAGACGTTCTGTTTGTTTATAATTGTCCTCCCAATCACTATTGTATTTATTTTGGTTTAGTATATTTCCACGTGTACAGGGAAAAGCTTTTGTTGCATGCTAGCCGGTCAGCGGAAAGCCAAGCATGATTACAATTGAGCCATCCGCAATGTTCAGATGCACGATAAAGGGAATAACGTGAATTATGTTTGGTTCAAGATAAAACCCAGTAAAGTGCAATTAAAGATAGACTGAGGGGTAGATGAATGAATGAATAAGTTTATTGGCCAAGTATATACACATACAAGGAATTAGCCTTGGTGCTCCGCTCGCAAGTAACAACACGACATACAGTAACAATTAAGAAACATAAAACATTAAACATTAATAATTAGACATTACAGTTTAAACATGTGAATGAAACAAAATACCAGAGCAAAATGAGGCTACAGACTTTTGGTTATTGAGTAGAGCTACTACTCGCTGTTTATATGTCTGGCTGTGGCAGCTTTGACAGTGCGGAGCCGCCTTCCAGGGGGCAGTGCTTCAAAGAGTTTGTGGCCAAGGTGAGAGGATGTCGGGGATGATCTTATCTGCTCGCTTCCTGAATCCTTGCTGTGTACAGTTCATCGATTGGGGGGGGGGGGGGGGAAAGGTTGCAGCCAACAACCTTCTCAGCTGATTGGACGATTCGCTGCAGCCTTCGGATGTTCTCTAGCTGTTGGTGGGACGATTCGGTTGCCCGATCGCTACCGTCTGTAAAATTATCAAGTCAAGCCAACTTTATTTGTCACATACACGTACAAGACGTGCAGTGAAATGCAAGTGGCAATGCCTGCGGATTGTGCAAAAACAACAGTACAGAATAGAACGGAACCAGTATTTAAATTTTAGAAAAAAATAAAAAGACACAGCACAACAGTAAATTAGTCCCTGGTGAGATTAGAGTTGACGGTCCTAATGGGCTGTGGGAAGAAACTCTGTCTCATCCTCTCTGTTTTCGCAGTGTGACAGCGGAGGCGCTTGCGTGACCGTAGCAGCTGGAACAGTCCGTTGCTGGGGTGGTAGGGGTCCCCCATAATGTTGCTGGCTCTGGATCTGCACCTCCTGGTGTATAGGTCCTGCAGGGGGGTGAGTGTAGTTCCCATAATGCGTTCGGCCAAACGCACTACGCTCTGCAGAGCCTTCCTGTCCTGGGCAGAGCAGTTCCCAAACCAGATTGAGATGTTACCGGACAAGATGCTTTCTACAGCCCCAGAGTAGAACCACTGAAGGATCCTCAGAGAGACTCTGAATGTCCTCAGCTGCCTGAGGTGGTAAAGGCGCTGCCTTGCCTTACTCACCAGTGAGCCCTTCTAAAGTCCACAATCAGCTCCTTAGTTTTTTGTGACATTCAAGAGGAGGCTGTTGTCCTGACACCAGAGTGCCAGATCAGCCACCTCCTCCCGGTAGGCCTTCTCATCGTTGTCGGAGATCAGGCCCACCACCACGGTGTCTTCAGCAAACCTGATGATGGAGTTGTAGCTGAACCTGGCCACACAGTCATGTGTGTACAGCAGGGGGCTTATGATGCAACCCTTGTGCGATCCTGTGCTCAGGGTGAGGGGGTTGGAGGTATGTCTCCCCATCTTGACCACCTGGGGCCTGGTGGTGAGAAAGTCCAGGACCCAGGCACACAGGGGAGTGTTCAGCCCCAGTTCCAGCAGCTTCTCAGCAGTTGTGACCGGTTGTGACTCTGGTATTGAAAGCTGAACTGAAATCGATGAACAGCATCCTCGCATAGCGCCCCTTCTGGCTATCAAGGTGACAGAGTGGTGTGCATAACCTGGGAGACCGCATCATCCGTGGATCTGTTCGGACGGTATGCGAACTACAGCGGGTCCATGGTGCGAGGGATGAAGGCGCAGATGTGGTTCCTGATCAGCCTCTCGAAGCATTTCATGACCACTGAGGTGGGGGGCCACTGGTCGGTAGTCATTCAAGCAAGCTGGAGAGGCATTCTTTGGCACTGGTACAATAGTGGATCTTTTGAAGCAGGCAGGGACCATGGACTTGACCGGGGAGAGGTTGAATATTGTGGTGAGCACTGGAGCAAGCTGATTAGCACAAGACTTTTGTACTCGCCCAGATGTACCATCTGGACCTACAGCTTTCCTCGTGCTCACACGCGTCAGAGCCCTCCTCACGTCGTGCTCGGACAACGAGAATGTGTGCACATCCCCGGCGATGAATTAATGTCCAGCCTCGCTAGCCAGCACGCTGGTGGTGTAGTTGTCAGCTGGCGAGCTAGGGGTGATGTTTCCCGTCTCGAATCGTGCGTAAAAAGAGTTCAGGTCATCAGCTAGGGAGGTGCCGGCACTCCTGATTGGGGGGGGGGGGGGGGGGGGCTGCTCTGGTAGTTAGTTAGTCCGTAGCCTCTGCCAAAGGCGTCTGGTGTCCCGCTGTTCCATCTGCGACTCCATCCTGTCCCTGTACCTCCTTTTTGTGTCCTTCACCGCCCTTCGCAGTCTCTAGGACTCTGGCTTGTAGTCATCCATGTTGCCGGATGCCAGGCCGGAGTTGTAAGCAGCGGTGCGAGCATTCAAGGCAACACGAATGAACCTGTCCACCCAGGGTTTTTGATTAAGAAAGATGCTAACCCTTACCGTGGGGACGATGTTATCGGCTATTGTTGCAATGAAGTCCGTGACCGCTTCTGCGAACTCACTGACGTCTCTGGCATTTGATTGGATCAAATGTGTTGGCAGAAGTTAGGCATGACCATTTTGAGATTTGCCTTATTAAAATCTCCAGCCACCACCATAGCCGCATCAGGGTTCTTGTTTTGATGCCGACATAACGCATCGTGCAGGACCGATAGTGCCACGTCGGTGTCCGCGTGCGGTGGTATGTAGATGGCTGTGATGATCACCGAGCTGAACTCCCGGGGAAGGAAACATAGAAAATAGGTGCAGGAGTAGGCCATTCGGCCCTTCGAGCCTGCACCGCCATTCAATAGGATCATGGCTGAGGTTCAGAGCTTTAGGAGATGATTTTTAAACTACTCTAGTTAATAAATAATCTAGCGTAGTTTAAAAATACCTTTATGAATGAAATGTCGGAGCGATTTCTCTTTAGTGATGAAATCGCCCGACATGGATTGATTTGGACTGCCTAGAAAAAAATCGGCATTTTAAACACGACCCCGTGTGAAAGGCGACAAAGTCGCGCACACGGGGAGCGGCAGAACTGCAGCGCTGCTGAAGGTAGGTATTGTAACATACCTATAAAAAGCCTTGGGTTAAACTAAAGTTTAGTTTTTGGAGTGTTTTCCAGTTGTTAGTGCTAATGTGTTAGTAGTAAGAAATAAATGTAAAATAAACATACTAGTTAGAAAAACGCACAATCTCACAACGGCAACTGGACCCGTCCGCGCCATTTCTAATCGTTTCTATCAGTTTGGATAGCATGAAGATTTGTTCTTACAACATGGAGGAGCAGAAGTGTACGGGGGAGGGTTCTGGGGACACAGAACCCAAGAGAGTCGCGAATGGATGCTTAAAACTTGCAACATCTGAAGTGAGCCGCTTGACTGAAGCACAAACGACGTGCCACAATCAGTTGCCCTGTTCTGTGTGTCGTTTGCACTGTGCGGATACAAGGAAGGAATGATGAATGACACTGTCTGGAGAAAACACAACTATACATCCATCCTGACCGAGTGACTCGCGGCAGATCTGCAACAATGCACTCCCACTAGGCCGGACAGAACAATTGAAGTTTCCGAATTTGAACTGCTTTGTCTCTGTTGTTCGCCTCGAGGCCTACGTTCCAAGTACTTTCTTCAAGATTTGGGCAGCACCAACATTTGGTGGTCATCCCCAGTCGCCCATGAACTGGGTGGCGTGCTGGCACATTTTCCATTCAAAAACATTGGTTGACTGGAGTCGCGTACAGGGCGAACCAAATGAAGATGGCGGATCACCTCATCTGTGCTGCATTAGTCAACCTAGTTAAGTTTTTAATTTGGGCTTGGGTTTATTATTGTCGCTGACACTGAGGTACAGTGAGAAGCTTTGTTTTGAAAGCCAAAGTCGGGGTGAAAAGCGATTTAAAAGAGTGGGCTGATTATATCAGGTGAAAGTAAATCCTCCTTTGTGTCCACACTGCCGCCATTTTGGTTGCTAATTAGATTTATTACAATAATCTGGTAGTTTTGTGGTCAACATTACGAATGACTACTCTTTAAAATGTTTACATTTTCTTTTTTTACCACACGAAGGGTCCTCTTCTTGCCATATGGCGTGCACAGCCTGAAGTTGTAAGACTTCACCACATGAAGGTTGCAATCTCCCACTCCACGAAGGGTGGTGGATGTATAGAACAAGCTGCCAGAGGAAATACTTGAGGCAGAGACTATCCCAAAGTTTAAGAAGCTGTTAGACCGGTACATGGATAGGACAGGTTTGGAGGGATATTGGCCAAATGCTGGCAGGAGGGACTAATGTAGCTGGGACATGTTGACTAGTGACTAGTGGGGTGCCGCAAGGCTCAGTGCTGGAACACCCAGTTGTTTACAATATATATTCATGATTTAGACGAGGGAATTAAATGTTACATCTCCAGGTTTGTGACCCAAAGCTGGGTGGCGGTGTGAGCTGCGAGCAGGATGTTATGAGGCTGCAGGGTGACTTGGATAGGTTGGGTGAGTGGGCAGATGCATGGCAGATGCAGTATAATGTGCGTAAATGTGAGGTTATCCACTTTGATGGCAAGAACAGGATTATTATTTGAATGGTGTCAGATTAGGAAAAGGGGAGTGTGCAACTGGGTTTGCTTGTGCATCAGTCACTGAAAGTAAGCATGCAGGTACAGCAGGCAGTGAAGAAAGCTGATGGCATGTTAGCCTTCACTGCAAGAGGATTTGAGTTGAGGTGCAAGGAGGTCCTACTGCAGTTGTACAGGGCCCTGGTGAGTCGCAACCTGGAGTATTGTGTGTAGTTTTGGTCTTCTAATTTGAGGAAGGACATTCTTGCGATTGAGGTTCACCAGGTTAATCCCCGGGATGGCGGGACTGACATACGATGAAAGAATGGGTCGACTGGGCTTGCATTCACTGAAATTTAGAAGGATGGGAGGGGATCTTATAGAAATATATAAATACATAGGGATTGGACAGGCAAGATGCAGGAAAAATGTTTCCCATGTTGGGGGAGTCCTGAACCAGGGGACCACAGTTTAAGAATAAGGGGTAGGCCATTTAGGATTGAGATGAGGAAAACCCTTTACACCCAGAGAGTTGTGAATCTGTGGAATTCTCTGCCACAGAAGGCATTGGAGGCCAAATCACTGGATTTTTTCAAGAGAGTTAGATTTAGCTCTTGGAGCTAACGGAATCAAGTGATATGGGGAAAAAGCAGGAACTGGATACTGATTTTGGATGATCAGCCAGGATTGTATTGAATGGTGGTGCTGGCTCAAAGGGCCGAATGGCCTACTCCTGCACCTATTTTCTATGTTGGCCGGTGTGGGCAAGTTGGATGGAAGGGCCTGTTTCCACACTGTATCACTCTCACTCAATGACTCTACTGAGTTTGAATTTGGGTCTGGATTGATAGCCAAGTAATTCAACCAGTTGTTCAGATCATTTGATGGAGTGACCTAATTAGTTCCTCCACCCTGTTCTGTTCATATGACGCTGCAATTTTTGTAGTGTATATCCAGGTCCCCCCCCCTCGAAGTTATTATTGAATTTACTTCCATCTTTCCGCTCATGCATTCCCAATGCAAGTCCGCTTGCTGCATTACCCGGGTTGGAAATGTCCAGAGGGCAGAGCATTTACGATCAGAGTGGAAAAGTTCAAACAAAATGTGCGGAACAAGTTGTTTGCACACAGAGTGGTGAGTGTCTGGAACAGGCTAAAATGACTGGTGGCGTAAGCAGGTGTTTAAGAGGCACATGAATGTGAGAGATATGCATCGCATGCAGGCAAAGAATAAATTAATTTGCCATCATGTGCCAATTCAAATTAATTTGGCATCCTGTGCCAACAGACAATGTGGGCCAAAAGGCCAGTTTCTATGCTTTGTTCTTTGTGCTTTGTTTTGCTATAATTTTCAAAGAAGTTCTTGCTCACTCTGGCTCCATAGCCAGCGATGGAAATCAATATCAGCTAATAGAGGTAGTATCTCCTTATCACTCATTCATCAATACCGTGCTTGGTTCTGAAAACCATTAAGTTGCTCCTTGTTGTGTCTGCCTTTGACAAGGAATCTCAACACTGCTATACGGAAGGGTCTCGACCCGAAACATCACCCATTCCTTCCCTCCGGAGATGCTGCCTGTCCCGCTGAGTTACTCCAGCTTTTTGTGTCTAACTATTATACGGTTGTTCCTGCATCGGAGGTGGGCATTCAGCTCACTGAGTCTGTGGAGTCTCCCAGTACAGCAATCCTATCATTCCCATTCCACTACTCTTCCCTCATGGCTCGGCAAGTTGTTCGCTCTCTGATGCCCGAGCGCTTTCATTCATTGTTCATAATTCATCATTTCCCCCAACCTTACAGGGAATGAACTCCAGAGCACAAGTAGCCTCTGGATGAAAAAAAAAATGTCACCCTCACATCTGCCAAATCTTTCACCTCAGCAGTCGTCGCATATAGCACATAATCCTCCGACATTTTCGCCACCTCCAATGGATCCCCCTCACTAGCCACATCTTCCCATCTCCGCACCTTTCCGCTTTCCGTAGAGGCCGTTCCCTCTGCAACTCCCTGGTTAGCTCATCCCTTCCCGCCCAAAGCACCTCTTCCCCAGGTACCTTCCCCTGCAACCGCAGGAGATGTAGCACCCTATACCTCCTCCCTCGACTCTGTCCAGGGACCCCGACAGTCCTTACAGGTGAGGCAGAGGTTCACTTGCAACCCCTAACCTCATCCACTGTTCCAGGTGTGAATTCCTATCTATCAGCGAGATCAAGCACGGGCTCGGCGATCGTTTCGCTGAACTCCTCCGCTCGGTCCACATGGACATATGTGATCTCCCGGTTGCCAAACACTTTAACTTCGCCTCCCATTCCCACACTGACCTTTCTGTCCTGAGCCTCCTCCATTGTCAGAGTGAGGCCAAATGCAAATTGGAGGAACAACACCTCATATTTCGCTTGGGAGGCTTACAACCAGCGGTATGAACATTAATTTCTCTAACTTCAAGTAACCCTTGCTTTCCGTCTCTCCCCCATGCTAGTGCTCCTATTAGTTTCACTGTCCTCCTGATTAATTTTACTGTTTGTCTGCCTTGTTGTCTCCTTCACCTCGACCAACAATGAACCGTTGTACATTTCCTCGATCATCGTCTGCTTTGATCTGTTCTTTCCACACCTTGCATGTTCTTTGTACCTTTCCATCTCTCATGTCCCTCTCCCCTGACTCTCAGTCTGAAGAAGGGCCTCGCCCTTTCCCTTCCCTTCTCTTCAGATGCTGCCTGGCCTGCTGTTACTCTGGCATTTTGTGTCCCTAATCTGTTTAAATCTTTAATCCCTGGTCATTGGGCCAACAGCTAGTCTGAGCAGGTCTCCCCCTATTTACCCTAGACAACCCAGCACATTCATTCTACCGTGTTAGTCAGAGGTGGTGTGCTTCAACACCTTCCTGGCTTTTAAGGGAAAAATTGTTTCATTGCTCCCGCATGTCTTTGCCGATACACTGACATGGACAGAAAGAGCTCATTGCTAAAACTCCACACACAGCAGGGAAATGGGAAGTGCATGCTCGTTAGTATTTGTGCCTCTTTGTTATATTCCTCCATAACTCTTGCAGTGTGAGGTCTGCATTCATGCCACGCATTTTCTTTTGTGTATTTATAGGAAGAGTCACTGAAAGGGGAGTGTTTGTTATCCATTTATTATTTGCTCTTCAGTTCGTGCTGTTGAACCAACTCTGCAAACCTTGTGACACACCCAGGGATTAAGCAAGGAGTTCTTGGGTTTAGCATAGAGATGAGGTAGAAATGGGAGAAAAAAAAAGACACAAGGTGCTTGAGTGACTCACACTGCCTCCCTGGAGAACAATAATAAATGTACATATATACAAACATATATACACGCGTGTGTGTGTGTAAATACATCTGCTCGTGTATATATACATAGAGCATCCTAACATACTGTGTATGCGTGTGGTACACCAGCTGCACATCGGCCCAGAGGAAAGCGCTCCAGAGGGCTATTGACAACGCCCAGAAGATTGTCGGCTGCCCTCTCCTCACTTTGGAGGACCTACACAGTTCCCACTGTCTCAAGAAATCCCATGAACATTATAAACGACATTTCCCACCCCCGGCCACTCCCTGTTTGAACTGTTGCCGTCAGGCAGACGGTACAGATCAATGAGGACGAGGACAAACATATTAAAAAAAAAACAGTTTTTATCCCACAGCAATAACTACACTTAATGTAGCCACCAAATGAGCGCAAGTGCGCTACATACCAAATGGATTGTGAAACCGACAGAGGAATGTATGGTTGTGTGTTTATGCTTATTTTATGGTGGTGTGTGTATGCTTGCGTATCGTTAGCTTATAGAAATGTGTGAATGGTGCACGTTGGCATTTTAGTTTCGTTGTAGATGTTCACATGTTATAATGACAATAAAGATTATATCTACAAAGACGTGTGAGTGTGTGTGTGTGTGTTACTGGATGGAGTAACTGAACGGGACAGGCAGCATCTCTGGAGAGAAGGAATGGGTGACGTTTTGGATCGAGACCCTTCTTCAGTCTCGACACGAAACATCACGCATGTCACTCCAGCATTTTGTGTCTGCCTTCAATTTAAACCAGCATCTGCAGTTCTTTCCTACATATACATATAGACACAGACAATGTATAGTTTGGTGCCTATTTGGAGGTTGCAGTGATCAACTTTTTTGTTGTTTATTACGAGTTTTACAGAGTACTACCTTGACAGATATGATGTGCCGCTGCAAGTAATAATTTCATTGTTCCATTTCGGGACATAAGACAATAAAACACTCTTGACTCAATGAAAAGTCGCAGTGAAAATTGCAAGGGAATTCCACCCCTGCACCAGGCACAGACATACAGTAATAGTAATGATCTATAGATAGAACACAGCTACAAAAGCTCTCTCCGAAACCCTGCCGACACCATGCAGATGGATGTAAGTGGAGCAAATTCTTGTAATGGCAGCAACTCTCTGCATGCTTATACCTTGTAAGGAGACGGTGTTTGAAGTGTGCTGGAGGAGAGGACACAGAGTAACAGTGTATAAAATGCAAGCAATGAATAACACTATAGTTTGCACTGAAACTAGATTGTTCTGGCAGATTGACGGTTTCTGGAACTTAAAATTGCGGAGTATCTCCGACATTTTCTGTTTTATTTTACTAGTATCTTACACCTGCAATATTTTGCTTTATGATTACCTTTTGGGCCAAAGGTACCTGAAGCAAGAATCTCAGTCGCCTTATCCCCAGCACAAAGCGCATCCTGCCTCAAGATCCACTTGGGTGAAAACCGAACACCGTTGAGTGAATATCATGCACGTAACAGCCTGCTGGTACAAATGCCAACAACCGCAGCTGACTACACTGAGCAGCCAACGTTGCTAGTTTAGTTTATCTTAGAGCTACAGGGGGAAATAGGCTCTTCGACCCACCGAGTCCGCACCGACCAGCGATCCCCGCACACTAACACTATCCTACACACGCTAGGGACAATTTATATTTATGCCAACATAATTAACCTACAAGCCTGTCCGTTTTTGGAGTGTGGGAGGAAGCCGAAGATCTCGGAGAAAACCACCGCAGGTCACGGGAGGAATGTACATTCTCCGTACAGACAAGCACCCAAGTTGGTCAGGTTTGAACCCGGGTCTCTGGCAACTCTACCGCCGTGCCCCCCTTTGGGAAAGCTTTGGCAAAGATTGGCGTTCTGGAAAACGTATTAATTTCCCACGTGGATGCCCTGAGATCTTGCTCAGACATATTTGTTATGCAAATACAAAGACCTTTAAAGATAACTACAATTGCAGCATTGAATATTTGCATCTAAATTGCAAACAAGACAGTATGTTCCCAATGATTACTTGGAGCAAGATCTTGCCAAAAAAGGGGGAGGGGGGGGGAGAGGAGGGGAGCGAAATAGTGCAAATGCTGAAAGGTGATCTCTGTTTTGCCGATGTACTCATGGCTTGCAAATCAGTTTATATTTGTTTAGGTGCTCCATGCGATGTGGTGGTGCCAAGCATTAATTGCTTGTTCTAAATCAGTGTGTTGCTAAACCTGCAGGTGGAGGGTGGTGTGGAGCCAAGGAACTGCAGATGCTGGCTTACAATAAAAAGACACCAAGTGCTGGAGTAACAGCGGGTTAAGCAGCATGTGCAGGAAGGAACTGTAGATGCTGGTTTAAATCAAAGATAGACACAAAAAGCTGGAGTAACTCAGTGGGGACAGGCAGCGTCTCAAGGGAGAAGGAATGGGTCACGTTTCGGGTCGACACCCTTCTTACTCTTGCTTCTAGTTTTCATGGGGACATTTGGGTCAAGAGAGCAGGGAATAATTGGCTGGTTCTGCGGTCGAGGGTGAAACGGAGGGCTTTAAGGTCTTCCTGGTATGGGATGGAGTTGTAGTGTGACTGAACGACCATAATAAGGATGAGGGAACAATGTGGGCTCAGGTGCGTGTGTATGTGATGAAGCACACACCCTTGTGCCGAAGCACCTGCCCTCTAAATTATATTTTGAACTACTGGTACTGAAAGACTGGTTCGTATAGAGTCAAAATATTTTGCAATGCAGCTGCTTAGTTTGGCTTCCTAGATGTTCATCTTGTTTGCATGGTCAATGAGGTACAAGATCTAGTATCTATAAACTGATCGCAAAGTATATTGAAATCCATCATCCGACCATGACTGGCTCTGTTAGATACAGTAGGTGGCACGTGATCAACACCCTAAACCGTAACTCTCCACTGCTCAGGAGTCACCTTAGCTTTGTTTTCCGTGCCAAGGGCAGATTAATGGTCTGGTGCCTTGCTGACATGCCCGAAAAATGACCAAGTGTGCACTCATTTGTTTATTTGTTCCTCTCTGGTTTAGATCTACACGACCTTACACGCGTAAATCTCCAGTAATCCTCTCTCTGATTGTTTGACACCCCAAAGGTTCAACGCCTGGTTCGATGAGTGTTTCTTCTTCTTCTTCTTCTTGCGTATGGCGTGCACAGCCTAAAGTTGTAAGACAACTTGTTCTGTTTGATCTTTTGTTTGTGCACGCCAGGTTGATTGCATTCGTTGAAACAGGGTGGACCACGTGAAGGTTGCAATCTCCCACCCTGAGATGAGTGCTAGCTCCCCCTAACACATCGGTTCCCCCCCCCCCCCCCCCCCCCCCCAACTCCCTTTTGACCCGCTGTGGCCCCGTTTCCTGCTCTCCCTTGGAACTCAGCTTGTTCTGCTTTCCCTTCAAACCTACTGACTTAAGACTTTTCAAGATACAGCGTGGAAACAGGCCCTTTGGCCCACCAAGCCCACGGTTACCACCGGTCAGCCCGTACACAAGCATTATACTACACACTTGGGACAATTTACAATTTTACCGAAACCAATTAACCTACAAACGTGTGGCTGGAAACTGGATCACCTGAAGAAAACCCATTCGATCTTAGGGAGACCGTACAAACTCCACACAGAACCCAAAGTCGGGATCGAACCCGATGCTGTAAGGCAACTCTACAGCAGTGCCACTGTGCTGTCCTTAATGGTTTTACATGAAACATTGTTATTCTAGCATGTAATATCTTACAAAAAAGTGCATTAAAAATGTGTTAGTAAGCATAGTAATAGATTAACATCCAAAGAACCAGAAAACTGCTCCTACTTCACCACTAAACTTCTGAGTGTGCAGATTACTGAGGTTTTACTGTCTCTGGTGTGACTAGTAACCTGGTTTGATAACAAGCGTATTTCATAATGTCTGTTGTGATGTACGTGACTGGGTACCAAAGGACATTTGTGGGCATATCTGGAGATAATCAGCGTCGACTCAATGTTGGACACAAAGTCTTGGAGTAATTCAGAGTGTCAGGCAGCATCTCTGGAGAACATGGATAGGCAATGTTTTTGCTCTCAACCTATCCGAGATGCTGCCTGATCCATTCAGTTACTCCAGCACTTTGGATATCAGCACCTGCGGTTACTTGTGTCTACATCAGTTCATGGCTAGTAGAGTTCACATCCTTTCAATTTGCTCCTTACTGCTCCAGCCGTGAGTGTGTTTTTTTGCAGAGGGGGCTATGAATGGAAAGTATCCCTGGCAGCTCTCAATCCACACTGTTGCATCCTAGATACGTGCATAACCTGACACTGTTAGCCAATGGACCTAGTCATGAGGTCCAAGAGAGCCTTACAAGTAGATACCTCCAGCGAGCGAACTGGTGGTTGCTAGGCTCCTGGCTTAATGCTCAGGCATGTGTACATGACAATTTACAACTCTTATTCAAACATGCTTGTGTAATTAAACAAATAGCTCTCCTAGTTTGAATCCTGCTCACATATTTGCCAAGGCCCCAGAGGGTAATTGGTCCAGGCCTGATGCAAACCAGCAGAGTAAAATGACGAATTGTGCAGAGGGGCAGAGCATAATGTCAAGCTAATGGTGACTGTCAAGTGCATGGCTGGATGGTGCAAAATGAAGTGAATTCCCATATCTTGAGAGAAATGCAGTATAAACCCTGCAATTAAGGGCCGATATTTGCCCGAAGCTGGCCTAGTGGTACTGTATGTCCATCAATTATACAACAGAACAGAGTCAATATTTTGCAACATGGAGTAGTTTATGTTGATGGAGAGGTCAGAACATTTACAGAAGTCCAATAAACTGGTCCGCCTCTTCACACGAATGCAACAGAACCCAAGGATTTATGTTGAGCAAGAGCAGAGGCTTTTCTGTGCAGCATGGTTTAGTATAAATCCAGCAACCGACATCCCCACGAAGAACAAGTTGTCGGGCCATATACTTTAGTGAGACACAAAGTGCTGGAGTAACTCAGCTGGTTGGGCTACATCTCTAGAGAAAAAGGATAGGTGACGTTTCGGGTTGGGACCCTTCTTCAGACAGGGTCCCGACCTGAAACATCACCTATCCTGTTGCCTGACCCACTGAGTTACTCTTGCACTTTGTGTCTAGTTTCTGCAGTTCTTTGTTTCTCTATTTACCTTTAGTGTTGACTTTGGAAAGTTCTGATGTTGAATTTGTCTTTGTCTTCCACCATTACAGTGGTTGTGTTTTCTGCCGTTTTGAAAAGCGCTATTTAAAAAAAAAACCAACTTTATTTCTACTTTTATGCCTCCTGGGAGAAGGGTTCTGAGGCCAAATGTAGCCAGCACAGTTGCTGACTTGGCTGCAGATGGGTGAGCTATAGAGCCATAGAGTGATACAGTGTGGAAACGGGTCCTTTGGCCAACTTGCCCAGAGTAGGTGAATTGAGGACCAGAGGATATAGGTTTAAGGTGAAGGGGCAAAGATTTAATAGGATTCTGAGCGGTAACCTTTTCACACAAAGGGTGGTGGTTGAATGGAACAAGCTGACGGAGGAGGTAGTTGAGGGTGGGCCTATCCCAACGTTTGAGAAGCAGTTAGACAAGTTTGGTGGGATATGGACTAAATGCTGACGGGTAGGGACTAGTGTAGCCGGAGGGCTTGTGCCCATGCTGTATCAAGTTATGACTATAACTATTGTGAGTTCCACCTTTCCTTGATCATCGGTGCCAGCTCTGATCGGTTCCGTACCTTCTCATATGTCTTCTTTCCCTCTCCCCTGATTCTCAGACTGAAGAATGGTCTCGACCGGAAAACGTCACCTATTCCTTTTCGGCAGAGATACTGCCTGGCCCGCTGAGCTACTCCAGCATTTTGTGTCTATCTACCGTGGAAAATGGCCTCTGCAGTTCCTTATTACACACACAGTCTGTCATTGCATTGTGTTCCACGTTGCCACATCCTGCACTGAAACTTTATTAACGTGATCAAAGAATACAACCTTGTCACTTCCCTGTTTGAGTCGTTGCCTTTTGAGTTATTTCAATACTGCAGGTATGTTCCGGGAGCCCTGGCTCTCCAGTTCCTGCTTTCCTATGCTGACTGGCACAATGTCCTGAAAACCATCCATGTGCCTAATGTGTACAAGTTTCCACATTGTCCGCTGTATAAAATCCTGAGAAGAATAGATCGGGTAGATCCTTGCCCAGAGTAGGTGAATCGAGGACCAGAGTGCATAGGTTTAAGGTGCAGGGAAAATGATTTAATAGGAATCTGAGGGGTGATGTTTTCAGAGCAGTAGGTGTATGAAACAAGCTGCCAGAGGAGGTAGTTGGGGTGGGGACTATCCCGACATTTAAGAAATAATTAGACAAGTACAGGGATAGGACGGGTTTGGAGGGATATGGGCCAAACAAGGGCAGATGGGACTAGTGTAGCTGGGGCATGTTGGCCCCTGAGGGCAAGTTGGACCGAAGGGCCGGTTTCAGGCATGTGCTGTCGGGGTAGGCAAGGTAGGCATTGCCTACCCTGACTAAAATTATAACATAGTGATTACTAAATATAAATAGTAAAGGCATGGGAAAATTATGCCTATCTAAGAGATCGATCTCTTAGGTAGGCATAATTCTCCGTGCCTTTCAACCGCAGCGCTTGTAACACGGGAAGGTCAGTGCAGCCCACGTGCCGTCAGCCCTGCCTGAAGCCGTCAGTTTAAATTGGGGCTGAAGGCAGCAGAAATTCTGCCTTTGCAGCACTGCGCATGCGCAGCAGCCTACTGCGCATGCGCAGCGCTAGTTTCTTGGCGGGGTTATCAAATATGGATTGGCATTATTGTAAGTGTATCTTTGGAAACGGGGAGACAAGAATGGAACTCGTGTACCAATGATGTGGTAAGTACTTTTGTCGGTGATGTTTTTAAATACCGTATTTCCCGGGGTGGGGGGGGGAGAGCTCCTTTCACAGCGTTTGGGGAGTCTCGCCTGGGGTAAAGTTGCGGGGAGGGCACGAATGTTGTGAAGGACGGGATCGGGATAATGCCACTTGCGACGCTCCTTGCATGGAGGCGTGAAAAACCTCTCTCCTGCCGCTCTCTGGCCTCACTCATGTCCTTAAATTCCGACAGCGCGATTGTGGTTTCTCGGCTGTGGGAATTTAAGGATATGCAGGGAACGGCTGACATGAGTGAGCGGCAGGTGAGAGGTGTTCAGAAGGCGAGCACTGCCAGAAGTGAGCGGGCCAGCAGAAGGCGTTGAAGTGGCAGCCAATTCTGCTGTCGGGTTCCGGCGGCCGCTCGCAGCTCCCTGAGCTGCTTCTATCCCCGACTACAGTGCGTGGCTTCGTGCCCGGAGAGCTGCGGCAGCGGTGAGTGAGTTACTGGCATTATTCCCGACCCCCTCCTTCCCAACAGTCCTGCTCTCCCCGCAACTTTACCCCTGGCACAGACTCTCCACATGTTGTGAAAGGAACTCTCCCCCCAATTGGTCCCTTGAACAAGTGTTGTCTTTCAAAAAGATGACAACTGATTCAACTTTTCCCTGTACTCCCGTTTTTCCCACCATCTCTCCACCTGCCATCAATCTTCACCACCCACCCATTCAGTAATTCAGAATAAAAGAGACTAGGAAGCCTTGGGCAAATTGAATTGTTACTGTTTTTATTTTTATTTTTTATTTTTACGGAGAGAACAATCTGCACATGCGCGGTTTAAATTTTTTTTTAAATCAGACTGAGTGCCTACCCTGAGTAATTACTCATGGCACGTGCCTGGCCTGTTTCCACACTGTATCACTCTATGACTCTATGACTCCGGCACATTTACAGACTGCAGCAATCAGTTGTATGAAATCTGGAGCATCGGCACGAACGGGGATAACTCTGCAAACTCCACACAAACAGCACCGGAGGACAGGATTAAATATTTTGAAACCTGTCTCTTTACACCTCCCTCCTGTCAAAGGCAAACTGCAAACAATGGGCAATTGAAGCCTCTGCTTTTCGAGGCCTCCTTGCAACCTATGTTACACTTTTTATGTGGATTGGATGACATTTTTCCTGCACTGCTGCACTTGTTTTTCGGAGTTTGTCTCTGGAAGCGAACTTGACTTCCAACTTTCTCGGAGGGTGCTGGATACGAAATCAAAGTTTATGCCACATGGCAGACGCCTTCCCAAGTGGCCGCGGCCGCGGTCCCCGCCCCGAAGACTCGACTGACTGTAGTACCGGGAAGGAGCCGCAGGAGACGTCGGATGTGAGGAGCAAGGGCCTCCAAGGTCGGCTGCAGGAGGCATCCCCGTGGACAATAACATGGCTGGGCGAGGAGAGGGACATTGGAGGAATACCCTTCAGGATCGGGAGCTGGGCCAGTACATCGGACCGGACTTTAGACTTTGGAAATTGAGTCAAAACATGGCGGCGGCAGCTGCAAGTTTAAATAGGCAAAAACAATGTCACTGTGTATTTGCATATGTGACAAATATTGAACCATTGTTCCAGAAAGCAAACATCGTGATGCATATTACTGATACACAGGGAGCCAGTCATTCCCCTGGGGCCGCTATGATTATGTAGTTGTAAATATATAATGGATCTAGAAGCACAAATGGATTTTGCCTCCAGCTGCAATTAACACAACTCTGCCAGATGACAGCTATTGGCATTTTCAGCAACGGTCTGCACTTTTTTTTAATAGACTATTGTGTGTCCAGCATATCATCTGACTGCATACCCACATTTGACACGGATTATGGTCCGCGGTGGTTACCTGCCAGTATGTCAGCAGTAACCTTTTTGATTGATTCTCAGTATTGTAAATCAATGTCACCTCTTCATTGCTGCATCACCAAGGAGAATTATACAGTCATGGACATCAACTTCCGAATGCGCCAATAACCTCTTGACATGAAAGGTCCTGTGTGATTATTTTAGAAAACGGAGTTTTCGCTGTTCCGGGTCAGGACCCTTCTTCAGATGGTGCAGCGGTAGAGTTGCTGCCTTACGGCACCAGTGACCTGGGTTCGATCCCGACTACAGGTGTTGTCTGTACGGAGTTTGTATGTTCTCCCCGTGACCACGTGGGTTTTCTCAGAGATCTTCGGTTTCCTCCCACAGTCCACAGATGTACAGGTTTATAGGTTATTTGGCTTGGTATAAATGTAAATTGTCCCCAGTGTGTGTGTAGGATAGTGTTAGTGTGCGAGGATCGCTGGTCGGTCCAGACTCAGAGGACCGAAGGACCCGTTTCTGTGCTGTATCTCTAAAGTAGTAATCTAGACACTGAACAAGTTGCAATGTCTCTTCCTCCAGAATTGAGAAATGAATCCGATTGTTTGTGTTAGCGGGTACACTGGCATAGGGTGCTGACAATAACCTGTCCTCCTGACCTACAGGGACGGGGTGGTTTGGGTGGGATGGGATGAGTAATCTAAGGAGTTGTGGAGGGGGTGGTCTCTGTAGAATGCGAAAAGCGGCAGGGATGGGAAGATGTGGCTGATGGTGTTATCATATTAAAGGTGGTGGAAATATCGGTGAATGATGTGTTGGCTGGTGGGGTGAAAGGTGAGGACCAAGGAAATTCTATCCTTGTTCCTCTCGGGGGAGAGAGGACATGGAGGAGACACAGGTGCAGGATCCATTTGTTGTTGGGCAACTGAACCGTCCTCTTATCGGCTAGAGTGCAGTCCTGACCCCCCCATCTATCTCATTGGAGACCTTTGAGCTACCAATAATCAGACAAAATCAAACTTTATCTTGCACTAAATGATATACCTTTTATCCTGTATCTATACTGTGGAAAGCTTGATTATGTATCTCTGGAGAAAAAGAATAGGTGACGTTTCGGGTCAGGACCCTTCTATTAGTTCCGACCGGAAACGACCCTGACATGTATAGTCTTTTTCGAAGATAGACACAAAATGTTGGAGCAACTCAGCAGGACAGGCAGCATCTCTGGAGAGAAGGAATGGGTGACGTTTCGGGTCGAGACCCTTCTTCGGTCTGAAGAAGGGTCTCGACCCGAAACGTCACCAGTTCCTTCTCTCTAGAGATGCTGCCTGTCCCGCTGAGTTACTCCAACATTTTGTGTCTATCTTTGATTTACTGTAAATCAGCATCTGCCGTTCTTTCGTACACGTATAGTATTTTTGTTGACCGGATAGCACGCAGCAAAAAACTTTTTACTGTACACCGGCACACATGATAATAAAAACTAAACTAAATATAGTTGTTTCATATTGTTATCATGTTGTGTGGTTATTGGATGTGAATTGAATTGACCTGCCTGCAGAGTGTGTTTTATAGATGTATTTGACTAATTTTTGAGTTGACCGTTACTTATTTTTAGACCATTGTCCTGGACGATTATTGAACTTTATGATTAGCAATGTGGCAGAAAAGGTCTAACTTTACCTTAACCTAGTGTGTCAATTGTGGAAAAGGCGCCCGGGTTTGTGGGGCTGGTTAGTGAGATTGCATTTTCTCCATTACATTGAAACTCTGACTCGGGGCTCAAGAGGTTTAAGTACAGATTGTGGAGCAGCTGTGAGCAAGTGAACTGTCGCTCTCCTCCTGACCTCCTCCTCAACTGCCTAACACACCCACTTTAGCAGGCCTCTTAAATCATTGGGGAGGTGCAGTGATCTTTGCTCTTGGCAATGTGCAGGGGTGATATGGGGTCACACTAAGATTTTGTGTTTGGCGACAAGAGCTATAAGGAGCACTGTTTCCAATTATAAAACTTCCAAAGATGGGCACAAAAGGCTGGAGTAACTCATAAAAGTATAGGTGACGTTTCGGGTCGGAACTAATAGAAGGGTCCTGACCCGAAACGTCACCTATTCTTTTTCTCCAGAGATGCTGCCTGACCCGTTGAGTTACTCCACCATTTTGTACACATTAAAACTTCCAAGTTGGACCTGTACTCCGGATGAAATAAATTGCTTTCAGATTTTGTCAGCACAATTGGTGGTTCACTCTCTAAGCTATTATGTCATCCCCATGCCTTCACACTTTTTAAAATGCCTTCCTTAAATCAAAAAAAAAACCTGGCACTCTCGTCTTCATGTAAATGCCATCTCAAACGTTCAACTTGGTTCATTAGACACTTGAAGTTTGCAAATCCGTATCGACTCTGTCTGGTTAGATTGGATTTGTCCTAATGCACTGTTAAAGATGTGCCAATGTGAAAACCCAAGGGGCAAAGGTCCCCCTCAGCGTGTGATTGGAAGGGGCGGGTCCATCGAACCCAGAAGTTGGTGGAGACTTGAGATACAGCGTGGAAACGAGCCCTCAGCCCACCTAGTCTGTGCTGAACAGCGATCACCCGTACACCAGCACTATCCTACACACCAGAGACAGTTTTACAATTTACAGAAGCCAATTAACCAACAACGTGTGGGCCTTTTGGAGTGTGGGAGGAAACCCCTAGCACCCGGAGAAAGTCAATGTGGTCACGGGGAGTACGTACAAACTCCGTACAGACAGCACCCGTAGTCCAGATCGAGCCAGGGTGCCTGGCGCAGTAAGGCAGCAACTCTACCTTTGCACCACTGTCACGTGATGTCCAATAGCAAAGCTATTGAGTGACAATAGATGAAAGGAACTGTGAATGAATCATAGACACACAAAGCTGGAGTAATGGCCCTGTCTCACGGTGCGTGTTAACCCACGAGTGACCCCGAGTGACAGACTCGTGGTTGTGTACAAGATTCCAAGTTGAGGTTTAAGAATTTAACCGAGTTCCCACGGGTATGACTAACTTTGCCGTTTACTTCTCATTTCTGCGATGTTCCAAGTTCCTCTCCTGAGTTACCAAGTTCCTCTCCCGAGTTACTCTTGAGCCAACCGTGAATGAAGTTCTGTTTTAAAAAGCAACAATGTTAAAGAAGACATCTCCATCCTGCGGCTTTGAGTTAAAGATAGAATTCAGCGCGGCCGCATCTATTGATACGACCTACAAAGGGAAAATGTGCACCGTCCAGTGCCAGAGCAGTTATACTTATGATCTGTTTGAAACACACATCGCGTAGTTAGAAGACCAGCGGGCGGAGGTTTGTTATATTTTAATTGAATTTACTGCCAGGTCTACACACTGCGGGGAGACGGGAGATTAAATTTTTGAATGTGGACGGATGTCTCCGCGCCTGCTCGTTCTAAGCGGAATATATTTTTAGTTGGCTTTCAAGCCGTGCTTTGGTTTTATTCCTTGTTTTTGTTTATTCGCACACACTTTTTGTGTGTGAGGGTGTGAGAAGTCCATGCCGGGTGCCTTTCACATCAGTTGCACATCAGATTTTTGGGAGATGGAGCTCAGGGTTCGCCTCCTGAGCTGCTTTGGTGCCCAGGCGTGAGTTGAGGTGGAGGGAGGTTGGGGGGCGGGGTGTGCGGGCGTCATTAATCTGTCCGGGGTGACGAGGCTCTTGGGTTAGGCTGCGATCATTCTCTGCGGGATGATCTTAGTGCCGGAGACAAGTATAGGAGAGGTGTATTGACTGTGTGGGCAGACGCTTTGGTAGTGATTGCCCACCAGTCTCAAAAGCCGCTGTGTCTCCCTGTCCCTGGGATAGCAGGGGGCGATCAAACAGCACAATACCCCCCTCCCCCTCCACGCCAACACGAAGGGCAACAATCCCAAGGCTTTAATGTCAGAAACAGCAGGCAGGCGATAATCACCCGCCATAACGCGAGAGAGATCATGCACTATTGTAGGTCACCTTTGCACGTCGGTGTTTCTGTCTTTCTCCATCTCATTGTTGGCCCTGTCTGTCGCCACCTCTGCTTCCTGGCCATGTGTGTGACCCCTTCCATCCCCTCTCCAGCTCCCCGCCCATTGCACCGGGCGCGGGGGCTTCGCACCGTCTTCACGTCGGCGTCGCCAGCAGGTCAGTCAGTGCCAGTCGCCCCGGGGCAGGTGCTCGGGGGCTCTCTCCCAGCGTGGCCCCGGACCGGGGGGGGGGGGGGGATGGGATTCAGCAGGCACGCCGGCTCTGCACACCATGGGCCGCCGCCAACCAAACCACCCGTCCACGTCCACACGCCCGGTAGAACAAGAGCTGAGACTCCACTCTCCTGCTCATCTAACCCGCCCATCCCTTCTCTCTGGGTATTGAAGGCGCTTCTGGTCTGCAGTCTGCAATAGTCACCAAAATACACTGCATCTTTAGAAAGGAAAAATACAAAATATGTCAATCCCACTGGATAGGCCTTAGTCATGGTGCTGTATAACACGGAAACAGGTCCTTCGGCCCAGCTTGGCCGTGCCGTCCAAGTTGGCGTCTTGGGGTAGCCCTATTTGCCTGCATGTGGCCCATAGCCCTCTAATTCCTTCCCATCCATTTATCTGTCATTAATAACGTCAAGAAAATTCCTGCTTCAGTTTCCTGGGTCTAACTCGGAGAGAAGTCTCCAACCCCTCCTTCCAGTGTTAATCGCTCCACTGTTTATAATGCTCTCTGCATTATTAAGTCCTTGACAGTGAACCCCATGGGCAATCACTACCAAAGTGTCTGCTCACACAGTCAGTACACTTGTCTCCCGTACTAAGTCACCCCAACCCCTCCCCCCACCTTTCCCTCCCAACTCCAGTCCAGTCCCGATCCCCTGGGAAACAAAAGGGAGCGACAATCAACTGCAATGGATACAAATGTCATACACAAGAAAGGGCGGATGCTGGTTGACAAAAAGTGAACACACGGTGCTGGATTTGCACAAAGACGCAGCAGAAATTTGGAAACGTCATCCCGTCACCCATTCCTCCTCTCCAGAGATGCTGCCTGCCCGTTGAGTTAAAGCATGCCCACGGTAGACTCACGAGTCACTATGTTCTTACAACGAGTTTAAATGTTTCAATTTTTAACTTCAAGAGTAAATCTGACTCGTGGAAAACTTTAAACATGTTTGAATTTTTTCAAGAGTTAACAAGTTTCACGGGTACCTGCCGTTAGCGCCACAAGTCGCTAAGTTGCGTCCGTGAGTTCCGACGTTCCCGCTGTGTTAATTGTACGTGATTACCACGAGTGGAAACTCGGGGTCACTCGTGGGTCGACTCGCACCGTGAGACAAGGGCTTAACTCAGCGGGTCAGCCAGCACCTCAGGAGAAAAGGAATAGGCATTTTGGGTCGAGACCCGTCTTCACAATCATGGACTCTGCAATAAAAAAAAAGAATGTGTTTCATCGTCTGCGTCTGCCGGTCTCGGTCTCGGTACTAATTAAAAATTTGGAAGCTAACTGATAAACCTGTAGCTTCTGCGACCAAAGGTCTATTCGGAGAATAAATGGTCCAAATATCATCCCGTATCTAGAGTTGTAGTGTCTGCGTGGGTCCCAGCTGTGTTCTATTTGAACTGCACGAGGGTCAAATTGAGAGCAAGGGAAATGTTTGCCGCTTTGACACCCATCCGATGGATCATAACTGTGTGCACATACATTTGTCTGAAGGGAGTGGTGCCCATCTGTGCACTAGTCAAAACTGAGGGGTGATGAGTCTCCGAATCCTCACGGGCTTTGTCCTGGGGTTTTAAATCAAGTGGCCGGTGTGGCAGTTGCAGCATTTGTTTTATATTTATATTTTCTCGATTGGCAGATTGAAAAATAACAAACTTAACAGGTGAGGCAATTTTTTTTTTTTCTTTCTCTTGGAAGATCGACCTTCCAAGGGGGGGAGGTCAGACTTTGTAATGATGGAATTAATTCTGAAGTAATTGTCCATTGATTAAGGTTTTGCGGTGAATTTTTATGCAGCTATAGTGATCAAACTCGCTTGTACTTGAAATTGGTGCTCGGCAGTCTGAAATGGGCTCCCGTGGACTATATCTGTCTTTTCCCCCCCCCCCTCTGTTCCTGGTCAGTCCTCAATAACTGAGGACTGACCACTCCCTCTTCTCCCTCTCTCCCATTGGGCAACAGGTGTAGAAATGTGAAAACGCAGACCTCCAGATTCAGAGACAGTTTTTTTCCCCCCCCCCGGCAACTGAATCATCCCAGCACAACCAGAGAGCAGTCCTGAACTATCTACCTCATTGGTGACCCTCGGACTATCCTTGTTTGGACGTGCTGGCTTTATCTTGCACTAAACGTTATTCCCTTATCATGTATCTATGCACTGTAAATGGCTCTATTGTAATCATGTGTAGTCTTTCCGCTGACTGGATAGCACGCAACGGAAGCTTTTCACTGTACCCCGGTACACGTGACAATAAACTACACTGAGGATGCAAACATGAACGTGAAAGTATGATACTGAATCTCTCTACAGGATGAAGTGCCTAATTCTGGGTTGTGTATCTTTTCTCCTCAGTTGGCGTGATCCGATGCCCGGTCTGTCATCAGGAATGCAGACAGCCAGATATTATAGACAATTACTTTGTAAAGGACACGGCAGAAGTGCCCAGTAGCACAGATGAGAAATTCAACCAGGTGAGAGATTGTGTGTGTGTGTGTGCGTCCATGTACCACTTCTGTGCAGATCTGGCGACTGGCAGTGGTGCCTCCCGGGTTTCTGAGAAGGTGCGATAAGCTCAGCAACTTATTGCCCTGTGGCAAAATCTTGGATGTCTCAGACGTATCTCAGCTGTGGTGTGACTTGTGCACCGACAGATTTCTCCTGGAGCCAACTCTGTGCCATGCGTTCACCGAGTATTGACATTGTCACTGTACTGTACTTTGACCAATCTCTCCCACAGTAATCATTGTTACTATACTGATCACCCTCAGTAATCGCTGGCAGAGTGAGGCTACACACAAATTGGAGGAACAACACCTCGTATTTCGCTTGGGCCGCTTGCAACCCAATGGTACGAATGTTGTAATTTCAAACAACTCCTGCATTCCCTCCCCCAGCCTAGTCATCCTACTAGTTCCACTGTAAACATCCTTGTGTCCCTCTTAAACATCTTCCTCGGCCAACAATGGGCCATTATGGACTCTACCCCTCCTGAGGTCATCTGTTGCTGCCCTGATTTGCTTTGACCTTTTCTCATCTCCAGGTTCCTCCTCGTCCCCGCCCCTCATCTATCTTTCAGACTGAAGAAGGGTTCCGACCCGACACATCATTTTCTCCAGAGATGTTACCTGAACCGCTGTTACTATCCCAAGTGACAGTAATCATTGGCACTGTACTGACCACCCCCTCTCCAGCAATAATTGTCGCTGTCCTCACCATCCCTTCTCACAGTAATAATTGTTGCTGTACTCGCCACCCCTTCTTGCAGTAATCATTGGCACTGTTCACATCAATCCCCTCCTTTGTAATTTTGGCTCAATTTTGGCCTTGCCCCTCCCTGAATAATTGTGGCGAATACTGACTACAACATCATTTGTAAATCCAGAATAATGTTCTGTGGAGTTTCTTTTTAAAACTAGAAATGGGAATCAAATGTGTTTCAGGAATAGGAATGCAAGGGCAAACTGCCTGTTCTTTCAGCATCTTTCTAATTGTTTGTTGGAGAGGTGGCTCGGAGAAGCTGCAAATGAACCCGTCTGGTGGGAGAGCTGCAAGGCGGAGGACAGCTGATGTCACAATAGTGTGGAGCACAGTCAAAGTTGGATCAAATGAATACATAATGTTCTCAAAAGTTGTTTAGTTTAGAGATGCAGCGTGGAAACGGGCCCGTCGGCCCACCGAGTCCGCACCAACCAGCGATCCCCGCACTCTTAACGCTACCCCCACACACACACACACTAACTAGGGACGAGTTATAATTTTACCAAAGCCGATTAGCCTTAAAACCTGTAAGTCTTTGGTGTGTGGGAGGAAACCGGAGCTCCCGGAGAAAGCCCACGCAGGTCACTGGGAGAACGTACAAACTATGTACAGACAAGCACCCGTGATCAGGATCGAACCGGGGTCTCTGGTGCTGGGTACTCAACTGCTGCGCCACCATGCCAAATGGTTTGGAGCAAGCGAGAGGGAACACAATGTAAAATTCAATTTTAATGCCGTTAGTTTGTAGACGACCCAGCAGAATATGAAGTGTTGTCCTCTACTTTGTGTTGGGACTCGCCCCAGCAGTGGAGAATGCTGAGGATGGGCAGGTTTGTGCGGGACTGGGATGGGGAGTTGAAATGGATTTGCTTATTTTGAGCACGACTTGTTTCCAGTATCTCTCTCCCCGAGGTTTTGAGCACATTCCTCGAACCTTTTCCTCTCTTCGCCTGGTATATCTCTTCCCACGACCGAGCTCAGAATGGAGAGACTGTTCCAGTAGCCTGGTGTCGGGCTTGCTATAGACTGTAGCAGACGGGCCCCTTGGCCCACCAGGCCCCTTGGCCCACCAGTACCTATTTGGCCTGGATCGAGTGGATGTGGAGAGGATATATCAACATTCCATCAATGTTCATACCGCTGGGGTGTAAGCTGCCCATTGTTTGATGCCTCATGCTGTTCGACAATTGACAATCAACAATGGGTGCAGGAGTAGGCCATTCGGCCCTTCGGGCCTGCACCACCATTCACTGCAAGCACGGCTAATCATCCAAAATCAGTACCCCGTTCCTGCCTTCTCCCCATGTCCCTTAACTCCGCTATCTTTAAGAGCTCTATTTAACTCTCTCTTGAAAGCATCCAGAGAATCGGCCTCAACCACCTTGTTGATGTATGCTGGTCAAAGTTTTGCTGACTACAATCTAGAGTGATGCCCGAGGGCTGAACAATCCGGGGACAAAATGTGATCTGGATATATAAAAGAATTCTGATGGTGGAATCTAGATTAAAACATTTTTTTAAAAACTACTCGAGGAGGAAAGTTGTCGAGCAGCAGGCGTAAAGCCAAAAGGATGGTCGACGTTTCAGGTTGAACCAAAACATCGGTTATCTCCTTGTTTCCACAGATTCTGCTGCGTTCCTCCAACAACTTGTTATTTTTTGCTATAAAATGTGATCTGGTAGGATAAATAGGAAAATAACGATTCGCTATTCAGTTGTTTAAAAGTCAGCACAAATGTACTTGAAGTGAATGATCCATTAAAACACCACTATCTTAATAAAACTTTGCTTTGCAAATTAGGTTTCTAGCAGACAGATCGTGCCTGGGGACATTTTTGCATCACAGACACATTGACGGTTCTTGTGGGTTTTTTTCTCTAACGCCAGCTATGGGTTGCAGCCAGAGTTGACAAAACCAGCATATTGTCCACCCTCAATAGAGTTTGAGATGGTGGTGAACTATTTTGAGCCACTGTGGTCAGTCGATGAAAGGTGGCATTAGGCAGGGTGCTGTAACCCTGCAATGAAGAAGGCAAAGGTCTCTGCAAGATACTCTTATTACTCTGCAAGAACTCTCTTACTCTGTCTGATGAAGGGTCCCGAACCTGAAACGTCACCCATTTCTTTTCCCCAACGATGTTGCCTGACCCGCTGAGTTAGTCCAGCATTTTGCGTTTATCTTCTCTGCCAGTTCTGATGCTGTTAAATTTGGATCCGTCTGGTGTTAGATGGTGCAACGTTTGCTGGACTAGTTCCTGAAATGCACTTTGTAGATAGTGCACACTGCTGGTGGAAGGAGTGAATGTTCAGAGTGGTGGTGTCATAGCTCCTGTTGTTAGTGACCGGGTGGCCAGGGCATGGGGGGGGGGGGGGGGGGGGTTATTCTACCCTATTTCCAATTATTTCTCTCCCAGAATTTGTTCCTTATCTTTCCCCCCCCCCCTGTAAACAAAGTTGCTATATCAGACAAGATATTTTGCTAAAGTTAAAGCTTGTCTCAGTTTCAGCGGACTCCATTTTGTATCTTTAAATCGTTATTAACTTCCACATTGGCTGGGTAACCAGGTAAACAAACAGTTTATCCTGTTGGTGATGAGCTTTTTAACGTGTTGTTGGAACTGCATTCAACCAGGCAGGTGCGGTAAGTAGATGATGGGAAAGGACTAGGGGCGCAAGGACACAAGTCACCTTGTGCCGCACCCCGGCCAAAGTGTTATAGCCACGGTAAGTGCGGTTGATTGTGTAAATATATGGTCAACAGTGATCTCCCAGGATGTTGATAGATGAAATTTGACAATGGTAAGGGCACTGAAGTTATTGGTTCATAAGTGTTAGGAGCAGAATTAGGCCATTCGGCCCATCAAGTCTACTCCGCCATTCAATCATTTCTGATTTATCTCTCCTTCCTAACCCCATTTTCCTGCCTTCATCCTATAACCCCTGGCACCTGTATTATCAAGATTGTATTTTATCTGTCAAAAGGCATTGGCTAGACCTTCTGTTGCCAGAAGGTGTAATTAGAACGTAGAACTTAGTTTTGTTTAGAGATACAGTGCGAAAACAGGCCCTTCGGCCCACTGAGTCCATGCTGACCAACGATCACCCGTAGACTAGTTCTATCCTACATCCCAGGGACAATTTACAGAAGCCAATTAACCTACAAACCCTGCACGCCTTTGGAGTGTGGGAGGAAACTGGAGTACCCGGAGAAAATCCTTGCCTTCACAGGATGAACATGCAGGCTCTGTACAGACAACACCCGTAATCAGGATCCAACCCGAGTCTCTGGCGCAGTAACGCATCAACTCTACCACCGTGCCATTGTGTGGCATTTTATGTACATCGCATGAAAAGGCCCGTCATCTTGAACTGGATGCCTGGACAACTCTTATTGGCCTGCACATAATACATATTCTTCCCTACCCTGCATATCCAAAAGTCTCTTAAATGCCAGTATTATATCTGCCTCCACTACCACCACCAGATGTTTGGGATTTATGCATGAGTAATATTTATCTCTTATCTGCCCAAGCTTGAATGCCGCCCAGGTTTTTTTTACATGCTGGCACAGGCCACACCACTATCGGATTACTTGGAAGTGGAACTGGAACTATTAGTGAACTCTTGAACCTTACGATGGAGGAGGATCATGAATGGCGCATGTGTTTCAGGAGAGTGGCTCCATAAACCCTTGTGGTGATGTTCTGGGACTGAGATGATCGAGCTCCAGCACGAGCTTCCAGCAAGCGGAGAGTTTTCTCCTCGATGCCCACTGGCCTCAGCTTTAATGGGAATCCTTGGCCAAGTGCTGTCTTGACGTCAAGGATGTTCACTCTCCTCTCACCTCTGTAATTCAGTAATTTTGTCCCCAATTGGACCGAAGCAATGACATTTCTGGCATCATCCAATGAGGGCATTGATATCGGCTTCTATCACCCTCAATGCAGCCTGTTGGACATCAATTGACCAGACTGGATTTGGCGTACGTTTTCCTGGGCAGTTTGTCTGTTATGCTGTAGGAAGGAACTGCAGATGGCGGTTTAAACCAAAGATGGGCACAAAATGCTGGAGTAACTCAGCGAGACAGGCAGCATCTCTGGAGAGAAGGAATGGGTGACGTTCGGGGTCGAGTCTTCTTCATCCATTCCATCTCTCCAGTGATGCTGCCTGTCCAGCTGAGTTACTCCAGCTTTTGGTTTCTATTGTCTATTTTGATGGTTGGATATCAGAGTTGGACCAGTTTGGCTTGAGGCAGGATTATTTTAGGAATGTCGGTCTTCAATCCTGCTTATATCTATCACTCCGTCCAGTATTCTCAGCCATGCTTTGAAATCTTGCTCTGCTGGTTTTTTCCCCTGGTTGAATGTGGATCACAGTGGGATTATCCACTTGGTACTTGCTAAAGGTAGTTTCAAATGTTTCGGCTTTGGCCTTTGCACTCTGATAGTTTCACAGCACAGACGCAGGCCCTTTGGCCCACCCTGTATCTGTTGGTGCTGACCATCAAGTTCCCACTTACACTAATGCCATTCACCGGCACTTGGTCTGCAGCATTCTATGCCTTGGTGATCTTAACATTGCTTTCTTTGAAGCTGGGAAATGTCATGCAATTCTTGGTTAAATTGTAGGTGGCAACTATTAAAGTTGCACATTCTGCTCAGGAATACCCTGTAGCGATCTTACTTTCTTTCATAAAAGCTCATTTTAAAAAAATAATCAAATTCCATTTTCCCCCGAATCAAATCATCCACATGCTTCTATCTTGAAAATGTCTTGAGGAGAGCTCCACTCTTGAGCCAAGTAGTCAAATCTTTAAAAAAAAAACAACCCACACGTAAAGTGCTGGAGAAACTCGATGGGTCAGGCGGCATCCCCAGAGGACATGGATGGGTGATGTTTTGGGTTAGGACCTGACTTCTTAACAGTCTGGTTAACTTCCTCTCCGGACAAGGACAGCAAGCTTCTTGTCGTAGTGCTTCATCAAATTCCTGGTCGGAAACAGGAACTTGGTTCATGTAACGATTCCTTCCCTTGGTTAAATCACCAGGTTCAGGAATAGTTACTTCCCCACAGCCATCGGGCTATTAAACCTGGCTCAGACAAAACTCTGAACATTAATAACCCATTATCTGTTATTTGCACTTTATCAGTTTATTTATTCATGTGTGTATATATTTATATCATGGTATATGGACACACTGATCTGTTTTGCAGTCAATGCCCACTGTGTTCTGTTGTGCTGAAGCAAAGCAAGAATTTCATTGTCCTATCAGGGACACATGACAATAAACTCACTTGAACTTGAGCTTGCTAAATTATTCAAGCTCTGCGCACAAGTCACAAACTGCTGGTGGAACTCGGTGTGTGAGGCAGCATCCATGGAGGCAAAGTCGATGTTATCAGTCAAGCCTTTCAATTGACTTGCTCAATCCAAGTCCTTGCAAGGTGATTGTACAACCGCGATGGGAGCTGGTGGGGAGAATAGTGAGTCTAGCTAACTGAAATTTTGTATTCTACGGTGAATTCTACAGTTACTTGAATCTCCCCTACAGTGAATTCTACTGTAAAATTGAATCTCTTCTACAGAGATTCAACTTTTATCGGAAGACTCTCCTGTTATAAACAATAGAAACTGCTTTGCTCAAACACAATGCTTCACATTCTTTGCCACCACTCCTCCCCTCCCCCACAACTTTTCTGAGCAAATGTACAAACTTCAGCTCTCTTCCCCTCGTGGAGGTTACATCGTATTTTTGCATTAACCGGTGGTTTGCATCTTGCAGTGTAGCCTCTGTATTTCCGTTCATGAAGTCTACTGCGGACAGTGGTCAAATCCACACCTGACTCCTGAAGAATGTTTCTGTTCTGTCAGACGGGATTGTTCTTTATTATAGAGAGAATTCTTCTGTCATCAGCTGTGGAGGCCTTCCTCGGCCTGCCAGTCCCTTTGCAATTAGTAAGCTCACCTGTGCTGTCTTTATTCTTAATGATGTTCCAAACAGTTGATTTTTTTAAGCCTAAGGTTTTGCTGATGTCCGTAACAGTTTTATTCTTGTTTCTCAGTCTCATAATGGCTTCTTTGAGTTTCATTGGCACAACTTTGGTCCTCATGTTGATAAACAGCAATAAAAGCTTTCAAAGGTGATGGAAAGACGGGAGGAAAGACTAGGTGCTGAGAGCTCTTCTCTACCTCCATTAAGGAGGCAATTAAACGCACCTGAGCAATTACAAACACCTGTGAAGACATGTGTCCCAAACATTATGGTGCCCTGAAATGGGGGACTATGTTTAAACACAACTGTAATTTCTACATGGTAAAACCAAAATGTATAAAAATGGCCTTTATTAAAACCTGACAATGTGCACTTCAACCACATGCAATTTTTTTAGTCAATGGCCACTGCGTTCTGTTGTGCTGAAGCAAAGCAAGAATTTCATTGTCCTATCAGGGACACATGACAATAAACTCACTTGAACTTACTGAATTATTCAAGCTTTGCGCAGAAGTCACAAACTGCTGGTGGAATTCTGTGTGTGAGGCAGCATCCATGGAGGCAAAGTCTCCATGACATAACATTATACATAAATGATAGGTCTTTGTCCCTAACATTATGGAGGGCACTTAAGGGGATTGACTTCCCCACCTTCGAAGGGATTGACAGGAGGCGCTGCCTCAAAAAGGCAGCCGATATGATCAAGGACCCACGCCACCCTGGCCGTGCTCTCATTTTCATCGGGAAGAAGGTATACGAGCCTGAAGACCTTGACCTCCAGGTTCAGGAACTGCTTCTGTAGGAAAGAACTGCAGGTGCTGGTTTAAATCGAAGATAAACACAAAATGCTGGTGTAACTCAGCGGGACCTGCAGCATCTCTAGAGAGAAAGAATGGATCAAGACCTTTTTTCACACTGATTTTGTAATTCCGATCCTTATCTCACCCCGTTTGTCCGGTTCAGTAGAACGCTGAACACAAGCACTGGGCGGGTGGGAAGAACCCCTACCAACTAATCTCAACAAGATCATAAAATACATTCATTGACAGTCCCCTAACCAAATCACAGAATATCACATAACATTGTTTCTACAGAATGGGAAACAGTTCTATTCAGCAAAGAAACATTTTATTAGGTATAACCATATAACAATTACAGCACGGAAACAGGCCTTCTCGGCCCTTCTAGTCTGTGCCGACCATTTATTTTCCCCTAGTCCCATCTACCTGCACTCAGCATACCCCTCCATTCCCTCCATACCCCTCAGCGTCCATATACCTATCCACTTTACTTTTAAATGTTAAAATCAATCCTGCCTCCACCACTTCTGCTGGAAGATCATTCCACACAGCCACCACTCTCTGAGTAAAAATGTTCCCCCTCATGTTACCCCTAAACCTCCGTCCCTTAATTCTCATGTCATGCTCTCTTGTTTGAATCTTCCCTACCCTCAATGGGAAAAGCTTATCCACATCAACTCTGTCTATCCCTTTCATCATTTTAAAGACCTCAATCAAGTCCCCCTTCTGCGCTCCAAAGAATAAAGACCTAACTTGTTACTGAGGTAATGTAAACAATTTGGGCAAGGCCCCTCTCCTTGACCAATCACGAATAACGGTGCAACATAGTTAACACCAGTATTATTACCCATCATTTCCCAACCAATCCTGAGCATGCATCGCAGCAGGTCCTCCCAGCTCCTTCTGCAAAACCCTCATGCATATTAACAATTAAAGGACACCTGGCCACCACCCTGCACTCAACTTCCTCCCAGGTCACAGACGCTCTGGAGCCATGATCCTCATGGTCTTTACCAGCTTTTGCAAAAGATGTCAAGCAGGTTTTGCAAAAGCAGAAATCCTCCATTTTGTCAGGCACCTAAAATGCCCAATATTATCAATTTCATATCTCGGATATCAGTCTGAAGAAGGGTCTCGACCCAAAACGTCACCCATTCCATCTCTCCAAAGATGCTGCATGTCCCGCTGAGTTACTCCAGCTTTTTGTGTCTCAGAGCTTCCAACATTGGTTGAGAGTGAGAAATTGCGAGGGGGCATAGCGACCGAGCGGTGGGGGGGGGGGTGTGTGTTAAAGTTAGTGAGCTTTTGCATTTTTCTGCTTGAAATTGTGCCATCTGGTGCATACTGTTGCGAGTCTTTTAACTTACACATGAATGCAACATTTATGCTTCAAATTGGATTAGGTATGAATAAGGTTAGGCTAAATTACATTCCTAACCACATTTCACAGTAGAGCCAGGCTCTGATCAACAGGTGCAGCACATGAATGACCTTAGTATATTCACGTATGGAAATCAGATTAAAATTCATGCTGTTATGCACATATATAGAGAAACAAAAACCTTGAAACAAGGCAAGAGGAGTTGGACTTCCGTCACTGTTCTGCACAAATAAATCAATCAACCTCACCCTTTGATTATAGAAACAAGACAAAAATAATGGCACATTTTCAACCCTATATGGTTCAATGAAATTAAGATATGTATGTAAAACATATATATGGAAACAGGCCCTTCGGCCCACCAAGTCCACACCGACCAACAATCTACCTTACACCAGTTGTATCCTACACGCCACGGACAATTTACAGAAGCCAATTAACCTACAAACCTGCACTTCTTTCGGATGTGGGAGAAACCGGAATATCCAAAGAAAACCATGTGGTCATAAGGAGAATGTACAAATACTGTATAGACAGCACCCGTACTCAGGATCAAATCTGGGTCTGTGGTGCTGCAAGACAGCAACTCTACCGCTGTGCTGCACCCTTCTACACTAATCCCATTAAATTATATTTTCTGTAATATAATGGCAGATGGAGATGGCAGATGGAGTTTAATGCTGATAAGTGTGAGGTGCTACATGTTGGCAGGACAAATCAAAATAGGACGTACATGCTAAATGGTAGGGAATTGAGGAATGCTGTGGAACAGGGGGATCTAGGAATAACTGTGCATAGTTCCCTGAAGGTGGAATCGCATGTAGATAGGGTGGGAAAGAAAGCTTTTGGTGTGCTGGCCTTTATAAATCAGAGCATTGAATATAGGAGTAGGGAAGTAATGTTAAAATTGCACAAGGCATTGGTGAGACCAATTCTGGAGTATGGTGTACAATTTTGGTCGCCTAATTATAGGAAGGATGTCAACAAAATAGAGAGAGTACAGAGGAGATTTACTAGAATGTTGCCTGGGTTACAGCAACTAAGTTACGGAGAAAGGTTGAACAAGTTAGGTCTTTATTCTTTGGAGCGCAGAAGGTTAAGGGGGGACTTGATTGAGGTCTTTAAAATGATGAAAGGGATAGACAGAGTTGACGTGGATAAGCTTTTCCCATTGAGGGTAGGGAAGATTCAAACAAGAGGGCATGACATGAGAATTAAGGGACAGAAGTTTAGGGGTAACATGAGGGGGAACTTCTTTACTCAGAGAGTGGTGGCTGTGTGGAATGATCTTCCAGCAGAAGTGGTGTAGGCAGGATCGATTTTAACATTTAAAAGTAAAGTGGATAGGTATATGGACGGGAAGGGAATGGAGGGGTATGGTCTGAGTGCAGGTAGATGGGACTAGGGGAAAATAAATGGTCGGCACGGACTGGAAGGGCCGAGAAGGTCTGTTTCCGTGCTGTAATTGTTATATGGTTATATTTATTATGGTGTCACGTCAATAAAGATGAACACATGATTATAATTTCTGCCCTTAGTTGGATAGCACACATCTCCAGTCATTGTGTTTTATGGCTGGTTTTCAACCTCTTCAGTCTGAAGGTCTCGACCCGAAACATCACCTATTCTTTCTCTCCAGAGATGCTGCCTGTCCTGCTCAGTTATTCCAGCTTTTAGTGTCTACCTTCAGTTTAAATCATCATCTGCAGTTCCTTCCTACACTCTTTGTTAAGCGAAACAGGTCCTATTCTCATAATATTATTCACCTCAACTAAGTCTTTTCTTCACCTCCATTGCTGCAGCGAATACAATCCCAGTTATCAAGTCTTTCTTCAAAGTGAAAAAAAAAATTCCAGCCCCACCGATATGTTAATAAATCGCCCCTGGATCCTCTCCAGAGCAATTGCACCCTTTCTACAGTGTGTCACAGTCTTACAGCATGGAAACAGGCCCTTCATCCCAATTTGTCCATGCTAGTCCCATTTATCCACATTTGGCCCATTTCCATTTAAAGCTTGTGTGTGTGTAAGGGTGTCTGTTAAGTTGTGTGTGAGAGTGTGTGTTAGTGAAGCGGCGACAACACCCGGAGTGAGCGGAGACTTGGCGATGTCCAGGGAGCATTTCCCTCTCTCCCCGGGAATGCGGGCCGGCCTCGATGCTCTGTGTCCAGCTGGGGTCCGGGGGAGGTGAGGGTCAGTGACCCGTGGGTCCGGGGGAGTTGAGGGGCAGTGACCCAGGGGTCGGGCATCGGAGCGGAGCTATAACCCGAGATTCATCCCCGCGGCTCCGGAGATGGTACCGATGCCCCCACTCACCCAGTTCGCCGCTGGCAATTCCACGCGGTGTGGACAGAGCGGCCGCCGGACACAGAGCCGCTGCAGGTGAGGGTGGGAGGTGTGAGAGGTGCGGGGGGGGGGGGGGTTGGGGCGGTGCTGCGACCATCGCCGGGACCACTGCCGCATCTCACCTCTCACACCATCTGCACGGGAATGTGAATGCGGGTGAGGCAGCATCTTTTGAGCGATAGACAAACATACTGGAGAAATGCTTGAGTCTGATGAAGGGTCTGACTCAGACTTTGATGCTGCCTCACCCGCTGAGTTTCTCCAGCATTGTTGTCTACATTGCCATTTTAAATAGTGTGCGATGGACTTACGCCAATTGAATTACTTGTTCTTTACGAACCCGCTGACAAAAAACTATTCTCATTGGTGAGTGTGGAGGAGTGTGACATTATTTATTTATTAATATATTTTTTTGAGCGTGATAACTTCTGTCATCAGCGTGAGAGCATGAGAATTTTCTCAAATGCGTTAGTCTCACGCTCAATGCGCGAGAGTTGGCAGCCCTGGTGTCTTATCTTCAGAAACTGTTTCTTCTCCAAAACCAATCAAGCTCTTGAACACTACAAGCAACAACTAAAGCACAAAGCGACTTGGCTGCCCTAGGGACTTCAGGCTTTTGTTTTATAATAATATTATTGGGAAAAAAATGATTGACCTCTTTTTGTTCTTGTGGTTACAGACCTGTTTTGCTTCTGCAATAATGTCATTGTTCTGTTTTTGGTACATATAATGATTAAACACTCTTGACTTTTGTCTCTCCTGGGTTACATAATTCATTTCACATAGCTATTACGGGTCAATTATTTAAAACACATCCTTTAGGGTAGAAATATATGCCACAGTAAGGAATGGGTAGGAAGGAACTGCAGATGCTGGTTTACACTGAATATAAACACAAAATGCTGGAGTAACTCAGCGGGTCAGTCAGCATCTCTGGGGGAAAAAGGAATTGATGACGTTTTGGGTCAAGACCCTTCTTCAGACTCAAGATCTCAAGTGTGAATAGCATTCCTGGGACAGCACCTCCTCTGCACTAAAGTGAAAACAGAAGTGACTGGAGATACTAAGCAGATCGGGCAGCATCTGTTGAGAGAGAGAGAAGTAGAGGGAATGTATCAGGTCGATGGCCTTTCACCAGTGTCTGCACAGCATGGAAACGGGCTCTTCGGCCCAACTTGCCCACGCCTACCAACATCTTCACTAGGCCCACCTGCCTGCGGTTGGACCATATCCTGCAAAACCTATCCTATCCAAGGACCTGTAACTAAAAGTACTTTGCTTCTAGTTTCCTTATTACTGTTGTATTAAGTAATTGCTATTGTCGAGTCATATAGCGTGACTTTGTCACCCATCAGGCACCCTTCTACACTAATCCCATTTTACCTCGCACAAACCTCGCTCCCCATTTCTCATGCACTCCACTTGGAACAGGGATAATTAGCAGTAGCCACAACCTGCTTCTTTGGGATAGGGAAGGAAAGCACCTGTAGAAACCTGCACCGACTGAACCTCTTCTCTGGAGCTCTGTGCCATTGTTTTTAATATCCTTAAAAACCTGTTGTCCTTTCCCGCTTTCTTAAAATAACCACCTCTCTAACTTGGAAAACTAAGAGCTTTGCGGGATAAGGAGCCCAAAATGGGGTCTCGACAATACCTGCAAATGCTGGTTTTCTCCGAAGATAGGCACAAAATGCCGGAGTAATTCAGCGGGGCAGGCAGCATCTCTGGAGAGAAGGAATGGGTAACGTTTCGGGTCGAGATGTCTGAAGAAGGTGTCTCGATCAGAAACGTCACCCATTCCTTCTCTCCAGAGACGCTGCCTGTCCTGCTGAGTTACTCCAGCATTTTGTGTCTATCTCAACAAAACCTGGGCAACTGTAACAAAACTTTCTTGGTCTTGTACTCTGCCTGTTTTTTGTATCAGTTCAGCAGTAGCATATTTGTATTACATTGCCAAAACAGTACGTGCTATTCTAAATGTTTTATGCTGTGGGGCAGATGGCTTATTACCCGTGTAACATAAGCGATGCCACATAATAAAATGCTGCACGTGCTGGTATTGTGAAATTAAAAATGGATAATGTTGGAAATAGCAGCGGGTCAAGCAGCATCTGTGAAGAGCAAAAATAAGTTAATGTTTTTCCAATGTAATCATCTCGTGTCCATTAAGTGTGGTACATTGGAATGGAAGAGGTCCAAGTGAATCACTGTGTCGGCTGGAAAGATTGTTGCGTTTTAGTTTAATTTAGATACACGGCATGGAAACAGGCCCTTCAGCCCACTGAGTCCATGCCGACCATCGATCACCCGCTCGCACTAGCTCTGTTGCACCACTTTCGCTTCCACTCCCAACATACATGGGGAAATGTTCACAGAGGCCAATCCTTCTACAAGCTCGCACGTCTTGGGGATGTGGGAGGAGACTGGAGCACCTGGAGGAAAACCACTCGGCCACAGGGAGAACGTGCAAACTCCGCACAGACAGCACCCGATGTCGGGATTGAACCCGGGTCTCTGGCGAGGCAGCACTGCGTCACTGTGCCAGTTCTCGGATGGTGAGAGGGGAAGAGACCAGGTGTTGCATCTCCTCCCAGTAGCGTAGGCAGAAAAACCTTTACTGCTGGAGTAACAGTGGCTCAGGCAACATCCTGGAAAAAACTTCACTAGAGTAAAACAACGCAACTGAATGTCAAGACTCTTTACTCTGTCTCAATTTACCCCCAAAACTGATTAAATTGATGAAATCATGCATTGAATCTCTTACCGCTTTTTGATAAGTTAATGATTCCTCACAAATCAAGCATCCTAATGTTTGTTTTTCTACCTCATGACCTTAATGTTCAGTAACTTGTTTGAATTAGTGGATGGTTCTTTGATTGGTGACTTGCTTGGTTAGTCGTTGTACCGTGACATCGCCGCACAAGGCTGAGAACTGCATAAATCATTGGTTTGGCCGCAGATGGCAGGTCTGGCCACAACACCACAGGAAGGATGTGATGGGACTGCAGAGTGTACAGCAAGGTTTTGGCAGGATGCCAACAGCCGTGGAGTGGTGATTAGGCTACGAGGAAGTCTGGATCGGCCGGGTCTGGGTAGGCCGAGGGAGGACATAATTGAGCAAATTCAAAATTGAGAGACACGGATACAGTGGATAGTGAGAATTCTTCCCTATACCAAAGGTGTGACTAACCAAGGGCACAAGTTTATGGTAAGGGATAGCAAACTTGGAGGAAACTTGCGGGAGAGTTGTTTTTCACCATAAGGAGGTTTCTCCCTTAGTTTTAAGCTGAGGGAAATTGGTTATACTGAAAGTCCATTACTGCTGCCTCAAAGTGCCAATGCCCAGATGAAGGTGTGTGTGGGAACACATGTGTGTGCAAACGTGTGTGCATATGTGTGGGTGAAGTTTGCTCACTCTCCCTGTGACTGCATGGGTCACCTCTGGGTGCCTTTGTTCCCCTCCCAATGTCCTTCCCGAAGAAGTGCTGTTGGGCAGGTTAACTGGCCGCTGTGACTTGCCTTCTGAAGGCAGGGAGAATTTACAGGGAAAGACCCATGGGGCGGTGATTGCCCTTGAGAGCCGGCACAGATTCGGTGGGCCAAATAGCTTCCGACTATTTCATAGGACACTATGTAAAAGAAGCATCAGGCTGCATTTCGCAACGGCTTTCGGGTACGTTCAAGGCCGCAGTCATGGGACCTGATATTAATCACCCTTTTCAATCTTCAACATCTGTTCAAAGGCTGTGGGCCGCTGACGGAGACCGAGCGTGTTCGGTAGGATTAAAGGTAGCAGCATGCCAAGGAGGAAGGGGAATAACAAATGGAGCATGTTCCAGAAGACAATGAGCCTCCCTTATCAATGCAACAGTGTGTACCATAAGGAAGCTTTGCAAAGGAAGACCTACTACATATATCAGTGAGGGAGAGCAGGAGAAAGGAGAGGGTTAGCCAGCAAGGAAACTTTACCAAAGAGAGACAGTGCAGGGACCGGAAGCACTGCAACTGAACATTAAAAGCTTAAATGTAGAAACAAAGAACTGCAGATGCTGGTTAATACACAAAAGGACACAAAATATGAGGTGTTGTTCTGTCGGTTTGCATGTGACCTCATGAAGCTTAACGCTTTTAGTTTAAGGGTTATCCTTCGATGTTTTATCGAACTGTGAACAAGTCAAGTCAAGTTTATTCATCACATACACATACGGGGTGTGCAGTGAAATGAAAAGTGGCAGTGCCTGCGGACTTTGTGCAAAAAATAAACAAACAAACAAACAAACTACAAACAGAACCTTTCAGTGCCTGCATGTTGGTGTTTGTATAACAGTGCCTCCTCTTCCATGTAGTCATAGATCACAAGACCTACACCAACCCCAAACCAATTAGGAGCAGACGAGGGCATTCGATCCAATTTGTGGTCCCAGCCTCAAAAACAGATGTGTACAGCAATTCGTTCTTTCCACGCACTATTAAAGCATGGAATAATCTCCACCAAGCCACGGTTGCCCAGCCAGATGCAAATATATTTAAAGTGGCACTTTCTTCCCAATAACCCTCTCTGGCTAAACCCCTCCCTTCACCACCTCCAGTTTAAATTCCAGTTGGAATATTTTGGAGGACCAAGGAACCATGTAGCAGGCAGGCAGGCCCATACCTATCTAACCGAGGGATAGACAAAACATGCTGGAGTAACTCAGCGGGTCAGGCAGCATCTAACCGGGCAGTGTAGACACAGTAAAGTCGGTCAGGAGTAGCATGGAGCTCGCATTCACGATGCATAATTTATAACGTGTCACTGGAAACCATTCATCTTCCTGTTTGTCTTCTGCTCCCATTGAACCTGGTGGTTTCAATTACATGTGTAGGAAGGAACCGCAGACACTGGTTTACATCGAAGATGGACACAAAAAGTTGGAATAACTCAGGGGGGACAGGCAGCATCTCTGGAGAGAAGGAGCGGGTGACGTCTCGGGTGGGGACCCTTCCTCAGACTGGGAGGGAGACTAGAGATATGGAAGGGTACAAAGACAATGTAAGGTGGGAAAACGACTGACCAAAGTAGACAATGTTCAGGGAACTGTAGAATGGTTCATTGCTGTCTGAGGGGAAGGTGACAACGAGGCGTACAAACAGTAGAAGTAAACAGGCGGACCGTGAAACTAGTCGGGGGACTAGGGTGGGGGAGGGACGGAGAGAGAGGGAAAGCAAGGGGGTCTTGAAATCAAGATTCATACCGCTGGGTTGTAAGGTGCCCAAGGGAAATATGAGGTGCTGTTCCTTATTGAAATGCTTCTCAAAGATTAAAACATGATCAATGATCAAAGCATGAGAGGAGTGGAAAGTAGGCCACACAACCTCTGCTTGCAGCTACTTGGTTTATAAAATTCTATGGTTTCGGAGCTGGCTAAATGAGTGCTGGCGCTCTGGTGATCATACACAGGGGCATACGTACCTCTTCTGATGAGAGGTTAGCTATGTTCATGCCACAGACACGGGCATTTTAACACTGAATGGTATTAACTATTGCTGATTGCTATCCCACCTCTCTGGTAGAGCTGCTGCCACCCAGTGTTGGAGACCGGCATTCATAAGTTCTTGTACATAATCATAAGTGATAGGAGAAGAATTAGGCCATTCAGTCCATCAAGTCTACTCCCACATTCAATCATGGCTGATCTATAGTGCCCTCCATAATGTTTGGGACAAAGACCCATTTTGAGATTTGTAATTAAAAAAAATCACGAGGTTAAAGTGCACATTGTCAGATTTTATTAAAGGCCATTTTTATACATTTTGTTTTCACCATGTAGAAATTACAGCTGTGTTTATACAGCCCCCCCTTTTCAGGGCACCATAATGTTTGGACACATGGCATCTAGTCTTTCCTCCAGTCTTTCCATCACATTTGGAAACTTTTATTGATGTTTATCAACATGAGGACCAAAGTTGTGCCAATGAAAGTCAAAGAAGCCATTATGAGACTGAGAAACAAGAATAAAACTGTTACAGACATCAGCCAAACCTTAGGCTTACCAAAATCAACTGTTTGGAACATCATTAAGAAGAAAGAGAGCACTGGTGAACTTACTAATTGCAAAGGGGCTGGCAGGCCAAGGAAGACCCTCCACAGCTGATGACAGAAGAATTCTCTCTTTAATAAAGAAAAAAAACAAACACTTGTCCGGCAGATCAGAAACACTCTTCAGTGTGGATTTGTCAATGATCACTGTCTGCAGAGGCTACATTGCAAGATGCAAACCACTGGTTAGCCGCATAAATAGGATGGCCGGGTTACAGTTTACCAAGAAGTACCTAAAAGAGCAATCACAGTTCTGGAAAAAGGTCCTGTTGACAGATGAGACAAAGATTAACTTATATCAGATTGATGGCATGTGCAAGAAGGAACTGCCCAAGATCCAAAGCATACCACCTCATCTGTGAAACACGGTGGTGGGGGTGTTATGGCCTAGGCATGTATGGCTGCTGAAGATACTGGCTCACTTATCTTCATTAATGTTACAACTGCTGATGGTAGTAACATAATGAATTCTGAAGTGTATAGAGTCATCCTATCTGCTCAAGTTCAAACAAATGCCTCAAAACTCATTGGCCGGCGGTTCATTCTACAGCAAGACAATGATGCCAAACATACAGCTGAAGCAACAAAGGAGTTTTTCAAAATTATACAATGGTCAATTCTTGAGTGGCCGTCAATCACCTGATCTGAACCAATTGAGCATGCCTTTTAGATGCTGAAGAGAAAATTGAAGGGGATTAGCCGCCAAAACAAGCATAAGCTAAAGATGGCTGAAATACAGGCCTGGCAGAACATCAGCAGAGAAGACACCCAGCAACTGGTGATGTCCATGAATCGCAGACTTCAAGCAGTCATTGCATGCAAAGGATATGCAACAAAATACCTGACTTACCTGATGGCGCGAGTACCTACGGCTGGCATAACGAACCATTGCGATATATCCACGGCCTCCTACGGACTCGTTACAAACATTCTGCGAGTTTGAAAACTCGGGAGAATTCGTGAATAACTCGGGAAAGTGGGCAAGGCCCTCAAGGTAGCATCTCTACTGCTGCGCCACCGTGCGGCCCTAAAGGCTCTTCTTGGGAGCAGCATCCAAGAGTGGATCTTAGTGCGACCGTTTTAAGACCTTTGTTGACCTTAAGAAGACTGAAGAAGGCCATTGTGCCGAATACTAGACAATACTTTTTTGAATTTAATATGGGCATGTGCACCTGACAAATCTATTAATTGCGATCTTGGTTAATAAGAATCTTATTCTTATGGACAATTAAACATTTTTGAAAGCCAATTAACATACAGACCTGTACGTCTTTAGAGTGTGGGAGGAAACCGAAGATCTTGGAGAAAACCCACGCGGTCACTGTACAAACTCTGTACAGACAGCACCCGTAGTCACCAATTCCTTCTCTCCAGAGATGCTGCTTGTCCCGCTGAGTTACTCCAGCATTTTGTGTCTATCGACTCTTACGTGAATCAGGGAGTGTTTGCATCATGTGCCTCACGTAGTAAAACACATCTTTCAACTATCACATTGCACATAACATGCAATAAATTGCTTTGAAGGAACCATAAATGTCCATAAGGATGGTACGGTGGCGCAGCGGTTGAATTGCCACCTTACAGCGCTCTCAGGCACAGAGACCCAGGTTCGATCCTGACTACTCGTGTCGTCTGTACAGAGTTTTTTTACATTCTCCCCGTGACCTGCGTGGGTTTTCTCAGAGCATGGGAGGAAACCGTAGCACCTGAAAAAAAACCCATGCGGTCATGTGGAGAATGTGCAAACTCCGCACAGACTGCACCCAACACCAGGTTCCAACACCCAGGTCTCTGACGCAGCACCCAACGCCTGGGTCTCTGATGCAGCTGTAAGGCAGCAACTCTACCGCTGAGCCACTGTACCGCCCTAATTTACCGCGATCCAGTCAGCTGTTCTCGTGAATGCTTCCATGTGGTCCCCGCGTTGGAGCACCCACCTGGTCTCCATTTACGACTTACGTAACATATCAGTTACGCGGGACGTACCCCCTTACGTAAGTCGGGCAGCGTCTGCATTGTGAAATTGTAGGTAATTGTGAAGCAGGTAACGTTGTGTGCAAGTGGTAAACTCCCAACGAGTAATGTGATGATGATCACGAATAGTATGTGGTAACGATGGCTGAGAGATAGATATTGGCCAGGATACTAAGGTTCAATTCATGAACTTTTTACCAGTAGTCCAGTAAAGGACCATTCCCATAATGGAGCATTGCTTTCATTTCATGTCCAGTTGCAAAGGCATCTGAAGCCACAGTGCTCGGAGGAGAGAATGGACCACTCAGTATATCTGATGATCGGCCGAGATCTAATTGTATGGGCAATAGGCTTGAGCGGTGAAATGACTGTCTCTCGATGACTATCATTAGTTATCTTTGTCCATTCTCCAGTCCCTGATTGCCAACCACTCCCCTGCTTAAAACGTGATCTAATGTGACCGAAAACAGGAAATTGAAAAGAAACTTAGCAGTGACTCGATTTGAAGGTAAAGCCTCCATTCGTTCAGTTGAACGCCGAAAATCCACTCCTACGATCTTTAAGTGAAGGGACCCAACTCGAAACATTGCCTGTCCATTCCATTACAATCTGTAGTTTCTAACAGATTCAATCTTTATTCAACCACCTACACAGCGTTCCTGTGAGGTCTCTGTGCGCCACTAATCGCCTTTCTGTGTCCCACTGACCTATTTAACAGTCAAATGCAGGAAGGTATGTTTTGACACTGAGCTTTCCACCATATCATCATCTCAATAACCAAAGGCATCTCAAGGCCCATTCCAGGAGTAAACCGAAAACCTTAGGTGAACAGTTCAGTACAATCCTGCAGAAGTAGTGCATCGTTGCAGCTGGGTTTGTGGAGCAGTGCATTGACAGAAGCAGGGTTGCAGGCACGGTGCATTGCCGAGGGCAGATTTACGGTGCAATGCCTTGCTGGGAGCAGAATTGTGGGCGCTTTGGGGCAATGTTAATCCAAGCCTTTGTCATCTATTGGTAGGCATTGGCAAAAATGATATCCGAATCCTAAATATCTGGGTTGGTATTAAATCCTTATCCAACAACAAGTAACAAGGGCAGTACAGTGGCTCAGCGGTAGAGTTGCAGTCTTACAGCGCCGGAGACCCGGGTTTGATCCTGACTACAGGTGCTGCCTTGTATGGAGTTTGTAGGTTCTCCCTGTGACGGCATGGGTTTTCTCCAGGTGCTCCGGTTTCCTCCCACACACCAAAGACGCACAGGTTTGTAGGTTAATTGGCTTTGGTAAAAATTGGAAATTGTCCCTCGTGTGTAGGATAGTGCTAGTGCATGCGTGATCGCTGATCGGCGTGGATTCGGGAATGTTTACATGCCGTTACTCTAAAGTCATAGTTAACTCAATATAACTGACTTGTTGTTATTGCATGTGGGATATTGCAGTGAGCAAAATGGCAGCTGCATTGACTACACCACAACACTTGTCTGTTTATCTGCAAAGGGCTTTTGGAGATCTTGAGATTATAAAAGGTCCAGTAGAAATATAAGTTTCTTTTTTGGCATGTTGCCTAACTCATTTCTGTTGCCTTTATTCCGTTTAAGGCTTTCGGTGGGGGGGACATGTGCTGAAAGGGTTTTTGTGCTGAAAGGGTTACCAGGAAATGGATGAAGTAGCAGATCAGGATGTCAAACAGGACGTGCCACATTAGGTCCTTTTTGTTTGCTGGACGGAACATTTTGAACCATAACCAGTTCTGTTTTCTTAAATTTGCAACAAGGTACATTGGAAATGAACACTAGGCAGGTGGTATTGGCAGTGAAGGTTAATGTTTCCACACCATCAAAGGTTATGCATTTGAAACACCTCATTCTGTGCGCTATCCTCCCAATGACTACCCAGCTGACCAGTTCACTGTTGTAATGCCAAGAGTCAACAGGGCGGCACGGTGGCGAAGCGGTAGAGTTGCCGACTCACAGCTAGGGTTGTCAACTTTCTCACTCCCAAACCTGGGACGAAAGGTCAAAATAAGGGACAAATCCCCGACGGGCAATTCGTTGTCCGACTCGGCGGTGGCTGGGTGAATGATGAGTTGGCCCGGGTGCTGGACCGCACACAAAGCCCAGAAGGCGGGTGGAAGGCAGGCGTTTTGGCCCGAGCGACGTCGCGCGCAAAGTCCGCCACCCCATCCAACTCATGCACCAATGATCGGCCATGAGAAGGGGAGGGGTGGTGGTGTCGGCGGGTAAGTGAAGGTCCGAAGGTCGGACAGCTGGCCGGGCTGCCGACCGACGGGTCCACGGGCGAGGCGCTGCTGCTGCATTCCATGAGCTGCACCACGTCTGGACGGGTGAGGCGGGGCCGGATGCGGCGTTCCGACCCGCCAATCCCCTCGACCCGAGTAGTAGCAGTCAAAGACAGGAAAATGGCGGTCCAGTATGGGAAAACCAATTTAGCCCAATATACGGGCTGTCCCAGCTGGTATGGGACAGTTGGCAACCCAACTCACAGCGCGAGAGACCCGGGTTCGATGCTGACTACGGCTGCTGTCTATAAGGAGTTTGTACGCTCTCCCTGTGACCTTGTGAGTTTTCTCCGGGTGCTCTGGTTTCCTCCCACATTTTTAAGGACATTGTGGGTTAATTGGCTTCTGTCAATTGTCCCTAGTGTGTAGGATAGAACTAGTGTACAGGTGATCGTTGGTGTACTCGATGGGCCGGATGGCCTGTTTCTACACTCTTTCTTTAAATAAAACTAAAAGCTAAAGTGATTTAAGTGACGAGAGTGTGGCCAGGGTGGTGTGGATCTCTGATGATGCTGGCTGAATTTTTTGAGACAGCGCCTCCTGTAGATCTCTATAATATTACCTTCTGGCTTCATTCAGATTCAGGTTTGTAGGTTAATTGGCTTCTGTAAATTGTAAAATTGTCCCTAGTGTGTAGAAAAAGGCCAGTTTCTTCGCATTATCTCTAAAGTCTAAAGATTTCTGCATCTTGCACTTTTTAATGTAAGCATGATATAGTTATTTCATTTGTGGCAGCTGTTGATTAGTTGATAGGAGAAGAAGAAATCTAAAAATTGCAGGAAATAAAAAATGCAGGAAACACTCAACAGACCAGACAGCATTTGTTGTTTGTGAAATGGTGAACGTTTCAGATGTCAGACTTAATCAAATCCACATCAATGAGCTTCTCCGGCAAAGGATCTCCACCTGAAATGTTAACTGTTTCGCTCTCCACAGATGCTGCCTGACCTGCTAGAGTTTCCAGCATCTCCTATTTGTATATTAGTTGTTGGCACTCTTGGTTGCGGGCACCAGTCAAGTAGCTTTCAGTTACGATTGGTCCGCAAAGGCTGACTGCATCTCCCGGTTGCCAACCATTTTAACTCCCCTTCCCATTCCCACGCTGACCTTTCTGTCCTGGGCCTCCTCCTTTGCAAAAGTGAGGCCACACGCCAATTAGAGGTACAGCACCTTGTATTTTTTCTTGAATAGTTTACAACACAGCAGTATGATCGTTGAATTCTCTAATTTTGGGTAACTTCTACAAATACTCATCTCCCCCTCCCCCCCCCCCCCCCCCCTGTTCTCCTTCCCCCATTAAAAGTCGATTAACCAGTTTTGCAGCTCACAAGGATGTATCTCTCTTGGAATCATACCGTCACGAGTGAAACAGGCAGCCTATCTGGGAACCTCCCTGACTGAGGTCATCTTTTGCCTGCCCTGGTTTTTCCTGGTCTTTTCTTGCTTCCAGTTTTCCTTCCCACCCTCCCCTCCCACCCAATCAGTCTGAAGAAGGGTCCCAACCCAAAACGTCACCTATCCATTTTCTCCAGAGATACAGCCTGACCCGCTGTGTTACTCCAGCATTTTGTGTCTATCTTTGGTTCACAATAAACCAGCATTTGCAGTCTGTTTTTATTACACTTCATTAACACTATTGATGAGTATTTTACTGTCTGAGGTGCACTCTGGACATGACATTAAGCTGCCTTTTACTCCCTCAGGAGGATATAACGATCCCACAACACAATTTGCAGAGCAAGGGAACTTTCTTGGTCAATGTTTTTCTTTTTAAATAACAGCACAATTAGCTGCTCATTATCTCAATGGCATTTGCGGGAGTGTGCTCTGTAATATGGGTTCTAATGCTTGCTGTTTATGCCCTGTTTCAAACATTACTTCAACTTGGAAATATTTATTTGTCCTGGGAGTCACCTGTGGTTGTGCAAGGAGATTTAGCAATACAAGTCCTTTAATTTAAAATGGAAAATCTTTTAATATAAATAATGATTATTTAGTAAGAGTGTCAAGGGTTATGGGCTCTGCTGAGGCCACACCAGGAGTATTGGCACTCTAATGAAGGAAGATTATTCTTATTAGTTGGCCTGTGCAACTAATAATTTGTTTGTACTTAAGGATGCGATTGTGCTGTAGTGGGTACATACATAATTCACCATGATGTTGCCTCTCTGTTGAACTGTCACAGTGAATCAGTTACAAAGAAAGTTCATCAACACCTTTAAGGGCCTGTCCCACCAGCATGCAACTCTATGCGATTAGCGCGACCTAACGTGGTCGCTTGAGCCGTCCGGCGTCGCGGGGCCGGTCCCACTTCAATCGCCGGAGCCGTGCGGAATTCGTCCCGAGTTCGTCCCGACACCGCGCAGGGCTCCGAAAAACTGACTATGTCCAAAAATTCCGCGCGGCAACGGCTTGCCGGCTCGCAGTCCCCTCGACGTTTACACACCGTCCCGACATCGTGCCTCCGTGAACCTATCTGTAGGTGCCTCCGTGACCCTCTATGTGTGTGGCTCCGTGGCCCTCTGTGTGTGTGTGCTTCGGTGCCCCTCTCTGTGTGCCCCTCTCTGTCCTGGCGAACTTACCTTAAGTTTACTCCAAGTTCGCGTCACTTTGCGCCGCGTTGCGCCACTCACCCGACCTCCGCGCGGCCCCTACTGCTGGTTTGGTTGCGCTTGCCGCATGCAGGCGCATGCTGGTGGGAACGGCCCTGTACAGGGGATCACCCGACCTCCGCGCGGCCCCCGCTTCTAGTTTGATCGCGTTCATCGCATAGAGTTGCATGCTGGTGGGACAGGCCCTTAACTTTCACACCCAGGCTCAAAGGTGTGAGGAGATTTGATATGTTGCCGAATACCCTACTGAACCTAGTGTAGGAAGGAACGACAGATGCTGGTTTAAACCAAAGACCCCTGCAGACTGCAGGAGTACATGCTGAGGGATGCACTGAACCCTGGTGCAGCCAAGGCTCGGTGGAGGAGGACCACAGTCTAGGGTCCTTCCATTGCTGGACATGGGGGGCAGGGTGTGGTGGAGACGCCCCTCAAAAATAAGGGGAGGGATTACACGCCAGTGGGCCACATGAATGGCAAGGGTGGGGGATAAATTTGTGTAAACAGTGTTGAATGTACGTATAGCCTCTGACAATGTTGGATGGAGTCTTGTAATGCCCCTGTCCCACTTAGGAAACCTGAACGGAAACCTCTGGAGACTTTGCGCCACACCCAAGGTTTCCGTGCGATTCCCGGAGGTTCCCGGAGGTTTATAGAACATAGAAGAAGCGGAAACCACTTTCACAAAATTAAAAATTCACAAAATTAAAAAAAAATAGGATCAAAATGCTGGGGTAAGTCAGTGGGTCAGACAGCATCTCTGCAGAAAAGGGCTAGGCGGCGGTTTGGGTTGAGACCCAAGCTTCAGATTTCACACCCAGTCTGAAGAAGGGTCTCGACCCAAAATGTCACCTATTCCTTTTCTGCAGAGAAGCTAGCTGACCCGCTGAGTTACTCTAGCTTTTCGTGTCTACGCAATTGAACTTATTCAGGTTCATAGTGGAGAGCACAGAAAGTGGTGGGCATTGCCCGCTCCATCACGCGTACTGACCTCCCCACCATCGACGAGATCGGCAGGAAGTGCTGCATCAAGAAGGCAGCTGATATCATCAAAGACCAACACCACCCTAGCCATGCTCTCGTCTTGTTCCTACCATTGGGAAGAGGTACAGCAGCACAATATCCATTGCCTCCATGGTCAAGAACAGCTCTTGAACCACCCTCCACAACACAAACTCAGCAGAGAATTACAATGGACTTTGCACTAATACGGTAGACACACAATGCTGGAGTAACTCAGCGAGTGAGGCAGCATCTCTGGAGAGAAGGAATGGGCGACGTTTCGGGTCGAGACCCTTCTTCAGACTGACCACAGTCTGAAGAAGCGTCTCGACCCGAAAGGTCGCACATTCCATCTCTTCAGAGATGCTGCCTCACTCGCTGAGTTACTCCAGCATTTGAACCTACAAAACTGCACATCTTTAGAGTGTGGGAGGAAACCCACGTGGTCATGGGGAGAACGTACAAACTTCGTACAGACAGCACCCGTAGTCAGGATCGAGCCCGGGTCTCTGGTTCTGCAAGCTCTAAGACAGCAACTCTTACCGCTTCTCCACCGTGCCGCCTGCACGGTCTTGCACTATCATGGTCTGGATTACCTTGAATAATTTATTGTATATTCATTTGTTGTGTTGTTGCATTTAATGTGCCTCTAAAGCTGCAACGAGTAAGAAGGGTCTGTAGAAGGATTCCGATCCTAAACATCACCTATTCCTTTTCTCCAGAGAAGCTGCCTGAACCGCTGAGTTACTCCAGCATTCTGTGTCTCTCTTAAGAATTTCCTGTCCTGGTACATATAACAATTAAACACTCTTGACTTTTGGTTAAAGCATTTCAGAAACAAGGAAAGAACGGATAGCTGGATTTGTTTTCCCTGGTGCAGAGAAGGCTGAAGGTTGAACTGATAAATTCTGATAAATTTATGGGGAATTTAGTTCCTTCCTACACAATGAAATTCTTACTTGTAGCAGTACAACACAGCAAATGAAGTACTCATTAGATAACATAGTAAACAAACAAAAGAAGAATTTGTTTATGAAAGAACTGCAGATGCTGGTAAAATCAAAGCTAGACACAAGAAGCTGGAGTAAGAAGATGTTCAATAAATTGAAAAACCCAATATAAACGAAACAAAACAAAGACGGACGTTCCTCGTGCAACTAAGATAGTTCGGAGTTTAGTTGGGATTCGTAGTGTTCAATAGCCTGATGCTTGTTGGGAAGAAGCTGCTCCTGAACCAGAACATCGTAGTTTTCAGACTTCTATATTTTCTTCCCAATGGCAGGGGTGAAATGAGAGCGTGGCCAGGGTGGTGTGGGTCAATGGACAATAGACTATAGGTGCAGGAGTAGGCCATTCAGCCCTTCGAGCCAGCACCGCCATTCAACGTGAATGACACGAAGCTGGGGGGCAGTGTTAGCTGTGAGGAGGATGCTAGGAGGCTGCAAGGTGACTTAGATAGGTTGGGTGAGTGGGCAAATGCATGGCAGATGCAGTATAATGTGGATAAATGTGAGGTTATCCAGTTTGGTGGCAAAAACAGGTAAGTAGACTATTAGATGAATGGTGGCCGATTAGGAAAAGGGGAGATGCAACGAGACCTGGGTGTCATGGTACACCATTCATTGAAAGTAGGCATGCCGGTGCAGCAGGCAGTGAAGAAAGCGAATGGTATGTTGGCATTCATAGCAAAAGGATTTGAGTACAAGAGCGGGGAGGTTATACTGCAGTTGTACAGGGTCTTAGTGAGGCCACACCTGGAGTATTGCGTACAGTTTTGGTCTCCTAATCTAAGGAAAGACATTCTTGCCATAGAGGGAGCACAGAGAAGGTTCACCAGACTGATTCCTGGGATGGCAGGACTTCCATATGAGGAAAGACTGGATAGACTCGGCTTGTCCTCGCTGGAATTTAGAAGATTGAGGGGGGATCTTATAGAGGCTTACAAAATTCTTAAGGGGTTGGACAGGCTAGATGCAGGAAGATTGTTCCCAATGTTGGGAAGTCCAGAACAAGGGGTCACAGTTTAAGGACAAGGGGTCACAGGGGCAAGTCTTTTTGGATCGAGATGAGAAAATAATTTTTCACACAGAGAGTGGTGAATCTGTGGAATTCTCTGCCACAGAAGGTAGTTGAGGCCAGTTCATTGGCTATATTTAAGAGGGAGTTAGATGTGACCCTTGTGGTTAAAGGGATCAGGGGGTATGGAGAGAAGGCAGGTACAGGATATTGAGTTGGATGATCAGCCATGATCATATTGAATGGCGGTGCAGGCTCGAAGGGCCGAATGGTCTACTCCTGCACCTATTTTCTATGTTTCTATGATCATGGCTGATGCTTCTGGCAGCCATTTCGAGGCAGCGCCTTCTGTAGGTTCCCACATAGTAAGATAATTATTTTTAAATATACAGTAATTTTTTTAGGACTGGGTTTCACAAGTCAGGATAAAATTTATTGTTCAGCCTCATTTGCCCTTGAGAATTTGGTAGCGAGCTTCCATTTTGAACCACTGATGATGAAGCTCTCCAGGTAGTGCTGGCAAGATACTTCCAGATCAGGATGGTGCAGAGCTTGTAGGTGGCTATGCTTATATATACCTCTCTGTCATCCTTTGGGTGGCATGGTGGTGCAGCGGTAGAATTGCTGCCTTACACTGCCATGGACCTGAGTTCAATGCTGACTATGCGTGCAGCCTGTACGGAGTTTGTACGTTCTCCCCGTGACCGTGTGGGTTTTCTCCGAGATCTCCGGTTTCCTCCCACACTCCAAAGACGTACTGGTTTGTGGGTTAATTAGCTTGGTCTGAATATAAATTGTTCCTGGTGTGTTGGGTAGTGGTAGTGTGCGGGGATCACTGGTCGGTACAGACTTGGTGGGCCGAAGGGCCTGTTTCTGCGCTGTATCTGTGAACTAAACTAAACTTTGTGGCCAATGTCCTGGTTTGGGAGGTGTTTTGGCAGTAGCAATGCATTTTGTAGTACATTGTGGTCTCAGTTCACCGCCACATGCAGGCAGCAGATAGGACTGTTGGATGAACTTTTGTAACTCTGTTAGTGTTAAAACATGGCGCCACTTGTGTACTGCCCAGGTGAGGTCTGCTACATGATTTTACCAGATGGTATGCATAACAAAGTATTTCACTGTACCTATGTACATATGACGATAAAGTATCATTGAATCATTAATGGGTGGTTACACTTGTTGGTGTAATAAAGATAGAATTGAAGGTTCTTTCTTGAAGGTAGTCAACATACAATCTACCGAATGTCATATCACATGTTACACATGTTTCTTAAAGTTATGTACATATCCATGTATAATACACAGAGCCTCATACATTTTTGCAATTCTCCATCCCATGGGGTTACGATACTCAACTGTTGACTGTACCAAATACTGACATTTGTGTCCAAAACACTCTCAGTGGAACAAATGGATTTGAGAGGGTAAACGTGTTGAGCTAAACAATCAGCCTTGCATTAGGGTTATTATTGAATGGTAAAGCAGGCTTGAGAGATCTAGGGTCCATGATACCTCTATATCTTAACGTTCTTGAGATGCTGTGTAATTATACTTAACAATCAGGCCAGTGAAGATGGAATTGTGACTTGCTTTCATAGGGTAATGGAAGGCTAGTACACTCCATCCTGCACAAAGGCTCGTGGAAACAGGATGGTTTCATTTCATTGATATTGAGGGATGTGGAGCAAATGGAGTCAAGGTCAGAACATCCATTGTCTGATTGATGTTATAACAAACAACCTTGAGGGGCTGCAAGGGTGTCCTCCACTTTGAAGAAATGGAACATTGAGGATGTGGTAGACTTGACATTAAGATCATGAGGAATAGGAGTAGAATTAGGCCATTTGGCCCATCAAGTATACTCTGCCATTCAATCATGGCTGATCTATCTCTTCCTCCTAACTCCATTCTCCTGCCTTCTCCCCATAAACTCTTGACACCTGTACTAATCACTAATCCATTGTAGATTGTTTCTCCTGGGAGTATATTCTTCGGCTCCCGGCAAGGTGAAGGCAAGGGGTTCAGGGCCCCCCTTTTCTCAGCGGGTAATGACCTCTGGCTGCTTTCCTTTTGCTCAGGTCTGCACGAGCTGTGAGGACAATGCCGAGGCCAATGGTTTCTGCGTCGAGTGCCTCGAGTGGCTTTGCAAAACCTGCATCGAGGCTCACCAGAGGGTCAAGTTTACAAAGGATCACACCGTGAGGCAGAAGGAGGATGTGTCTCCAGGTAAATATCAAACCATTCAGCATCTCCACATCTGGTCAGACGTTGAGTCCCGATCTCCACTCAAAACAAGCAGTAAATTTAAATCCAACAAACATGTCCAACTGGGGTTTCTGATCAATGCTGACCTTTGAGGTGACCGCTGGTTTCCTGGTCCAAAACCGACCACCTTAGTAATAGAGGATTTTTGCTTGTTAACTGTAGTATTCAAATCGCTATGATATAAAGAGGTTGTGGGGCAAAATGAGGGTTCAGTATGGTCCATGAGATGCCATTCAAGTAGCCCACTTTGCTTGGTGTTGTGCAGAGTTTTTTGAATGTTGTTGAATACTGTAGTCTTTCCAGCAGTGAAGATTATACCACCACACTTGTGATGGAAAAGCTTTGGTTAACTTGGAGGTTGGAGAATAGCTGACTACTGAACTGCTCTCGTTACACCATTTCATGGCTCGACCAGTTACGTTACCAGGACAAGGTTTAGTTTAGTTTAGAGATACAGTGTGGAAACATGGCTCTTTGGCCTAATGATCCCACGCCAACCATCGATCACCTGCACTCCTGTTCCATGTTATCCTCCTTTTGCATCCTACACACTAGGGGCAAAGTACAGAAGCCAGTTAACCTGCAAACCTGCACATCTTTGGAATGTGAAAGGAAACCGGAGCACCCAGAGAAAACCCACGTGGTCACAGGGTGAATGTACAAACTCCGCACTGACAGCATCTGCAGTCAGGATCAAACCTAGGTCCCCGGCGCTGTGAGGCAGCAACTCTACCACTGTGCCATTGTGCTGCCCCGGGGAACAGGTGAAGATAGTGTCATTGAAAGCCAAGGGGAGGTGGACAGACTCTCTTGTTTGAGGTTATTAACTGGCACTTTAATGCTGTGAATGACACCAGTGAGCACATCTGCATATAGTCAGGTCATCTTTGGTATAGAGTCATAGAGTGATACAGTGTGGAAACAGGCCCTTCGGCCCAACTTGCCCACATCAGCCAACATGTCCCAGCTACACTAGTCCCACCTGTCCTTTTTAAAATTAAAAAAAAAAAAATGTATTAAATGGAAGTGAACACTGAATTCAACATCAAACTTTATCATCTGTAACTAGTCACTGAAAAATAAGGAATGGTTGGATTGTAGAACTTTTGCTGTAATGTCCTGGGTTTGAGATGTGTTCCGGAAATTATGATCATTTCATTTGTTAGATATAATTCTGCCCTTGATTCTGATTGTCTAAATGTTTAGTGAATTGCACATCCAGTCAAATGCTGTCTTAACATCACTCTCATCCTCACCTTTGGAGTTTAAATTTGTTCTCCACGTTTAAACCAAGGTTGTAATGAGATATGGAACTGTGTTCAAAGCAAATCTGAGCATCGTAACGAAGCAGTTACTGTTAGTTTGTGCCACTTGATAGCTCTGTTCACAGCTCATTGAGGGCAGACTGATGGGGTATCGGGAAGTTCGAGGTTTTTAAAGACAAGACAAGAAAGCTCATCTGCACATTTGCTTTCTCAAAAGTTTTTTTAATTTATTTTTATTTTTATTTATTTTCTTTAAAATAAATGAGGGCAATAGAAACTTTAAAAATCTCTTCCCTGCATGGGAGATCCGACTTTTTCCCTGTCGGGTCTCCGTTGTCGTTGGGGCCTAGTACCGTGGAGCGGCCTCCGACCGGGTCGACCTGGGGGCTCCATTCACGGAGCCTGCGGAGCTGTGGACTCACCGTCGTGGGGCTGGCCGGCCTCGGAGCGTGGGGAGCGGTGGTGGCTCGCTGCTGCGGCCCGACTCCGGTGCTCCAGCTGCAGCTGCAGACCGGTGGACTGTGATATCGGGAGCTCGTGGGTCCGGGTGGGAGACCGCTTTCCGGAGCTCCCGCGACGCGACTTCTCCCACCCATGTCGCGGGGTTGGAACAACCCGGAGTGGGGCCGCACATTGCCCGGCGCGGCTTTAATGGCCGCGGGACATTCCAGCTCCCGCCGGGGGCTCCAACTTTGTGACCTTTGGGCCTGGAGCCGGGCCGTACATCGCCCCGCGCGGCCTCAACGGCCGTGGGACTTAACACCGCCCGCCTGGGGCTTCAACATCGGGAGAGGGGGCGGGGGTGAGAAAAGACTTTGCCTCCATCACAGTGAGGAGGAGATTCACTGTGATGGATGTTTTCTGTAAATTGAATTGTTTCTGTGTCGTGTAGGAATTGTTTTGTTTGTATGGCTGTAGAAATGGAGTTTCGTTTGAGCCTCTCTTGAGGTTCGAATGACAAGTAATAAAATCTAATCTAATCTAATTTGAGAACTGTTAACTCCCGAGGTTCCAGAACAGCCGCTTCCAATGCCTCCTAAACCACACTGCACAACCCGAACCACAACCCCACCTCAGCAATGAACTGCTACACATATTCACAGGTTGCACTAAATACTTTGCCTTGCGCTATTATGGTTCAGTTGCCAAGTGTAACTGATCATTTATCGCTTTATCTATTGTATATTTATTTGTTGTATTTTCCATTAATGTGCCTGTAAAGTTGCAGCAAGTAAAAATGTCAGTGGTCCGTTCATTGTTGTATATGGCATTAAACACTCTTGACTCTTCTGGGAAACTTTATTCATTGTTAGGTAAGTGTTGGAATAACTCGGCTAGAGCACCTTCTCAGCTATGTGAAGGAAGGAACTGCAGATAGAGACAAAATGCTGAAGTAACTCAGCAGGACAGGCAGCATCTCTGGTTAGGGACCAGTCTGAAGAAAGGTGTCGACCCGAAACTTCACTCATTCCTTCTCTCCAGAGATGCTGCCTGTCCCACTGAGTTACTCCAGCTTTTTGTGCCTATGCTTGTAACATTGTCTGTAATCTTCCATCAAAGTAGGGGCATTGTAGATCAATAAATACCTAAGCTGCTTTCCCAGATAGATCGGACTCACGGGCCTGTCACACTTAGGCGACTCTTTAGGCCAGGGACTAGTTTTAATGGAATTCACCCACCACACCTACGTCAACCTACGACAACCTAAGATAGCAAAAAATTGTCGCCACTGTCGCCGAAAAATTCTCATCGTGTTGAAAAATTTGCTGCAGTCGCCTAAGTGGGACAGGCCCCTTAGTCACAGGTAGAAGGTGTTGATTTTGACCGTGTCCCCCTATTTCTCGTTCCTCAGAAGCGGTCAGTGTGTCCAATCAGCGAATGCTCTTCTGCCCGGTTCACCGGCAGGAGCAGCTAAAGCTCTTCTGTGAGACCTGCGATCGGCTGACGTGTCGGGACTGCCAGCTGCTGGAACACAAGGAGCACAGGTAACCACGCGGGCAGGCACAGCTGTAGCTCCCTGCTCTCAGTGTGGGTACTGGCAGAGTGTAGACCTGGTTAGTGCGTGTCTGTCAGATTGTGCAACACTAGGTGCCGTTTAGTTAGTGCAGTTGAGTTTATTACCTTTTGTTTAGGCGGCACAGTGGTGCAGCGGTAGTGTTGCTGCCTTACAGTGCCAGATACCCGGGTTCTGTATGGTCCTGGCTACGGATGCTGTCCGTACGGCCTTTGCACGTTCTCCCCGTGACCGCATGGGTTTTCCCCCGGGTGCTCCAGTTTCCCCCCACATTCCAAAGACGTTCAAGTTTGTAGGTTAATTGGCTTCGGTAAAATTGCAAATTGCCGCTCGTATGTAGAATAGTGCTTGTGCATGGGGATCGCTGGTCGGCAGGCCAAAGGGCCTGTTTCCGCACTGAACTGAACTGAACTACAGATCTGGTTACTGTGCATCAATCAGATTGTGTAACACCATGTGCAGTTTGTGTAGGGAGGAACTGCAGATGCAGGTTTACACCAAAGATGGACACAAAATGCTGGGGTAACTCAGCAGGTCAGGCAGCATCTCTGGACAAAAGGAATAGGTGACGTTTCGGGTTGAGACCCTTCTTCAGACTGAGGGGAGACTCAGTCAGACTTCAGTCTGTCAGTCTGAAGAAGGTTCAAGATTTCAAGGTCAGTTTATTGTCACACGTACCAATTAAAGTACAGTGAGATTTGGGTTCCCATGCAGCCATACTAAGTGAGAAGTAACAAGACACACAAACACATAAAAGTTAACATAAACATCAATCACAGTAGATTCTACATTCCTCACTGTGATGGAAGGCAATAAAGTTCAATCTTCTTCCTCTTGTTCTCCCGCGGTCGGGGCAGTCAAACCATCCGCAGCCGGGGCGATCAAAGCCCCCCGCAGCCGACGATCGAAGCCCCCGTCGGGGGATCGAAACTCCCGCGTCGGGGCGGTTGAAACTCTCTCCGTGGCATGGAGCTCCCGAGCCGGCCTCTTCTTACCAGAGACCGCGGGCTTCACGATGTTAAAGTCCACAGGCCCCGCGGTTGGAGCTATGATTCCAGGCAAAGGGATCGCGAGCTCCGCGATGTTAAAGTCCCGCAGACTCCTGCAGTGTGGAGCGCCCGTCGGTCTCCAGGAAAGGCCGCCAACTCCACGATGTTAGGCCGCAGTGGGGACGGAGATACCATACGAAAAAAAAATCGCATTTACGTCAAGGTAAGAGATTGAAAAAAAAAGTTTCCCCCATTCCCCCCCCCCCCCTCCCCACCCACCACATAAAACAAACCAAGGTGCACTAAATCATACTTTTAACATGCTAAAAATAATAAAAAGAAGAAAGGACAGGCAGTCTGTTGGCGAGGCAGCCACTGCAGAAGTAGGATACATCGGGGGAAACAGGCCCTTCGGCCCACTGAATCGGTACTGACCAATGATCACTAGTTCTATCCTGCGCACCAGGGATAATTTCTACAGAAGCCAATTAGCCTACAAACCTGCGTGTCTTTGGATGTGGGAAAAAAATCGGAGCACCCCGAGAAAACCCACGTAGGTCACGGGGAGAACATACAAACGGCGTACAGATGGACCCATACTCAGGATCGAACCCGGGTCTCTGACGCTGTAAGGCAGTAACTCTACCGCTGCGCCACTGTGCCATCCAGTGCTAGCTAGCATCCATGTCTCCTGCACTCCTAATTTTTGACGGGGCACGTACCTACCCTTTGATCAACTGGTGGCATCTCAGAAGAGATCCATATCTGTGACGTTAGAATTTGTCATTGAATCTGGGGGTTTGCTGAATGACTGACACTAAAGAGCATCGCACACGAAATGTATCCTGACGCTGACAGTGCCAATTAGACCGTTGAGAACGTTGGCACTCTCAGTCTATGCAATGTGCTCGGGGATGCAAAGCTTCTGCAGTTTGTGAAAGGCTCTTAAACCTATTCAGAAATATTGAGCAGTGAGCTCCTGAAGTTGCGTCTGGTCTTTGGAGAGCATGACATTTAGAAGTGGGTTCAATGTTTTTGCAGCCTCCCCGCTGACTGCGCCTCTCCCTGCCCACTTCCTGTTTTCTCTGCTCAGGCGGAGGGACCGAAGAACCCAACTCTTCGAGTGTTTCCTTACCTCCATTTCCTGGCCACAGTGCCATGTGAGACATCGACTTCTGTTAAGTGGCAATAACACTGACAGTATTGATTTAGAACCCCTAGACGTTTTTTTGCCCTATATCTCTTCCCTTCCCTATCAGCTGGCATGTCTAGGGAGGTGCTCTCTCTTTGTTTGAACTTCCATGTCCTAGGAGGAAGCATGTGAAGTAGACCCCCCCATTCCCTCCCCATCTCCATCCCCCTAAACCCCAATGCTAACACCAGCCTCCTTCCCTCAATACAATCACACTAACGATCCATTTAATCTGTTGAATGAGTTCAATTAATTAATGTTGGGTGAAGCTGCGCTGCAGTCAAAATGTTGGCATGGACTTGCTGGACTGAATGGTTTCCGACCGATGTGACTCTACAAGCGCTTCCTGAGAAAAGGACTGGGACGCAAGAGTGTTTTTGAGCTGTTGAGTGAATCTGTCTTTCTGCAGGTACCAGTTTCTAGAAGAAGCCTTTAACAACCAGAAGGTCATCATCGATACACTGACCGCCAAACTGCAGGAGAAGAGGAACTATATCCAGTACACGGCCACTCAGATCCAGAACAGGTGCCATTTGGGGATAGAATCCTCCTCTGCTTCATCCCTTGTGCTGCATGTTAGACATCGATTTTCTTCACAAAAGTGGCGATGACGCTGGCGGTATTAATTTAGAATCCTAGAAGTACCTTGCCTGAGATCTCTTCCCATCCTTACATCTTCCAATCCCCACCCCAAACCCTCTCTGCCTTCCTCCACGTCTGCTCCCCAATAGATCGCCCCTCTCCTCTCTTCATAGACAACTCAGACCGCAATAGTCATTCCCCAAGGTCCCTGCTCTCTGAGCCTCCACCTCCGCTCCCTGTGGACCTCCTCATAGCCCCTACTGCCTGGAACCAACATTATTTGGCGATCTGCAGGAGGTAAAAAGGAGGGAACAAAAGCTTCTCACTGCACCACATGGCAATAAATTAAACTGAACTAGAAGCGAGAAGTGTTTCAAGATTAATCTCAATTAACTATGTTGGGAGGGGAAGAACTAAGAAGTAATTGGGAGCTTCAAAATAAACTTGGCAGGAGCTCATTTGTGGCCAGAGTTAGGCTATGCGGTGTCGAGAGATTGGTTGGAACTCCATTAGGTTCTGTCATGGATCTTCCCAATCCCATTCCCAGACACCAAGATCCGGTCCTGATGTATATTAACCATTTACTGGGGAACAAGTTGACCTGTTTCAGCAGCCCTCCTTGTCACCTCATTGTGAAACTATAAAATATAAACGGCAAGAGTGCCGATGAATCCTATTCTTGTACTTGTGCTGTGGGTGAGTTAGGAAGGGAGAACATTGTTTAAGTTCTCTTGATGTCCATCTCTGGCGGCCATTGCTAGATGGTGATAATTGGAACATCCAACCCGTTGTACATAGATAGGTGGCGTTGCCGGTTGTCAACCAGCTTGGGATGTTCTACCAGCTGTAGCAAGCTGAATGCATGTACGTTGGGGTGTGGTTGTCTACAATGAACCCCTCATGTGTACAAGGATGTGCCCGTTTAGTGTTTTTTATGATCTGGTCCATTGTGAGCAATGGATCTGGTCCATTAGCACGCAACAAAAGCTTTACTTGGAGCACGTGTCAATAATCTAAACTGAACTGAGTGCAGAAATTAGTCATAACTTTGTGTAGTGCCCAATTCCAATGACACTGTTTGTGTTACAGGATTAATGAGGTAAATGAAAACTGTAAGAAAGTTGAGCAGGACATTAAAGTTGCCGTCTTCACCTTAATGATCGAGATTAACAAGAAAGGGAAAGCCTTGTTGCAGCAGCTGGAGGTGAGATATCCCTTATACCCCCCTCTACTCCTCTCACTTCCCACCTGCCGTGGTCTACATTATTTCAGCCATCTTTGGATTCAAGTCTTCAATTTCCTCCTTAAGCACTTAATAGTTCATCCTTCTCCAGCAAAATTTAGTGTCAACCATATGTCCGTGCCAACCAACGGACAGGCGTACATCAGTTCCAAGTTGTTCCAGTTTCGCACCCTACACACAAGGGGCAATTTACAGAAGCCAATTAACCTACAAACCTGCACGTCTTTGGGATGCGGGAGGAAACCAGAGCACTCGGAGAAACCCCACGTGGTCACGGGGAGAACGTACAAACTCCATACAGACAACACCCGTAGTCAGGATTGAACCCGGGTCTCTGGCGCTGTCGAGCAGCGACTCTACTGCTGCGCCGCTCCATTGGAAGAGGTACTGCATTCCTGATGGGACTTTCAACTGAGGTTCATCGAGGTTTGTAGCAAAGATTCCCTCACCCCACAGGACATACACCTGTTACCTGGTAATTATCATATTGCTCGTAGCTGGACCCAACTAACATCACCTTGCCTTCCATGCTTTCTGCATTACAACAGTGCCTACATTTTGAAGTACAACATTGACAATAACGTGATTTGGTGTATGCTGCGTTTTGCAATGAGCTGGAATAATTCAAATCTTTCCCAATATAAATCATCTTGATTTTACCCCAACAAAAGTTCCAAAGACCTGGGCTCAATGCTGACCTTCCAATGCTGTTCGTGTGGAGTTTGCATGTTCTCACTGTGACCACGTGGGATTTACTCCTGGATGCTCCAGATTCCTCTCTCATCCCAAAGACTTGTAAGTTGGGAGGTTAATAAGCCACTTTGAACTGTCCCTAGTGTGCAGGCCAGCGGTAGAATCTAGGAAGGGTTGATTGGGAAGTAAATGGAGAATAAGGTGGGAATGAGGAAGAATTTCTTTATCCAGAGGGTGAATCTAGAATTCATTGCCACAAATGGCTGTGTATGCCAAGTCTTTGGGTATTTTAAAAACGGAGATAGGTTGATAGGTTTTGATTAGTAAGGGGGTCAATGGTCATGGGGAGAAGGCAGTAGAATGGGATTGAGAGGGAAAAATACATCAGCCATGATCGAATGGTGGAGCAGACTTGATGGACCAAATGGTCAAATTCTACTCCGATATCTTATGGTCTTATGGAATTATGCGGGATCAATGTAAGCGAAAGCTAGATGGTTGGTAAGGACTCAGAGCCAAACAACCTGTTTCTTTGCTGCATGACTCCATGAGAAGTGTCTGAATCCTTTGAGTCCACTGGTTTACAATATGATCTTATTAATGGGTCACTTCTGTTTCTGCTGGGGCTTCCCTACAGAGTGTAACCAAAGACCGCCAAGCAAAACTCCTCCAACAGCAACTTGAGATCTCTGGACTCTCGAAACAAGTGGAGCACGTCATGAACTTCGCCAAGTGGGCCATCTCCAATAGAAGCAGCATCGCCCTGCTGTACAGTAAGCGGCTGGTAGGTCATCTATGTGCCAAGGGCTGTGACCACAGGCCTCGCAGTGCAACCTGCAGCACAGTCTTTAAGAAGTCTGGGTGGAATTCCCCTGGGTAGCACACACTGCTAAGACTAGTATTTCTTCTCCCCTCTCTGATGTTCTGGCAAGGTAGCAGTGACTCGGCACAGACCCGGCCTTATTACTTGGTTTAGAAAAATAGAAACATAGAAAACAGGAGGAGGCCATTCGGTCCTTTGAGCCAGCACTGCCATTCATTGTGATCATGGCTGATCGTCCCCTATCAATAGCCCGTGCCTTCCTTCTCCCCATATCCCTTGACTCCACTAGTCCCTAGAGCTCTATCTAACTCTCTCTTAAATCCATCCAGTGACTTCGCCTCCACTGCCCTCTGCGGCAGGGAATTCCATAAATTCACAACTCTCTGGGTGAAAAAGTTTCTTCTTACCTCAGTCTTAAATGACCTCCCCTTTATTCTAAGACTGTGGCCCCTGGTTCTGGACTCGCCCCACATTGAGAACATTTTTCCTGCATCTAGCTTGTCCAGTCCTTTTATAATATTATATGTTTCTATAAGATTCCCCCTCATCCTTCTAAACTCAGTCTTTTCAATCTTTCCTCATATGACAGTCCCGCCATCCCAGGGATCAATCTCGTGAACCTACACTGCACTGCCTCAATCACAAGGATTTGTGCACAAACCAAGTAGGCCGGGAAAGGGGTGGGCTGGGCAGCGGGGGCAGCTGACTACCCTGGCCTTTATCAGGATGCATCACAGCACGGTTTGGGAACAGCTCCATCTAAGACCGCAAGAAATTGCAGAGAGTTGTGGACGCAGCCCAGACAATCACACAAACCAACCTCCCTTCCATTGACTCAGTTTACACCTCAGGCTGCCTCGGCAAGGCCACCGGCATAATCAAGGACCAGTCTCACACGGGACACTCCCTCTTCTCCCCTCTCCCATCAGGCAAGAGGTCCAGAAGTGTGAAAACGCACAGCTCCCGATTCAGGGACAGGTTCTGTCAGGCAGCTGAACCAACTAGAGAGCAGCCCTGAGCTACTATCTACCTCATTGGAGACCCTTGGACTACCTTTAATTGGACTTTGCTGGATTTTATCTTTCACTAAACGTTATTCCCTTTATCCTGTATCTTTACACTGTGGATGGCTTGATTGTAATCATGCATAGTCTTTCCACTGACTGGAGAGCCTGCAACAAGAAAGCTTTTCACTGCACGTGACAATAAACGAAACTAAATTAAACTAAAACAATCTTTAACCTCTAAAGCCCATTTGATGGCTGTACGTTCTAGCTGTGAATTTGATAGTCGAAATGCTCTATCTCTTTTCAACACTGGGGCTATGGCCTTCACTGTTCCCCTGGGGAAAATTCCGCAGAGTTGGACAGATTGGAGAGATTAATGAAACTTGGTTTGCAAAGTCAATTCAGACGGAATTCTGTTAACCAGAGTCTCATGCCAGCGACTGAGAAAGAGAGAGCAGCGTTAGTTGTGCTTTTACGTTGGTCTAATAGGTCTGTGTTTTTTTTTAATTGAGTTTACTGAGCGTTTAGTTTATATGCACCACATATATGGAGTTTGTACGTTCTCCCTGTGACCTGCAAGGGTTTTCTCCGGGAAGCTTCAATTTCCTCCCACACTTCAAAGACGTACAGGTTTGCAGGCTAATTGGCTTGATATAGATGAATATTGTCCCTATTGTGTGTAGGATAGTGTTAGTGTTGGGGGATCGCTGGTCAGGGCGGACTCAGTGGACTGAAGGGCCTGTACCATTCTCTATCTCTAAACTAAACTAAATTAAACTAAACACTGGGATACCTGAAACGAGAAGAGTTCTATTCTTTGACACAAACCTGTGACCTGCAAAGGGAAACTGTGTGGTTCAGACAAAATGTGTATGTAGGAACAACAGATGCTGGTTTACACGGAAGATAGACTCAAAAAGCTGGAGTAACTCCGCAGGTCAGGCAGCATCTTTGGAGAAAAGGAATAGGTAGATGTTTCGGGTTGAGACCCTTCCTCAGACTGAGAGTCGGGGGAGAGGGAGACTAGAAGTCTGAAACGGTTCAGAACAAATCAAAGCCGGCACCGAGGACCAAGGAAAGGTGGAGCCCACAATGGTCCACTGTTGGCTGTGAAAGAGGTGACAATGAATGGATACGAACAGTGAAACTAGCAGGACGTCCAGGGTGGGAGAAGGACAGGTAGACAGGGAATGCAAGGGTTACTTGAAAACAGATAAATCAGTATTCATACCCTGTAGGAAGGAACTGTCGATTCTGCTTTACACCGAAGATAGACACAAAATCCAGCGGCATCCAGGCAGCATCTCTGGAGAGAAGGAATAGGTGACGTTTCGGGTCGAGAACCGTCTTCACCGCTGGGATGTAAGCTGCAAGGCAGCCGATGTTTCTCAGTCGAGCAGCAACACTGGGGAATGGAGACCTTGGGACGGAGCCCGCACGTGTACATTGTGTGGCAGTGCTGAAACCTTTCCCTTTCACTCATCAGTGTGTCCATTGTCTCCTCTCATTGCAGATCACGTTTCAGCTGAGGTACATTCTCCGCGCACGATGCGATGCCTCTCCGGTAGCCACCAGCTCAGTCCGATTTCACTGTGACCCCACCTTCTGGGCCAAGAACGTTCTCAACTTGGGTAAGTCGGAACGAAGAGCAGATGCTGCCACCCACGGTCAAGTGTTGGTGAAGGGAACATTATTTTAGTTGGAAAATCTTTACTAGCTCTCGGCCGTTTAAGATCTTGACGTCAATGGCGCTACCTACTCTCCTTGTTGTCTCATAACGCACATCGTAGGTTCAACATCCACTGCCATGCAGGACCACAATAAGATCATAAGAAAGGAGAAGAAGTCTATTAAACTTCTTCCCAGTTCTCTGACCAGACTTACTGTCTCCTACTACATTTTTATCTTTGTTTGTTGTTACCTTCTCCCAGCTAACAATGATCTATTCTACATTTTCATTGATCTCCATTCCCTTTGTACTATTTTCACACCTTACACTTCCTAATCTATGTATCTCCCTCTTCTCTGACATCAGTCTGATCTGACATCTCGACCTGACACGTCACCCATTCCTTCTCTCTGGAGATGCTGTCTGTCCCGCTGAGTTACTCCAGCATTTTTGCCATTCAATAAGATGATGTCTGATCTCTTACCTCAGTGCAATTTTCCCGCTCTGTTCCTGTCTACTTTGATGCTCTTAATACGTAAAACCTAGACAACCCAGCCCTACAAGTCTGAAGAAGGGTCTCGACCTGAAACGTCGCCCGTTCCTTCTCTCCAGAGATGTTGCCTTTCCCATTGAATTATTGTGTCTACCTACAAGTATCAACTCTGTCTGATCCTGTAAGATGGTTTTGTTTCAAACAATCGCCCTTCATGCTAATAAACTCTCACACCTCCTGTAAACTTTGCCGCTTAAACGCAACGTCCCCTTGTCTTTAGTTTAGTTTAGTTTCATTTATTGTCACGTGTACCCGAGACATAGTGAAAAGCTTTTTTGTTGTGTGTTATCCAGTCACCGAAAAGGCCACACACGATTACAATCAAGCCGTCCACAGTGTACAGACACAGGATAAAGGGAATAACATTTAGTGCAAAATAAAGTCCAGTAGAGTCCGATCAAAGGTAGCCTTGCCAGTTGGCAATGAGATAGATTGCAGGTCTGGCCTGCTCTCTGTTTGTTGACAGGATGGCTGATAACAGCTGGGAAGAAATTGTCCCTGAATCTGGAGGTGTGCGTTGTCACACTTCTGTACCTCTTGGCTGATGGCAGAGGGAGAAAAGTGAGTGAGACTCGTCCTTCATTACACTGGTGGCCTTGCCAAGGCTGTGTGAAGTGTAGATGGAGTCAATGGTTTGGCCTGATGATCTGGGCTGGAGTGATATTTACTCCTCAGAACATGAAGCTTTCAACCATCTCTACTTCGCTGCTTATATGCTTCTACAGGTCTCCCCACAATCTCCGACATTCTAGAGAAAACAATCCACATTTGTCCGACCTCTATTTGTAGCAAATACCTTCTAATCCAGGCAAAGGCAGCCTACCCAAAGTCCTATAAAACTGCATCATGACTTCCTGGCTCATGCACTAAATGCCCCAATTACTGAAGGCAAGCATACCACATGCTCCCTCCCTCCCTCCCTCCCTCCCTCCCTCCATCCATCCATCCATCCATCCATCCATCCATCCATCCATCCATCCATCCATCCATCCATCCATCCATCCATCCATCCATCCATCCATCCCACTCTACCTACCTACCCACTCTACCCTACCTACCCACTCTACCCTACCTACCTACCTACCTACCTACCTACCCACCTACCTACCCACCCACCTACCTACCCACCCGTCGAGTGCAAGATCCCTCTGTATGGTAAAGTGCGGAAACAGGCCCTTCGGCCCACTGAGTCCATCCCTGCACATTAACAATACCCTACACACACTAGGGGACAATTTTACATATATACCAAGCCAATTAACCTACAAACCTGTACGCCTTTTGGAGTATGGGAGGAAACCAAAGAAAACTCGCGCAGGTCACGGGCAAAACGTACAAGTTCCGCATGGATAAGCACCCGTAGATTGGAGCGAACCAGGCTCTCTGGCACTATAAGGCAGGCAGTAGGTCTACCGATACACCCACCTTGCCACCCTTCCATTGCATTTGCTTACCCCATCAAAATGGAGCTCCCTGCTTGCAAATCCTTTTGAGCAGGCAGGCAATGTTTTCCCTTCCTGTTAGCAAAATGGTAAAGTTACTTTAAAAGGGGCCGGGGTGGGAGGGGAGTGATGTTTGATATGTTTGTTTGTTTGCTCTGCATTGACGTTCCAAGCCGAGAAATAATTAATGGAGCGTTACTCCGTGACTTGTTCTGGAGCAGAAGATCAATGACCTTATTTTCCCTTCCACTGCCGACAGGTTCCCTTGTTTTGGACAAGAGCCTAGTTGCGTCCAGCAGTGTTCCTAATGTGGTGACAGGGCCGGGCCTGCAGCCCCAGGACAACACGGGTAAGGTCCAGGGGCAGATTAACCTGGCCCAGCTGCGCCTGCAGCACATGCAGCAACAAGCCATGGCTCAGCGGATTCAGCAGCGCATGCAACAGATGCGGCCAATCCTGCCGGGTGCCCAACAGCTCAGACCTCAAGGCCCAGTCCTGGCTCAGCAACAACCACCTCTGTCTCCTAGCAACCAGGTAAGCTCCGACAACCAAAAGGTACACCACAGAAAAATACAGCACAGGAACAGGCCCTTCGGCCCACAATGTCCATGCCGAGCACGATGCCAAGTCCAACTAATCTTTACTGGCCTCAGGGCGGCACAGTGGTGTAGAGGTAGAGTTGCTGCCGCACAGCACCAGAGACCCAGGTTCGATCCTGATCACGGGTGCTGTCTGTACAGAATTTGTACGTTTTCTCTGTGACCTTGTGGGTTTTCTCCAGGTGTTCTGGTCACTCCAAAGACGTACAGGTTTGTAGGTTACTCTTGGAGAAAACCCACGCAGGTCACGGCGGGGAGAATGTACAAACTCCGTACAGACAGCACCCGTAGTCAGGAGCGAATTATGGGTCTCTACTGCTGCGCCACCGTGCCGCACAGCAAAGGCGAGTGTAAACAAAGGTAGGCATCCATGATGGAATTCTCCACTGCGGGGTGGCGCAGCGGGAGAGTTGCAGCTCCAGAGACCCGGGTTCGATCCTGACTATGGGTACGGAGTGTGTACGTTCTCCCCGCGACCTCACTGGGTTTTCTCCGTGTGCTCCGGTTTCCTCCCACACTCCAAAGACGTACAGGTTTGTAGGTTAATTGGCTCGGTATAATTGTAAATTGTCCCTAGAGTGTGCAGGATAGTGTTAATGTGCGGGGATCGCTGGTCGGTGGGGGATCGGTGGGGCAGAAGGGCCTGTTTCCGTGCCGTATCTCTAAAACTAAAAAACTAAAACTAAAACACAGCTCCGGTGGCCATTTATCGGTGGAACGGCCCTTGTTTAACACCCAGAAGCTGCAGGCGAGAGGCCAGTGGAGCTCATGTTGTTTGCCTTGTGCTCAGTCCCTGCAGCCACCTCGCCTCATCAGCCTGCAGAACCTGCAGCGGGGCAACCAAAGCGCCGCTCCTCCTCCAGTGCAGCTGAACCGAATGCCGGCCAGTAACACAACCAGGATGGCCAGTCCCCAGCAGCAGAGCGGACCACAGCAGCATGTGAGCACCAGCCCGCTGATGAGACAGGTGAGCAGCAAAGGGACCTGGGCGCTCAGCGAACCTCCCTCCCCATACCCCCCTCTCTCTCTGCCTTTCATCCTACTTGACTAACCTATTTCTGACTGAGATGGACACAAAACGTTGGGAGTATCTCTGGAAGCATCTCTGGAGAAAAGGAGAAATGGTAACGTTTCGGGTTGAGACCCTTTCTCCGACCCTTTCTCCAACCCAAAACGTCACCCATTCTTTTTCTCCAGAGATGATGCCTGACCCGCTGAGTTACTCCAGCATTTTGTGTCTATATTCGGGAACAAACCAGCATCTGCAGTTCCTTCCTGCACATATTTCTGACTGACCTGTTCCAAGATCTCCCCCTTTTGCGTCATTACCTTGCATTTGACTATACTCCTGCGGCTGTCTACTGAGACATTTTATCTGGCCTCTCCACTTCTATGCTTTTTTTAAGCTAGGTTTTTACGCTTTGGTTCTATTTTAGGGATTATTTTTTATATCAGGAAGGGAAGGTGCCGATCCAAAATGTTCATCTCATCCATTTTCCCCAGTGATGCTGTCTGTCCCTTCTGAGCTCCTCCAGCATCTTGTGTCGATTTTTAGTATAAATCATCATCTGCAGTTCCTTTTCATTATAGTTCCTTTTCATTTAAAATGTGTCTGTTTTGTAGACTGGCCAGGGCTCTTTGAGTAAAAGAGTGTCCAAACCTGTCTCCGGTCTCCCTTCTAGCTACTGCATCTCTGAGCGAAGGAGTATTGTTTGAATTCATGGCAAGAAAAAGTTGCACCCTTTTTAAAGAGAAGCAGGTCCCACACAGACTGAAGTAAAATATGTAGGGAAGAGGTAAAGGCCGAAAGATTTTGTACTTATAGAGTGATAGGCTGATCATGATGGAACAGCAAGCATCAAATCTTAGACACAGACTCTAACTCTGGAACCTAAATGTCATGTGCTTTCACAGCAATGGTTTGGTGTCATTTTGTGAGTTCCTCTCTAAAGCAGTTGGAGTAACTACATGAGGAAGGGAAAGTGATGAGACACACGGCTATCACCAGACTAGGGTCCCCATATAGTCCTGTTCAATCTGATAAAGAGACTGATTGACCGATTGGAACCCAGAACTTTAGCTAACATCACCGCCTCTGCCCTTCCCACTGAGGCACTGCACTCCGTGGCATTTGTTTAGTTTAGTTTAGAGATACAGCGCGGAATCAGGCCCTTCAGCCCACCGAGTCCATGCCGACCAGCGATCCCCACACACTTGCACTATCCTACATACTCGAGGGGCAATTTTCAATTATGCCAAGCCAATTAGCCTACAAATCTGTACTTCTGTGGAGTGTGGGAGGAAACCGTGAGGTCCCAGAGAAAACCAACGTAGGTCACGGGGAGAAGGTACAAACTCTGTACAGACGATTGTGTTTCCCATCGTGGCTTTGGACCTTTAGATAGTTGGGCACATTTAATACTTGAAAGCAAGCTGCCTCCAAAGCTGCAAGTCACCCTTGACGCAACATTAACCATGTATCATCTTTCTGCTGACTGGTTACCATGCAACAAAAGCTTTTCACTGCACCTCGATACACGTGACAATTAACTAAACTGATTACGTTCAGTGTGACAAGCTCAAACCAAGGGCCGGGAGTCACCTCACACCAAGCGCAGTCGATGTATATTGGTAGACAAATTTGTTCCTTGAGACCGGAGGAGCCCCATGTTTAACCTAAAAGGGCGGCAAAGTGGTGCAGCATAGAGTTGCTGCCTTACAGCTCCAGATTCCGGGGTTCCATCCTGACGACGGGTGATGTCTGTACGGAGTTTGTACGTTCTTCCCTGTGACCTGCGTGGGTTTCCTCCTGAGAGCTCCGGTTTCCTCACACACTCCAAAGACGACCAGATTTGTAGGCTAATTGGCTGGGTATCATTGTAAATTGTCCCAGGTGTGTGTTGGGTGGCATAGTGTGCGTTGATCGCTGAGCGGCGGGCGCAGACTCGGTGGGCCGAGCGGCCTGTTTCCACACTGTATCTCGGAACCAGCTGTGTGCTTTTCACTGTTGTCCCCTTTTGCCCCATTTTCCTCAGCATCTTGGGAACTCAAGACCCCTCCCAGTAGCCAGCACTGCAAGCCCCTCTTACTCTTCCATGGCCTTTGTGACTGCAACTGGTGGACTTGCCTCCAATAACCCGATCATGATGGTCGAGCTGCTCCCATCAGTTACCAGCCCCGAGCATCTATCCCGTCTTCCTGACATTCCACAAATACAGGTAAAAGCAAACACAGCTGACGGGAACAGGGCTTGAAAACCCTTTTATCAAGGTTTAGTTCAGAAGATTTGAACTTGTATCGAGGGGCGGTGTGGGAATTGAACCCATTTGAAAGCGTTATAGTTATATACTCGGCAGTACCCCATCCCACAGGATAAGGTTCCAGCTTTGCTGCCCGCTGGTCTAGTGGACACATATCATGCAGCAGCCATTATGAAGGCCTATGAGTGCCTGCTTCATACTAGGTGACCGTTGGGAACATTAGCCTGTCTCCCTGTCCTCTTGGTTGATAAGCATTGCTGACGAAGGGTCTGCAACCTGACAAGTTACAGTCAGTCTATTTTCTCTTCACACTCCATTTGAGCTGCTGAGTATATCCAGCATTTTCTCTTTCCATTTGTTACGTTAAAGTTTGGTTTAGTTTCGAGAGACACATCGTGGGAACAAGTCCTTCGGTCCACTGAGTCTGCGCCGTCCATCGATCACCTGTACACTAGCTTTATCCTGCACACTAGGGACAATTCACAATTTTTCCCGAAGCCGAATTAACGTACAAACCTGTGCGCACTAGGTGTGTGGGAGGAAACCGGAGTTCCCGGGGAAAACCCACGCAGGTCACGGGGAAGAATGTCCAAACTCCGTGCAGGCAGCACCCGTATTCAGGATCAAACCCGGGTGTCTGGAGCTGTGAGGCAGCAGCTCTACCGCTGCGCCACCGTGCCGCCCTGTTTGACATCAAGCTGTGCGAATGTGTTAAGGTTGGTCAGGAAGGTGGGTTTTAAAGTGCACCCTGAAGGAGAAGTAGTGAGACAGACAGTTTTGGGTGGGATTCCGGTCACAACAACAGTCGCTGTGTAACCTCCGTCATTGCACATCATAGGGAACCCATTTTAGGTCTAACTGGAGGACAGCTGTCCACCAGTTTTCTGCACAGTTAGAGTGTGTGAAGACATGCCCATACCTACTGCCAGCTCCATAAAGCCAGTGTAAACGATGGTGCCACTGAAACCCAATAATACGGCCATTAGTCCTGTAGAAGGGTGGTCGGAGAGATTATACTGGAGGTGGGGCAGAGAGAATTCAGTGTTTTAAAAATGTCGAAGAACCATTCCAACCTTATCCCACTCATCAAAATTCTTCAGCACCTCCTTACCCTTAGTCATACTCATATATCATGGAAACAGGACCTTTAGCCAAACATCCATGCTGACTGAGATGTGTCATCTAAGCTAGTCCCATGTGCCTGCGTTTGTCCTATATCCCTCTGAACCTGTTCTATCTGTGCACCTGTCCAACTGCCTTAAATGCTGTTATAGTACCTGCATCCACAACCTCCTCTAGCAGCTCATTCTACAATATACAGTCTACAGTAGCCACCCTCCTCTGAGTGCAAATGTGGCCCTCGGGTTCCTATTAAATCTTTCCCCTCTCGCCTTACTCCATGATTCTATGTTGGTTTAGCTTAAGGTAGACACAAAATACTGGAGTAGCTCAGCGGGTCAGGCAGCACCTCTGGAGAAAAGGAATGGGCGACGTTTCGGGTCGAGATCCTTCTTCGGTGTCTATCTTTGGTATAAGCCAGCATCTACAGTTCCTTCCAACACATTTGGTTTAGCTTATCCTGTTCACTGCCAATTTTTTTTTCCACTATTGACCATGACCTAGGAATACTTGGGGAGGGTGGGTGTGTCACTGAGCAGGTCAATACTCACATAATCGATTGGAGCCACTCCAACTATTTTGTGGCGTTGACCTCAGTGCTATGACTAAGAGTGAAGTGGAACGGGGGAATCAGTATCCCTGTAGACACCACACTAGAGCATCTCCAGAATATGGCCATGCAGGCTTCCAGTCCCAGAGGCGAGAGTATTGTTTCCCGCTGCTGTGGATCTCAGATAAAGAGATCGGCTTCGCATGAAAACTATTTTCCACCTGCAGCTACCTTGCACGTACCTACCCGCGTCATGTATACTGTAGGATGGGCGGTGCTTTGGAGTATGTGCGGCGATTGTAACCTGTGAGAGGTTGCTATTTCAAGCTGCATTTGTCTCTCGAAACACAAATGTGCCGGAGTAACAACAGGGGTTACAAGTGCCGGAGTAACAACAGGTCTGGAGGGCGCGGACAAGGCGACATTTGAAACGCTACCTGTCCAAGTCCTCCGCAGATGCTGCCTGACCCACGGAGTTACTCCAGTGTTACGCAATTTTCCAGCATCTGCAGTTCCTTTTGTGTGCAGTATGTCTCATTTAGAACAGAGATGAGGAAAAACCTTTTCACCCAGAGAGTTGTGAATCTGTGGAACTCTCTGCCTCAGAAGGCAATGGTGGCCAATTCTCTGGATGCTTTCAAGAGAAAGATGGAGCTCTTAAAGACTACTGTGCAGAATGCTGAGAGTCCATTAGTGTCGGGTCAGTGTGGTGCCTCCCTCTTCATAGAGGAAGATTCAGGTTTGCCATCTAAATGAGAGTGGAGCATAATTCAGTTTATAATGCGTGTAGGTTTACTTATAGAATTGGTTATGACACTGAAATGTCCTGAGCTAGACCAAACAATGGTCCCACAATTGCAGAAGTCGCTCCTGTTACTTCCCGTAAGACATAAAGGTGAATAGCAGAAGGAGAACACAGATGTATCATTTCCTATCTTCCATCGCTTCATTGCCTAAACACTTTTGAATTACTTTAGAAGTGCGATTGCTACGCAGGCAATTTGCCCACAGTTGCTGCTGCATACAATATGTGGGGGATGTGGAAAGGATGTTTCCACTGGTGGGAGAGTCTAGGACTAGAGGTTGTTGCCTCAGAAGTAAAGGGTGCTCTTTTGGAAAGGAGGTGAGGAGGAACGTCTTTAATCAGAGGGTAGTTAATCTGTGGAACTCTTTGCCACAGAGGGCTGTGGACACCAAGTCAGTGGATATTTTTAAGGCAGAGAAAGACAAATTCTTGATTAGAACGGATGTCAAGGGTTATATGGGGAGAAATCAGGAAAATGGGACTGGGAGGCAGTGATCAGCCATGATTGAATGGTGGAGTGGACTCGATGGGCTGAATGGCCTAATTCTACTCTTGTAGAAACTTGTGAACGTGAACAATAATGTGAAATTGATCAGTATATCTGGTCGTGAGAGAGAGTAAATCTCTGCAACTTGTTCCCGCCTGTTATACCTCAGCAGCACCAAAGGTTGGGCCATGTGATGGACTGGTCAACCGGTGACTGATCTTCTATCTTCCAAAACGCAGCAACCAGTGCTAAAGCTCTTTGTTCCCTTCGCACTGCAGCTGGACGATGCAGGGACAGTACTGCTGGAAAGCTTGCTGGTCAGAGAAAAGAACGGCAACTGTTCACCGGCATGGCCATCAGCAACCAGCACAAACCCTTCTCCCGCTCCTTCCGCACCATCGCCCGGACACACTGGTGAGTCTGCTCCAGCAATCTCATAGAAACATACACAATTCTTAAAGGATTGGACAGGCTAGATGCAGGAAAAATGTTCCCGACGTTGTGGGGGGGGAGTCCAGAACCAGGGGTCACTGTTTAAGAATAAGGGGTTAGGTCATTAAGGACTGAGATGAGGAAAAAACTATTTCACCCAGAGAGTTGCAAATCTGCGGAATTCTCTGCCACAGAAGGCTGTGGAGGTCAATTCACTGAATGTTTTCAAGTGTGAGTTAGATTTAGCTCTGAGGGCTAATGGAACCAAGGGATATGAGGAGAAAGCAGGAACGGGGTACTGATTTTAGATGATCAGTCATGATCGAAGGGCCGAATGGCCTACTCCTGGACCTATTTTTTATGTCTCTATGGTTCTCACAATTACACAATGAGCACGCAGCATAAGCTTTCCACTGTACCTCGGTACATGTGACAATAAACTAACCTGAAATGAAACAATGAGGTCGCTTGCCAACTTGGGGCATCAAGAGAAAAGAGTTTGGTGGAAAGATTTGAAAACCTGTTGCTGACACTATGGAGTCAGGAATGTTTTAGCATTTGCAAGGAGCAATGCAAGGAGCATTCGTCTCAATGCAAGGAGCATTCGTAATCTCAATGCAAGGAGCATTCGTAATCTCAATGCAAGGAGCATTCGTAATCTCAATGCAAGGAGCATTCGTAATAAGGTGGATGAGTTGAAGGTGCAGATAGCGATTAATGACTATGCTATAGTTGGAATCACGGAGACTTGGCTCCAGGATGACCAAGGCTGGGAGCTGAACATCCAGGGATATTCAATATTCAGGAGGGATAGACGAAAAGGAAAAGGAGGTGGGGTAGCGTTGCTGGTGAGAGAGGAGATTAATGCAATAGAAAGGAAGGACATTAGCGTGGAGGATGTGGAATCGATATGGGTAGAGCTGCGAAACTCTTAAGGGGCAGAAAACGCTAGTGGGAACTGTGTACAGGCCACCTAACAGTAGTATTGGAGTTGGGGATGGCATCAAACAGGAAATTAGAAATGCGTGCAACAAGGGTAACACGGTTATAATGGGTGACTTCAATCTGCATGTAGATTGGGTGAATCAAATTGGCAGGGGTGCTGAGGAAGAGGATTTCCTGGAATGTATGCGGGATAGTTTTCTCAACCAACATGTGGAGGAACCAACGAGAGAGCAGGCTATTCTAGACTGGGTATTGAGTAATGAGGAAGGGTTAGTTAGCAGTCTTGTTGTGCGTGGCCCCTTGGGCAAGAGTGACCATAATATGGTTGAGTTCTTCATTAGGATGGAGAGTGACAAAATTAAGTCAGAAACAAGGGTTCTGAACTTGAACAAAGGTAACTTTGGAGGTATGAGATGTGAATTGGCCAAGATAGACTGGCAGGTGATTCTTAAAGGGTTGACAGTGGATGTGCAATGGAAGGTATTTAAAGACTGCATGGATGAAGTACAAAAGTTGTTCATACCAGTTTGGCAAAAGAATAAATCGGGGAAGGTGGTGCATCCATGGATAACAAGGGAAATCAGGGATAGTATAAAAACAAAAGATGAGGCATACAAATTTGCCAGAAAAAGCAGCCTACCGGAGGACTGGGAGAAATTCAGAATCCAGCAGAGGAGGACAAAGGGCTTAATTAGGAAAGGGAAAATAGATTATGAAAGGAAACTGGCAGGGAACATAAAAACTGACTGCAAAAGTTTTTATAGATATGTAAAGAGAAAGAGACTAGTTAAAACAAATGTTGGTCCCTTGCAGTCAGAAACAGGTGAATTGATCATGGGGAACAAGGACATGGCAGACCAATTGAATAACTACTTTGGTTCTGTCTTCACTAAGGAAGACATAAATAATCTGCCGGAAATAGCAGTGGAACGGGGGTCAAATAAGATGGAGGAACTGAGTGAAATCCAGGTTAGCTGGGAGGTGGTGTTGGGTAAATTGAACGGATTGAAGGCCGATAAATCCCCAGGGCCAGATAGTCTGCATCCCAGAGTACTCAAGGAGGTAGCCACAGAAATAGTGGATGCATTAGTGATAATTTTTCAAAATTCCTTAGATTCTGGAGTAGTTCCTGAGGATTGGAGGGTAGCTAATGTAACCCCACTTTTTAAAAAAGGAGGGAGAGAGAAAGCGGGGAATTACAGACCAGTTAGTCTAACATCGGTAGTGGGGAAACTGCTAGAGTCAGTTATTAAAGATGGGATAGCAGCGCATTTGGAAAGTGGTGAAATCATTGGACAAAGTCAGCATGGATTTACGAAAGGTAAATCATGTCTGACAAATCTGATAGAATTTTTCGAGGATGTAACTAGTAGAGTGGATAAGGGAGAACCAGTGGATGTGTTATATCTAGACTTTCAGAAGGCTTTCGACAAGGTCCCGCATAAGAGATTAGCATACAAACTTAAAGCACACGGTATTGGGGGTTCAGTATTGATGTGGATAGAGAACTGGCTAGCAGACAGGAGGCAAAGGGTAGGAGTAAACGGGTCCTTTTCAGAATGGCAGGCAGTGACTAGTGGGGTGCCGCAAGGCTCAGTGCTGGGACCCCAGCTATTTACAATATATATTAATGATTTGGACGAGGGAATTCAATGCAACATCTCCAAATTTGCAGATGATACCAAGCTGGGGGGTATAGTTAGGTGTGAGGAGGATGCTTGGAGGCTGCAGGGTGATTTGGATAGGCTGAGTGAATGGGCAGATGCATGGCAGATGCAGTACAATGTGGATAAATGTGAGGTTATCCACTTTGGTGGCAAAAACATGAGGGTAGACTATTATCTGAATGGTGGCAGATTAGGTAAGGGGGAGATGCAACGAGACCTGGGTGTCATGGTACACCAGTCATTGAAAGTAGGCATGCAGGTGCAGCAGGCAGTGAAGAAAGCAAATGGTATGTTAGCATTCATAGCGAAAGGATTTGAGTATAGGAGCAGGGAGGTTCTACTGCAGTTGTACAGGGTTTTGGTGAGGCCACACCTGGAGTACTGCGTACAGTTTTGGTCTCCAAATCTGAGGAAAGACATCCTTGCCATAGAGGGGGTACAGAGAAGATTCACCAGACTGATTCCTGGGATGTCAGGACTTTCATATGAGGAAAGATTGGATAGACTCGGTTTGTACTCGATGGAATTTAGAAGATTGAGGGGGGATCTTATAGAAACCTACAAAATTCTTAAGGGGTTGGACAAGCTAGATGCTGGAAGATTGTTCCCGATGTTGGGGGAGTCCAGAACAAGGGGTCACAGTCTAAGGATAAGGGGGAATTCCTTTAGGACCGAAATGAGGAAAACATTCTTTACACAGAGAGTGGTGAGTCTCTGGAATTCTCTGCCACAGAAGGTAGTTGAGGCCAGTTCATTGGCTATATTTAAGAGGGCGTTAGATGTGGCACTTGTGGCTAAAGGGATCAGGGGGTATGGAGAGAAGGCAGGTACGGGATACTGAGTTGGATGATCAGCCATGATCACATTGAATGGCGGTGCAGGCTCGAAGGGCCGAATGGCCTACTCCTGCACCTATTTTCTATGTTTCTATGTTTCTATTTGCACGGCATTGGCTTTTATCTTAGTCTAGTTTAGTTTAGTTTAGGGACAGAGCGGGGAAACAGCCCTTCGGTCCACCGAGTCCGTGCCGACCTGTGATCCCCGCACTGTAATCCTACCCTACCCACTAGGGACAAGTTAGAATTGCACCAAGCCGATTAACCCACAAACCAGTACTTGTTTGGAGTGTGGGAGGGTGGTGAACGGGCCATCCCGGGGAAAACCCGCGCAGGTCATGGGGAGAACGTACAAACTCCGTACAGACAGCACCCGTAGTCAGGATCGAACCCGAGTCGCCCATTTCTATTTCTATCTATTTCTATATTAAATGTTTCTGCTTCTGGATGGTTGACAGGGCCTCGCTGGAAGAGATACCAAGCCCACTGGTGTAGACAACCGCTATCTGCTTGCACTACACATCTCCTGTTGTCGATATTTTACACTGGTTTTTGGAGTGCGGAAAGTAAGGCATTCCTTCTTCTCCACGGATTTCCACCAGGCTTCTGCCTGTGACCTGGACGGGCTTGCAAAAACCCAGCAAAGGTCAGCCAGTCCTCCTGCAGTTAGCACGAGGACACGTTTAGATCAATGCATGTTCTAGCTGGCGTTTTAATGTTGCGAGTTCTGGTCTCGTATTTGTGCGGCCCACAACAAAATGGTGGCCACTCGGGAGAAGATTGGGATTAGGTTCCGCTGATGTTCTCGCACAATAAAACACTTGCGAATTGCCTGAGCTGCAAGCACTGCGCTAGGAGCACCAATGTGTATTCAGTATCTGGCACGTTATGCTCAGGCTTTCTCTCTCTCTCTCTCCCCCACCGCAGGGACAGTAATGGTCACCAGCGTGCATGGATATGGACACACTTCCAGCAGCTCCAACACTGGCAGCAGAGGGAGGTGAGAAAATTGTGGACTACCCCATTATTCAATAACTTTCCCTTTATCTATCTCAGTCTCTCTCTCTCTCTCTCCCTCCCTCCCTCCCACCCTCTCTCCCTCCCTACCATCTCTCCCTCCATCCTTCCCTCCCTGCCTATTTTGCCCCCTTGCTCTCTTTCCCTCACTCCCTCTTTCTTCCCCACTCTCTCCCTCCCTCTCTTTCTTCCTCTCTCTCGCCCTCCCTCCTTCCCTCCCTCCCTCTCTCTCTCCCTCTCCCCCACTCCCTCTCTTTCTTCCTCTCTCTTCCTCTGTCTCTCTCCCTCCCCCTTTCTTCCTCTTTCCCTCTCCCTCTCCCCTCTCTTTCTTCCTCTCTCTCTTCCTCTGTCTCCCTCCCTCCCCCTCTCTCTCCCCCACTCTTCTCTTGCCTCCATCTCTCTGTCTGACGTTGTTTCTCTCACGTTCTTGCAGCTGCACCACATCGGGCAGGCTATCGAGGCCCGAGCCTCAGCAGATGCCACCAGCCATTCGCCTTGAATCAATCAAAGTGAAGCAGGAGCCGGTGTCGGAGGTTAACCTGTGCGATTTCCCCATCATTGTGGTGAAGCAAGAGCCTGGGGAAGAGATCACGGATCCCAGCCTGGTCAGTTATAGAGTCATATAGTCACAGAGTTGTACAGCGTGAAAACAGGCCCAGCAGCCCGACTTGCCCACACCGACCTTCGTCAGTCAAAGCTTTTAAAGTTTTTATTTGTGTGTTTACAAACTATTTCACATAAAGTTGTATAACCCATGCTGAATCCAAGGAGTTGTCAATTGGGTCGGCATGGACAGGATGGGCCAAAGGGCCTTGATCTGTGCTGTACAACCACCTCACTCACCAATCAGCAGAAACTTTCCAGCAACTCCAGTTGTTATTTTGACTGTGAGGGGAGAACTCTTCATGCAAGAACTGTTCTGATGAAGGACCAAAAAAAAAGTTAACTGTTTCTCTCTCCACAGACGCTGCCTGACCCGCGGAGCATTTGCAGCATTTTTTCGTTTTTTAGCTGGGATTTTCAGCATCTGCAGTTTCGGTCTTGATTTTCATCAGGGGCAGGTTTCTCGTTGCTCTCAGCCCAGTGATCAGTGTGTGGATGGTTTTATGGCAGGAACTTCCTGAGCCAAAGATGGACACAAAGTGCTTGAGTAACTCAGCGGGTCAGGCAGCATCTCTGGAGAATAGTAAGATTGAACGAGAACTTACCAGTTCGAAGGTTGATCATTATTTCATGAGGAGTCGAAGTGAGGGATTTCGTGAAGAGCCCGCCGGCGCGCATGCTCGACATACTTCAAAGTAGCGGCGTGGAATCACAGAAACCAATCAAGAAATGACTTCACATAGTAAGAATGAAACGACTAAGATTACCAGCTGAAGGTGATTGAGGGTTGGGCGAGGAGGGCACGAAATCCCTCACTTCGACTCCTCATGAAATAATGATCAACCTTCGAATTGGTAAGTTCTCGTTCAATCTTACTATTTCATTTCGGAGTCACGTGAGTGACTTCGTGAAGACTTCAAAGCTTCTGTGATGACACGCCCTGGACCACGTCCATGCTGTCACACCACTACCAGGGATGGATGGGAGGAATAACTTGCTGACTAGTCCATACTGCAAAACAAAGCATATTTATTAACAAACAAATCAAAACCCCTCATTCGGGGACATCTCCACGTTCTTGCCCCGCATCTAGCACGGCTTCTGCGAACTGTAGAGGCGCAGCAACGGGCCGGTTGTAGAACCGCTGGAACACCGTCTCATTAGCCCATCCTGCTGTGGCGAGAATATGGTCCATGGGCACCTCCATGACCCTCGCCGCCGACGTCGATGCAGCCCTGGTGGAATGAGATTTGAACACATTAGTGTCGATACCTGACTTACCCAAGACGACTCGAAGCCACCTGGATATCGTCTGTGTTGTCACTCGATGGTGAGGTCTCTTATGAGTGACAAGCAGGTATCTCTCCATTCCTCTGATGCTTGCCGTCACCTTGACGTAGTAACGGATATGGGAGGCTAAGCATAGCCTAGCATCGGCGGGGTATGCCGGGAACTTCAGCTGCAGCCCTGTGCACCCAGGTCTGTGTTGCTTTAGTAGCTCGTCAACAAAGAAAACTACTTCTGTGGGGGTAGACATCATTCTGTCGACACGTAGTTTGTGGAGTGTCTGTACCCTCTGTGCTGAAGTCAGCGCTAGTAACATCACCAGCTTCATGGTGAGTTTGTCCAGCTGGAGCCCTTCCATGGGGGACCACGTCCTGAGCAGAGTTAAAACGTCCCTGACATCCCAGGTGATATTGTAACGTGGTGTAGGCGGATTCGTATTGAAAATACCCCGCATGAGCCTGGACACTAGCCTGTTGGATCCCACCTCAATATTGAGGTAGAATGATAGAGTGCTCCTGGCGCTGTTGATGGCACTGTAGCTTAAGTGTTCATCATGGTGCAACCCCGCGAGGAATTCCAGGACGTCGGTTATAGTCACGGCATCGTACGTGATGCGAGAGCGGCTGCAGAAGGCTTCCCACTTCCTGATGTGAGAGCGGTATCTTCGCCTTGTAGACTCTCGGCACGACGCCGCAATGGTATCCATGGTCCGGGTAGAAAGGCCGTATTGTTCTAAAGGCCGATTCAGAATCTGCAAGCCAACAAATTTAAATAGCTATGGCAGGGATGTGGCTCCCCTGAAACAGGGTGAGTAACTAATTCTGGGCTACCCTGCAAACGGACCCAAGGTTCACTGAGCGTGTCAAAGACCATCGGATACCACGGCTGTGTCGGCCAGTCGGGTATGATAAGGATGCCCTTGGCACCGTCCATCTGAATTTTACGTAATACCCGACTGATGAGGCAAAACGGGGGGAATGCATAGAAAAAGCAATTCCCCCAGTCTAGCGAGAATGCATCTAACGCTATAGCCCCAGGATCTGGTTCCCACGCGACGTAGGTTGGTACCTGATGGTTCAACCGGGACGCAAAAAGGTCAATGTCCGGTTTCCCAAATTTGGCTGTGATTTTTGCAAAAATTTCAGGATGTAACATCCATTCAATATTATCATTGAACTTGCGTGACCTGGCGTCCGCCACAATATTAAGCTCACCTGGCAAATAGGTAGCTGAAATCCAAATGTCTCTCTTGACACACCAGAGCCAAATTGAATTAGCCAATTTATCACATGAAACTGACCTGGTACCGCCCATGTGGTTTAAATATGCCACCGCTGTGGTATTGTCTATTTGGAGCCGGACATGTGCTCCAATGATCTTGGAACAATATGCACGAAGTCCGTGAAACGCTGCAAGCAGCTCCAAATAGTTGATCCCTTGTGATACCAACATCGTATTCTCAAGGGTATCCCATCGGCCCCCACAACTAGAGAATTGATTCGTAGCTCCCCAGCCATCAGAGCTCGCATCAGTTTGTAAGTATATCATCGGTTTCGCCTCAATAATAGTTTTGAACGATTTACTAATGTGGCAAACCCACCATCGTAATTCATCCAATGCTGCAGGCGGCAGCCGCATTGATCGATCATAATGACCAGCATGCCGTCGCAACGCAGCGATCTTGGCTCTCTGCAAGTTTTGATAATGCAGAGGTCCATACCGGGCTGCCGGAAACAAAGCCACAATCTTGCCAATGACAGTAGCTGTGTGACGAATCGATGGTATACGAGTATTAATCAAGTCTGTACACACCTGTGTTACCTCCTCAATTTTGTTAATTGGGATGGTGACTCTCATGCTAATGGAATTCACCTGGAACCCCAGATAATTAATTACCTGGGTGGGGCAGAACTTAGATTTTTCTGGATGAACAATGAACCCAAGCTGTTGGAACAAATTGACCGCAGCTGCCACCCCTTGTTGTGCTAATTCCAAAGTGTGGCCGACAATTAAAATATCATCTAAATAGGCCATAACAATATGATGTCTTTGTCTTAAATAAGCCATAATTGGCTTCACCAATTTAGTAAATAAGCGAGGGGCTGTGGTGAGCCCATTAGGCAACGCCCTATATTGCCACAGCTGATCCATCCAGATAAATTTTAAGAACCTTCTGTAATATTTTTTCATAGGTACGGTATAGTACGCATCCTGTAAATCAATGCATGCCATAAAGCACCCTTGTGAAATCAATGATTTGGCCGTTTCAAACGTGTCCATTTTAAAATGAGTATATGTTACAAAGTTATTCAGAGTGGTTAGATCAATAATGACTCTACAGCCTCCATCCTTCTTAGGTCTAGTAAAAATATTGGAAACAAATTCAACGGGCTCATGAACCGTTCTCTCTATGACCCCTTTCTGTTCCAACCTTAAAATTTCCTTATAGCCTACTGACTGTTCCGCAGCCGTTAGTTTGAAAGTACGACCCGGTCTATGCTGAGGTGGAGGGATGTCCCCATTAATAAACTCAATACTATGGCCCTGAATATTCCGTAACACATACTCATCGCTGGTAATGTCACCCCATGCACCCGCAAACAACCGCAAACGCCCACCAACATGTGGAGTTAAACAAAGAGAAAAAAGAGAACCAGATCGCCTCACCTCTGTGGTTACCGGCGGTCCCTGACACGAGTGGGTGGTCGTGGAGGTGCTGGGTTGGTTTGAGGTCGTGGCGTCCTCATTTTCCACCTCGGCTTCTGCCGAGCCTGTCCTAAAAAAGACCCCTGGGGTTGGGGTGGCTGATATCGGTTTGGAGCTGGAGGGTAATTCCTGGTGGAAGTGCTGACAGACCCTCGTGAACGGCCAAGTGGGGCTTTCGAGCTTGATGGCGTGGGGGCACTGTGAGAGCGCATGAGCCCCACGGTCTTGGCTTGTTCATCCAGCTCTCTGACCCTTTTGGAGAGGTCTTCGCCAAAGAGCTGACGGGGCGGCGGCGGCGGCGGTGGTTTGCACAACCCTGCAAACTTAGGGTTGAGCGCTGGGCGGATGCTGTTTTTGCGAAAGCCGTTTATTTCGTTTTGAGTAGCGCACAGAAGCGCCAGAGCATCCTCCTGGTCCAAATTAAGCTCCTCTCCGTCGACCGACCGCACAAAGGCAGTAATCCCGGACGTGAGGAGTTTCAGGATCCGCTGAATTTTCAGCTCCTGCTGACGGATAGCCGCACTGATGTTGCCCCATATTGGCGTATTGACCACAGGCACGTTGAGGGAATTGCAGTTTGATGGAGCCTTGTGACGGCTCATGGCTTGTAGTAGGACTTCCTCCTGAAGCTGGTGATTATTTAGGAAGTCCACTGTGGCTGCCAACTTCGTATTGATGGGAAGCCCCAACGAATGAGGGGCTGCAAATTTGGTAGCCACATCGAGGAGGTCCTCCGCCGGTAATTCAGGCGGGGGTGGGATGGGGTCAACCACGGCCTCCTCGTCCTGCTGCTCCAGGCTGGTGTACGAAGCTGGTGATGAAGCCCTGTGCCTGTCGCTGCTGGATGCCTGTTGTTGTTGACCTTGCAGGAGAAGCTCCAGCAGCCGCTCCATCCGGTCAATACGCCCTTCACCCTGAACACTCAGGTGGTCGGAGTCCTCCGGCTCTGAAAATTGGCCGGGGCTCCTGTCATCGGCCCGCACCTCGTCGAGGCCCTGCCGGTGCCGGTAGTTGTCGTCGACAGCCGCCGAGGCGAAACTGCGCGATTCCTGCACGGGCGTGTTCAACCGCCTCCGTTTAGCGGGAGCGGAAGCCGTTGCCTCTAAGGACAGATGCGGCATGGTGTCGGCACCAGCCGAAGCCTGGATACCTTGGGCCCGTGCAGGCTTGCCAGCTGCCCACATCGTGGACCTTGCCGACGCATGGTCTCGCCCACCCATCCATGGGGGGCTCGGCGACCGTGACGGGACCCCCAACTGACTCGTCCCGGCGTCGAAAGTTGGGGGGCGACGGCTGGACCTCACAGCTGCCCCGGGTCCCGTCCTGGAACCTGACCGCTCCTTGGCGGCAGGCAGAGCCTTAGCCCCGACAGGGTTAGGCTGCTGGGCTCCTGCCCTTCCCCTCCTCAGAGGGCTGCGTGAAACGGGCTGTGCAGCCGCACGGACCCTTCTGCTCGAAGCCGTCAGCAAGCCTGCTGACGACCTGGCTGCCATGGCAGGGTCGTCCTGCTCTGGCGGCACACCACACTCCTCCTCGTCGAACTCCTCCGAGCTGTGGTGTGCGGGCGGGTCCGGACCTGAAAATACAGAGCTCACCGACATCTCCGCCCTCGTTCCGGTCTGCGTTGCAGGTACCCCCGACAACTCTCGCTCCGGAACTGCTGGCCGGCGACTTCTCCTCGAACTCCGGCCTCGTAGACTCCCATCCATGTTCTTGCTGTGAAGCAAACACAAAAAGAACCACCAACTTAAGGTAGCATACTTACCTGCGTGGTTCCCTTATGAAGGGCTGGCGAGGAGCACGCTCCTCCGTCAGCCGTCGCAGCAACGCGATACGACGATATGTCGAGCATGCGCGCCGGCGGGCTCTTCACGAAGTCACTCACGTGACTCCGAAATGAAATAAAGGATGGGTGATGTTTCGGGTTGGGACCCTTCTTCAGACTGGTCCTGACTCGAAACGTCACCCATCCTTTTTCTCCAGAGATGCTGCCTGACCCGCTGAGTTACTCCAGCACTTTGTGTCTATCTTTGGCTGAGGAAGTTCCTGCCCCTGTGTTTATCTTTGGTATAAATCAGAATCTGTCTACTTGCTACGCCACATTCTGTTGTGTGCAACCGTGACAGTCGGAGGATCAAACGCTACACGCCATTGGATTGCGGTATAAACAGATTTAGTGGATCACTTTACAATGTGCCTGGGTAGAAATGAGGAACTGCAGATGCTGGAATCTTGAGCAAAACACAGAGTGCTGGAGAAACTCAGCGGGTCAGACTGCATCTCTGGAGGACATGGATGGGTGACAATAGACAATAGGTGCAGGAGCAGGCCATTTGGCCCTTCGAGCCAGCACCGCCATTCAATGTAGCAATGTTACAAAATGTTGAGATTTTAAAAATCAAGTCTGCAATTTATCCCATCAGATAAAGCATAAAAAGAAATTTAATTTGACACCTAATTCACTTTCATATCTTCAGTATTAAGAAAGTATGGCCATTTTCATACTCGGAAATTAGCATCTTGTTCCCCATTGCCTTTCAATCGACTTAACTCAAAAGCTGTGATCTAGAACCGTTAAAAGCCCATAACTTTCTTAAAAATTAAGAGAACTCAATGAAATTTTCAGTTATTATAGATTGAAGCATTCTGAAACAAATATGAAACAATCTTACTTGGATGACCTGAAATTAAAGCATATAATTAGTTAGTTATCTAATTGTAGCTAATTACAAAATTCAATGAGTGGATCTAAACATCTATCCATTTCTTAAGAAAATATACTTTTTTTTAATTGCCTAAGTGTCCAAATAACATTCACACAATGATCCACAATATAACATAATTTTTAAATCTCATTTTCATGAATTTCTGGGCCCAATGGAAGGAATTTAGTGTTTAATGCCTGTAAATTAATGGCCATTTAAATCAACTAGCGAGTGGGTTTTAGTGGAATGCGGTGGATTGGAACGTTGCGGTTTGCTGTGAAGTCGGGAGGAAAAATACTGTTGGTTCATACATTTTTTTTGGACCCCATTTCGCAACATGAAAATATTATTAAAGCCTCCCTAAAAACCAACTTTTAATATAAAAATAAACTGTGTACCTTTTTTTCTCCCCTACGCAAAATCCTTCCCGTTGTTGGCTCTCATGACTTTTGCAGGCGATTTTTTAATTACTCTAGATAATAAATAATCTAGCATAATTTAAAAATACCTTCATTCATGATCGGAGCGATTTTTCCTCCGCAACGAAATCGCCCGACATGGATCGATTTGCCCAGTCTGTGGAAAAACGGCACTTTAAGCCCGCCCCCCTCTGAAAGGCGCCAAAGTCACGCACATGGGGAGCGGCAGAACTGCAGCGCTGCTCAAGGTCAGTTTTGTAACATACCTATTCAATGTGATCATGGCTGATCATCCCCAATCAGTACCCCGTTCCCGCCTTCTCCCCATATCCTGTGACTCCGCTATTTTTAAGAGCCCTATCTAGCTCTCTCTTGAAAGCATCCGGAGAACCTGCCTCCAGAGAACCTGCCTCCTGAGGCAGAGAATTCCACCAACATTTCTACGGATGATTCAGGTCCAGACCTGAAAGATCCCCTATTCATGTCCTCCAGAGATTCTGTCTGAACACCTGAGTAAATCCAACACTGTCTGTCTATGCCTGTGTGCCTTGAAAGGGTGTGATTGTCTTGTTGTAGAGAGATGTGGCACAGAAACTGGCTGCTTCGGCCCACTAAACCCGTGCCAGCCATCTGCTATCCACTTGCACTAATCCTGTGTTAATCCTAATTTTCATTCTACCCACATCCCCCCCCGCTTCTCCTCCAGATTCTACCACTCATTCACTCACCTACACACCGGTGGCGATTTATAGTGGCAACTTAACCCAATAACTCATACGCCTTTGTGATGCAGGAAGAAACCTATGTGGTCACGGAGATGTGTTTTTCCTCCACACAGACAGCACTGGAGATCAGGTTTGAAGCCAGGTCATCGTGCAACTTGCCTCCCTCGCAGCGCCAGAGACCCGGGTTCAATCCTGACCTCGGGCGCTATCCATGTGGATTTTCCACATGTGACCGTATGGGTTTCCTCAGGATGCTCCGGTTTCCTCCCGCATGCCAAAGACATCCGGGTTTGCCGGTCAATTGGCGCCTGTAACATCGCCCCTCGTGTGCGAGGGAGTGGATGAGAAAGTGGGATAACGTAGAACATAGCGCGAACGGGTGATCGATGGTCGGCGTGGACACGGTGGGCCGAAGCATGTGTTTCCACGCCGTATCCCTGAACTAAACGAGTCTCTTCTCCAGCCGTCCTTGTGAAGCTTCAAGCAGCTGTAATATATTTCGCCTGCTTTTCATCTCTCCCTTCCAGCTGGCGACCCAGCGGAACAGCGCAGCGACTTACCCCCACAAGTTGGTGATGGAGGGGCGGGTGGGCATTCAGCAAGGCGGCACCATCAGAGGGGACCCTCCGGACAGCACAGCGCCCCCCTTCCCCAATATCGCCGACCCCAACGATCGGCAGTCCCAGGCGTCCGGCACCTCTCACAAGCCGCCCCGGGCAGGAGGCGACAGCAGTAAAGAGGACGATCCAAATGAAGACTGGTGTGCCGTCTGTCAGAACGGAGGTGACCTGCTCTGCTGTGAGAAGTGCCCCAAAGTCTTCCATCTAGTCTGCCACGTGCCCACTCTCCTCACTTTTCCAAGGTAAGATGCGTCGACTTTCCCCTCCCGTTCTCACACGGGCTTTTTGCCTCGTCAAATGTAAAGCTGCCTTCGGAGTGACGTTCAGTTTCTTTAGACTTTCGTGATTGGGATGTGGGCTTCACTGGCAAGGCCAACACTTACTGCTTAACCTTATTGTCCTGGAGAAGGTATGGTGGTCCATTTCTTGATCCAAACCCATCCTTGTGATGAAGGCATTCCCAGAGTGAGGGTATGCAGTGAATTCCACGGTTTGGACCTAGCAATGACGCCAATACTTTTCCAACTCAGGATGAAGTGAGACGAGGCAAACTTGGGCATTCCTTTGCTGTTCTTCTACCTTTGGACAGTAGCAGCTTTGGGATTTATTCTTAAATTCATGTGTTAGGAGCAGAATGAGGCCCTTCAGCCCATCGTCTATCCCGCCATTCAATCATGGCTGATCTATCTACCCCATTCTCCTGCCTTCTCCCCATAACCCTTGTCACCCGTACTAATCAAGAATCTATCTCTGCCTTAAAACTGTCTACTGATTTGGCCTCCACAGCCTTCTGTGGCAATGAATCCCACAGATTCACCACCCTCTGACTAAAGAAATTCCTCCTCACCTCCTCCCTTAATTCTGAAGCTATGACCTCTGGTCCTGGGATCACCCGCTAGTGGAAACATCATCTCCACATCCACCCTATCCAAGCCTGTTGGGTTCCGTTTGAGGAAGAGTTGGTTGTGAAGTGTGTCTGTAGGGTAATAAATTGGCTGCTGACCAAATGGTTTTGAATTTCTAGATTTGACCTTGACCATGAGTCAAAAATTGGCCAACCACTTGCTTTGAGTGCCTTGTAGATATTTGACGGGCGTTGGAGAGCTGGGAGCAAGTCACTTTCCGTGGAATACGCAACAGGGGCTCGTTCTTGCCGCAATATTAATTATACAGAGCCGTGGAGTGTTACAGCGCGGAAACAGACCCTTCAGCCCAACGTGCCCACAGCAGCCAACATGTCCCATCTACACTAGTAGATGTAGTTGCCCCAATTGAGTTGATGACTGTGGAATAGGGCAGTTCAGGAGTCTGGCATTGGCACTGGGAGCCTTTTGTAACTGTGTCCTAAATCGCACGCTGTGCAAATGCCGTTTCTTTCCCCTTACACAAGCCATCGTTCTATGAAACAAATCCCTTCAAGAGAAAGCGGAAGTGGCTCACCACGATTCATTCAAATGCAAATAGGATAGATTCCATTCAAATTGTTTTTTGGTGCTAGGGCACCAGAGGAGGTTGAGATGATTGGTGGGTTTTTATTTCCAACAGTTTCCGCCTTTGTGTTTCCTTACCCAGTTTTGCAGCCTAATTGACTGCAGTAAATATAGACAACTCAGCGGGTCCGGCAGCTTCTCTAGCGAAATGTGACCTTTCGGGACGGGACCCTTCTTCATGTGGCGCAGCAATAGAGTTGCTGCCTTACAGTGCCAGAGATCCAGGTTCGATCCTGACTAAGGGTGCTGTCTGTACGGTGTTTGTACGTTCTCCCCGTGACCTGCGTGGGTTTTCTCCGGGATCTCCAGTTTCCTCCCACACTTCAAAGAAACACAGGTGTGTAGGTGAATTGGCTTGGTATAATTGTGCAGGGATCGCTGGTGGAACAACCTCACCCACCTCCAGACACTTCCTTCCGCCAACACCCCTTGATTCGAACACCCACACGTTGTATCTTGCCTGCTTGACTACAGTCATTGCTTAAGGATTATTATGCATGCATGACCCTTCAGGAGAGCCAAAAACAAACCGGCAGGACTACACTTGTTCTTTAACTGTAGGTTCTCTTATTTCTTTTCTGAATGAGATTGGCAACCTAATGCTGAAGAGGGAGCAGTGTTTCGAGCATCAGACAGGAACACTGGCTCCCATTGAAATGGGTGACCATTAAACCCATACGCAAGAGCTGAGCTTCCGTTTAGCATCAGCCAGCAATTCTCAGGCCAAGCACTCAAGAGATCAGTGTTCCTTTTGAATTTTGATGAGGTACATTTCCGGTAGCTCCAATTCTGCATTTAAATGAGAAACAGGAATCCCTCCACCCTGACTCTTAGTCTGAAGAAGGGTCTCGATCAGAAATCTCACCTATTCCTTTTGTCATACATGCTGCAAGAGGCAGGGACCATCTCAACGTTTGAGAAACAGTTAGACAGGTACATGGATAGGACAGATTTAGAAACATAGAAATTAGGTGCAGGAGTAGGCCATTAGGCCCTTCGAGTCTGCACCGCCATTCAACATGATCATGGCTGATCATCCAACTCAGTATCCCGTACCTGCCTTCTCTCCATACCCTCTGATCCCCTTAGCCACAAGGGCCACCTCTAACTCCCTCTTAAATATAGCCAATGAACTGGCCTCAACTACCCTCTGTGGCAGAGAGTTCCAGAGACCCACCACTCTGTGTGTGAAAAAAGTTATTCTCCTCTCGGTCCTAAAGGATTTCCCCCTTATCCTTAAGCTGTGACCCCTTGTCCTGGACCTCCCCAACATCGGGAACAATCTTCCTGCATCTAGCCTGTCCAACCCCTTAAGAATGTTGTACGTTACTATAAGATCCCCTCTCAATCTCCTAAATTCTAGAGAGTATAAACCGAGTCTATGCAGTCTTTGTTCATAAGACAGTCCTGACATCCCAGGAATCAGTCTGGTGAGCCTTCTCTGCACTCCCTCCATGGCAATAATGTCCTTCCTCAGATTTGGAGACCAGAACAGCACGCAATACTCCAGGTGTGGTCTCACCAAGACCCTATACAACTGAAGTAGAACCTCCCTGCTCCTATACTCAAATCCTTTTGCTATGAAAGCTAACACACCATTCGCTTTCTTCACTGCCTGCTGCACCTGCATGCCTACTTTCAATGACTGGTGTACCATGACACCCAGGTCATGCTGCGTCTCCCCTTTTCCTAATCGGCCACAATTTAGATAATAGTCTGCTTTCCTATTTTTGCCACCAAAGTGGATAACCTCACATTTATCCACATTATACTGGAGGGATTTAGAGGGATATGGATCAAACGCGGGCAGGTGGAACGAGTGTAGATGGGACATGTTGGTCGGTGCGGGCAAGTTGGGCCGAAGGGCCTGTTTCCAAGCTGTATCACTCTATGACTCTCTGACTCCAGAGATGTTTCTTGACCCGCTGGGTTACTCCAACATTTAGTGTCTATTGTCAGTGTAAACCAAAATCTGCAGTTCCTTACCTGGTTGAAGGGTGTCTGAAGTAGGGTCTTGACCAGAAACGTCACCTGTTCCTTTTCTCCAGAGATGCTGCTGAATTACACCAGCTTTTTGTGTCCATCTTCAGAGTAACTTTCCTGCTCCTTTACAAGTGCCTCTGTTGCACATGACCAGAGCTGGCCTGCTCCTTATTCTTAAACTGTGACCCCTGGTTCTGGACTCCCCCAACATCGGGAACATTTTTCCTGCATCTAGCCTGTCCAATCCTTCAAGAATTTTATATGTTTCTATGAAATCTCTCATCCTTCTAAATTCCAGCGAATACACGCCCAGTCAACCCATTCATTAATCATATGTCATCCCGAAATCCCGGGAATTAACCTGGTGAACCTACGCTGCATTCCCTCAATAGCAAGAATGTCCTTCCTCAAATTAGAAGACCAAAATTGCAAACAATATTCCAGGTGCGGTATCATCAGGGACTTGTACAACTGCAGTAGGACCTCCTTACTCCGAAACTCAAATCCTCTCGCAATGAAGGCCGACATGCCATTAGCTTTCTTCAGTGCCTGCTGTACCTGCATGCTTACTTTCAGTGACTGACGTACAAGAACACCAGGTCTCATTGCACCTCTCTGTTTCCTAATCTGACACCATTCAGATAATAATCTGCCTTCCTGTTCTTGCCATCAAAGTAGATAACCTCACATTTATCCACATTATACTGCATCTGCCCACTCACCCAACCTATCACCCTGCATCCTCTTAGCATCCTCCTCGCAGCTCACACTGCCACCCAGCTTTGTGTCATCCGCAAACTTTACATCAGGCCCCCCCACTTCATCCTTCTAAACTAAAGTACAGGCCCTGTGCCGTCATATGCTCATCATCTTTTTAACCCAATCGTTCCTGGGATCATTCTCGTAAACCTCTTCTGGACCCTCTCTAGCGCCAACACACCCTTCCTCAGATGTGGCTTCACCATACTGGCTCCACGTGCTGTCTGTTAGATAGAAACATAGAAAATAGGTGCAGGAGTAGGCCATTCAGCCCTTCGAGCCAGCACCGCCATTCAATATGATCATGGCTGATCATCCAAAATCAGTTCCCCTGTTCCCGCTTTCTCCCCATATCCCTTGATTCCGTTAGCCCTAAGAGCTAAATCAATTCTCTCTTGAAAACATCCAGTGAATTGGCCTCCACTGCCTTCTGTGGTGAAAGATATTTCCCCATCTCAGTCCTAACTGGCCTACCCCTTATTCTTAAACTGAACCTGTCTGTTTGTTTCCCTCAGCGGCGAGTGGATCTGTACGTTCTGCCGTGACCTGGTGAACCCCGGAGTGACGTACGACTGCGACGAGCAGTGGCAAGTGGGCGAGAAACGGAAAGTAGCGGGGGCTCCGGAGATGCCCCCAGTTGATCAAAGGGTATGTACCTATGCGTCCCGTCAAAAATGAGCAGTGCAGAAGAACTGGACACTAGCATGCGCACTGCACGGCACGGTGGCGCAGTGGTAGAGCTGCTGCCTGATGGCGCCAGTGACCCGGGTTCGATCCTGACTACAGGTGCTGCCTGTACGGAGTATGTACGTTCTCCCTGTGATCGTGTGGGTTTTCTCCTGATGCTCTGGTTTCCTCCTAGACTCTCAAAGGCGTACAGGTTTGGACGTTAACTGGCCTCAGTAAAGATTGTAAATTATCCCTAGCGTGTAGGATAGTGTTAGTGTATGGGGATCGCTGGTCCGCGCAGACTCAGTGGGCCAAAGGGCCAGTTTCCGCGCTGTACCTCTAAAACTAAAACTAAACTTGACACTGACATAAAATTCACCATGAAACATTAATGCTGCTGAGATTTCATTTCAGCCTCTTATTTCTCGGTGTTAAATGTGTCTCATTTGGTTTAACACTGGAAAATTGTGTGTTTAAAAGTGTGACCTACTTAAAACTTTGACCGTGATCGAGGCTGACAGACCAGTGCTGTGCTGAGGGGGATGTAGTGGTGTCAAAAGGTGCCATGTGGGAATAATTGAGGCTTTGTTCTCCTATAAGTACATATGCCCACAAGATGTGAGATTCTCCCATGGGAGGCAGTTCCCTCCCCAATCCCACCCTGTCAAGACCCTTCAGCATCTTCCAACCTCCTGCAAGTACAAAAACACAGGGTGCTGGAGGAACTCAGCGGATCAGGCAGCATCTACGGAGGAAACTGAAGGACACCGCCTCCAGTTGGGATCCGTCTTAACGCACGACCCGAAACGTCGTCTGTCCATTCACGCCACAAAATGCTGCCTGACTTGTTGTATTCCTCCAGCACTTTGCTCAAGATTCCACCATCTGCAGTTTCTGGTGTCTCCTGCAGACGCAAGCCGTGTTTGTTCAATTCAGCTTTCCTCATGCTGTGTAGAATGAGACAACGTGGAAGCAGATTGTTCAGCCCATCAAGCCCACGGCGACATCCAAGCACTCAACTGCACCCATCCTAGTTTTTATTCTTCTCACGTTCTCATCAATTCCTGCCACATTTAACCACGTATCTGCACAGTGGGGGGCAATTCACCGTGGTCAATTCACCTGCATATCTGTGCGTCGTTGGGATTTGGGAATAGACTGGAGTAACCTGGGCAGCACGGTGTCGCAGCTGCAGAGGTCCGGGTTAGATCCTGACTATGGGGTGCTCCCTGTACGTAGTTTGGACATTCTCACCTCTTCATAACGTCAGTGGTAGAAATCACATTTGAAGGTGTTACTTGGCATTCAGTAGGGTGCAGAGACCTTTTTTTCACCCAGTTTTATTCCACCAGGGAGGTCTTACCTTCCACTACCTGCAACCTCCGGCAACCACCTTCAACTAGCATCGCAACCGGTTTCGACTAAAAAATTACCGATTTTTAAAACGGCAATCTATTTTTAGTCGCGGCCGGTTTTTAATTTTTTTAAATGATTGCAGAAGCGGAAACCACTTTCGACCATTAGGGAGACAGACAAAAACCTCCGGGAACCGCACGGAAACCTTGGGTGGGGCGCAAAGTCTCCAGAGGTTTCCGTTCAGGTTTCCTAAGTGGGACAGGGGGCATTAGGATCTTTGAGAACCAATCTTTTGGGAATCAGATATGAAATCTAAGACCTGCTTGAGCTGGAAAGAATTCTTTTGAAGATGAGGTGAGTTGTTCTGATCATGACTTAACAACACCGTGTGCTGTTGATGGTAGCGGACGTGCTGCCCCGATTCCAACCTTTCTGCAGCAATACATCGTGGACTGTAACAGGATATTAAACGATAAAGAGATGTTTTGAAAGTGTGGACCAGGTTACTGAGCCTTTTCATTGGAGAGTAACATGTAACAGAACTGGAGTACCTGAGCTATAGCAAGAGGTTGGGCAGGCTAAGACTATTCATTGGAGCACCGGAGGATGAGGAATGACCGTATAGAGGTGTATAAGATCACAAGGGAACTAGATAGATGTGCAGAGCCTTTTGCCCAATGTAGTACGTGAATCAAGAACCAGAGGACATGGGTTTAAGGGTACACAAAAAGCTGGAGAAACTCAGCGGGTGCAGCAGCATCTAAGGAGCGAAGGAGATAGGCGATGTTTCGTCAGCTTTTTGTGTACCCTCGATTCTCCAGCATCTGCAGTTCCTTCTTTAACACGACATAGGTTTAAGGTGAGAGGGACAAGATTTAATAGGAACCAGGGGAGTAACTTTTTCACACACAGAGTGGTGGATATATGAAATGAGCTGCCGGAGGAGGTTGTTGAGGCAGATACTATAGTAACATTTAAAAGCCATTTGGACAGGTACATGGACACGGAATGACTCTATGATTCCAAGTAACAAGTAATGTGTTTCTTACAGAAATGCGAGAACCTGCTGCTTTCTTTGTACTGTGATGAGATGAGCGTTGCCTTCCAAGAACCAGTTCCTGCTTCCGTTGTAAGTACCTGTGTCACTTCAGTTCTAAAGGGCCCGAGTCCCTCCCCGCACATGGTCCCGTGCCGCACTCGGCGAGCCTTTCCTTCGCTGTGAGTCGGGATATTGGACCACACCTAAAATGGTCCATCGGCACGCGCAGTGGCACAGCAGGTGGAGATGCTGCCTCACAGCGCCAGAGACCCGGGTTCAATCCTGACATCAGGCGCTGTCTGTGTGGTGAATGTGTCCTGGCACACGTTCCCTCTGGATTTCTCCGGATTGTAATGTCACCAAAGCCAATTAACCGACAAACCTGTACATCTTTGTAATGTGGGAGGAAACCGAAGCACCCGGAGAAAACCCTTGCGGTCACATTCCTCCGGATGCTCCGGTTTCCTCCCACATCCCAATGATGTGCAGGCTTGTAGGTTAATTGGCCTCTAAAGAAAGAAATTGTCCCTGATGTGTAGGGAGTGGGTGAGCACAGCGGTAGAGTTGCTGCCTTACAGCGCCAGAGACCCGGGTTCGATCCTGACTACGGGCGCTGTCTGTACAGATTTTGTACGTTCTCCCCGTGACCGCGTTGGTTTTCTCCGAGATCTTCGGCTTCCACCCACACTCCACAGACGTACAGGATTGTCGGCTAATCGGCTTGGTGGTATCATTGTAAATTGTCCCCAGTGTGTGTAGGATAGTATTAATGTATGGGATCACTGGTTGGTGCAGACTCGGTGGGCCGAAGGGCCTGTTTCCGCGCTATATCTCTAAACTAAACTAAACTAAAGGATATTCCTGCCCACCGGATTTCAAAGTATTGAGTTCAGCTTTGGTGCTTTAACTGAGCTTCATACTTGAGCTTTTCCACTTTATTCACCAGTTGCACACACCCTGTGACCACAGCTTCATTGGCACTAAGCGGCAGCTGCTCATTGTTTGCAGGTTCCTGACTACTACAAGATTATAAAGAAGCCAATGGACATGTGCACTGTGAAGAGTAAACTGCAGAAGCAACACGCACAGCACTATCAGAGAGCCGAGGACTTTGTGGCAGATATCAGGCTGATCTTTAAGAACTGTGGGGAATTCAATGAGGTAAGCGGCGATTCCAAACGCAAACACGGGCCAGGTTTCAGCTTCACACTCTCGAACTAACACACTGAAGTCTAACAGCAGGGTGTGGTGGGCCCACTCTGCTTTCCATTCTCTGTTATGTGCGTTTGTCTGCCTCATCAGGCAGCAAATCAATATGTTTGTGTATGTACATGAATGCGTGCATGCATTTGTCTGTGTGCATGCAGCTGTGCATGCATTGCTGGTGCGTGCATGCCTGCATGTGCGTATGTGTGACTTTGTGCCACTTCCAGATGCCTGTTGGGGAACTGTGACAAATTCCTTGCATTCTCCAGCGACTCCGACACTTAAAAAAAAAGACCAAATTATGATCTTGGTACAACAAACTTATCAATTTAGGTGTTTGGGTACACTGTGGCTACAGTGATTCGCAAAAATGAAAAATGTTAACGTTCATAATTGCGCCTCGTGCCTGGTTGCAGTTTGGGATATGAAGCATTTATTCATGTGTTCTGCATATCTAAAATTTCCCTCATGTCACCTTCTTCAGCTGCTAACCCAGCTTTCAGGGCATCTGGGCACATTGGGAAGGCCAGCATTTCTTGCCCATCACTAATTGCTCTCAAAGAATGTGGTGAGCTACCACCCTCAACCCCATGCAGTGAAAGTAGTCCACGTTTTGACCCAAGAACGGTCATATTTTTCCAGGTCAGGCTCCAATGCACCTCCTATAGCAGATGGAGGTGCTATGGGTTTCGGAGATGGGCGGCACGGTGGCGCAGCGGTAGAGTTGCTGCCTTACAGCGCCAGAGACACGGGTACCATCCCAACTACGGGTGCGGTCTGTGCGGAGTTTGTACGTTTTCCCTGTGACCGCATGGGTTTCCTCCAAGATCTTCGGTTTCCTCTCACACTCCAAAGACATACAGGTTTGTAGGTTAATTGGCTTGGGTCTGTTTACTTGGTATAAGTATAAATTGTCCCTAGTGTGTGTAGGCTTGTGTTTCTGTGCGGGGATCGCTGGTCGGTGCGGACTTGGTGGGCCCAAGGGCCTGTTTTCCCGCTGTATCTCTAAACTAAACTAAACTAAACATTAAAAGATGATTTCAGAGAAGTCTTAACATGCTTTTGCTGTTCACCTTGTAAGTACTGCACACTGTAGCCACAATACACCTTGGCTGGGCTGTGAACTGTATAGATTCCTTTGACCTGGATTGGATTGAACTTCATGAGTGCTGTACACCACCGGGCAAGTGTAAAGAATTCTATTTCCCGCCTGACTTCTCCCTTGTAGATGTTGGAGAGTTGGGAGATGAATGACTCGTTGCATCACACTCTCACCTGACTTGTTTTACCGTCACAAATTTGCTTTATTAGTGAGTATTATTAAGTTAACGATCTCAAATCCCCACACTCCATGATGTGAATGGAGTTCTCCCCAGATTATTAATCTGGTAACATGGCCGCTATGTCTCTCCTCCTTTGCTTTGTCGTGCCTTGTTCCACGCTTTCACTCCGTTAACGTCCTCATTCTCCCCTTCCTAAACCGCTCGGTGACTTAACATCATCCATATTTCCCCCCAACTCCTCTTCCCTCCTTCCCTCAACAAACGGGAACCTCCACCGACCGTGAGTCAGAAGATGTCTGCTGCCTTTGACGAATGAGCAGAATAGCCTGGCCTTTAAGTTGCGCTTGCCTCCATTCTGGAGCAGGGCGGTGGCGCATCTGCTGCCTTACAACGCCGGAGACACGGGTTCGATCCTGGCTGTGGGTGCTTGTCTGTACGGCGTGTGTACGATTTCCCCGTGACCTGCGTGGCCTTTCTCTGAGATCTCCGGTGTCCTCCCACATTCCAAAGACGTTCAGGTTTGTCGGTTAATCGGCTTGGTATCAGTGTAAATTGTCCCTGGTGCGTGTAGGGTAGGGTAGTGTTAATTTGCGGGGGGATCGCTGGTCGGCGCGGACCCGGTGGACCGAAGGGGCCTGTTTCCGTGCTGTACTCTAATCTTAACTAAACTTTTGCAGCCTGAGTCTGAAGTCGCCCACGCTGGAAGGACCTTGGCGCAATACTTCGAGGTGAAGGTCGCGGCTCTTTTCCCGGGTAGGATATTCCCACCGTCGCCGCCGCCCTCTAAGACCGACTCCGAGCGCACAATGGTTAATGTGGATTCGGAGGAAGACGACGAAGATGTCGTCCAGCCCCGGAGAAAGCGTTCCAAAGGAAAAGAGAGCCCCATCTTCATCAAGTGACGGCAAAGGGATTCTCTCATTGAATAGACTTGCCGAGGACTGTAATATTTGTATCAGGAAAATGATATTTAAGAGAAACAATGCTTGAAATATCTAGTTAGTCGAAGAACACTATTCTGTATTAGAATTACAAACCAGCAGGTGGTAAATTAAATACATTTCTGCTACCTCACAGACATGTCCGTCTGCTTGTTTGTTTCTGAAACGCTCTCAGCGATGTCTGGCAAAACAAGTAGGATATCAACTGTGACTCATTATCTCATTCAATGAGGGGTTACGTTTTCCCTGGAAAATCAGGGCTGGTGCGACAATAAGCACCTGAAATAGGGCAGTCATTAGGTCTTCAGCTCCACAGTCAGCCTTTCTTTGTCTCCCTTGGTCATTGAGAGGGACATTCTCTCCCTCTTCCAATTTCTCCAACTGATCTTTCCATTACTAGAAAGTGAAAAGCTGACCCTGCCTTTCCCACTTGGTGTAGTGCTGTCGCTTTAGCAATGTCGTGTGCCGATATGCAGTGATTAACTTTGTTTTGCGTACTATCCGGTCAAATCAGACCATGCATGAGCACAACAAACAATGCCAAAGAGAAAATAAGCAGCGTGCAGCATGGGTTGAATTGTCTTCAACTTGGCGGCACAGATGTCACTTACAATTTACTGTTGTCCCCACACCCTGGGCGGCACAGTGGCACGGCAATAGAGTTGCTGCCTTGCAGCGCCAGAGACCCGGGTTCGATCCCGACTACGGGTGCTGTCTGTATGGAGTTTGCACGTTCTCCCCGTGTCCACCTGGGATTTCTCCGGGTGTTCCGGTTTCCTCCTGCGCTCCACAGACGTACAGGTCTGTCGGGTCAATTGGCTTTGGTAAAATTGTAAATTGACCCTAGTGTGTAGGATTGTGCCAGTGTACGGGGCGATCGCTGGTCTTGGTAGGCCAAAGAGCCTGTTTCCACGCTATATCTCCGAAGTCTAAAGCAAAGGGAGTTACACCAAGAATCCACGGTAAGATTGAGTGTGATTAATTGTGAAATTGCTTCAAATTCCTCCCTCACTTTCCTCCTCCAAACACCTGTCTGTGGACCTTTGTCGCCACCTCAGCTGCCTGCCGTTGTTTAGGACCTAACACCCTGGTGCGCAGCAGGCCGGGATGCTGACCGCAATATCGTTGGAGTTGGTGCATCACCATTTATCTACCCCAATGTTTAATTTGAGAATAATGGACTGTAATACTATCTTTCAGTGTGGTTATAGAGGGCACCACTCTGTCTGCAACTCCTGCGCGCTCCACTGCATCATCTATTGACCAGGTGCCAAGCCGCAGTCCACAGTCGCAGGTATGTTGATACCTGGGATGAATCTTGGCAGCAAATGCCAGGAATTCCATGGCAAAACTGACTGCCTGCACGTAGCTTGGGATTCCGACTCATGGCCACAAATGCCGAACCCATGAAGAGATTCCAGCTGGCAAACCTAACGGTACATTCTGTCACCTTATGAGATTCGCCAGCCCTTCCGCACGAAGCCCGCTGCCATCGTGTGTATTCATCTTGGTTCAGGCTTTGCTAATGCCATTCACTTCAGTGCAAGTGTTTTACAGAGGAAGCAAGGTAAGAATGCAGAAGGTGGTGATTTAATTATGCTTATATTAAATGGCTTCAATCAGCAGTTTGAGGTGATTTTGTTTTATTAAAACAATTGATCATTTAATATTTTGTATATTAATATTTAATGGATTTGACTTCCAGACAATGTTCAGAAACATTCTCAAAGTGTCACTGCAAAGTTGACAGTGTGACTTTTGTGCCTGTCAGCTCTCTTCATGCTTGCAAGAAGGGCTAGTTCTCACCCACCCTCCTGAACGACTTGCCAGGCCCTCGCTAATTGGAGAGCAAGTGCAACCTTCCGGTTAAGTTGGGGTGTGGGGACAATGGGAAATTATAAGTCTCGGAAGGAACTGCAGGAAGGAAGGAAGTCTCGGAAGGATGCAGGTTTACACCGAAGATAGGCACAAAATGCTGGAGTAGCTCAGCGGGTCAGGCAGCATCTCTTGTGGTCCCAGATTTTCCGAGTAACAAGGCCAAAGTTGAAACAATTTATTTTCTCCGGGAAATTCTGGGCCCAACTCAATAACTCTGGGCGTTTGTACGTTCACCCCGTGACCGCGTGACTTACAGATAGCGGAGTCAGGGGATATGGGGAGAAGGCAGGAACGGGGTACTGATTGGGGATGATCAGTCATGATCACATTGCACGGCGGTTGTGGCTCCAAGGGCCAAATGACCTACTCCTGCACCTATTGTCTATTGTTTTCCCCGAGATCTTCGGTTTCCTCCCACACTCCAAAGAAGTACAGGTTTGTAGGTTAATTGGCTTGATATAAATGTAAATCGTCCCTAGTGCGCGTAGGATAATGTGCGTGGATCGCTGGTGGGCGAAGACACGGTGGGCCGAAGGGCCTGTATCTCTAAACTAAACTAAACTATCTGGCTGGACACAAAGTGCAGGAGTAACTCAGTGGGTCCAACAGCATCTCTGGAGAAAAAGGATGGATGATACTTCAGGTCAGGACCCCTTTGTGGACCAACATCTGGTTTGGTGTTCTACTTATCAATCATTGGAAAAGGTCTTTGCAATTCCTAGTAAGATTTTTACTAAAAGAACGGGGAAAAACGTAGGACAGCTTTGGATACCAACTTAGCTTGATGTTTGGTCCATTATTCTTTATCTATCCCTATTTGTCCCCAAACAGCTTTCACTTTCTAATGAGATTTTGCGAGGGGCACTGGTTGAAGTGTTGAGCTGGATGTTCCAGGAAAGGTCTCATAAAACTGGAAACCGAGGGCCATAAATCACATGAGAACCTAAAAATAATGATCAGGAGGGATAACGTGCTTCACCCTCAGGACCTTGTATCTGCAATCTGGTTAACTGCTGAGGAAAAACGTTTTCATCCAGAGAGTTGCGAATCTGGAATTCTCCGCCACAGAAGGCAGTGGAAGCCAATTCACTGGATGTATTCAAGAGAGAGTTACGTATAGCTCTTAGGGCTAACGGAATCAAGGGATATGGGGAGAAAGCATGAATGGGGTGCAGATTGTGGATGATCAGCCATGATCAAATTGAATGGTGCTGGCTGAAAGGGCCGAATGGCCTACTCCTGCACTTATTTTCTTTGTTTTAATGCCTCAGAAATAGTTCCTCGGAGTCACAATTGGGCGCATTTGGAATGATATTGTTAATATTTGTTAATAAACTTTTTTCGTCTTATTTTCCTTTTCTGTCATCTACTTTTCTTGCGGTCCTAAAGTTTCCGAGTAACAAGGCCAAAGTTTAAGCTCAAAGAGAGAGGCTGCAATTCACTTTGCAAGCAAACGCAGTTTGATCAAAACACAAAGTGCTGGCGGAGCACAGCGGGCATGGCAGTGTTTCGGGTCTGAGACCTTTTTTTATAACACACAGTGTGATATTGGTTTCCATCACCTCTTGACCAGCTTCACGTCACGGCAAATGCTTTGAGATGGAGATATTGCTGATGGAAGTCATGTTCTGTCGGTAAGGCTTTATATTGGCTGGAGGAAGAGAATTACTATCTGGGATCACTCTGTGCGAGTCCCAACGTTAGTTTCCATCTTTGGGGCAGGAGGAGGCAGAATGGGCAAAGAGGGGATCGATTTCTGAAACACTTGGACAAAGGAGGGGATCGGAGGAATGAAGCTCGTCAGAATGGAAATTCACCTGCTTCCGCAAGTATATCGTAAAGTATGTGCTATTGGTGTGAAATATTAATGTCATCCCTCAACATGTCATCCCTCATATGTTGCCATCCCGGGGGAATAACATGCAAGGTTGTCCGAGGAGGACCAGTCACACATCTACTCTTCCAAAACCTGGGGCAGCACGGTGGCGCAACAGTAGAGCTGCTGCCTTACAGCGCCAGAAACCCGGGTTGGATCTTGTCTGCGGGTGCTGTCTGCACGGAGTTTGTACATTCTTCCTGTGACCGTGTGGGTTTTCGCCGGGTGCTCGGGTTTCCTCCCACATTCCAAAGACATGCAGATTTGGAGGTTAATTGGCTATTGCAAATTGTCCAGAGTGCCCAAGGGTGTTTGCTGGTCGGCGTGAACTCGGTGGACCAAAGGGCGTCCACGCTGTATCTCTAAACTAAACTAAACTAAACTTATCAATTTGCCAGGTTGCCAAATCAACCAACAGAGTTTAGTAAATCTCCTGGAAAAACCTGACTTGCTTCTTATCTGGCAGTGACGGATTGCTCTATTAAAAACTCGTCAACTCAGGGGGAAGAAAAAATGCTCTGTCCAAGACTGGAGGCCTGACCTTACACTGAAGCCAGCAGCAGAATGAAGAGCCCCAGAGATTGCTGTGAAAGCTAAGCTTGCACTGCTCACTATCCCACTGATCAGACCACCACAGGCATGAGCGGGCCCTGGAGATTTATCTCGAAAAACCTTTGCACACTTGCATGTCCAAGCTCCAGGGGCGGAAAACACGGGGGGGGGGGGCAGAGGGGACTCGTGCCCCCATGTTTTGAGAGGTGGGGGACATCCCCCCCCAAGTTTTTGTAATCCGGATTTGAAAATCTCCGCTTTCCGCGAGACGGTGGTGGGACTGCTGATTGAGGGCGCCGATTGGACGAGAGAGACGTCGGTCAGCAGGCAATGGGGGCGGGACATGATGATTCAGCGCGGTGATTGGAGGAGGGAGATGTGGCACAGACCTGCGCCTCATCCGCAGCCAGGATCGATCCCGGCCGGGTCTCCAGTGCTGTCCCGTCCCCACCCGAGTGCCCCCCCTACCCCCCCACAGGTCGCCAGAGAGGTCGGGGGTCAGACGGGCGCTGTACCCCCAGGCCCCCAGCCAGCGCGGAGAAGCAGTGCTAAACCCAGCTCAACTCTGCATGGTTAACCTGCGTGGGCTTGCGGGAAATATGGGCAGCGCGGAGAAGCAGCACTGGTGTCCCGTCAGTTCAGTCAGGGCTGTAATTAACCCGGCGAGACAGGCAGAGTTGAGCTGGATTGAGCCTCCGAAGCCTCGCGCATGTGTGTGTGAGTGCGCAGGTGCGCGCGGCCGCCAAAAAATTCTGTCCCCCTTGTCCCTCGGTCCCCTCCATGTTTTGATAGCGAGTTCTGCTCTTGCCAAGCACACATCCTCATACCAGCCCTCCAGGCTAAGGAGGGTGTTCTAGAGTCATAGCGATACCCTTTGGCCCTTTGGCCCAACTTGCCCACACCGGCCAACATGTCCCAGCTACACTAGTACCACCTGCCTGCGTTTGGTCCATATCCCTCCAAACCTGTCCTATCCATGTTTCTGTCTAACTGCTTCTTAAACGTTAAGGTAGTCCCTATCTCAACTATCTCCTCTGGCAGCTTGTTCCATACACCACCACCCTTTGTGTGAAAAAGTGACACCTCAGATTCCTATTAAATCTTTTCCCCATCATCTTAAACCTATGTCCTCTGGTCCCCGGTTCACCCACACTGGGCAAGGGACTCTGTGAGTCTACCGATCTATTCCTCAAATGATTAGAATCATGATTCTAATTATTAGAATTTATTTTACAATGGGCCAAGGTTGAACCGATTCTTACGGCACAGTAAATAAGATTTTTTTTTTAAAGAAAAAGATATGTGAGAAAGTGAAGCAGAAAGATTCTCGCACGCCACAAGTCGATATATATATTTTTGTTCTTAATCATTTTTCACTCAAACCCAGAATTTTTAATTTTACGATGTTATTACACCCCATGAATCCACAAGATCAATAAATGGTGACCAACTCGTTAAGAATTGGTCTTTTTTTCCTATTAGGAGGAGTCTCATTTCTTCCAAACGGGCCGTTTCCAACATATTACCAATCCACATTTTGAGTGTTGGTATAGTAGCCTTTTTCCAGAATTTGAGTATGAGTTTTTTTGTTATTATTAAACCATAATTAATAAATGAGATTTGGGATATATTTAATTTGTTTCCATCTCCTAAAGGGCCTGTCCCACTAGCGCGCGATTAGACGCGACAAGCGCGACAAATTCGGACGCGGGGGTCGCGTGGGGGTCAGGCGATCCCGGTGCGAGTGAAGGGCCTGTCCCACTAGCGCGCGATTACACGCGCGACGTCCGAAGGAAGGACGTTATTTTTCATCATGTGACGATGAGCATGCGCGTTGCACGACGTCGGGCAGTGACGTCATCACGCAACGCCACGCTGAAGACGCACAACGTCAAAACGTCATCACGTTAATCACGTTCTACACGTGATTCTGCGCGACAGGATTTTGCCGCGTGTAATTTTTTGAGCAGTGTCGGTTTTTGGACACTACGCGCGATGTCGACACCAGCTACACACAACTCGACGAGACTCCGGCGATCGCAGTGGGACAGGGTCACGCGAGGCCGGGCGACTAAAGCGACCACGGTAGGTCGCGCTTGTCGCGTCTAATCGCGCGCTAGTGGGACAGGCCCTTAATACTCCAAATATAATCATTTCCATGCTAGGTTCCATTTTTATCTTAAATAAACTAGTGAATATATCAAATATATCTTTGAAGATTTGTGCAAGAAACGAAAGAATGTGTGGTTGGCATTTTGAGAAAGGCATTTATCACAGATGGGAGAAATATTTGAATAAAAGTTATTCAACCTAACTTTTGAATAATATAATCTATGTAATATTTTAAATTGAATTAAATGATGTCTTGTGTTAATCGAACATTTATGTATATATATCAAATACCTCTCCCATGTTTCTTTAGAAAGTTTTATCATTAAATCTTTTTTCCCAGTAGTAAATAAGATCCTGATGACTTTTTTTTGACAATTCTTTGTTAAGAGTTCCCAGATGAAAGGAGGACCTTCTGTCGTACATCAAAGGCTTTTGAATTGTGATGTTGGGTATAGTTTCTCTTGATCATTCTTTGACACAGTGACCTGTATTAACCTCGGTGTTCCAGGGAAAAGTGAATCCAATTAATGTCACCTCTCCCGCTGGATTCACTGAGGAATGTGGCCAGATAAAAACAAGTAGCCACAGCGGCCTGTGGCAAATTCAACAGCTGGACAAAGCCACTCTGGCAAACAGAAAACTCAGCAGATTGGGCAGCGTGTGTGGAGAGAAGTCAAGAGTCCTCACCGGTGATTAGTACTGCATGGTGGCGTTGCGGTAGAGTTGCTACCTTAAGGGCCTGTCCCACCAGCATGCAACTCGATGCGATTAGCGCGACCTAACGTGGTCGCTTGAGCCGTCCGGCGTCGCGGGGCCGGTCCCACTTCGATCGCGGGAGCCGTGCGGAATTGTGCGGAGTTCGTCCCGAGTTCGTCCCGATGCCGCGCGGGGCTCCGAAAAACCGACAATGTCCAAAAATCCCGCGCGGCAACGGTTTGTCGGCTCGCAGTCGCCGCGACATTTACATACCGCCCGGACATCGTGCCTCCGTGAAACTATTCGTAAGTGCCTCCGTGACCCTCTATGTGTGTGGCTCCGTGGCCCTGTATGTGTGTGTGTCTCGGTGCCCCTCTCTGTGTGCCCCTCTAAGTCCTGGCGAACTTACCTTGGACTTGCTTCAAGTTCGCCTCGCGTTGCGCCACTCACCCAACCTCCGCGCGGCCCCTACTGCCGGTTTAGTTGCGCTTGCCGCATGCAGGCGCATGCTGGCGGGACCGGCCCTGTACAGGGGATCACCCGACCTCCGCGCGGCCCCCGCTGCCGGTTTGATCGCGTTCATCGCATATAGTTGCGTGCTGGTGGGACAGGCCCTTTACAGCGTCAGACACCCAGGTTCGATCCTGACTGGGTGCCGTCTACGGAATTTGTACGTTCTCCCCTCTGACCTGCGTGGATTTTCCCCGAGAGCTCCGGTTTCCTCCCACACTCCAAAAATGTACAGCTTAGTATGTTAATTGGCTTGGTGCGTGTGTAAATTGGCCCCAGTGTTAGTGTTAATGTGCGGGGATCGCTGGCCCGAAGGGCCTATTTCCTCTAAATTGGTATCTCTAAATTAAACTAAAGTTACCCAGGATCTGGAGTTCACTATGATCTCCGGTGTTGTCTGTATGGAGTTTGCACAGTCTCCATGTGATTGAGTGAGATTCTCCCGGATGATTGTCCCAAGTGTGTGGCTGAACAATAGAACCTGGGAGGAATTGATGGGAGACACAGTGGCGTATAGGAGCAAAGAGATCCTTCTGCAGTTGTACAGGGCCCTAGTGAGATCACACCTGGAGTATTGTGTGTAGTTTTGGTCTCCAAATTTGAGGAAGGACATTCTTGCTATTGAGGGAGTGCAGCGTGGGTTCACAAGGTTAATTCCCGGGATGTCGGGACTGTCATATGCTGAGAGAATGGAGCGGCTGGGCTTGTACACTCTGAAGTTTGGAAGGATGAGAGGAGATCTTATTGAAACATATAAGATTATTCAGGGTTTGGACACGCTGGAGGCAAGAAACATGTTCCCGATGTTGGGGGAGTCCAGAACTAGGAGCCACAGTTTAAGAATAAGGGGTAAACCATTTAGAACGGAGATGAGGAAACACTTTTTCTCACAGAGAGTGGTGAGTGTGGAATTTTCTACCTCAGAGGGTGATGGACGCTGGTTCTCTGGAAACTTTCAAGAGAGAGCTAGATAGGGCTCTTGAAGATAGCAGAGTCAGTGGATTTGGGGAGAAGGCAGGAACAGGGTACTGATTGTGGATGATCAGCCATGATCACATTGAATGGCGATGCTGGCTTGAAGGGCCGCATGGCCAACTCCTGCACCTATTGTCTATTGTAGCAGTACAGCTGCTGCTTTACAGCATAAAATCCTGACTATAGGTGCTGTCTGTCGGAGTTTGTAGGTTCTCCCCATGACCGCATGGGTTATCTCCGGGCACTCTAGTTGCATCCCATACTCCAATGACATACATAAAGGTTTGTTGGTTAATCGACATCAGTAAAATTGTAAATTGTCCCTAACGTGAAGGACAGTGCTACTGTACGGGGCGATCGCTGGATGGTGCGGGCTCGTTGGGCCAACCAGCGATTCCTGCACGCTAACGCTATCCTACACACACTAGGAACAATTTACAATTTTACCAAATCCAATTAACCTGCAAACCTGTACGCCTGTGGAATGTGGGAGGAAACTGGAGATCCCGGAGAAAACCTACGCGGTCACAGGGAGAACGTACCGACAGCACCCATAGTCAGGATCGAACCCGGGCCGCTGCACCACTGTTTCTTTGCTTTGAAGCACTATGTGAATGCACTTGGTGTGTTGCACCCTGAGAGTCATCTTCTCGAAGTAAACAATTAGTAAATTGGCAAAACAATTTTTAATGGAATTAAAAGGCTGCAAGCATTGTCAGAAATTTTCCAATATATACAGCAAAATACAAACTCTAATCATCCCATGACAGGGCAGTCAACATTTCTACCCTATGAGCCAGTTCAATTTGGATGTCATTTCTTGCTATTGCGATGACCATGAGTACATCAGTTCCTGGTTTCCCATTTTGTCGCTGTGTAGCACTTTTTTTGAAGACAAAATTGCTGAAGTAATGCTGTTCCGTCCTGTTTTCAACTGCCGAGGATCAGTAGATGTCACATAGATTTCACTTTGAATGGAAACTTGGAGCAACGCTCAATAATTACCTACAGATGGAGAAAATGAACATGGTTTCAGCGGGCAAATGGGAGAGTGGGAGAGAGAGATGGGCTTCTTGTATTTGCAAATTTTATGATTCATCTCAACATTTTGATCCCAAAGGCTATTGGAAACTAGCAGACAATTTTGCCCCATTAGCAAATATAAACGGAACAGTCATCAAGGGAAGGAGATGGTGATGGACTTCAGGATGTGAAGCAGAACACATGCCACGGTTTGCATTGACAGCGCCGAAGTAGAGATGGTTGAAAGCTTCAACTTTCTAGGTGTAAATATCACCGGCAACTTGTCCTGGACCACCCACATTGATACAATGGCCAAGAAAGCACACCAACGCCTCTAATTCCTTGGAAGGCTTAGGAAGTAAGGCATGCCCCCAACAACTATCGCCAACTTCCACAGATGCGCTGCAGAAAGCATTTTATCGGGGTGGATCACAGCATGGTTTGGGAACAGCTCCATCCAAGACCGCAATAAATTGCAGAATATTGTGGACGCAGGCCAGACCATCACGCAAACCAAACCTCTCTTCCATTGACTTCATTTATACCTCACGCTGTCTTGACAAGGCCAACAGCATAATCAAGAACCTCTTCTCCCATCTCCCACTAGGTAAAAGCTACAAAAGTATGAAAACACACATGTCCAGATTGAGGAACTGTTCCCAGTTGTTATTTTCCTACCAACAACGAGAGAGCAGTCCTGAGCTACTACCTGCCTCATTGGGGACCCTTGGACTATCTTTGATCGGACTTTACTGGAGTTTATCTTGCACTAAACATTATTCACATTATTAGGTAATTATACACTGGATGGCTCAAGTGTAATCATGTACTGCCTCTCTGCTGGCTGGTGAGCACGCAACAAAAGCTTTCACTGTACCTTGGTACACGTGACAATAAACTCAACTCAAACAAACTCAGTCAGTAAATTTTGGTGGTAGTTGTGGCAATGCTCAGCGCTGATCTGCGAACACGGTCTGCTGTGGGAGCAGGAGTAACACCACAGACCGCAATGGATGATCTATTGTTCTGCTCATATTGAGCGTAATTGTTTAGAATGGATCTAAAGGTCGTCTAGAGAGCAGCTCTAAGAAAAGACCCAAAGTTAATTACTGACAATTCTCCAATCTCCTTACACCATGTTCTGCCCTCTGACATTTATTAACTCTGCAAAGCCACCAAACGAAACACTAAAAATGAAATCGAAGCATACTCACTGATATCACCTGACATTGGTGAAGTGGATGAAACAAGTTGAATAATTCTGTGGAAGTAAAATATAATTTAGACTCCATCCACCTCTTGGCTCGCACAAAGTATCAGAGCTACTGGTAGACATAAAATTGAGTAAAGTATTGGCCAACAACTTTGTGAGGGAGCCTGTTGTTCTCTTAGTGAGATATGGACTTTGTTCTAACGAATACACTTCAATGCATTCTGACCATCTATGGACTCTTTTAGGGGTGTTTTTGGTGAATATTCTCCCCAAAACCTGTTGAAAATGGTTGAACAGATTCCGCAAATGGATCTTGCAGCAGGGCAACTTATCAACAGGGGGGTTGATGCGAAGCATGCACTAATGGATATGGCTTCCTTGCTAACAAAGACTGCTGGATCTTGTTCATACTCGAGATCCCTTGCAGCACAGGGAACCCAAAACATCTGACTAGGAGCCAGACACAAATGCTGGAGTAACTCAGCAGGACCGACAGCATCACTGGAGAGAAGGAATTGGTAATGTTTCGGGTCGAGACCCTTCATCAGACCGAGTGACCTGAAACGTCACCCATTCCTTCTCTCCAGAAATGCTGCCTATCCCGCTGAGTAACTCCAGCAGTTGTGTCTATCTTCGGTGTAAATCGGCATCTGCAGTCCCTTCCTACACATCAGACAAGGGGACTTCCCTCCGTTACAAGTGAACGCACTAGATCATGCAAAGTTAGGAGCTCTCTTTTGCAGGAGAATCCATCAGATCATGCGTAGAAAACCGCTCCATTGCAGGGGCACACAAGTACAGTGCACAGAAGCGGAGCGTGCTACATCAGGCAAGAGAGACACTAGTGGGAACACAACAATTCACGGACTGGGTGGACCAGAGGTCCCTGTTTCCGCACCGTGTCTCTCCAGTCTAAGTTTGCGATACATTTTGGATGGCTGGTACGCAGATATTTCATTTCAAATGCCGTACCTGTTGTTAGACGGAGTGTACCTTGGTGATGATCGACTCCTGAAACAAGAATAAAAGCTGTGTGAGGATATTGGCCGCCTTAGTGGGCGAGAATCTTCCAGCACATTTTCCCATATCAGGCAATATTCCATATCAGGCAACTGAACCATCCGACCACAACTAGAGAGCAGTCCTGAACTTCTATCTAGCTCATTGGTGGCCCACAGACTATCTTTGATCGGGCTTTACCTTGCACTAAACGTTGTTCCCTTATCTGAAGAAGGGTCTCGACCCGAAACGTCACCCATTCATTCATTCTCTCCGGAGATGCTGAGCTACTCCAGCGTTTTGTGTCTACCTCCCATTTAAACCAGCATCTGCAGTTCTTTCATACACCTTCCCTTATCATGAATCTTTACTCTGCAAATGGCTTGATTGTAATCATGTATTGTCTTTCCACTGACTGGATGGTACGTAACAAAAGCATTTCAATACACATGACAATAAAGTAAGCTGAACACATGCCCTTTGACCATGGGGATTATCTTGCTCAGCCCCCTCAACGTGGAAAGGAGTACTAAATACTGGCCCGCCCGAGCCCCGACGTTCTGGCCGTCAGAGTGCCAGTAATCATAAGTGGTGGGAACAGAATTAGGCCATTCGGCCCATCAAGTCTACTCCACCATTCAATCATTTATCTTTCTTTACACAGAGAGTGGTGAGTCTCTGGAATTCTCTGCCACAGAAGGTAGTTGAGGCCAGTTCATTGGCTATATTTAAGAGGGCGTTAGATGTGGCACTTGTGGCTAAAGGGATCAGGGGGTATGGAGAGAAGGCAGGTACGGGATACTGAGTTGGATGATCAGCCATGATCACATTGAATGGCGGTGCAGGCTCGAAGGGCCGAATGGCCTACTCCTGCACCTATTTTCTATGTTTCTATGTTTCCCTCTCAACTCCATTCTCCTGCCTTCTCTCCATAACCCCCGATGCCCTGTACTGGATTTATATGCCATTTATTAATTTACATTTATTATGTACCAGATATGACGTGGAACAGTGAAATTCTTACTTGTTGCAGCTTTACAGGTACAGCAAGAACAATAAATATAATATATTATCAGTGACTGTTAGTAAACTCGGCCACGACAGTGCAAATACCTACATGACGATTGCTCATTATAAAACACTGCTTTTTCCAAAACTATTTCAGGTTTCAGGAAGTAATGATGCAGCTCTGTAAGCCTTTGGTTAGGCCTCATTTAGTGTACTGTACGCAGGTTTGGTTGGCCCATTACAGGAAGGATGTGGAAGCACTGGAAAGGGTGCAAAGGAGGTTTACCCAGAATGCTGCCTGGTTTAGAGGGTTTCAACCACAGGGAGAGGTTGGAGAGATTAGGATTGTTTTCTCTCGAACATCAGAGATTGAGGAGAGACTTGATAGAGGTAGTCAAGTCAAGTCAAGAGTCAAGAGTCAAGAGAGTTTATTGTCATGGCATAGATAGGGTAGACACTCAGAACCTTTTTTCAAGGGTGGAGATGTCCACTAGAGGGCACAGCTGTAAGGTGAGAGGGAAAAGTTTAATGGAGATGTGCAGGATTGTTTTTTTGATAGCATGATGGGGGCCTGGAACACACTGTCAGGGTGGCGGTTGTGGCAGATACGATACTGCCATTTAAGAGGCTTCTAGATAGATGCATGGATGTGTTGGGAATAGGAGGAGATGAATCATGTACAGGCAGATGAGGTCAGTTTAAATGGCATCATGTTCGACACAAACATTGTGTGCTGTACTGTTCTATGTTCTAAGCACAACAGGGAGGGTTTCCTTGTTCTATTTCCAGGATCTGTATTTTATTGCACTTTAAGCAATGTTCATAGGGGGAGGACAGAAGGGATTAAATAACTAATCGAGGGACATTCAGTACTGTAGCAACTGCACGGGGCTGGTCATGGGACAAGGAAAGAGACAGAAGGTGTGGAAATGGCGTAAATGAAAAAAAAAAAAACCTTCCGCTCCTGTTCATTAAACTAATTACTGGTCCCCACTTTTCATGTTTCTGCCCTTGGTTAAAAACCGTTACATCTCTACCGTTTCCCATTTCTGTTGGGAGGTCATGAATCCTGTTTCTCTCTCCACAAACGCTGCCTGACCTGATGAGTATTTACTACATTTTCAGATTTTCCCTTGGCTTTGCAGCATCTGCAGGATTTTGCTGCTGTTTCAAAGTTTGGAATTCAGGTGGCCAGAGCCTGCATCATATCCTGACAGCAGCTGCTATAACATGAGGGTGCACTGTAATTATTTCTCATTTTGCATGTAATGGGTGCGGGCGACAGTGGTGCTTCTGCTGTCAGTGTGGAGTTTGCACGTTCTCCCTGTGACCACGTGAGTTACCTTTGGGTTCTCCAGTTTCCTCTCACATCCCAAAGACGGACGGGTTTGCAGGTTAATTGGCTCTGTCACTTTGCCCCTAATGTATCGGGAGTGGATGCGAAAGTGTATAACATAAAACTATTGTGATCGATGATCGGCATGGACTCAGTGGGCCGAAGGGCTTGTATCCCTGCTGTATCTCTAACTAAACAGGATGCACTTTATTCAGTCTCCTCCTACCCAGAGCAAGGAGGGGCTCCCCTTTTTACAAACTCCAGCGTTTACATTCAAAGGCTCATCTTCCACAGTGTCCAGTTTCAACGAGATGCCAACAGCTGACATCGCCACCTCTTCGTTCAGCCTTCTTCTGCAACTCCCTGCTCTGTTCTCCCGTGTTCCACACGGCTGCCCTGTCCATGCACATTCCCTTACAATCACAAGCGGTGCAATTTGCAACACCTTCCCATTCAGCTCTTCCCTCCTCACAATCCATCATGACCTAAAGTCTCCTTCCCAGTGAAGCACCGATTCACTTCCACTTCTAACGATTTACAGTACAGCAGTCAGTGCTCACAGTGTGCTCTCCTCTACTCCAGAGAAACTAAATGCAGTGCGGACAATCATTTCATAGATCACCACTTTCTGGCTTGGAAGTGTGACTTAGAGCTTCCAGCTGCCTGACATTTTAATTCCCTGCTCTACTCCCCATCTGACCTCCCTATCTTTGGTTCCTACCCTGTTTCAATGAACCCAATGCCAACTTCGATTAACAACCCTCTACTGCCCTCTCTCTGTTGCTTGTCAAAACACTCAGCAAGTCAGGCAGCATCGACTGAAAGAGGAACAGTTAACGTTTCAGGTCACAGAGCAAATTTGGTTGCAGAGAAGATGGGGGAGGGTGAAGGTGGGATGAAAGAGAGTTCCCTTGGTGAGATGAAGTAATGTAGCTGAGGCAACTGCTTGAGGCATTCAGGGAATGAGCACCTCAGCAGCTAAATGCTGAAGAAAACACTCACCATCAGTTCGAGCACATTAACAATGAGCGTTAACATTGCCCAATCTCATGTGTAGGAAGGAACTGCAGATGCTGGTTTACACTGAAAATAGACACAAAATGCTGGAGTAACTCAGTGGGAGAGGCAACATCTCTGGATAGAAGGAATGGGTGACGTTTCGGTTCGAGACCCTTCTTTAGAAGATCTCAAGAAGGGTCTCGACCTCAAACGTCACCCATTCCTTCTCTCCACAGATGCTGCCCGCCACGCTGAGTTACTTGCATTCTGTGTCTGTTGCCCGGTCTTAAGTTGCCCAGTCATCTTTTCCAATGTCAGCAGGCCATCAAAAATAGAGAGAAAAATATTGCCCCGTGCACCCAAGTTCTTCTTGGTTTAATAAAAGTGAATGCTGGAAATACTCAAGAATATCAAAGGAAGTTAATGTTTCAGATTAGAGTTTCTTCACCAAACACTTGGAAAAGAGGGAGCAATAGTTTTGAGTTGCAGAGAGGGTGATAGAGGAATGGATAGGACATTAGGCCAGTGAAGTGTGTGGTACATGACCAAGTCAAGTCAAGTCAAGAGAGTTTATTGTCATATGTCCCAGATAGGACAATGAAATTCTTGCTTTGCATCAGCTCAACGGAATATAGTAGGCACGAACATATCATATCAGTGTGTCCATACACCATTATTTAAATATATACACACATCAATAAATAAGCAGATAAAGTGCAAATAAACAGATAATGGTCTATTAGTGTTCAGAGATGTGTTTCAGTTGAGTTTAATAGCCTGATGGCTGTGGGGAAGTAGCTATTTCTGAACCTGGACATTGCAGTCGTCAGGCTCCTGCGTGTACATAGATAGAAACATAGAAAATAGGTGCAGGAGTAGGCCATTCGGCCCTTCGAGCCTGCACCGCCATTCAATATGATCCTGGCTGATCATCCAACTTAGTATCCCGTACCTGCCTTTTCTCCATACCCTCTGATCCCCTTAGCCACAAGGGCCACATCTAACTCTTAAATGTAGCCAATGAACTGGCCTCAACTACCCTCTGTGGCAGAGAGTTCCAGAGACCCACCACTCTCTGTGTGAAAAAAGTCCTTCTCATCTCAGTCCTAAAGGATTTCCCCCTTATCCTTAAGCCGTGACCCCTTGTCCTTGACCTCCCCAACATTAGGAACAATCTTCCTGCATCTAGCCTGTCCAACCCCTTAAGAATTTTGTACGTTTCTATAAGATCCCCTCTCAAACTCCTAAATTCTAGAGAGTATAAACCGAGTCTATCCAGTCTTTCTTCATAAGACAGTCCTGACATCCCAGGATGTACCAATGTCAGCAGGCCATCAAAAAGAGAGAGAAAATGTACGGATGTACGTTTATGTACCAGCGGGTACACCAGCATGCCAGATAATCACCAGGTGCTCCACGATATACTGCACATGGATGTTTCTGGCTGATTTGCCAACGGGCTCAAAAATAGTCACCTGGAAATAATTGCTGATGTAATCTCACCCAGATTAAATTGAATTTTGTGAGAGCTTCCCATCAAAAACAGACATGAATGGTTCCAAATTGTAAAGTTTTCTTCAATAGAAAGCAGTTTAATTTTCTTCAATAGAAATTAGACTAATTACCTTACTGATTCAACCAAGCTGGCTGTGTCACTGAACCTGAAAGACAAGAGAAAATACAACACTTTAGAGCACAAATACAACACTGTACAGTCAAAAAAGCACAACAGAGGATGTACTTCCTACGGCAGCTGAGGAAGCACAATCTGCCACAGGCAATGATGGTCCAATTCTACACGGCCATCGTAGAGTCTGTTTGCACCTTCTCCATCATGGTTTGGTTTGGCTCAGCCACCAAGCACGACACCTGGAGGCTGCAGCGAATCGTCCGATCAGCAGAGAAGGTTATTGGCTGCAACCTTCCCTCCATTGATGAACTGTACATTGCAAGGGCCAGGAAGCGAGCAGGCAAGGTCATCTCTGACCCCTCTCACCCTGGCCACAAGCTCTTTGAATCACTTCCCTCTGGACCGGCAAAGCTGCCACAGCCGGACATAAAAACAGTTTTTATCCACAAGTAGTTGCTCTACTCAACAGCCAAAAATCTGTAGCCTCCCTTTGATCTGGTATTTTGTTGGTTCACATGCTTAATCAATGGTGTTTTATCATTAATGTTTTATTATTATTAATGTTTAGTGTTTTCGGAGTCATTTGTAACTGTCATTGTATGTCATGTTGTTACACCAAATTCCTTGTAATTCCTTGTATGTGAATACTTGGCCAATAAACGTACTTACTTACTTAAATCAGTGTAACAAAAGACGAGGCATAACGAAGGCTGCAGTTGCTGATCCACCTTATTTACATTTACTCAGAATTGGGGAAGTTTGGCCACCACTCGATGGATGCATATTCACACATTAGCTCTCACACAGCCTGTACGTCTCAGAAGCTGTTATCAGGTAACTGAACCATCCAACAATTAGAGAGCAGTCCGAAGTTATTATCTACCTTACTGTAGATTCTCGGACAAACTTTAATCGGACTTTATCTTGCACGAAAACTTATTTACTTATGATAAGTTTCCAGCTGAAGAGAGTGTCCAACTTGGAGACAAGGAATAGTGTTCCTGCTGGGAATAGTGTTCCTGCTGCCCTATAATCCTTGATGGCTTAGATTGCAGGGCTGTCAGAGGACTATAGCAGGGTAATGCAATGCATTGTAGAATACAGTCAACTCCCTTCTCACCCCTCCAGATAAAATCATACAGTATGGTTAGTTTTAATAATTTGGAGATACAATGCGGAAACAGGCCCTCCTGCCCACCACGTCCACGCCAACCAGCGATCCCTACACATTAACAACACCCTACGCACACTAGGGACAATTTTTACATTTACACCAGGCCAATTAACGTACAAACCTGTACGTCTTTGGAGCGGTGATGAAACAAAGCTGGCACAGTGAGTCTGGTTAGTCTGCGTACCTGTTGGTAGATAGTGCTGAAATTGTTCCCACTGATCCATCCACTTCTTGCTCGGTCTGAACTGATCGACTCTGCACCTTTCTTCTGTTGAGCGGAGAAAGTATTAGAGGTATACAAGGTTATGAGAGGCACAGTTAGGGTAGACAATACAAAACTCTAACCCAGAGAGGAGATGAGTAAAACTAGTGGGCAGTGAATGAAGGTTGGAGGTTCTGAGACGATCAGAGAAGAAATGTTTCACTCAGTGGTTGGAATCTGGAACGGACTGCTGGAGCAGGTAGTGGAGAAAGGTATCTCCACCAAGAGACATCTCCTTTTATGTTACCACCTTAAGATCTAAGGCTCTGAGCAAAGTGCTGACAAGTAGGATTAGCATAGTTGAGTGCTTGATGCACAACTCCATCTATCCATGTTCAATCCTGACCTCTAGTGTCGACAATCTGGAGTTTGTACACTCTCCCCAGTTTATTCCGGGTGCTCCCGTTTCCTCCCACATCCCGAGGTTAAGGAAGACAAACACAAAATGCTGGAGCAACTCAGCGGGGCAGCTAGCATCTCTGGTGAAAAGGAATAGGTGACATTTCAGGTCAGAACCCTTCTTTATACCGAGTTGATAGGTGTTAATTGGATTCTGTAAATTACTCCTAGTGTGCAGACAGGTTGCAGAATTAGTGGGAGTTAATGGGAAATATTTAGTTTAGAGATACAGCATGTAAACAGGGTCTTCGCCAACTGAGTCCATGCCGACCAGCGATCCCTTGTACTATATTATGTACTCGGGACAATTTACAATTTTTACTGAAGCCAATTAACCTACAAACCTGTAAGACCACCAGGGGCGCCGGGGAGATGGCAGCCCTGCCGGCAGTCTGCACGTTTTTTCTTTCTTTTTGTTATTTCTTAGTGCATTAAAAGTTTGTTTTAATGTTCTTCGGTATGTTTTATGTGGGGGGGGGGGGGGAGGGGGGAGGGGATCGGGGGAAACCTTTTTTCAAGTTCTTACCTTCCCGGAGATGTGGTCAATTTTTGGATCACATTCTCCGGGCTCTGCGGCCTACCATCGCTGGAGCTGGAGGCCTCCTCGTACTGCAGGGGCGGACTTAACATCGGAGCGAATCCCTTGCCTGGGATCACTCCCACCGTGGCCTGCGGACTTACCATCAAGGGCTCGCCGTCTCGGGGGAGGCTGAGTTGGGAGTTCTAACGCCGCAGAAGATTCGACCAGCTCCGACACGAAGTTCGATCGCCCAGCGCGGGGGAGCTGACAACCCCCGATGCAGGAGCTGAACACCTCGAATCGCAGGGCCCAAACACCGCCAACTACAGGAGTCAATACCGTCCCGTCAATGGAGGGCTCGAGGCCCCCTGACCGAGGAAGAACAAAAGGATGGACTTGAACTTTATTTCGCCTTCCATCACAGTGAGAAATGTGTGGTGGATATCCATGTTAAAATGTGTTTTTGAGTGATCTGTTGCTTTTAATTGTATGACTGACCTGGCCAGTGAAATTCCTCATATGTTGCAAAACATACTTGGCGAATAAAGTGTGATTCTGATTCTGATCTTTAAAAAGTGGGAGGAAACCGAAGCACCCGGGGAAAACCCACGCGGTCACGGGGAGAACGTACCAACTCCGTATAGACAGCACCTGTGGTCAGGATCGAACCCGGGTCTCTGATGTTGTGAGGCAGCAACGCTTCCGCTGCACCACTGTGTTGCCCAAATATGCAGAAATAAAATGGGCTAGTGTTTTGTGTTCAGCATTGTCCCAATGGGCTGTTTCTATGACGGATATCTCTATGTCTACATTTACCACAGACCTGTTGCCGAAGGGAGCTCCAATGTAATCTTCTAAACCAGTCGGAGGTATTCCATGCAGTGTTGCTGCAGTGTGGACCGATCGAGCCTTTGCTGATCCTGTCTTGATCGCTTCAGTCTGGGTTGACTCGGTCTTAGTTGATCCTTTCCATACCCGAGTCGGTCTGTTCAATACAGATCCAACCTGACTCGATCCATCCTGAACTGATTCAGTCCGACCCAAACCATTCCATACTGATGCATTCCAAGCCGATCCAGGCCGAGTTGATCCAGTCAGAACCTTTCCATTCCATATCCATCCAGGCCCTGCCATTCCAGTGTGAACCAGCTGATTCTGACCTAAACCACTGGAGCTGAAAGAAGACATTGAACTCTGTGTGACCCAGTGAAAACTGCTCAATGTTATCCCACAGTGAAAAACAAATTCCAATACAAACTGGTTAAGTGTCCGCTGTAACTAGGTAGTGGCATTCCAGAAACGGAGTCGGAAAGTTATAGGAATGCATCCACACAGAGCATATGGGAGCACAGCTGTAGTGCTGGACCATGTGAGTAACGGCATTGTCTGCGATTGGAGATGGAGGTAAGAAATCTCAATATAAAACCAGTATCAGGTTAAATGTGTAAGAAGAAACTGCAGATGCTGGTTTAAACCGAAGATAGACACAAAATGCTGGAGTAACTCTACGGGGCAGGCAACATCTCTGGAGAGAAGGAATGGGTGATGTTTCGGGTCGAGACCCTTATTCAGATCTGAATTCTGAGTTACTCCAGCATTTTGTGTCTATCTTTAGTATCAGTTTGATTACAGCTACAAACTGCAAAGGGATGAAAACATTGCTGTTTATTATTATTAGCTGCTCAAAAATAGATGTGGTGCTGAGCATTGACATAAATCAGGAAAACAGGGGTTCATAAGTTCGTCATAGGAGCAAAATTAGGCCATTCGTCCCATCGAGTCTACTCCGCCTTTCAATCGTGTCTGATCTATCTTTCCCTCTCTACCCCATTCTCATGCCTTCTCCCCATAACCCCTGACACCCGCACTAATCAAGAATCTAGGGATCTAGGAATAACTGTGCATAGTTCCCTGAAGGTGGAATCGCATGTAGATAGGGTGGGAAAGAAAGCTCTTGGTGTGCTGGCCTTTATAAATCAGAGCATTGAATATAGGAGTAGGGAAGTAATGTTAAAATTGTACAAGGCATTGGTGAGACCAATTCTGGAGTATGGTGTACAATTTTGGTCGCCTAATTATAGGAAGGATGTCAACAAAATAGAGAGAGTACAGAGGAGATTTACTAGAATGTTGCCTGGGTTCCAGCAACTAAGTTACAGAGAAAGGTTGAACAAGTTAGGTCTTTATTTTTTGGAGCGCAGAAGGTTAAGGGGGGACTTGATTGAGGTCTTTAAAATGATGAAAGGGATAGACAGAATTGACGTGGATAAGTTTTCCCATTGAGGGTAGGGAAGATTCAAACAAGAGGGCATGACATGAGAATTAAGGGACAGAAGTTTAGGGGTAACAAGAGGGGGAACTTCTTTACTCAGAGAGTGGTGGCTGTGTGGAATGAGCTTCTAGCAGATGTGGTGGAGGCAGGATCGATTTTAACATTTAAAAGTAAAGTGGATAGGTGTATGGATGGGAAGGGAATAGAGGGGTATGGTCTGAGTGCAGGTAGATGGGACTAGGGGAAAATAAATGTTCGGCACGGACTTGATGGGCCGAGAGGGCCTGTTTCCGTGCTGTAATTGTTATATTGTTATATGGTTATATGTTAATCTGTCAATCTCCGCCCTAAAAATATCCATTGACTCGGCCTCCACAGCCGTCTGTGGCAATTTATTCCACAGATTCACCACCCTCTGACTAAAGAAATTCCTCCTCATCTCCTTTCTGAAGATCCGTCCTTTTATTCTGAGGCTATGGTCTCTGGTCCTAGATTCTCCCACAAGTGGAAACATCCTCTCCACATCCACTCTATCCACACTACTCCCCCTATCCAGGCCTTTTACTATTCAGTAGATTTCAATGGGGGTCCCCCCTCATCTTTTTAAACTCCAGCAAGTACAGGCCCAGTGCCATCAAACGCTCACCATATGTTAATCCAATCATCCCATTATTCGCATAAACCTCCTCCAGACCCTCTCCAAATGCCAGCACATCCTCGTACACAATAGTCCAAACACGGTGCGTGTAACAAGGAGAATAAAGCAATCATGTAGAACTCTAAATACTGACTGGGCAAGTCAAATTACCACTAATAAGGCAGAGGATAACTTCATGTGAAATATATAAGCATTTTTCAATCAATATATTGAGGAACCAACTGGAAAGAATGCCATTTTGGATTGACGAAATTAGAATTTAGATTAGAAAAAAGCTGTGCATTGGATTTTTTGAGGGGATTTCCAACCCCTGTCCACTGGGGGTATGGAGGTCTGATCGGATTAAGATGGCGACTATTCAAGATGAAGACAAGATGGATAAAATGGATGGCTCTGAGGCTGCCAGGGTCCTGCCCTTGGTGGCACAGTGGTGCAGTGGTAGAGTTGCAGAGCTGGAGACCCGGGTTCGATCCTGACTACGGGTGCTGTCTGTGCGAGTTTGTACGTTCTCCCCGTGACCGTGTGGGTTTTCTCCGAGATCTTCTGTTTCCTCCCACACTCCAAAGACGTACACGCTTGTAGGTTAATTGACTTGCTGTATGTGTAGATTGTCTCGAGTGTGTGTAGGGGCAGTGTTAATGTGCGGGGATCGCTGGTCGGTGTGGACCCAGTAGGCCGAAGTGCCTGTTTCCACGCTGTATCTCTAAACTAAATGGGGTTGAGAGGGAAAGATAGATCAGCCATGATTGAATGGCGGAGTAGACTCAATGGGCTGTATGGCCTAATTCTGCTCCTATGACTTATGAAATGTCACCCATCCATTTTTGTCCATAGGTGCTGCCTGACCCGCTGAGTTACTCCAGCAATTTTGTGTCTATCTTGCCCCTCCCCTCTTGCCAGTTTCCCTAGCTGCTGTTAAATGCGGTCTTGTAATGAGACTGTAAATCCCAGTGGATTCAAACCTTCATAACCAGAGGCAGGGACATACAATGAATGTAGGCTCTCATCCAATAACAAATACCACTTATAACTCACAAATAATTAGAAACTCGTCACAATTTTTGACAACCTGATTTATATAATTCTCTGCACCACAACTACTATTTGGCAGCTAATAAATACTCATGTTTTATCCCCTTTGATAAAATGTAGGCCGGACTCAAACTAATACTGGGTTTAGACTGCTGCGTTTCTTTACCTCCCGTTATCGACTCTCACAAAACCTATGGAACATCTTCAGCAACAGTGGGACTTAGAAGTGAGATGTGAGGCATGGCTTTATCATGGGAGTGTTCTCTCCAGGGTGATACAAGAAACTGCATTTACATAATGCAGTTTACATAAATACATTTTACTGGTTTACATAATAAGATGCAAAGTGCTGAAGTAACTCAGCGGCTCAGGCAAAATCTCTGGAGAACATGGGTAGGTGACTTCTCGTGTCGAGACCTTTCTACATAGAAACATAGAAAATAGGTGCAGGAGTAGGCCATTCGGCCCTTCGAGCCTGCACAGCCATTCAACATGATCATGGCTGATCATCCAACTCAGTATCCTGTACATGCCTTCACTCCATACCCCCTGATCCCTTTAGCCACAAGGGCCACATCTAACACCCTCTTAAATATAGCCAATGAACTGGCCTCAACTACCTTCTGTGGCAGAGAATTCCAGAGACTCACCACTCTCTGTGTGAAAAATGTTTTCCTCATCTCGGTCCTAAAGGAATTCCCCCTTATCCTCAGACTGTGACCCCTTGTTCTGGACCTCCCCAACATCGTGAACAATCTTCCTGCATCTAGCCTGTCCAACCCCTTAAGAATTTTGTACGTTTCTATAAGATCCCCCCTCAGTCTTCTAAATTCTAGCGAGTACAAGCCGAATACAGAACGGACCCCCTCCAGAGTTGCCGATTCTCAATGGCTTAGATCCTGCTAGAGCCCTTAATGTACATTTTCATTCTGTTTTCATCATAAGGACACCCTACTTGATTTCCAGATGGAAGTGCAGTGGCCACAGATGTGAAGCAAATCCATTCAATTCATCACATCAACTGCAACTAGCTTTTAAGAAAATGGTTAGGATAGACGACAGCCCGGCAAGTACAGAATAAAAGCAGAATAAAAGCATTTCACCAGTTGAAAGGAGGGTCTGTACCTCTTCTGGAATTCCAGGTGTTCAGAGGCTGCAGAGTCAGAGAGGGTGCTGTATGACAGGTGATCTGAGGCCTTCCCTTGTGTGGGAGGCAACCCCCCTTCTGTATAAACACTGCAAAGGAAAGAAAGTTCAAAGAAGGACAATTCCCTTTCATTTAATGCTTATTTTATTATCATTTTAAAGCAATTCATGTCCCTCTCATGGAGGTGAGTTCTCTTATGCTGATCTTTCTCTTCCAACCTACAAACTCTGTACATGCTATCCAAACAGATCAGAAGTACAATACATACACTGTACAACTCTGGCCACATTTACCTTCTGACTTTAGGAGGAAGAACTCATTGGAATGAGTCAGTAAGGATGAGGCACCAGCGTAGGCCCAGAGACTCCTCTCTGACATTGTCCCAGTTAAGTCCATGTCTCAGCCTCTCTAAATCCCTTTCATCATCATTGCCTCTCCCATTTCTTCTTACTCTTTGCATCGCCTCCCTCTTATTTTTCTCTTGTTCTCCCCACCTTGCCCCCTCTCCCCTTTTGTTTCTCCAGACGTTTGTCTATGCTGAGGCTTGTTCCCTGGAGATTTACCGTGACAAGTGGTAGTGTTTTGTTCCCTTGTCTGACTCTTTTCATGTATCTGTACACTGGATGGTTCGATTGTAATCAGGTATTGTCTTTCCACTGAAAAGAGACACGAAATGGACGTCCATCCCTCACCAGGAAGGCCATAAAGTTCTCAGTTTCCTTCTTGACCGCAGAACCAGCCGGTTTCCCTCTACCAATACTCTCCTCAGCTCCTTCTCCTTTGACTCTTTCCGCTTCCTCCAAATCCAAGGCATACATTTTGTGGCTATCTTCAATGTAAACCAGCATCTGCGGATCCTTCCTATACACATTACCCTTCTGCTGACTGGTTAACACGCAACAAAAGTCTCTCGGCACACCTGACAATAAACTAAACTATACTGCTTAACCAAAATCAACTGTCCCCTCGAACCCAAATGCTCATGTGTTTCCATGCTAGAGTCATAGAAACAGGCCCTTTGGCTCATCATGTCCATGCTGACCGTCTATATTCTCCCATTTAGTAACACGTGGTCCATAGCTTTCTATGCCTCAGTAATTCAAATGCTTTCCAAAATACTCCTTGGATATTGTGAGAGCATTACCCATCATCATCCATTGTGTTCACAATTTCAACCCCTCTCTGGATGAAAAAGGTCTTCCTCAGTTCCATTCTAAACTTCCTACTGCTTAATCTAAACCTAAATTATAAAGATAATTTCTAATTGTCCATGTCCCTTATAATTTTATATTTATCTGTCTGCCAGAGCCTCTCTCAGCCTCTTCCACTTCAAGGAAAGCAAACCCATCCCATTCTATCCGTCTTCATAACTGGCATGTTCCACCCCGGGCAACATCCTAATTTTTGATATTCTTCCTTTACAGAATAGTGGGACCATTTTTGTAATCATTTTTCCTTAGATCCCCTCTACTCACTCCCTGTAACGTGCTTTGTTTCTGTCAAAAAAGGCCCAAGTATTTATGCTTTCTTTATATATACACTTGTTCTGATTGTTATCAAGACAGCACTCGGTGGGTCTAGGCAGGATCCATCACTGATGCAGAGGACGGCACGTACCTTTTCTGAATTGTCAGGTCTTTCTCCGAGGGCATCGTGGCACAATTGAACGACAGATGATTGGAGTGTATTCCTTGAGTTATTGGCAGTCCCTTCTCTTCGTAACCGCTGGAGATAAAAACAAAACGCATGCTTCCTTATACAGTACCGCAATTCCTTTCCTGACAACATTTTAGTGTTTCGTATTCAGATCTTATTTCTCTCTCACAAACATTGTGCAAATAGCCATTTGTTTCAGCAAGGGCGTTAGCCATTAAGACACCACTGGCTGGTTACTCTTGCCTGCCATAGAGCCACACAGCATGGAAACAGGCCCTTTGGCCCAACTAGCCCACACCGACCAGCATGTCCCATCTACACGAGTCCCACCTTCCTAGCATATATCCCTCTAAACATCCCTTCTATGTACCTGTCTAAATGTCTTTGAAGCATTGTGTTAGTATGTGATAGATTGTGTTTAACAAATTAGCGGATGGATGGAGGATATGAAAGCACGAACTTCTTGATCAATCAGGTTGAAATCAGCCAACCCCGATTTGGATACCAGTTTTTTAAAAAAGTATAAAGTCCTGGAGTAACACAGCAAGTCAGGCAGCATATTTGGAGAACATGGATAGGTGATGTTTCTGGTTGGGATACTTCCTTAGACTGACGATAAAGAATTTTGGATGAAGGCATTTGTGGTGTTCTTGCCTCGTACCTTGCCTTAATTAGGTCAGCTAATGGGATGGTAATTACTGGATAATAGGAACAAAAGTAACAATGCTCAAGAGGTTTGCCACCACTCAGGATAATATAGCCCTCGTGACTTAGGTTGGCACGGTGGCGCAGCGATAGAGTTGCTGCCTTACAGCGTAAGTGTCCCGGGTTCGATCCTGACTACTGGCGCTTGTCTGCATGGAGTTTGTACATCTCCCCGTAACCTGTGTGGGTTTCCTCTGGGAGCACTGGTTTCCTCCCACACTCCAAAGACTTATAGGCTTGCAGTCTAATTGGCTAGGTATGATTGTAAATTGTCCCTGGCGTGTAGGATGGTATTCGTGGAAGAGGGGATTGCTGGCCAGCATGGACTCGATGGGCCAAAGGGCCTGTTTCCGGGCTGTATATCTAAACCAAACAAAAAAAGATGGCACCCTATCTACCAACACGCTCCCTCCAGCATCAGGAATGCCATCTATAATGTGCAGGACAAAAGTGTCTTTGGAAGACCTGTCCTGGTAAATTGAAGTAAGATAAGTTCTCACACCTGGGTTAGATTGCTTGGCCAGCAATCACCTTCAAAGCACCATAGGCAGTGCTTTATTTTGTGTGATGGTACACACTGGTACAGTGTACAGGCACTGCTAAAAACTAGATGTGCAAATCTGTATAAGTTTCATTTGATTTTATACTTTTTAGTTACCAGTTTATTAAATTAGAAGTTGATTGGTCATAGACACACTGAGCCTCTTGCCCAGAGTAGGGGGATTGAGAACCAGGGGACATAGGTTTAAGGTGAGGGGGGAAAGTTTTAATAGGAACCTCAGGTGTCACCTTTTCACACAAAGGGTGGTGGGTGTATGGAACGAGCTGCCAGAGGAGGTAGTTGAGGATGGTTCGCAATGTTGAAGAAACATTTAGACAGGTACAATGGATAGGACAGGTGTGGCGAGATTTGGGCCAAACGTAGGCAGGCGACAATCACAGACGAGTTGCACCCTGGCCACTCTCTCTTCTCCTCTGTCTCATCAGGCAAAAGGTATAGAAGTGTGAGAACGTACACCTCCAGATTCAAGGACAGTTTCTTCCCAGCTGTTATCAGGCAACTTAACCATCCTACCACAACTAGAGAGCAGTCCCAAACTACCATCTACCTCATTGGAGACCCTCGGACTATCTTTGATCGGACTTTACTGGCTATATCTTGCACTAAATGTTATTCTCTTATGTATCTGTACACTGTGGATGGCTGGATTGTAATGCTGGATTGTCTTTCCGCTGACTGGTTAGCACGCAACAAAAGCTTTTCACTGTACCTCGGTACACGTGACAATAGACGAATCTAAATTAAACTGGGTGGGATCAGTGTAGATGGGACACGTTTGTCGGCGTGGACAAGTTGGGGCTTTTTCTTCGCTGTATGACTATGACCCTAAAATCAAAACAGAAGATGAGGTAAATTGATTGAAAAATGGTGATCAATGTAGTTGTAATTGTTATGCATATTGGCACATTTTCTGTGCTAAAAAAACACTGAGCTTAGATGTCTAGAGTGTGGAATTTGGTAGCTGATGATATTGTCCCAGAACAGTATATTTGTGAATTTATAACATTTATGGTAAAAAGTTAACCCTGTCTCAGGGGGGGGAGAATATTATACGATTATCTGCAAAAGAAACAGTGAGTGAAGAAGAGTTTATACCAGACATGTGCATAGACAGCACCTGATATATTGCGGACTTTTCCAGGAATGAGAAATATTGTCCTCGTTGGAAGATTGGTCCTGGGGATCGAGAAAGAACAACGTGTTGTTGGCTTTCTGGCTTTCCTGCCTTCCACCGGCTGCTGAGAACAGGTTGTCTCTGCGCATATCCTTCTTAAAATGGGTGTCGTATCCCATCCAGTGATTCCACATTATTCCAGTCCTGCTTCCGATGAACATTTTAAGAAAAAAAACAGGAATGAGAATTCAAAATCATAAATCATTCAGTCATACAAATAACAGAACGGTTGCTCAGGATGACGATATTTGGACCATTGGTTAGTGATTGCTCCTCCAATTTTATATTCTTTTCTTCAATCGTCTTACGTTTGAGGGCCACTTTAATTATTTATGCTTAGAAATCTTCTTGAATTGTTCCTTTACGTAACCTTACCTTTTATAGTTTCCACAAATGTATCCCATTTAAAAAAAATCTATTCTTCATAAATAAATTATCTTTTTGATAAAATTATTTTCAATCTGTATTGATCCACAGCCATAATATATTTACGGCCATTAGTCTGCCTCCACACAAGGATTGTTAATGCTATTGTATTATATACGCCCTATGTTAGGTCACCCCTCAGCTTTGTGTTTCTGAAGAAGACTCCACTACCCTGTTTGATCTCCTGACAACTGAAGGATGCGTTGGAATGGAGACAATGGCCGCAACGGGCCTTTGGGGCCCAGCTGCAGTTGGGACTAAAATGGCGTCAAAATTACACCTCTTGCATATAGACTGAATGGGCTCTTCTGTACTAACCTGGGGGGGGGCTTGTGCTTGTGTATGGTGATAGTCTTGCTGAGCTGTATGCAAAAAATGTAATTCACTGTATCTTGGTACACGTGATAATAAATAAATCATTGAACCATTGAACCATTGTCCAAATGGTGGGGAGAGGGGAGAAAATGTAACGTCATTTAAGAAGGTCCAAGGTTATAGCAAATATACTCTTCCTTTCAGGTGATTGATGTGGAACCAAGTTACAAGTCCACACCGTCACAAATTATAGGAGTAGAATTAGGCCATTGGGCCCATTGAGTCTACTTCGCCATTCAATCATGGCTGATCTCTGCCTCCCAATCCCATTTTTCTGCCTTCTCCCCATAACCTTTGACACCCGTTCTAATCGCAAATTTGTCTATCTCTGGTCGAACCCCAAGGTGACATTTCCTAGTTGGTTTGTTAGTAAGGACACAACCGAGAAATACTATTACCCCATCAACGTACACGTCATCAGCCGATGGGCTAGGCCTGGCCATCGCATCACAGGTCCTGGCCTCCACTCGATGCCCACCATGGACCATGATCGGGCAGAGTTTGTCAGAAGCCTAAACTGAAGCTTAACCTGAAGCCTAACCTGACTCAGTCTCCAGGCCAGTGAGTGAGGCTGGATGGTGAAGGGCGTGCATTTGCATCTCCATACCACTGGGATGGCAAAGCCAGGCATCCATTTGGATGACCCAGTCCATCGTCTCCAGCTTCCTGAGGATTTATTGTTCATTGATTGTCCCGGATTTCCCAAAGTCAGTTTTCATTGACGATTGTGGATTCCAGAAACAGACCCTGAAGTGAGTGTAGTTTGCACTTTCCTATCTCCCTCCTGCTAGTGGAGCTGCCAGCTCATAGCACCAGAGACCCAGGTTCGATCCTGACATTGGGTGCTCTTGGTGTGGAGTTTGCATGTGCTCCCTGTGAAGGAAGCATGTGCATGCTTCCTCTGGGTAGAGACACACAAAATGCTGGAGTAACTCAGCGGGTCAGGCAGCATGTCTGGAGAGAAGGAATAGGTAACGTTTCGGGTCGAGACCTTCCATCAGACTAAGAATCCTCTGGGTGCACTGTTTACATCACAAAGCCGTGCAAATTAGTAGATTATTTTGCCATTGCATGTTTTCCCCGTGTGTGGGTGAATGGTGAGACTTGAGGATTTGCTGGGAATTCAGTGAGAATGGAAAACGGAATCCAGGTGGGATTGGTGTAAATGGGCAGATGATTGTACATACAAACCTGGTTGGTGGAAGGACCTGCTCCCCCATGAACTCCATAGAACAGTGCTTAAGGGCCTGTCCCACTTATGCGACTTTTTCGGGGACTGCCGGCACCCGTCATAGGTCGTTGCAGGTCGGCGAAAATGTTCAACATGTTGAAACTTCAGCGGCGACCAGAAAGACGCTACGACTCTTTGGGCGACTGAGGAGACGACTCACGACCATACAGGTGACACACTGGCGACATGTCGCGGGATGAAGCCTGTATGGTCATGAGTAGTCGCCCAAAGAGTCGTGCCTTGTTCTGGTCGCCGCTGGATTTTCAACATGTTGAAATTTTTCGGCGACCGGTAATGACCTATAATGGGTGCCGGCAGCCACCGAAAAAGTCAGGTAAGTGGGACCGGCCTATTAGTTTCACCACCACTAGTTTTTTGGAATAAATGGGATTACCGACAATTTCTAGGTAAAACAAGTTGTATAAATTAATTTGGACAGTCATGGTTGCGCAGCGATAGAGTTGCTGCCTTACAGTGCTTGCCATGCCAGAAACCCGGGTTCGATCACAACTAGGGGTGCTAGAGTTTGTACATTCTCCTCGTGACCGGTTGGGTTTTCTCAGAGACCTTCGGTTTCCTCCCACACTCCAAAGACGTACAGGTGCACGTCGCGGGGCTGGAAACTGGAAGTATCCTGAGCTAATTCTGCTACCACCATCATCTCTTGCAACAAGTGATGGCTCCCACTGATTGTCTGCTTCTTATTCAGAACGGACGATGGCAACGATGTCAACATTTGAAACATGGAAGGTGAACATGAAAGAAGAAGGCTTGATACAAGTATAAATTGTCCCTAGTGTGTGTAAGATAGTGTTAATGTGTGGGATCGCTGGTCAGTGCGGATTCGGTGGGCCAAAGGGAATATTTCCACGCTGCATCTCTAAACTAAAACTAAAAAATGGAAAAAAAAGTTGCGGGTAGTGCCTCACCACCATAGTCTGAGTTTAGAAGTTCTTGCTGCGATGTGAAATGCAGCAAGATGTTCTCAGCTTTGGGAAGTGTGGTGATGAGACCTTGTGGCGATCTTAGAGAAGTTACTGATGGACCAGCACTGGATCATCCTAAACTCCGCAGCAAAAATTCCTGATTAACTCCGCCACCACTTCCCTGTGCCCAGAGCACTTTTTCCCTTGCCTGGGTGGTGGGGCAACTGACTTCAGTTAGATTCTTCTCTACAAACCTTTTCCTCCTGTAGCAGCACATAAGGAGCAGACCGAGGAACAGGAGGCAGAGGAGACACAGTAATACAACTGTGATAACGATCATCCCTGCAGAACGCTGCCAGTTGTCTTGCAGTTCTTGGTATGGAGTGCCTGGTGTGAGACAGAACATCATGGTCAGGCAGGGGAGCCAGAACAGGGAAGAAAAAGGCACGGGGAAGGCACTAGCATCTAACCGACAAAAATTGAGACACAAGAAACCGTAATGCTAATTTTATTTTACACATTGAGTAAAAATTCAAAGTGCTGGAGGAACTCGGCGGGTCAGGCAGCACTGGTGGAGGGAACGGACAGACAATGGTTTGGGTCGGGACCCTCTTGCAGACTGATGGTGTGGGGGGAGAAAGAGGGAAAAATGGGGTAAAGACTGGCACGTGGTTACGGTTTGGGGGATGGGTGGGTGATTGGTAGATGAATCCATCTGCCAATTACCTCCCCCCTCCCCCATCCCCACAAACGTATACTCCTATCACATCAGGCTTTACCCCATTTCCACCTCTCTTTTCAACCTCTCCCCCCACTCCCACTCCATCAGTCCCAACCTGAAATGTCATCTGCCCATTGCCTCCATAGATGCTGCCTGACCCGCTGAATTCCTCCAGCATCTTGTTTTTGTTTCTCAGTGTGAAAAATTGTCCAGGTAGGTCATGCTCCCAAACTGCAGAATTACTCTGGAGTCAGTCGACTTGCGAACCATCAGCAATGTGATGGAGGCGACCTTCGACAATGCTGCTCACAATCATCTGCGCAGGTCTTCCATCCGATTTTCACCAGGACTATTTGTCTCCTGACCTCAAAGCCTTGGTCCAAGTGTCAACCAAAGAGCTGAATTCTAGAGGTGAGGTGCTCTTCATATTTAGTTTAATCTAGTTTAGAAATACTGTGATTCCAGCACACTAAAACTATCCCACACACTGGGGAACAATTTACAATTTTACCAAAGCCAATTAACCTACAAACCTGTACGTCTTTGGAGTGTGGGAGGCAAATGGAGCACTTGGAGAAAGCCCACGTTGGTCAAAGTGAGAACGTACAAACTCTGTGCAGACAAGCACCCGTAGTCAAATTCGAAACCTGGTCTCTGGCGCTTTTAGACAGGAACTCTACCACTGTGCCACGTGCCACCTGGATGGCTGCGCCACCGTGCCACCCAATATCCAGGTAGGATTTGAGTGAGTTGTGCTTGTCAGTGGACACTGTTACAACTAAAGACGATGGCATCTATAGAGAAGAACTCCAATGGGTGGAATCATACAGAGGAAGGTGGTCGTGATTGTTAGCGGTCAGACATACCTGATCTTAACCATCTCTGCCGGAATTCCACAGGGCATGTCCGACACCCAAACATTTTGATCTGTCTCATTAATTAGTCAATCAATCAATCAATCAAGTTTTATTTGGCATTTGCACATAAAAGTGCAAGTGAAATGAATTTGTCAGCAGCGGTACAATAAAAAAGAACACACAATGCACGATAAAACTTGATAGATTGATAATGATCTTTCCATCATAGGTTCAGATGTGTGATATTCACTGATAATTCATGTTCAAATCCATGTTCAAATCCATTCAGGACTTTGTTGAGAGATACAGTGCGTAAACAGGCCCTTCAGCCCACCACGTCCGCACCGACCAGCGATACCCGCACATCAACCCTATCCTACGCACACTAGGGACAATTTTATATTTATGCCAAGCCAATCAACCTGCAAACCTGTACGTCTTTGGAGTGTGCGAGGAAACTGGAGATCTCGGAGAAAACCCACGCAATTCGCGGGGAGAACGTACAAACTCTGTACAGATAGCACTCGTAGTCAAGATCGAACCCGGGTCTCTGGCGCTGTAAAGCAGCAACTCTACCGCTGTACCACCATGCTGCCCAAAACCACTCAGCACATATGTTCCCTTAATCATAAGGACCATTGGTGGAGATTGCCCAGGGCTGCACTACTCTAATCTTGCCTCTCTCTTGACTTTGTGCCATCTTCTCGAAGACACAGCCAATTTGTGCTTGAAGCAGAGGGGGGATTGTGAACCACATTCTGCCCCCCAGTAATAGCAGATTGGACTCTGTTCCACACAATGTCTCCGTGCCTCTGTAAAGCAAAAACTGAACTACAGATATTGGAAATCTGAAATGTGAAAACAAAGCTAGAATTATTAAAATATAGGTCAGACAGCATCTGTGCAGAGGGGTTCAAAATGAACATGGAATCAATAAAGGATTGGTGTAAATGGGTGGATAAATGTCACACGACATAAGAGCAGGATTAGACCATTCGGCCCATCAAGTCTACAACATTCAATCATGGCTGATCTATCTTTCCCTCTCAACCCCATTCTCCTGCCATCTCCCCATAATCCCTGACACCCGTACTAAGCAAGAATCTGTCAATCTCTGCTTTAAGAATATCCATTGACTTGGCCTCTACAGCCTTCTATGACAATGAAGGGATTAGTTTAACTTGGCATAATGATTAGCATGGACATTATGGGCCAAAAGGCCTGTTCCTGTGCTGTACTTTTCCAATTTCCATGAAAAGTAATTGACCTGAAAAATTAAATTTCTTCCACTCTGGACACATGCTGCTGGACCCACTGAGAATTTCCTGCCCTTTTTACCTTTGATTACATTTTGGAGTTGTCCCTTTACGTGCACGTGGTCGTAAATTTGCGTTGGAAATCCTTTCGTCAAATTTCATTGTGATTATACCCTTGTTTCTCCACTGTAAACTTGTCCCTGTTTCCTGCTGATATCCTATTCCTAATCTGCAGGAAACCAGTTAAGGAAAGCAAAGGGAGTTGTCCGATGGGTAATGACAGTGATCATTTCAATCAAATGAGATGTTTGCTGCTTCTTTCGAACACAAACAGTTTCTTGATTGCCCAGAGGAATCAAATGGGCAATGTATTTCAGAGCCACTGATTTCCTGATGTTGCAACTGGCATCGAGGGAGATTGATCGAAGGATAAACAATGTTCATTTTCAGTAGCCTTTGTGACCACATTTACATGCCGACAAGCTGTACAGGAACTATTTATAAAACCCATTCACCAGCAATCAGCCTTCGAGGCAATCTATTTTTTAGCCTGTTGCAATGTCACTGCAAAGTAATGAATGGTGCAAGGCTCAGCCCAAGGAAGAAGGTACAGGAGCCTGTAAACTGTAACGTCCAGCTTCTACCCGACAGCCATTCGGCTAGTAAACATTACAACCTCAAATCAGCTACATGGACTATTATTGTTTGATATTGTTTACAGTGTACTATGTTTACATATTCTGTTGTGCTGCTGCAAGTAAGAATTCCATTGTTCCATCTGGGACATATGACAATAAAACACTCTTAATTCTCAACTTTGTTTTCCTGCCACTTACTCCTGAACATTTTGGAGACTTGATTTGCTTTTTGATTTGGCCGTTACCTGGTTTGGTCCTGAACATTTTTGACCAGTCACTGCTCAAGATCTCTCCTTTATGTCGGTCAGCCAGGACGTACTTGATTCTGTGGAAGTCAAAGATGTACGTCAGACCCATTTCCCCGAATCCCAGCTAAAACCGACGCTGGATTAGGCTTTCGCAGAGTAATAGAGTCATACAGCATAGAAGCTGGCCCTTCAGCCCAACTCATCCGTGCTGACCAATGACCCATATGTATCAAAACCGATCGTATCAATGTGTCCAAATTCCTTTCAAATGGTGTTACTGCATCTGTGTCAACCATTTCTTCTGGCAGTTCGTTCCTTATACGTACCACCCACAATGTGAAAATGTTGCCCCTCAAGTTCCTTTCAATTCTTTATTTTTACCTCAGAACTCATCCCTCATAAGATGTTGGCCCAAGTGTAGTTCACACTTCTCCTCATGTCTGAACAGTAACAATGAGCAATTGAGGTGTTAGTACCCTTGGTAAGCGTTTCATTACACATAGGTGTATATATGTATTTTCAGCCACTGTCTGTGAGTGGCAAGCCATTTTGTGGACAAAAATAAGGGTGCTGCAGGAACACGGCCGGTCAGGCAGCATCCACGGAGGGAGTGGACAAACGGCATTTTGGCTTGGGACACTTCTTCATACTGATGGAGTAGGGGGGAGGAAGCTGGTAAAGAAAGGTGATGGTGGAGCAAAGCCTGACAAGTGACAGATGAATAAAAGTGAGAGGGATCTCTCAACTAAAAAGATTAAGAGATAAATTGTTGCCGTGTGTAAGGGTACATCGGTCTTGTCTTCCAATACTACACCAGTGACCCGCAGGCAAAAATAAATTAATTAGCTGATCGGGAAATTTAGGGATGAGCTTGTGGAAATAGTTTCAGACATTCAAATTCATATTTATTTACACATATGCGAGCTGATGTTCCATCTATGATCTCCACTGAGTTAGCCGATATGAAATAAAAACAGAAAATGCTGGAAAAACTTGCAGGTCAGGCAGCATCTGTGGAAAGCAGAAGAGTTAACATCTTCAGTTAAAGACCCGTTATCAGAACTTGGAATTTGTGGATATGAATCTGTCCAACATTTAGAATATTATGTGTAGGAAGGAACTGCAGGTGCTGGTTTTCACCAAAGATAGACACAATATGCTGGAGTAACTCAGCGGGTCAGGCAGCATCTCTGGGGAAAAGGAGTAGGTGACGTTTCAGGTCGAGACCCTTCTTCAGAACATTCTAGTTTAGTTTAGTTTAGAGATACAACGTGGAAACAGGCCCGTCGGCCCACCAAGTCCATGTTGACCACCGATCCCCGTACACTAACACTATCCTACACACCAGGCACAATTTACACTTCTTACCAAAGCCAATTAACCTACAAACCTGTACATCTTTGCAGTGTGGGAGGAAACCAGAGATCCCAGACAAAGCCCACACGATCACTGAGAGAACGTACAAACTCCGCATAGACAGCATCCATAGACAGGATCCATCTTAGGTCTCTGGCACCGTAAGGCAGTACTGTTGCACCACCTTGCCGCCCTGTATTGACCTAGCTTGAGTAGAGAATAAGACAGCTAGTTTTAGAGTAAAACTAGAGTAGTTTTGAGTAGGGGGTAAAACAACAGTTCTGCATTTCATTAACTCCAGCAGGAAACTCATTGACCACTTCATTCACCTGTGGATTTGCCCATGGATAATCAATGCTCCAGCTTTAGGAAGAATCTAGGTTGCATAGAGCTATTGTTCCCACAGAACAGCAGCAAGAGTTAGCACTGAGACACAGATAGAGGAATATGAAGGACATACCTTTAGAAAGGAGATGAGGATGAATTTCTATAGTCAGTGGGTTGTGAATCTGTGGAATTGATTGTCACAGTTGGCCATGGAGGCCAAGTCATTGGGAATATTTAAGGAGGAGGTTGACAGATTCTTGATTAGTAAGGGAGTCAAGGGCCTGTCCCACTCGGGCGTCATTTGCGCATCATTTATGCAACATCATTTACGCGTCACAACGCATGCATGGTGTGCATTACACGCGCATGGCGCACGGTGGTGTATGCAGTGATGTGCGGTCAGAACAGTGCCCCAGGATTTGGCGATTCTCAAAATCCTCACGCGCCACGTGCGTGACACGCAAATGACACCCAAGTGGGACAGGCCCTTCAAGGTTTATGGGGAGAAGGCAGGAGGGAAAGATAGACCATCCATGATTGAATGGCGGAGTAGACTTGAAGGGCAGAATGGCCTAATTCTGCTCCTATGACTGATGAATTATGATAGACGGCAAAATTGCAACCATTTTTATTTATTTTTGTTTTAAACGATATAAACTATTTTTTAAAAGCACACGCTCAATAGCCAATTAGCCCCCATCTACTGCAAGGTACACTGGGCAGGTCTACTTTTATTGGGATGTCCATTAAAACTTTATTGCAGTGAAAACTGGATTCATGGGAGGTGGTCCTGGAGGGGAGGGTGCTCCTCAAACTGGGGAGCATCCTGGACAATAGAGCTCACCTCCTCCACTGGTCAACCTGATGAGCACCTTCAGCAACAGACTGGTTGCACCAAGATGCAGCACAGAACGCCACAGGAGATCCTTCTTCCCTGTAGCTATCATACTGTACAACTCCTTTTGTCGTGCGGTGGACTGACTACCACCCCCAAATTTTTGCACATCCCTGATCCTTTCCACTCGGCACTTTAATTTCATATTTCATGCATGTTGTGTTTTAGGATGTTGGCAGATCAATTTCCCTATTGGGATAAATAAAGTTCTATCGTATCGTATCACGTTGCGTCGTATCGTATCCTATCATATCGTCACGGTCAGAGTAGAGCTCACCTGTAGGGTGTGTTGGGCTGCAGAGGACGGTCACATATCACTTTATTCGGGTGGCACGTGGTGTTGGAGCCAATGACGTAGTACCCCATGGGCTGGTAGGCTCGTTCGTACTCCCTTCCCTGGCATTGGTAGATGGAGAAGTGTTGCTGGGCGAGATACAGATGTTGCTTCTCGGTATCAGTGTGATTGTAGAGCTCGCCAAATACGCTCAGAGGCAGGAGGATGAAATTCTCGGAGGCAGCTGGAAATGGGATTTACCAAAGGTGTGGGTTATTACACGGGTTACTTTAGACTTTAACCTTTTATGGTGAGAATATTTTGGAAAATTGTGGCAAAAAGTGTGAGCAATTTTGGGCGCCATATCTGAGGAAGGATGTGCTGGTCCTGGAGAGGGTCCAGAGGAGGTTTACAAGAATGATCCCAGAAATGAGTAGTTTAACCTATGATGAGCGTTTGTCGGCACTGGGCCTGCATTCGCTGGAGTTTAGAAGAAAGAGGGGGAACCTCATTGAAACGTACAGAATAGTGAAAGGCTAGAATAGAGTGGATGTGGAGAGGATGTTTCCACTAGTGGGAGAGTTTAGGACTAGAGGTCACAGTCTCAGACATTCTGTTAGGGAGGAGGTGAGGAGGCGAGGAGGAAGTTCTTTAATCAGGGGGTGGTGGGTCAGTGGAATTCTTTGCCACAGAAAGCCATGGAGGCAAAGTTAGTGGATATATTTAAGGCAGAGAAACATTGATTCTTGATTAGTACAGGTGCCAGAGATTATGGGGAGAAGGCAGGAGAATGGGGTTAGGAGGGAGAGATAGATCAGCCATGATTGAATGGCAGAGTAGACTGGATGGGCGAAATGTCCTAATTCTGCTCCTATCAAATGATCTTATGGTCTTTAGAGATACAGGGCGGAAACATTCGGCCCAGCAATAATGGTCAATAATGGTCTCTACCAGCAATAATGATAAATGGCACCATATTGGAAACATTTTATCCTCTCATCTTGCTGGAAGCCAAAGTAAACTTCAAAATGGATACTAGGTTAATTACACTTCAATGTGCTGTTCCATTCAACCCCTCCTAATACTGAATGAGTTCAGTGCAACTGATGTGGAAACATAACCACCTGCGAAAAACCTCAAACCTGATAAACAATAGATGGAAGAATTAACAACATACCTTCGTCCTTTGCAACGACAATGTAGATGGAGAGGTGACCAGATGTGGCATTCAGCTGTTTTGCAGCTGCATCAAATACTCCACACTCTGGAAGTTTCAAGAAGATGCTCGATGCCCTGAGTGAGAAATCCTCGCTGACGAGTAATCTTGGCTTTATTTTCAGCACTAAAAGTTGGAAAAAGGTGACAAAAGGTCAATATAGAACGAACCTAACTAATACCTTTCTCAACCTCCTGTTGTCCCACAGCAACAAGGCAATCATTGTACGTTGCAATCATGTATTGTCTTTCTGCTGACTAGAGAGCACACAACAAAAGCTTTTCACCGCAGTACACGTGACAAAAAACTAAACTGAAACTGAAACAATTGAAAGTTTTTCATAATACCTCAAAGATAAATAGGCAGAGGTTGTGTAGGCTGGGACTCTATTCCTTGGAGCGCAGGAGGATGAGGGGTGACCTTATAGAGGTGTATAAGATCATGAGCGGAATAGATTGGGTAGATGCCCAGAGTCTCTTGCCCAGTGTAGGTGAATCGAGGACCAGAGGATATAGGTTTAAGGTGAAGGGGAAAAGATTTTATAGGGTATCTGAGGGGTAACCTTTTCACACAAAGGGTGATGGGTGTATGGAAGAAGCTGCCAGAAAGGTAGTTGAGGCAAGGACTATCCCAATGTTTAAGAAGCAGTTAGGACAGGTCTGGAGGGATATGGGCCAAATGCTGGCAGGTGGGACTCGTGTAGCTGGGACTTGTGTAGCTGGGACATGTTGGCTGGTGTGGGCAGGTTTGGCGGATGGCGGAAGTTTCAACACTGTATCACTCTGTTGCTATAAATTGATCAGACCAAATATTTTACGTGTTGATCGAAGTAGATTATTGACCAGGGTACTTGGGGAAACTTCTCTGATCTTTTAATAAAGAGTGTCATTTGTAAGGACAAGAGGTGCAGATGAAAGAAGCACCTCTACCGCAAGGCTGGAGGGTGATGAGCGGGAACACAAAGGCTACAAGTGCTGGGATATGATAAGTAGGGAAGGTGATAATAAAAACCATTTAATGGAGAGATGGACAGATGGAATCAGATGGAGAAGCGATCTGGTGGGGAGTAGAAGGATGGGACCAGGAAGGGTAGGGATGACAATAGCTTAGTAAGATTGTAAATTGGCCCTCGCGTGTGTAGGATAATGTTAGTGTGCGAAGGATCGCTCGTCAACGTGGACTCGGTGGGCCGAAGGGCCTGTTTCCATGCTGTAACTTTAAACTAACAACAGACTCATTATGTGATAAATTTGGCAAGTTCAGTTTCTTTAAAAACTCATGCATTATATTGGAATCAGTATGAAATTCTGATTGGTATAGAATTGCTGAAAGGATTTATTAATTTCATCATGGTCTACAGTCAGTGTACCATCCCGTTTACTCACTTTAGTAATCTGACGTTAGATAACTCTAAACTAAACTAAATCAGAATTAAGATTTGTTCTTTCAATATATATTTAAATAATGGCCACCCATCATTTTAGTATTTATTGGCTTTATGACACATTTCTAGCCTGTGAGGGTTTTTAAGGAATTTTGGACCTTGCCTGTTTCATGTTCTGGTATTTCCCCCAGTCTGACAGAGAGCTTCTCACTGGTTTCTCCTTCACCCTGACTGTTCACCGCAGACACACGGATGTCATAGTTCTGCCGGGGATCCAGATCTTGCAGGTAAATAAAGGTCGAATCGGTTGTGTATTGCACAGGCAACGAGTCATTAGTCTGGACATCCACCTGTTTAACAAAGAGTTGATCACGTTGATCAGTAAACATCTGAAAATGGCTATCACTATGGCAATAATTTCAATACATCGGATTACAAAGAAGAAGACCCGAGTTTATGAACATTATTGTCTTCTTCGGCTTCTGCACATCAGTTGCATGATGTCCAGATGTCAAGATGGAGAACTCATGAAGAAGGGGAAGGGTGGAGCAGCAATAGATTTGCTACCTTACAGCGCCAGAGTTAAATCCTGATTGGGTGCAGTCTGTACGGAGTTTGTACCTTCTTTTTTTTTACACTTTAGTTTTTATTGCTTTTATGTATACACAAATAAAACACAAATATAACAACGAAACATACAGCATTACAGTGAAACGTACAACAGTGCAGCGGGGGGTTCAGTTTACAATTAATGATGCAGTATACAGAACTATTTTCATATTAAAACATTTTCCAATAACTTACATTATTGTCTGTAAAATTATACAGTGTTGATGTCTTTATTTCTATACCTAATCCATTTTTCCCATTTTCTATTAAACTCGTCTTCTTTCACTCTTAGAGAATATGTCATATTCTCCATGACAAATATTTCCTGTACTATGTCTAACCATTGTCTAAGTCTGGGTGTGTCTGCTCCAAGCCAGTTTCTTGTAATGGCCTTTCTGCCAGCTGTGAGTAGGATTTTAACCAAGTAATGATCTTCCTTCAGCACCACTGTATTTATATTACCCAGGTATAAAATGGAACACTTCTTGCAGACTGTATATCCTAATACCTCTGTTAATTCTGAATTCACTCTGTCCCAAAATGGTTCTATTTTTGGGCAACACCAGAAGATATGTGCATGATTTGCGTCTGTTTGACCACATTGCCTCCAGCATGTTTGCTGCCTTAGAATTTGCTTGCTTTTTATGTTAGGCGTAATAAAGAAACAAATCAAATTTTTCTAATTAAATTCTCTCCATTTTTGTGAATTAGTGGATGTCTGTAGTGTTACACACATATGATGCCATTCTTCTTCTGAGATTGTGATGTTCAATTCCTTTTCCCACTTAAATTTTACATAAAATGCAGTTTTAGCTTGACATTCCATTAAACTATGATAAAGTTTACAAATAATCTTTAATGTTTTTTGATGATACGCATTAACTATCACTTCTATCACTAGATTATTTTCTTCTAGTGTCTCCCTTTTTACCTTTTTATTGTAATAATCTCTGTTGGAGGTATCTAAACAAGTCTTGGTTCCGAAGTGCAAATCTATCCTTCAATTCTTGAAAACTTCTTAGGTCTCCATTTTCAATAACGGTACAAAATGCAGTCATTCCTTTCTTCATCCACTCTTTAAATGTTGAGTCACACATCCCTGGTTTAAATTCATTATCCAAAACTATCCATCTTAAAACTTTTTGTCATTTATTCAGTTTAAGTTGTCTGGTAAGAGTGAACCAGGTTTCAAAAGTAAATATCGTTATTGGATCGATTATACTCCTGATATGTCCAGGAAGCACTTTTTCTCCCAAAAGTGTTTGGATGTGGAAGTCAGGGATATATGTCTCAATCTCTTTCCACCTAGCTATATAGCTGTCCTCACACCAATTAATTAGTGGTCGAAGTTGGGCAGCATAGAAATATATCCTAAAATTTGGAAGTGCCATTCCACCTTTGTCCTTTAGAAACATAGACATAGAAATTAGGTGCAGGAGTAGGCCATTTGGCCCTTCGAGCCTGCACCGCCATTCAATATGATCATGGCTGATCATCTAACTCAGTATCCCGTACCTGCCTTCTCTCCATACCCTCTGATCCCCTTAGCCACAAGGGCCACGTCTAACTCCCTCTTAAATATATCCAATGAACTGGCCTCAACTACCCTCTGTGGCAGAGAGTTCCAGAGACCCACCACTCTCTGTGTGAAAAAAAGTCCTTCTCATCTCGGTCCTAAAGGATTTCCCCCTTATCCTTAAGCTGTGACCCCTTGTCCTGGACCTCCCCAACATCGGGAACAATCTTCCTGCATCTAGCCTGTCCAACCCCTCAAGGATTTTGATTTTGTCCAACCCCTCAAGGTTTCTATAAGATCCCGTCTCAATCTCCTAAATTCTAGAGAGTATAAACTGAGTCTATCCAGTCTTTCTTCATAAGACAGTCCTGACATCCCAGGAATCAGTCTGGTGAACCTTCTCTGCACTCCCTCTATGGCAATAATGTCCTTCCTCAGATTTGGAGACCAGAACTGTACCCAATACTCCACTTTGGCAACTGTAGTGTAGTGTATCGAATTCTGGCCTTCTTTCCTCCCCAAATAAATCTAGATATTAATTTATCCCATTCCGTGAATTGTTTTAATGGTACCTCAATTGGCAGAGATTGAAACAAGTACAATAGCCTTGACAAAATATTCATTTTCACCACTTTTATCTTACTACTAAAATCCATTGGGTAGGTGGACCATCTTTCTATACCCTTTCTTATGTTTTGGTTGATGTGATTATAATTGGCCCCGTACAACATTGATATATTTTTTGTTATATGCATCCCTAGGTATTTGATTGATTTTGAATACCATTTAATATTATAATTTTGTTTGATTTCTTTTGGAGGAGGACAATTAAATAGGAGGATTTGAGTTTTTGAAATATTCACTTTATATCCTGCATAAAAATTAAATTAATCTATGATCCCCATCATCCTTGGAAATGAGGTGTTTACTTCCGTGAGATACATCATTACATCATCTGCGAAAAGGGCAATTTTATGTTCTCTGTCTCTTATAGTTACTCCCCTCAGTTCCCTATCTTGACGAATCGCTTGAGCCAATGGTTCAATATATATAGCAAACAGGGTAGGGCTAAGACAACATCCCTGTCTCGTTCCTCTTCCTAACACAAATCTCTCAGTTAAGGACCCATTCACCTTTACTCTTGTAGTAGGTTGCTGGTAAATTGCTTTAATAAGTTGAATTATTTGACTTTAATTAACTTGAGGCAGCCTCTCGATTGTCTTAAAAAACAGAAGCCCAGACAAGCCGCACTTGTTTGATAACCACGCTGCCACTGGACCCCACTCCTTTCTTTGTACTCACATTATACTGTATTATTTCTTCCTTGGGTTCAGTAGGTGGCTTCCAACTGACCAGCATACAACAAGATTCAAACTCCCCCACTTGCACTTCCTGAGGGACTGAGGGGGTATCGCCCGGTTGGACAGGGGCTGCACACAACATGGAGAGAATTGCATGTTATCTTTTTACATTGAGAAAACTAAGGTATATCAGAAAACACTGAATTATGTTACATCGGAGAGAGGCACAAAAAGCTGGATTAACTCAGCGGGACAGGCAGCATCTCTGAAGAGAAGGAATGGGTGATGTAGAAACATAGAAAACATCGAAAATAGGTGCAGGAGGAGGCCATTTGGCCCTTCTAGCCAGCACCACCATTCATTGCGATCATGGCTGATCGTCCGCAATCAATAACTATGGTGCCTGCCTTCTCCCCTTAGCCCTTGATTCCACTCGCCCCTAGAGCTCTATCTAACTCTCTCTTAAATCCATCCAGTGATTTGGCCTCCACTGCCCTCTGTGGCAGGGAATTCCACAAATTCTCAACCCTCTGGGTGAAAAAGTTTTTTCTCACCTCAGTCTGAAATGGCCTCCCATTTATTCTAAGACTGTGGCCCCTGGTTCTGGACTCGCCCAACATTGGGAACATTTTTCCTGCATTTAGCTTGTCCAGTCCTTTTATAATTTTATATGTTTCTATAAGATCCACCCTCATCCTTCTAAACTCCAGTGAATTCGGGTCGAGACTCTTCTTCAGACCCGAAATGTCACCCATTCGTTCTCTCCAGAGATTCTGCCTGTCCCGCTGAGTTACAGTACTCCAGCTTTTTGTGTGTATCTTCGGTTTAAATCAGCATCTGCAGTTCCTTCCTACACATGTTTAATCGGAATTTATTGCACTTCAATGTTACATTTTTAGTTTAGTTTAGAGATACAGCGCGGTGTAGAGATACAGGCCCACCGCGTTTGTGCCGACTAGTGATCCCAGCACACTAGCACTATCCTACACACATGATGGACAATGTACATTCATACCAAGCCAATTAACCTACAAACTGGTATGTCTTTGGAGTGTGGGAAGAAACCACGCTATTAGTGTGAAGTTTATAACTTCTTCCTGTAGCCTCTCTCGTTTCGTTCTTCACGCCAAAGTTTTATGGGTTTGTAGTTTAAGTTTCCCCATTTGTGTAGGGGACAGAGTGCAGAGAGTGGTGAGGACAGCGGAAAAAATCATCGGGACTTCTCTCCCCTCAATCGGGGATATTGTGACCAAACGTTGCGTGTCTAAGGCCAGCAGTATTATAAAAGACCCCACACATCTCCATCATGGACTGTTCACTCTGCTGCCCTCGGGCAAAAGATATCGTAGCATAAGGAGCAGAACATCAAGGTTCTGCAACAGCTTCTTCCCACGAGCCATCAGACTCCTGAATGCCATGTAATGGGCTGCCACCATTGTCTATTTATCCTTTTATCCTTTTTATCCATTTTATCCATGTTTATCCTTCTGTTAATTATCGTGTTGCACAGGGAGCCAAATGCAACGGAATTTTGTTTGGAATTGCATATATCGCTGTATTTCAAAATGACAATAAAGTTTGTTTGACTTGACTTTGTCTTGAGGGTCAGTGTTGTGACCTGGGCTGGAGTCATAGAGTCATAGACTGATACAGCATGGAACTTGCCTGCACCTACCAACATGCCCCATCTACACTAGTCTCACCTGTCAGTGTTTGTCCCATATCCCTCTAAATCTATCTTATCCATGTACCTTTTTAAATGTTTCCATAATGTTGCGATAGTATTTGCAAATGTGTTGATGGAAATGTGCGGAGAATAGCTGTTAGGGTACATTTGTAGGGAATGGGATTGCTCTGTGAAGTATGCATTGACTTAATGGGACGAAATAGCCTTCTTCTATTTGTAAGGAAACATTGAATATCATCCTGTGCCTTTAATTTATTTCAGCTACATTAGATCTTGCCTGGTTGAGCAATTTGCATTCACGTTTTGTCTCTCACACACAATTTGAACTCAATTCTGAGCGCTGCACCATTTAATATAATGAATGTCTCATTGCTTTCAGTGGGAAAGGAGGAAATAATCGGCAAGGAGACATTCTTTGTGAAATACTTACAGTTTTGGGTCATAAACTTCAATAGCAAACCACTGTCTTCTTCGCCAGAGGAGGATTTAGCAGAAACTGATACAACGTACAGAGTCGACTCATTCAGACCTGCGAGTGGGAATGAGAGTGATTAATGTTCCGTTCAATCACTTGAACAGCGGTGTTAATGCAAACCAACCATCACAGCAGAGACCTGAGGGGATACAAGTCTGTGTGGGTTTTTAAGTGGCTCGTTCCACCTGACCGAGAATCTTTCTGATGGATTGCTTGGGCACATCACAGAACATTGCAATTATAGAGGGACGTGACCGTCACTGAATTCCTGCCAGGCAGCAGAAATGCATCTTGAGGAATTCTTCCCCTTTCCACGTTGTCGTTGGTGATTCTCTACCTCAAGGATGGTCTCAATCACAGGTTGGATCCTGGGAACACAAACTCATGCTCAGAAGGGGATTTCTTTCCCTTACTCCATCCTCTTCCAACTTCCATTGCAGAGTACCTCTCCAAGGCAACTCTGTTGCAGGGTCCTTCCATAACAGCTTTCTTCACCACTCTGAATGGCATGACCAAAACAGGCACACTTGGACATATTACCTTTCCCGAAGAGAAGAATCTTTGGGCTGACAGTTTCTATGCTCAACTAAGTGATTCTGCATTCAATTATGGAATTGTGCGGTGAGAGCTCCGTGCAATACCTGCATATAATTCATTGTAGTCAGCAGTCGGCAAACTCAGCAAGTGATGAGATAATTGCGTTATTATCTGCATTGTCAACCCACACATAATCCTTGCTCTAACTAAAGTGCCGAGATAGCACTTTGGATTATATCAGTGAATGAGTTGAAATTAGCCTGTAATATGAATAATCCCAGGCACAATAACTACTATTGGCCCTATACACTGGGCAATATATCTCCTCTGTCTGAACAAGGATCCTGACCCAAAATGTCACATATCCATTCCCTCCACAGATGCTGCCTGATCCGCTGGGTTACTCCAGCACTTTCTGTTTTGCTAAAAATTCCAGCACCTAGTTCCTTATTCCAAAATTCCAGCACCTACTAGCTCTTGTGTTGCCTTATTTAGGAGGCACACCCTTCACACATATTCTGCAACCTGCCCTTAAGGTAGGCACTGGCGGCGGCCTACCCTGACAAGGGCACAGAAGTGCAGCGGTAGAGTTGCTGCTTTATAGCGCTAGTGACCCGGGTTGTATCTTGACTACTGGTGCTGTCTGTATGGAGTTTGTACATTCTCCCTGTGGGTTTTCTCTGGGTGTCCCTAGTTTGTAGAATAGTGCTAGTGTATGGGGATCGTTGGTCAGCGAGGACTCAGTGGGACGAAGGACCTGTTTCTGCACTGTATTTCTAAACTAACCTTATGCTGACTTGCTTTTCATGCACCAGTCTTGCTGTAGTTTCATGCAGGGGAATTTTGGAGATCCTTACTTAAAACTTAAAACTGAAATCATTCAAATTTGAAGCTTTCAGATGAAACTAAAGAACTCTTACTGGTATAATTTGATACTGGGGATGGGTGTACATACCTCAGCTTATCTTTAATGAATCTGATACAACTGAAGCACAAGACATAGAGATACCAAAGCTCTTCCGGATTATTGGATTTTATTTCAATCATCTATCTGCAAATGTATATTGAGGCAGCCCTACAATACAGCGAAGACATAACTGTTGCTGATATGCTGCAAATGGCATCTGCTCCAGAACCTTGAAGTAGTCAGTTTCACATGACCACATTCGGTCAATCTCAAGCTTTGGAGATCTTGCAGCCAAACTCGATCGTTGAGGAAAAGGATCATGAGATCTCATTCCAAGTAAGAAATGGCACAACTCCATTCCTTCTTCAGCTCATGGCCAGATCTTCCTTCACTAGTGGGACCGTTGCAAAATGCCTATCCGTACTTGGTCTGACCACAATGTCCTTCCCTCTTAGGCTCATAGAGCCATACAGCACGGAAACAAGCCCTTCAGCCCACGTCCATGTCCACCAAGATGCCCTATTTACACTAGTCCCACCTGCCTGCATATGGCCCATAACCCTCCAAACCTTTCTAATGCATATGCTTGTCCAAATGTCAATTAAATGTTGTTATAGTACCTGCCTCAACTACCTCCCCTGTCAGCTCGACTCTGCGTTAAAAGGTTGCCCCTCAGGTTCCTATTAAATCTTTCCCCCTCACATTAAGCCCATGTCCTCAGGTTCTTGATTTCCTTACTCTTTTACACAAAGGCTCTGCACATCTACTCTATCTATTCCCTGCATAATCTCATAGACCTCCATAGGATCACCTCGGATAAAGAGGAGGAGGTAGCTTTAAACAATGCAGAGTAGATTTTGATGACGTCAGCCATTCACAATGCACAAACCACCCCCAACTCCCCACTTAAATAAGGTCTAGGAATAGCCTCGCAATCAAACATGATTACTGAGGAAAAGGCTCCATGAGATTGCATTCGAAATAAGAAATGGTGCAACCCCATTCATTTACCTGTGAGCAGGACACTGGTTATCGGAGGGAAAACAATGGCCCGCTTCAAAGGACTGTCACTCCCATAGGGACCATAGTTCACAGAGTAGGACACAACCCGGGCAGCTTTCGGCTTGTCTGGGTCCCAGCTAATCTCAGCGATGCTCGCGGTTACGCCAGAAGCCTGCAAGTTGCGTAGGAAGCGCAAAACTGTCAAAACAAGCATGGCTTGAGTTAGATTAAGGAAAATGTTTCAGCATATCTGATTTTAAACTCTTGGGCAATTTTACACTCTCTTCCTTATCTAGTAATGGCATTTGTGAATACGTACATGGGGGAGTGGTGATTTCAAGAGGCAGGGAGTTGAACGTCCGATTAAAGGGAAAGTCACACTCCACAATTGTTGTGTATGTGGTATTTGGTTTCAACCCTGAAAATAAATGCACAGGATTAGACATGGTATAAGACAATATTTCACTCAAACTATTTAGCAATGGATAGACGCTCCTCAAACGAAGGAAGGGATAACACCCCAGGGTGCCACATGAGTGACAATAGACAATAGGTGCAGGAGCAGGCCATTTGGCCCTTTGAGCCAGCACTGCCATTCAATGTGATCATGGCTGATAATCTACAATCAGTACCCCGTTCCTGCTTTCTCCCCATATCCCCTGACTCCGCTATTTTTAAGCCCTATCTAGCTCTCTCTTGAAAGCATCCAGAGAACCTGCCTCCACCGCCCTCTGATGCAGAGAATTCCACAGACTCACCATTCTCTGTGAGAAAAAGTGTTTCATCGTCTCCGTTCTAAATGGCTTACCCCTTATTCTTCAAACTGGGGCCCCTGGTTCTGGACTCCCCCAACATCGGGAACATGTTTCCTGCCTCTAGTGCGTCCAAGCCTTTAACAATCTTATATGTTTCAATGGGATCCCCTCTAATCCTTCTAAACTCCAGAGTGTAGAAGTCCAGCTGGTCCATTCTCTCAGCATATGACAGCCCCGCCATCCCAGAATCAACCTTGTAAACCTACGCTGCACTCCCTCAATAGCAAGAATGGCAAGGGCGCCGAGTATAATCATGGTTTTTTGAAACGCTACCAAATGTAACATTAACGAATGTTTGTATAGCCATGGAGAATGTCAGATGAACTTTGCACAGTCTTGTTTTGTTTCTATCCTGAACGGGCATTTGTGAATGCCGTAGAGTTGCGTTTACAGTGCCAGAGACCCCGGTTTAATCCTGACTACGGGTGCTGTCTACATGGAGTCTGTACGTTCTCCCTGTGACATGCGTGAGTTTTCTCAGAGATCTTCGGTTTCCTCCCACACTCCAAAGACGTACAGGTTTGTAGGTTAATTGGCTTGGTACAAAATGTATATTGTCCCGTGTGGGTGCGTGCAGGATAACGTGAGTGAGCGGGAAACGCTGGTCGGTGCGGACTCAGTGGGTTGAAGGGCCAGTTTCTGCTCTGTATCCCTAAACTAAAATAAGTTAAAAAACTTTTAAAAATTAGTGACGGGTACGTATACTTAATCCCTAAATTCACTTATTTTGGTTGAGTCAGCTTTAGCCTTTACTTATAGGTTGTCCAACCAGGTGAACGGACTCCCACATGGAGTTTGCAAACATCCACAGGTAACATCCATCACACCTTTGCCAGAGATAGACACAAAGCGCTGGAGTAACTCAGCGGGTCAGGCAGGATATCTTGAGAGAAAAGATGGGTGACGTTTCTGGTCGGGACCCTTCTTCAGACTGGAATCAGAGGGGAGGGAACTTGAGGTAAGAAAAAGCCAGAACAAAGTGTAGAGGCGGAGAGAGCAGTGGGAATCGCAGAGGGGGAGCAGCGAGAGAGGGCTCACAGAACTCCCGGCATATAGAGGAGGAGAACTCCTTCAAAGCGGGCATACATTGAGGACATTACGCAGTAGAGCAGACAAAACGTGTGTAGAAAGGAATGGCAGATGCTGGTTCATATCGAAGATAGACAGTGCTGAAATGTGACTGGCCCACTGCCACTGCCTGCTCACCAAAACCGCCCTCTAACCTCTTAAAGTTGGGCATCATTTGGCCACATATGGACCGGGGGAGGCAGCGGTGGGAGAACTCCACCATGTTGCTTTTAAAGGTGCCATTCATGCACTTTCTAATATAGCTGCAGCGCTGTTGAGTACAATGGGAAACAAATGGAGTAGCTCTCTGGGTCAAGTACCTCTCTATTCTCAGGAGAACATGGATAGACATTTCATCTGATCGCTAGTTGGCACTGATTCGGTGGGCCGAAGGGCCTGTTTCCACGCTGTAAAGTTCATAAGGTCATAAGTGATAGGAGCAGAATTAGGCCATTAAGTCTACTCAGCCATTCAACCATGGCTGATCTATCTCTCCCCGCCTAATCCCATTCTCCTGCCTTCTCCCCATAACCTCTGATACATGTACTAATCAAGAATCTATCTATCTCTGCCTTGAAAATATCCACTAATGGCCTCTCAGCCTTCTGTGGCAAAGAATTCCACTGAATCACCACTATCTGACTGAAGAAATTCCTCCTCTTCCCCTTCCAAAAAGAACGTCCTTTAATTCTGAGGCTATGAGCTCCAGTCCTAGACTCCCCCACTAGTGGAAACATCCTCTCCACATCCACTCTATCCAAGCCTTGGGTTCACAAATCGCGAGATGGGTTGCCATGGATGTTCTCCCATTTACCTGTTGTAGGGAACGATGGGCAGCCAATTCTACGAATACAATACGAAGCAATGTGTGGACTTTGTCTTGAATTTTTAACCCTTATTGTGAGTCTGTACATCAAATTTAATAACAACATAGAAGGAGACCATTTGGCCCATTAAACCTATGCTAACTCTCTGAACATTCCCATCAACCCCCTCCAAACTATTCTCTGTCATAAGCCCCTTCACTCTCCCAATTCTCCTATCACACGCCTACACCATGGGCAATTTACAAGCGCCAATTAAAAGACCAACACATCTTTGGGATGTGGGAGGAAACGAGAACACACAAAGAAAAACCCATGCAGTCACAGGGAGAACTCACAATCTCCACACCAACAGCACTGGAGGTCAGAAATGAAGTCAGTTTTAGTTTAGAGATACAGTGCTGAAACCGGCGCTTCGGCCGAACGTGTCCGAGGTGACCAGTGAACCCCGCGCACGAACAGTATTGTTTTGGATGTGATCTTAAACTGAAGCTTCCCCTGCTCTCCCTGTTGTACGCACAAGGTCCAATAACAATCTTTCAAAGATGAACAGAGCAGTTCTCCTCGACCAGTGGTAAGACCAACATTTAACATGGAACTATTACCACTAGATATTAAGATTTATAGATAGACACTGAAGAAGGGTCTGGACCCGAAATGTCACCCATTCCTTCTCTCTGTCCCACTGAGTAACTCCAGCATTCGGTGCTTATCTTTGGTGTAAACCAGCATCTGCAGTTCCTTCCTACAGATATTAAGCTTTAAAAGGAACCAGAGGGGCAGCGTTTTCACTCAGAGATTGGTGGGGATATGGAATAAGCTGCCAGAGGAGGTAGGTACTATAACAACATTCAAAAGACATTTGGTCCGGTACATGGATAGGAAAGTTTTAGAGGGATATGGGCCAAACACAGGCAAAAGGGACTAGCTTAGATGTGGCATCTTGGTCGACATGGAAGTGTTGGGCCAAAAGGCCTGTTTCCCTGGTTTGACTTTGAGATTGTCTGCTCACTATCATGTTGTACATGGAAGCTTAATCTGCACAAATTGGCTTCCCACATTACAGCATTAACGGAAAAAGAAACTCTGGAGCCAAATGAACTTGTGAGAAGCATGTTTATAATTTCAATTTTTTCCTTGATAGAGTCATAGAGTCATACAGTGTGGAAACATGCCCTTTGGCCCAATTTGCCCACACCGACAAATATGTTCATATACACTAGTCCCACCTGCCTGTGTTTGGCCCATATCTCCCTATACCTGTCATATCATGTACCTGTTTAAATGTTTCTAAAAACTTGCGATAGTACCTGACTGAACTACCTCCTCTGGCAGCTAGTTCCATGCACCCACCACCCTTTGTGTGAAAAGGTTACCCCTCAGGTTCCTATTAAATCTTTCCCCCCTCACCTTAAACCTATGTCCTCTGGTTCTTGAAACCAGATCTTGATCTTAGTGAAGCATGAACATGCAAGAGTTTGTCCAGAAAGAAGAGACCAGACTGTTTCCACTTCTTACCTGTGATCAGTGTCTCTCCACTCACTGAGATGCGGCTGATAGTATGAACCACGTTTGGCTCTCCGCTGCTGTAATAGTGAAGTCGGCAGGACATCCAGTCACTTGCACTCCTAAGGAGACCCCATGAGATCACAGCACTGGTGGCGGAGATGGAGATCAAACTCAAAGGCACCCGCATTATTCCTAAAACAGTGGAAGAACAAGAAATCATGGTATCGATGGCATCTTGATGTCACTGAATGAAAGATGGGATGGGAGTCACAGCAGCGCCTTTGGAAAGGCCACTGTGCCTCCACGAAAAACCTCAGCTGTGTACTTTTGAGTTTTAAAATTTGTTGGTGAATATCCCTGGGTTAAAGAAAATTGTGGTATTCAGTGGTTTGGGATTGGGGTGTACACAGTCCCCATCAAGATGGGAGGGAGGGGTAATGGGATTTGTGGAAGGGGTGTGGGAGTGAGTACTAGACTCCATTGGTGATAGGGAAAATGGATGAGAAATCAGGTCAGCCATGATGGATGACCAGGTGTGAAGATGGATTGGTGCAGTTGGGGTGAATGGTTGGGGCACCAATCCATCTTCACACCTGAGGACGGGTTGGTTTGGGTTAGTTTATTGTCAATTGTACCAAGGTACAGTGAAATGCTTATGTCGTGTGCTAACCAGTCAGCGGAAAGACAATACTCTACATGATTACAATCAAGCCATTCACAGTGTACAGTTAATGATAAAAGGAATAATATTTAGTGCAGGATAAGGACCAGTAAAGTCTAATTATAGACAGTCTGACGGTCTCCAATGAGGTAGATAGTCGCTCAGACTACTCTCCAGTTGTCGATAGGATGGTTCATTTGCTTGATAACAGCTAGGAAGAAACTGTCCCTGAATCTCGAGGAATGTGTTTTCACACTTCTGTATCTCTTACCTGATGGGAATCATCAAGTCTGAAAGGTTTTGGCCCGAAACATTGCCTATTTCCTTCGCTCCATAGATGCTGCTGCGCCCGCTGAGTTTCTCGAGCACTTTTGTCTACCTGGGAATCATCAAGTCTGCTCCACCATTCAATCATGGCTGATCTATTTCTCCCAATCCAGCCCCATTCTCCTGGCTTCTCCCCATATCCCCTGACATTACCACAAACAGTAAATAGATAGTGCAAGAAGTACAATATTTTTTTTACGGTTTGTAAATATCTTTAGTATTCAGTCAATGCTAAAGTGAAACCTAAGACTATTAAAAGACATGAAAATATTAAATACAAATTTATAACAGGATACTTGGGTAAATCCTGGTGTTGTGGAGAAAGATCTGTTTTCAAAGATGTTTCAAAGGTAGCAAACAAAACATCATCTCTGCTCCTCAGGTATCTCAGGTATCTCAGGTATCCCAGGTATCTACCGAAACATCTTCTCTGTCCCTCTCCCCACTGATATTGTCGAACTTGTTGAGGAATCTCTCAAATTCTTTACCCCCAAGAGCTGCGGATGCCAGATCATTAGAAGTGGAGGTACATAGACCAATGGTACAATAGACCACCAGGGGGCGCCGCACGATGGCAGCCTCGCTAACAGTCTGTTGGTCTTTTTGTCTTTTTTTTTGTTATTTTGAGTGTGTTTTTAAAAGTTTGTGTTAATGTTCTTTGGTTTGTTTTATGTGAGAGGTGGGGGAAACTGTTTTTCAATCTCTTACCTTGCCGGAGATGCGATTGTTTTCCAGATCGTATCTCCGGACACTCTGCGGCCTAACATCGTGCAGCTGGAGGCTTTGCTCGGGACTGACTTTGAGCCCCACCGCGGGGCCGTGGACTTACCATCGGAGCCGATCCCTTGCCTGGGATTGATTCTCCAACCGCAGTCTGCAGATTTCAACATCGCGGAGCTCGCAGTCCCGAGTAGAGACTGATGTCAGGAAGTACTGGTCGCAGAAGGTTTTGACCAGCCCCGCTCGCCCTGGGTGCACTCGCCCGGTGCGGGGGAGCTGATATTCCCCTCCAATGCAGGAGCTTGGTCGCCCCGACACGGAGGGCCCGCCGCCGGCTACGGGAGCCAAGATCGTCCCGTCAACGGAAGGCTCACGGAACAAAGAACGGAAGCGAGTGACAACCCCCCCCCCCCATGCAGGAGCTGAACACCTCGATGCGGAGGGCCCAAACACCGCCGGCTACGAGAGTCAAGACCGTCCCGTCAATGGAGAGCTCGAGGCCCCCCGACCGAGGAGGACTTTATTTCGCCTTCAATCACAGTGAGGAATGTGGAGGAGTCACTGTGGTGGATGTTTATGTTAAAATGTATTTTATGTGTTTTGTTGCTTTTTAATGGTATGACTGTATGACAGATCAAATTCCTCGTATGTTGCAAAACATACTTACTTGGCTAATAAAGTATGATTATGATTATAATTAAGATAAACGTTTTATGGATCGGGAGCTAGAGTGTTATAGGGAAGTGGCATAGGTGGGCAGTCGAGGCCTGGGGTAGATCAGACACAAATACTGAATGACGGGGAGGCTTGAGGGGCCGAATGGCCTACTGTTCCCTGCGTTTTCCATTGTATTTCGTGTGTTCATGTTGGATTAACGTAAATATATGTTTGATGATCAGTGGGAACACAGCAGGACAAAGGTCCTTTTTCTGTGTTGACTGATTCAATAAATCTATGAAAGTTGTTAACAGCGATGTCACATCGTTCAGCCTTTCTCAAGCCAATGTATTCCTCTGGATGTGATAGTGAGAGCTATTCAGTTTCCAAATTTTTAAAATCGCTTCTTCTAACTCTTATTTAGCATGGAAACAGGCCCTTCAGCCCACCGAGACCATGCTGACAATTGATCACTTGTTCTCACTAGTCCAATGTTATCCCACTTTCTCATCCACTACCGACATATTATGGGCAATTTTATTTTTACACAAAGGCCAATGAACCTGCAAGCCCACAAGTCTTTGGGATGTGGGAGGAAACCCACACGATGACAGGGAAAACGAGCAAACTCCACACAGACAGCACCTGAGGTCAGGATTGAACTTGGGTCTCTGGCGCTGTGAGGCAGCAGTTCTACCATCTGCACCACTGTGCAGATACACCCATACATACCACAGTGCACACACTGGGTTCGTAAAGTAGATATTATACATCTCCCTGCTAGGTTGACACAAAATGCTGTAGAAACTCAGCGGGTCAAGCATCATATTTGGAGAAAAGGAATAGGTGAAGTATTTGGTCGAGATGCGAAACATCTCCTATTCCTTTTCACCAGAGATGCTACCTGGCCCGCTGAGTTGCTCCAACATTTTGTGTCTATCTTCAGTGTAAACCAACATCTGCAGTTCCATCCCACCCATTTTCCCTGCGAGCTTTCCTGTGTTGCCCTTACAAAATAGCTCTGCAACATCTTCCCCTTCCACTGCACTGACCCACTGCCCAATTCTACTTTCAACCAAGTTCTCCATGAAACATCATCTTGTCTTTATTTCAGGGAGTACACATATATACGTTGCGGAGAGAGTCACAAAAAGAGTGAGAGTGGGTGGGGACTCACCGGAGTGGCTCCAAAAGGTGAAAGGTCGAGAGGTCACCAGGCCGTCTGAGGAGGTGTTGACCTGGACCACAGTGGTACACAGTGACATGGAGGTCAGACCTAAGATTCAATTCATGAGAATTAGCAAGGCAAGGTGTTAAACATATGCAGAACGATTTGCATGTAAACCTCTGTCCTTCTCTGACATTTCAATGTTAATCAAGGCATCTTAATGAGCAACAAGTCCAACCTACCATTAGCAGTTCTGAGTTCCAGTCTCATACGTTTGGAAAGTCTTCAGTCTTAAACTTTAACACTACGCCACACAACATAACCCCGTCCAGCGCACTCTATCCCTTCTTTTTCTTACGAATGAAACAAAACCACCACACCACTTTTGGCCACTCACATCAACCCCTATACTAACTCCACTTTCCCAAGTCCATCCTACCTTGCACAATATCATATCATGCACACCCACCCCTGCTTCCCCTACATTGCTGCACCAAACAACCGACCCCTCTCCACACCACCCAACTCATAAGGTCATAAGGTCATAAGTGATAGGAGTAGATATAGGCCATTCAGCCCATCAAGTCTACGCCATTCAATCATGGCTGATCTATCTCTCCCTCCTAACCCCATTCTCCTGCTTTCTCCCCATAACCTCTGACACCTGCACTAATCAAGAATCTATCTATCTCTGCCTTAGAAATATCCACTGAAGAAGGCCCTATTGAGCTGAGCAAGGGCTACTCAATCCGCGTGAATCAGGAACACCTACCTGTTAATACTAACGAGGTGGCGTTCGCAGGCTGGTGACTCTGCATTCGGTTGACCCCGCCAGTGTGGTTTGTGCAGTTGGTGTTAATTTGATAGTTGAGAATCACAATTTCTGGCACTGACTTGACCACCCATGCCAGCCTGATGTTGGGTCCTGTGGTGGTGGCGGTTACAGCCCGCACCATGTTCTGAATGTCTGGACAAGAAACAGGGGGAGAGATAAATAACGTGGCTTGATGGTTGACCTTATTCAGCCTTGGAAAGGTTTCCCAGGATACCAAGTGGCAGCTTTCTCTTGGTGCTAACATCTCTTATTGATCCGGAAGGTTTCATCCCAACTCCAGATATATCTACCTAATACATTCTAGGAGCACAAATAGGCCATTCGGCCCATCAAGTCTATTCCGCCATTCAATCATGAGTGATCTCTCTTTTCCTCTCAACCCCATTCTCCTGCCTTCTCCCCATAACCCCTGGCATCCGTATTAATCCATCCTGATAAGAGATAAATCACAACATTGGTGTTTACCCAGCAATGTGGCAAATTGCCCAGGTTTGTTCCATTCTGAAAACAGCAGAACAAATCTAATTAGACTAATTACTGCCCCAAGTCCATCACACTCCAGTTCTGTGGTGGAACGGCTTGGCAGTCAAGATGTCTTAACCCTTTGACCTACTCTTTCAGCCTCTGTGTTTATGTGGCTTGTCCAGTTATCTTTCTGGTCAATGGTGACCCCAAAATGTTGATAGTGGGAGACGTGGCAACAGTAAAGACCATTCATTGTCAAAATTAGATCCATTATCTTGGTGGTGACGACTGGTACTTTGTAATGCAAATGTACTTGCAATTATCAGTTCCTACCTAAAAGTTGTCCAGATCTAGCTGCGGGCTAGCAGGAGGTGTTGTGGATATAAATGAACATTGCGCAGTCATCCTGCTTCTTGCCGTACCATGAATGGAAGGTCATTGAAGAAGTGGCTGAAGATGGTTGGGCCGGGGATACCGACTGGAACTCCTTCCAACACTTTATTGATGATGGAGGCTCTCCCAGGCTGATGATCATCGGTGGTTGTTCAGTGACCTTCCAATGATCACAAGTCAGAGGTGGGGATGACAGCACAATATTCAAACAAGAATAAAACCCCCGCTGTTGTTCCCCAAAGAGAGTCTTCACCAGAGATTTGCATCCACCAGAAAGGACAGATGAATCCTCTGTTAACCCGAGTCTGAAGAAGGGTCTCGACCCGAAACGCCACCCATTCCTTCTCTCCAGGGACGCTGCCTGTCCTGCTGAGTTACTCCAGCATTTTGGTCTATCTTCGGTTTAAACCAGCATCTACAGTTCCTTCCCACACAATGCTCTGTTTGACATCTCCTTGGCAATAACAGTGCAGATGACAGTACTGCAGCATAGTACACCAACATGTTGGAGACCTTGTATTTAATAATTAAACGATACTAATCGGAATTGGTTGATGCACCAGATGAAAGTCTCGGATATCGGGGAGAAAAAAAAAGAGATTTAAAAAGTGTATTTTGCTCCAGGTGTTCACTTTTCAATTGGCACAAAGTGTTGTGGTGTATGTGGACGAGCGGCAGGAGGAGGTAGTTAAGGCAAGTACTATCGCAACTTTTAAGAAACATTTAGACAGGTACATGAATGGGACAGGTTTAGAGGGATACACAAAAAGCTGGAGAAACTCAGCGGGTGCAGCAGCATCTAAGGAGTGAAGGAGATAGGCGACGTTTCGGGTCGAGACCCTTCTTCAGACTGGTCAGGGATCAGGGAAACGAGAGATATAAACAGTGATATGGAGAGATAAAGCAAGAACAATGAGTGAAAGATATGCAAAAAAGTATTGGTGATAAGGAAAGCAGGCCATTGTAAGCTGTTTCTGGTGTGAAAATGAGAAGCTAGTGCGACTTGGGGGGGGGGGGGAGATGGAGAAGGAATGTCAGGGCCCGAGGGCTGAGGGAGAGGTGGGGGGGTGGGGGGGGGGGGGGGGGGGGGGAAAGGAGCAGTCTGGGTTAACAGAATTGAGAAAATTCAATGTTTAAGCCCGGAGGATGCAGACTCCCCAAGCGGAATATGAGATGTTGTTCCTCAAACTTGCGGTGTTGTTCACTCTGGCCATGGAGGAGGCCCAGGACCGAGAGGTCGGATACGGAGTGGGAGGGGGAGTTGAAGTGCTGAGCCACCGGGAGGTCGGGTTGGTTATTGCGGACCGAGCGGAGGTGTTCGGCGAAACGATCGCCTAGCCTCCGCTTGGTCTCACCGATGTAGATTAGCTAGCATCTGGAGCAACGGATGCAGTAGACGAGGTTGGAGGAGGTGCAGGTGAACCTCTGTCGGACTTGGAATGACTGCTTGGGTCCCTGAAAGGAGTGGATGGGGGAGGTGAAGGAACAAGTGTAGCATCTCTTGCGGTTGCAAGGGAAAGTGCCCGGGGAAGGAGTGGAGCAGGAGGGAAGGGAAGAATTGACGAGGGAGTTGCGGAGGGAGCGGTCTTTGCGGAAGGCAGATGGGGGGAGATGGGAAGATGTGGCGAGTGGAGGGGTCACGTTGGAGGTGGCGAAACTGGCGGAGGACTATCTGTTGTATGCGCTGGCTGGTGGGGTGAAAGGTGAGGACCAGGGGGACTCGGCCCTTGTTGTGAGTGGGGGAATGGGGAGAGAGGGCAGTGTTGCGGGGTATGGAGGAGACCCTGGTGCGAGCCTCATCGATAGTGGGGGAGGGGAAACCCCGTTCTCTGAAGAACGAGACATTTGCGATGACCTGGTGTGGAACACGTCATCCTGGGAGCAGATGCGGCGTAGTCGGAGGAATTGGGAATAGGGGATGGAGTCCTTACAGGAAGCAGGGTGGGAGGAAGAGTAGTCCAGGTAGCTGTGGGAGTCAGTTGGTTTGTAGTGGATGTCAGTCAGGAGTGTGTCACCTGCAATAGAGATGGTGAGGTCAAGGAATGGTAGGGAAATGTCGGAAATGGTCCAAGTATATTTGAGTGCCGGATGGAAGTTGGTGGTGAAATGGATAAAGTCAGTCAGTTCTGCGTGGGTGCAGGAGGTGACACCAAAGCAGTCGTCAATGTAACGGAGGTAAAGGTCGGGGGTGGGGCCCTGGTACGTCGAGAACAAAGATTGTTCGACGTACCCGACAAAGAGGCAGGCGTAGCTAGGGCCCATGCGTGTGCCCATAGCTACGCCTTGTGTTTGGAGGAAATGGGAGGAGTCAAAAGAGAAGTTGTTTAGGGTAAGGACCAACTCCGCTAGGCGGAGGAGGGTGTCAGTGGATGGGTATGGGTTGCTCCTCTGGTCGAGGAAGTACCGGAGGGCTCCTCCTGGGCCTCCTCCATGGCCAGAGTGAACAACACCGCAAGTTTGAGGAACAACATCTCATATTCCGCTTGGGGAGTCTGCATCCTCTGGGCTTAAACATTGAATTTTCTCAATTCTGTTAACCCAGACTGCTCCTTTCCCCCCCCCCCCCCCCCCCCCACAGCCCTCGGGCCCTGACATTCCTTCTTCCCCCCCCCCCCAGTCGCACTAGCTTCTCATTTTCACACCAGAAACAGCTTACAATGGCCTGCTTTCCTTATCACCAATACTTTTTTGCATATCTTTCACTCATTGTTCTTGCTTTATCTCTCCATATCACTGTTTATATCTTTCGTTTCCCTGATCCCTGACCAGTCTGAAGAAGGGTCTCGACCCGAAACGTCGCCTATCTCCTTCACTCCTTAGATGCTGCTGCACCCGCTGAGTTTCTCCAGCTTTTTGTGTAACCCTCGATTCTCCAGCATCTGCAGTACCTTCTTTAACACAGGTTTAGAGGGATATGGGCTAAATGCAGGGAGGAGGGACTAGTTGAGCTGGGACATGTTGGTCAGTGTGGGCAAGTTGGGACGATTGGCCTGTTTGCCTCTGCAGTATGTCTCTGTGACTCTAACTGCTGTCAACCAGAGGGAGGTGAATCTGGGATTTTACGCCCAAAGAGCCTCTGTGAAAATATTGAAGACAGAAGGCAACAGGACTATGGGACAAGTTCAAGTTATAGGAGTAGAATTAGGCCATTCGACACATCGAGTCTACTCCGCCATTCAATCATGGATGGTTACACAAAAAGCTGGAGAAACTCAGCCGTTGCAGCAGCATCTAAGGAGCGAAGGAGATAGGTGACGTTTCGGGTCGAGACCCTTCTTCAGACTGGTCAGGGATCAGGGAAACGAGAGATATAAACAGTGATGTGGAGAGATAAGGAACAATGAGTGAAAGATATGCAAAAAAGTATTGGTGACAAAGGAAGCAGGCCATTGTAAGCTGTTTGTGGTGTGAAAATGAGAAGCTAGTGCGACTGGGGAGGGGGGGGAGATGGAGAAGGAATGTCAGGGCCAGAGGGCTGAGGGAGAGGTGGGGGGGAGGCAGTCTGGGTTAACAGAATTGAGAAAATTCAATGTTTAAGCCCAGAGGATGCAGACTCCCCAAGCGGAATATGAGGTGCTGTTCCTCCAACTTGCGGTGTTGATCACTCTGGCCGTGGAGGAGGCCCAGGACCGAGAGGTCGGATACGCAGTGGGAGGGGGAGTTGAAGTGCTGAGCCACCGGGAGGTCGGGTTGGTTATTGCGGACCGAGCGGAGGTGTTCGGCGAAACGATCGCCCAGCCTCCGCTTGGTCTCACCGATGTAGATCAGCTGGCATCTGGAGCAACGGATGCAGTAGATGAGGTTGGAGGAGGTGCAGGTGAACCTCTGTCGGACTTGGGGATCATGGATGATCATGGATGATCACTGCCTCCTAATCCCATTTTCCTGCCTTCTCCCCATAACCCTTGACACCCGTTCTAATCAAGAATGTGTCTATCTGCCTTAAAAATATCCACTGACTTGGCCTCCACAGCCCTCTGTGGCAATGCATTCCTCAGATTAACTATCCTCTGACTAAAGAAGTTCCTCCTCACCTCCTTTCTAAAAGAGCGCCCTTTAATTGTGAGGCTATGACGTCAGTGGAAACATCATTTCCACATCCACTATCTATGCCTTTCATTATTCCGTAATTTTCAATGAGGACAAGTTTCAGTGCAAGAGTGTGGCACTGAGGTGAGAGCTCAGCCACAATCATATTGAATAGCAGAGCAGAGTCAAGGGGCTGAATGGCCTTCTCCTACTCCTGTTTCAACTGCGAAGGAAGGAGATGTACTATTAGAATGGATTATGATCATGATTAATGTATCACCACACACCGCTGATTAATCATGGGATTGCATGACTTGTTTTTGAGGCAAACAAGGCTTCCTTGATAAAAATCTGGAGGTAGTTAATGACAAAGTCAGGAGGTAATAAGGGAGCTGGTAGTCCAAATGTCTATCGTTCTGGGAATGAAAGTGCCCATTTCCTCTGCAGTTAACAATGAAGATCTGTACAAGATATGCCTGGGTGAGTTAGGTGGCTGGAGAGAGAGAGCACCAATTCTTCCCTTTAACTGAAGGGAATAATCAAACATACTATATGATTAACTCTGCTTCATATACTCGAGCTGCTTGGGCTTGCTTGAAAGAGTTGAAGGGGTTACCTTGACCTTGGTGCAGTCTGTGTGAGGTATGAAAAACTATCACTACTGATTTGGAAATACTGTTTGCAGCAAGCAGCATATAATTCCCTTGCAATAATGTTTCAGGGCAAGGTGCTACAATTAAATAAACGGCTCCAATGGATTCAGCTTCATGAGATACCTCAGAAAAGTTAGTTTGCAAATACTTTTTTTACCAACTATTTTTTAGTTAATGACCATTGAATGAAAAGAGTTCCTAAATCTGGCCGCTGAAAGTTACTCCTTATGTAGTAGCAATGTTACAAAATTTTGCGATTTAAAAAATCAAGTCTGCAATTTATCCCATCAGATAAAGCATAAAAAGAAGTTTAATTTGACACCTAATTCACTTTCATATCTTCAGTATTAAAAAAGTTATGGCTATTTTCATACTCAGAAATTAGCATCTTGTTCCCCATTGCCATTCCATTGACTTAACTCAAAAGATGCAATCTAGGACAGTCAAAAGCCTATAAGTTTCTTAAAAATTAAGACAACTCAATGTTCAGTTATTATGGATTGAAGCATTCTGAAACAAATATGAAACAATCTTACTTGGATGACCTGAAATTAAAGCATATAATTAGTTAGTTACCTAATTGTAGCTAATTACAAAATTCAATTACTAGATCTAAACATCTATCATAGAATCATAGAATCATAGAAAATAGGTGCAGCAGTAGGCTATTCGGCCCTTCGACCCTGCACCGCCATTCAATATGATCATGGCTGATCATCCAACTCAGTATCCTGTACCTGCCTTCTCTCCATACCCCCTGATCCCTTTAGCCACAAGGGCCACATCTAACTCCCTCTTAAATATAGCCAATGAACTAGCCTCAACTACCTTCTGTGGCAGAGAATAGTAAGATTGAACAAGAACTTACCAGTTCGAAGGTTGATCTTTATTTTATGAGGAGTCGAAGTGAGGGATTTCGTGAAGAGCCCGCCGGCGCGCATGCTCGACATACTTCAAAGTAGCGGCGTGGAATCACAGAACACAATAGAAATGACTTCGCATAGTAAGATTGAAGTGACTAAGATTACCAGATGAAGGTGATTGAGGGTTGGGCGAGGAGGGCACGAAATCCCTCACTTCGACTCCTCATAAAATAAAGATCAACCTTCGAACAGGTAAGTTCTCGTTCAATCTTACTATTTCATTTCGGAGTCACGTGAGTGACTTCGTGAAGACTTCAAAGCTTCAGTGATTACACGCCCTGGACCACGTCCATGCTGACACACCACTACCAGGGATGGATGGGAGGAATAACTTGCTCAATAGTTCATACTGCAAAACAAGAGCATATTTATTAATAACAAATCAAAAACCCCTCATGCGGGGACATCTCCACGTTCTGACCCTGCATTCAGCACGGCTTCTGCGAACTGTAGAGGAGCAGCAACAGGCTTGTTATAAAAACGCTGGAACACAGCTTCATTAGCCCATCCTGCTGTGGCAAGAATTTGGTCCATGGGCACCTCCATGACCCTCGCCGCTGACGTCGATGCAGCCCTGGTGGAATGAGACTTGAACACATTAGTGTCGATACCTGACTTACCCAAGACGACTCGAAGCCACCTGGATATCGTCTGGACTGTCACTCGATGATGAGGTCTCTTATGAGTGACAAGCAGGTATCTCTCCATTCCTCTGATGCGTGCCATCACCTTGACATAGTGGCGGATATGTGAGGCTAAACATAGCCTAGCATCTGCGGGGTATGCCGGGAACGTCAGCTGCAGCCCTGTGCACCCAGGTCTATGCTGCTTTAGTAGCTCGTCAATGAAAAAGACTACTTCTGTAGGGGTAGATGTCATTCTGTCAACACGAAGTTTGTGTAGTGTCTGTACCCTCTGAGCTGAAGTCAGCGCTAGTAACATCACCAGCTTCATGGTGAGTTGGTCCAGTTGGAGCCCTTCCATGGGAGACCACGTCCTGAGCAGGGTTAATACGTCCCTGACATCCCAGGTGATATTATAGCGTGGTGTAGGCGGATTCATATTGAATATACCCCGCATGAGTCTGGACACTAGCCTGTTGGATCCTACCCCAATATTGAGGTAGAATGATAGCGCACTTCTGGCGCTGTGGATGGCACTGTAACTTAAGTGTTCATCATGGTGCAACCCCGCGAGGAATTCCAGGACGTCGGTTATTGTCACGTCATCGTACGTGATGCGAGAGCGGCTGCAGTAGGCTTCCCACTTCTTAATATGCGAGCGGTATCTTCGCCTTGTGGACTCTCGACACGACGCCCCAATGGTATCCATGGTCCGAGCCGAGAGGCCGTATTGGACTAACGGCCTGTTCAGAACCTGCAAGCCAACAAATTTAAATAGCCATGGCAGGGATGTGGCTCCCCTGAGACAGGGTGAGTAACCAATTGTGGGCAACCCTTCAAAAGGACCCAAGGTTCGTTGAGCATGTCAAAGACCACCGGATACCAAGGCTGTGTGGGCCAGTCGGGTATAATAAGGATGCCCTTGGCAGCATCTGCCTGAATCTTTCGCAATACCCGACTGATGAGGCAAAACGGGGGGAAGGCATAGAAAAACCAATTCCCCCAGTCCAGCGAGAATGCATCTAGCGCTATTGCCCCAGGATCTGGTTCCCATGAAACGTAGGCTGGTACCTGATGGTTTAACCGTGACGCAAAGAGGTCAATGTCCGGTTTACCAAATTTGGCTGTGACTTTAGAAAAAATCTCAGGATGCAACATCCATTCAATATTGTCATTAAATTTGCGTGACCTGGTGTCCACCACAGTATTGAGCTCACCTGGCAAATAGGTAGCTGAAATCCAAATGTCTCTTTGAACACACCAGAGCCAAATTGAGTTAGCCAATTTGTCACATAAAACTGGCCTGGTACCACCCATATGGTTTAAATATGCCACAGCTGTTGTGTTGTCTATTTGGAGACGGACGTGTGCTCCAACAAGCTTGGAACAATATGCACGAAGTCCGTGGAATGCTGCCAGCAACTCCAAATAGTTAATCCCTCGAGTCAACAACATCGATGACTCAAGGGTGTCCCATCTGCCCCCACAACTAGAGCAATTATCAGTAGCTCCCCAGCCATTGGAGCTTGCATCAGTCTGTAAATATACCACCGGATTAGCCTCCCTAACAGGCTTGAATGAGTTGCTAATGTGACACACCCACCATTGCAACTCAGTTATCGCTTCGGACGGCAGCTGCATTGATCGATCATAATGACCAGCGTTCCGTTTTAACGCAGTAATTTTAGCTCTTTGCAAATTCTGATAATGCAAAGGTCCATATCGTGCTGCCGGAAACAAAGCCACTAGCTTACCAACTACTATGGCTGTATGCCGAATCGATGGTATATTGGTGCCAATTAAATCTCTGCACACCTGAGTGACTTCCTCAATTTTGTTAATTGGTATAGTTATCCTCATGCTCATTGAGTTCACCGTGAACCCTAGGTAATTAATTACCTGGGCAGGGCAGAACTTCGATTTCTCTGGATGGACAATGAATCCTAATTGTTGAAATATATTGACAGCAGCTGCAACACCCTGTTCAGCCAATTGCAGGGTGTGGCCCACAATAAAGACATCATCTAAATAGGCCATAACTATATGATGTCGTTGTCTCAAATAAGCCATGATTGGCTTCACCAATTTAGTGAACAATCTAGGGGCTGTAGTGAGCCCATTAGGCAAAGCCTTAAACCCCTGTCTCACGGTGCGAGTTGGCCCACGAGTGACCCCGAGTTTTCACTCGTGGTGATCACGTACAGCCAACGTAGCGGGAACGTGGGACCTCGCGCGATCAACTTGTCCACTCGTGGCGCTAACGGCAGGTACCCGCGAAACTTGTGAACTCGTGAAAAAAGTCAAACATGTTTGACTTTTTTCACGAGTCAAATTTAGTGTTCAAGTTTAAAATTGAAACATTTAGACTCGTTGTAAGAACGTAGGGCCCGTGCGTTTAACGTAGTGATTCGTGAGTCTACCGTGGGAACTCTTTAAAATATTTCAGTGCCATTCACATTTGAGTCTTAATCACAAAATTTAATTCACCCTAGACTAAATATTCTTTGTTTTTTGGTCATTTTCGTCTTATTTTCCCATGTGTACAATTTTATATATAATGTATATCCTAAAAATATGTTAAAAAAAAAACTAGGAGTGAAAAAAAAGTTTAATTACCACAGGAGTTGGAAAATCATTCTATTAGAATGATTTAAAAAAAAACATTCCAATGTCTAAACACTGGGCTTCAGCCCTATCCTACCCTTTCGGGGGGTGATTACTGCAGTTATTTATTGGAAAATTAGCTATAAAAACCATGGAGATGAATCAATGAACATTGGATTTTCCTGACGCGTAGATTTGGTGTTGCGGTCTGGCCAAGAGGAGGTGATGTGGACACGGTTTCAGTTACAGTTCTAGAAGAACATTGCTTCCGATCTAAGTCTCTTATGCACTCCTCAGAAGAACTGGGTGTGCTCTTCACCATTATGGCTCCCAGCCTACAGGTTTCTGATCTGAACAACTAACTTCTTCCCAATTTCTCCTCCACCCACTCCCCCACCCCCCCTATTTCCCTCTCCTCCTCGGTGCTCTTGTTCACTCACACCTTCCCTCCCTCCCTCCATCCCTCTCGCAGGGCTTGGTTCAAAGGGGGCAACGAGCCAAGCGGGGTCTGAACCCTTTCTGAAAACGAGCGCAAAGAGTAAAAAGTATTGTCAAGCGCTCCAAACATCGTTTAAAATAAGTAAATCCGACCTTGGCTAATAATTTAAAAATAAATCCTTATACAAAACTAACACCCTAAAAACTCTGTGTCTCTCACGCTGCCTGTTGCCTTGTGGGGGGTGTGTGTCGGAGAGAGGGGGTGTGGGTGTGGAGGGGACACGATGTGAATGTTACCACTATAGGATGGCGAGCTTGGGCTCTGAGCTGCAGTGATAGAGAGCAGAGAGAGAGGGAGGGAGAGAGAGTGGGTGTGCGCGTCAGCAGCAAAGTTATATACAACGGGGGTACACAAAATGCTGGAGAAACTCAGCGGGTGCAGCAGCATCTAAGGAGCGAAGGAGTGAAGGAGACAGGTGACGTTTCGGGTCGAGACCCTTATATACAACGGGCTTGTACGCGCTGGCAAGATGGGTTTCCTTTGTTCTGGTCCGGGGCTTCAGCGAGATCGGAGAGAATTAAGTCTCCCTTGCACACCACTCCTAACCCAAGGGCCTTGTCACCCCAGACAGATTAATGACGCCCCCCCCCCTCCCCAACCTCCCTCACGCCTGGGCACCAAAGCAGCTCAGGAGGCGAACCCTGAGCTCCGTCTCCCAACAATCTGATGCGCATTTTCCCTCTGTAGGTCATATTAATAGATGTAGCCGCGCTGATTTCTATCTTTAACTCAAAGCCACAGGATGGAGATGTCTTCTTTAACATTGTCGCTTTATTAAAACATACCTTCATTCACGGTTGGCTCAAGTGTAACGGGAGAGGAACTTGGTAACTCGGGAGAGCACCTTGGAACATCGCATAAAGAACATGCCCGTGGGAACTCGGTTAAACACTTGACCATAAACTTTGAATCTCGTGCATAACCACGAGTCCGTTTTTTTTCTTTCACTTGGGGTCACTCTTGGGTGGACTCGCACTGTGAGACAGGGCCTTTATACTGCCAAAGTTGCCCCATCCAGATAAATTTCAAAAACCTTCTATCATATTTCTGGATGGATACTGAATAATATGCATCGCTCAAATCGATGCATGCCATAAAGCAACCATGAGAAATCAATGATTTGGCTGTTTCAAACGTATCCATTTTAAAATGAGTATATGTTACAAACGTATTCAAACGGGTTAGATCAATAATGACACGACAGCCTCCATCCTTCTTAGGTCTAGTAAATATGTTCGAAACAAATTCAATTGGCTCATGCACCGTTTTCTCAATCACACCCTTCTGTTCCAGACTTAAAATTTCCTTATAACCTGCTGCCTGCTCTGCAGCAGACAATTTAAACGTACGACCAGGCATGTGCTGGGATGGAGGAATGTCGCCATTAATAAACTCAATTTTATGCCCCTGAATATTCCGCAACACATACTCATCACCAGTAAAATTACCCCATGCACCCAAAAACAACCGTAAACGACCACCAACATGGGAAGTTAACAGAGAGAAAAAAGAGAACCAGACCCCCTCACCTCCGTGGTTACCGGCGATCCTTGACACGTGTGGGTGGCCGTGGAGGTGCTGGGTTGGCTTGAGGGCGCGGCGTCTTCGATTTCCACCAAGGTCTCTGCCGACCCTGTCCTAAAAAAGACCCTTGGTGCTGGTTCTGGTGCTGTTGTCGTTGTGGAGCTAGAGGGTGAGTCCTCGTCGAGGCACTGGCCGACCCTCGTGAGCGAATGTATGGAGCTTTTGAGCCTGACGGTGTGGGGGCACTCTGAGAGCGCATGATCCCCACCGTTTTGGCTTGTTCGTCAAGCTCTTTGACTCTCTTCGAGAGGTCCTCACCAAAGAGCTGACGGGGCGGCGGCGGCGGCGGTGGTTTGCACAATCCTGCAAACTTCGGGTTGAGTGCTGGGCGGATGCTGTTTTTGCGAAACCCGTTGATTTCGTGCTGGGTCGCGCACAATAGGGCCAGAGCATCTTCCTGGTCGAAATTCAGTTTGTCCCCGTCCACCGACCGCGCAAAGGCGGTAATACCGGCCGTGAGGAGTTTCAGGATCCGCTGCAATTTTAGCTCCTGTTGACGGATAGCCGCACTGATGTTGCCCCATATTGGCGTATTGACCACAGGCACGTTGAGGGAGTTGCAGTTTGATGGAGCCTTGTGACGGCTCATAGCCTGGATGAGGACTTCTTCCTGCAGCACCTGATTATTAAGAAAGTCCACTGTGGCTGCCAGCTTTGTATTTAGAGGAAGACCAGATGAATGTGGGGCCGCGAATTTGGTCGCCACATCCAAGAGTTCCTCCGCTGGCACCTCCAACGGAGGTGGTACGGGATCCACCAGAACCTCCTCCTCCTGCTGCTCCAGGCTCATAGTAGATGTTGGTGAAGACGGCCTGTGCCTGTTGCTGCCCTGCTGTTGTTGACGTTGAAGCAGGAGCTCCAGCAGCCGCTCCATACGGTCAATACGCCCTTCACCCTGAACACTCAGGTGGTCGGAGTCCTCCGGCTCTGAAAAGAAAACCGGGCTCCTGTCATCGGCCCGCACCTCGTCGAGGCCCTGCCGGTGCCGGTAGTTGTCGCTAACAGCCGCCGAGGCGAAACTGCGCGATTCCTGCGCGGGCGTGTTCAACCGCCTCCGTTTAGCGGGAGCTGAAGCCGCTGCCACTAAGGACACTTGTGGCATGGTGTCGGCACCAGCCGAAGCATGGCTGCCTGGGGCCCGCGCAGTCTTGCCGGCTGCCCACATCGTGGACCTTGCCGACGCATGGTCTCGCCCACCCATCCATGGGGGGCTCGGCGACCGTGACGAGACCCGACTCCACCGACCCGTCCCGGCGTCGAGAGTCGGGGTGTGCCGGCTGGACCTCACAGCCGCCCCGGGTCTCGCCCTGGAACCTGACCGCTCCTCCGCGGCAGGCCATGCCTTAGCCCTGACAGGGTTAGGCTTCTGGGCTCCTGCCCTCCCCCTTCTCGGAGGGCTGAGTGGAACAGGCCGTGCAACGGCACGTGCCCTGCTCGAGGTCGTCAGCGAGCCCGCTGACGACCTGACTGCCATGGCAGGGTCCCCCTGCTCTGGCGGCACACCACACTCCTCCTCATCGAACTCCTCCGAGCTGTGGTGTGCTGGCGGATCTGGACCTGTAAACACAGGGCTTACCCACATCTCCGCCTGAGTCCCGGCCTGCGCTGCAGGTACTGCCGATGGTAATGGCCCCGGAACTGTTGGCCGTCGAATTCGTCCAGACATCCTCCGGCCCTTGAAACTCCCATCCATGTCCTTGCTGCAAGACATAATCAGACAACAAGGACCACCAACTAAAGGTAGAATACTTACCTCCGTGGCCCCTTATGAAGGGCTGGCGAGGAGCGCGCTCCACCGCCAGCCGTCGCAGCAACGCGGTACGACGATATGTCGAGCATGCACGCCGGCGGGCTCTTCACGAAGTCACTCACGTGACTCCGAAATGAAATTCCACAGACTCACCACTATGTGTGAAAAAAGATCTTCTCATTACTCTAATTACTCTAGCTAATAAATGATCTAGCGTAGTTTAAAGATACCCTCATAAAACAAATGTCGGAGCGATTTCTCTTTAGCGACGAAATGCCCTGAGATGGATCGACTTGAACTGTCTGGTGAAAAATGGCATTTTAAACCCGCCCCGCTCTGAAAGGTGCCAAAGTCGCGAACACGGGGAGTGGCAGAACTGCAGCGCCGCTCAAGATAAGTTTTGTAACATACCTATATGTAGGTAGATAACAGCCAGGGATGGAGTGTGAAATGGGGGAGTTGATGGGAATGCAAGAGAAAAATATTGGCATTAATATAGATGGATTTTATCTAAACATTATTCCCTTATCCTGTATCTATACACTGTAAATGGATCGATTGTAATCATGTATTGTCTTTCTGCTGACTGGTTAGCATGCAACAAAAAGCTTTTCACGGTGCCTCGGTACATTTGACAATAAACTAAACTGAACTGAATGGGATATCTTCATTATCCCCCAGAGGGCCTAATACTGTGCTGGGTGACTCTATATAAAGGGAAGAGTTTAGTGAATTAAAGTGAATGACAAAGGGTGTGGAGTAACCTTCGGACGTCGAGATAAGCATACAATACATTTGTCCCATGTTGGCTAAGCAGACTCTAGGGCATCAATGGTAAAATCTCCAGCATCTTGCTGCTGCTACAGTACATCCCGAAACCGTGCCAGAAGGAAAATGGTATCTGTGGTAAGTGTGTAAAGTGCTACATACTTACCGAGGCATCCAGTGTCCGACTCTCTCCAGCCTGGCATGCAGATACACGCTGAATATCCTGACCTGTTCGAGCCACATGTTGCATTTACATCACAATTCAACCTCTGGCAAAGGAACCGCTCTGCAAAGGCCAATGTGAGACAGCAACATCAGTGAAGGAATGGGTTCTCCTTTGGGCAAGAGTGAGTCTCTCCTCTTTACATACACACTAACCAACAACTTGGCTTATAGCAGCCGATACACATATGGAGCAATTTAGTGTTCACAGGAGAGTATAAATTGACAATAAGTTGAGAGTATAAGTTGTGTTCACAGGAGATTATAAGTTTCATTCTTCTAAATCTTTCATTCTTCCATTGACTTCAATGAAACTGCAATTGGAGAGGAGTGTGCAATAAGGAGTTAAATGGAGACTGGACAATGGTGCAAAATGAGCAAAGTCTAAACAGCCTCCAAGGATTTCACAAGTTGGACAGCTAACTACAGTTTCAGCAGTTAGAACCACTTGAGAATCCACCTTTAATTAGACAATTAAAGCAGTTGTCTTCACTTTGAGCTGCACTGGGAGAAGGCCGGCATCTCTGGGACTGAAGGCTGGTTGTTTACTTTAGATTAAGGAAGGGTCTTCACGGAGTGGTCTTTGTCACTCTCTATTCCTGGAACACAAGAGTACAACAGCCAGCAGTGATATTACTGAACTGTGTGTCTGAGGGGGCTGATGCTGTGAAATCTGCCCCATTTACCTTGGCCCAGAACAAGCTATTCAACGCACGCACACACGCACACACATACTCACTCACTCACAACATACACACACACACGCGCATGCACGCACACACACACTCACTCACACTCACATACTCACTCACTCACAACATACACACACACACGCATGCACGCACACTCACACTCACACTCACACACATCACATACACCACGCATGCATGCACACACACACTCACACCACACATATATGCACACTCACAACCACATACTCGTGCTCACACACACTCACTTACTCACTCATACAGACACAGACAGGCATACACACACACACTTACTCACAAACACAAGCACAGACTGACAGGCATACACACACACTCACTCACTCGCTCACTCATTCACTCACTCACAAACACAGACACACACACACACACAGCCACACACACACTATTTTGTAAGCATGAATTATACTGAGCATGCTAATTAACTGATTCACTTTTATTTGTCCAACATCTTGAAAACGGTTCCTTTCCTTGCCCTCTTCCTCCCCAGTACTCTTCCTCTCTCAATGCTTTGACTTTTAGGTCATTCCTTAAGACCTCTATCAACATGTTGTTGAACAAACATCACCATTAGGTAGACAATACCATTCCGTTAATTTTGCTATTTTATTAAGCAAAGCCTTTATTCTGCTTCCCAATATTTGGCTGAAGAATAGGTTTATTATTTTTACATACACCGAGAAACAGTGAAAAGATATGCTTGTGAACTATAAATGAAATCATACATTACATGAAAGAGAAGGTGGGTAGCAGGCACATGCCGTGAGTAATTACTCAGGGTAGGCACTCAGTCGGCTTTTTAAAAAACATTAAACCGCGCGTGTGCAGATTGTTCTCTCCGTAAAATTAAAAATAAAAATAGTAACAATTCACTTTGCCCTAGGCTTCCAAGCCTCCTTTATTCTGAATTACTGAATGGGTGGGGGGTGAAGGGTGATGGCAGGTGGACAGACGGTGGGAAAAACGGGACCAGTTGTCCAGTTGTCATCTAATTGAATGACAACACTTGTTCAAGGGACCAATTGGGGTGAGAGTTCCTTTCACAGCGTGTGCAGAGGCTGTGCCAGGGGTAAAGTTGCGGGGAGGTCACAAGTGTTGAGTCGGGGATAATGCCAGTAACTCACTCACTGCTGCCGCGGCGCTTCGGACGCCACAGCACTATAGCCAGGGATAGAAGCAGCTCTGGGAGCTGCGAGCGGCCGCCGGGAGCCGACAGCAGAACTGGCCGCCACTTCGGTGCCTTCTGCCGGCCCGCTCACCTCTGGCAGTGCTCTCCATCTGAACACCTCGCACCTGCCACTCGCTCATGTCAGCGGCTTCCTGCAAATCCTTAAATTCCCACAGCCGAGTAACCTCAAACTCAACCTGACATGAGTGAGTCCAGCGAGCGGCAGGCGAGGTTTTTAGACGGAGAACTGCCAGAGGTGAGTGGGGGCCGGCAGAAGGGGATAATGTGGCGGCTGGTTCCGCTCTCCAGCACAGCCACTCAAGCTACTTCTCCCTCCCCCCCCCCCCCCCCCGCCCCCCGGCCTCAACGCGGTGGCATTGCACGCCTCCGTGCAATGAGCGTTGCAAGTGGCATGCTCCCGACCCCTCCTTCACAACATTCGTGCCCTCCCTGCAACTTTACCCTGGGCCAGGCTCCCCAAAGGCTGTGAAAGGAGCGCTCCCCTCACCCTCAAACCCTGGGAAATACAGTATTTAAAAACATAAACACAAAATGTACTTACCACATTATTGGTACACAAACTCCATTCTTCTCTCTTTGTTTCCTAACATACACTTAAAATATTGACAATCCATATTTGAAAACCCCGCCAAGAAACCAGCGCTGCGCATGCACAGTACGATGCTGTGCATGCGTAGTGCAGCAAAGGCAGAATTTCTGCTGCCTTCAGCCCAGCTTGAAATTGATGCTTGAAGCAGCGCTGATGGCACGTGGGCTGCACAGACCTTCAAGGGTTACAAGTGCTGCGGATGAAAGGCACGGAGAATTATGCCTACCTAAGAGATCGATCTCTTACATAGGCATAATTCTCCCATGCTTTATTATTTATATTTAGTAATTACTATGTTATAATTTTAGTCAGGGTAGGCAGTGCCTACCTTGCCTACCCTGACGGCACGTGCCTGATGGGTAGGAAAGGTTTAGAGGGATAATGGGCCAAGCGTGGACAGGTGGAACCAGGATAGATGGAGTATCAAATGGAGTATCTTGGTCGGCATGAACAAGTTGGGCTGAAGGGCCTGTTTTCCTGCAGGACGACTCTCTGAATCGATGACTGTGAACCTATGAGTGCAATCAACTCATGCACATGTGCAAAAGGTAGTGCAAAAAAACCCAAAGTGCATAATTCAGCGTTACAGCATAATAGTGTAGTGAGAATATCACAGCACCTTGAACATAAGTGGTCTCGACCCGAAACGTCATCTATACCTTTCCTCCAGAGATGCTGCCTGACCCGCTGAGTCACTTCAGCATTTTATGTCCATCTTTGATGTAAACCAGCATCTGCATTTCCTTCGTACACATCTACAACCTTCTTGAGAATGTTCACTTCTGAGGGTGACGTAAATTTTATTTGTAGGCTGCCTCTGTTGCCTCTGATAAAAGGTCCATCTAGATGTGTCAGGCTGGATCATGAATGCAATTTCACCCAGCATTGCATAAAATAATGTTTCTGTTCCCATGTAACACATGTTCAGAGAGCAAGTCTCCTTCCTTCCTTCGGCAGTCTCTTGCAAACCCTGAGCGTTCATTTTGTATATAAAATGCTTAACAAAGTACAGTATTATATATTTCTCTAAGTCTTGTAGGACCAACTGCATCAAAGTCTCAGCCAAACAAGCAACCGCCTCTCCCAACCTCTTGCTTGCCTCACATTTTATTAAAGTATTACATTTTTTCCATGCAAAGCTAATTTAATTTGTACTCGAAGTTCAAGAGAGGATACCTTTGTGGATTTGAATTTACACTGATGCTGTGTGTATCACTGTATGTACCGTCGGAGTGGGCATGTTGGGCCGAAGGGCCTGTTTCCACACCGTATGACTCTATACCTGTATCTGAGTGAGCCCTGTATGTGAAAACTTGCTCCTTAAAGCCTGGCTTTGTACATTTAAAACTTTCCCTGAATACCTTGCATACAAAAACACTGCCGCAAACTATTGCTTGGTGAAAGGAAGGTTTGATTTTCATACAGTGTGTGGTTTGCTGAAGCTTGGGGTGAGAATATTTTCCTTTCTCCTCCCTATTGCAACTTCTCACTGGAATCATTGTTTAAGTTAACTTATCTTATGTTCCTTCTCAGACTCACACAGATCTCTTGACAAGTTCCTTCTGCCTGTGAGAGACGTTTCTACAATTTTAATTTGCCTTTTTATCAGTGGGCTGCAGCTGAAGTTCCAAGAGGTAGTTTTAAATATTAATTTTCAGACAATATAGTCCTTGTAAAAAGGAATAAAATCCGAAAGGATACAAATCCCATAGCATCAAAAAGCCATTTAAGCTTTTTGACCATTCATCAAAAACATAAGTTCAGAAGTCCATAGGTTCTAGAAGCAGAATTATGTCATTCGGCCCACCAAGTCTACTCCGCCATTCAATCATGGCTGATCTATCTTTCCCTATCAACCCCATTCTCTTGTCTTCTCCCCTCAACCCCTGACACCTTCACTAATCAAAAATCTGTCAATCCCCACCTTAAAAATAGCAGTCTGTGGCAATGAATTCCACAGATTCGCCACCATAGATCAAAATCAAAGATGATCTACTTATTCTCCATTTTCCTGCACCATCTTCAAAATCCTGATTCCTCTGATATCTGCAAATCTAATGGTCTCTTGTTTAAAGGAATTCTGTAGCTGAACCCACCCATCTCTCTGGGTTAGACAGTAGACAATAGACAATTGGCACTTCCAAAGATTAATCAGCCTCTGAATCAAGGAATTTATTTTCACCTCAATCCTATATTTTGTCTTGTACACATAAAGAACTATAGACAATGCTTTAGAAAAACAGAGATTTGTAGTACTGGAGTGACTCAGCAAAACGTCAATCCAATCCAGATGCTGCCTGACCCACTGAGTTACTCTAGCACTTTGCTTCTATATTCTGTCTCCACTGCTTATTATGACAACCAGAATCCCTCGTTCTAGAGTCTGTTCTTTTATGCAAGAGGCCATATCCAGTGCTTGCACTCTTATCTGGGATGGGTTGTGGTTGGTTTTCCTCACATTTGCCCCAACCCTATCTTGTCCAATGATGGAGAAATAGGTTTCACCTATTTCAAGAAATAGCATAGTGAGTAGAGATGGAGATATTGTGGCGGGGTTTGTGTCCAGTGTGAGCTTCCTCACCAGCAGAGAGCTACGTGTGTTGTAAGGCTACTTCCCTTGTTGTTCTGGCCCATGACGTGGACCAAGAAGGCTTTCTTTACTCATTTAATAACAACCCTCCAACATTAATAAAAGGGAGCATGTACCTGCCCTCACCAACAATGAGTTCAAAGAGTCAAAGATGGAGTCATAGAGTTAAGGGTCTGTCCCACTTACGTGTCCTTGGCACACAAATTACGCGACCTCGTGGTCGCGTTGCGCTGCGACAGTCCCGCGAAGGTCGCACGCGGTTTTATGCGTACGCACAGCCATCTGGAGTGCGTGACGTCATTTGAAGACGGACACAAAGCTGGAGAAACTCAGCGGGACCAGCAGCATCTCTGGAGAAGCAATGGGTGACGTTTCGTGTTGAGACTTCTTCAGTCTGAAAAGAAGGGTCTTGACCCGAAACGTCACCCATTGCTTCTCTCCAGAGATGCTGCCGGTCCCGCTGACTTACTCCAGCATTTTGTGTCCATCTTCAATTTTCTTGGCCACGCTCTGGGAGTAGAAGTGGGGCGGATTCGGACCGCAATGGCCGTGAGCCCCAGGCCGAGTTTGGCGATCGTTTGCCTGCGTCTGCTGCAGTTGGAGGTGAGACGTTGCGTCGCACCAGGTTGCGCCTGTCCCACTTTAGCCGTCAGTTTTGCGACAGGCCGTTGGCGCACAAAGATTTTGTTCGATACAAAAATTTCGGAGCACCGCGCGATGTCGCGCACAACTACATACCCCTCCGCCCTTCTCAGTGGGACCGGCCCCGCACGGCCATACGATGCCCGTGCGCCTCAACGCGAGATCGCATAATTTGCGTGCCAAGGACACGTAAGTGGGACAGGCCCTTTATGTAACATAGAAATAGGAATCTCCACCCAACCCATGCATGCTGACAAAGATGCCTATCGATGCTGGCATTTGATCTATAATCCTCCAAACCTTTCCTGTTAGACAATAACTTGAATTCAACTCAATTCAACTACTTAATTTCCAAAAAAAGAATGGTTGGATACAGAAGGTTTGACTTTTTTTCCTAATCAGCTTCAATTAGTTTCAGAATTGAATTGAATTGAATTGAATTTATTTGTCATTCAGACCTTTCGGTCTGCGAAATTTTGTTCCCCTGCAGTCATACATATAATTTTAAAAAATGACAGAAACACACAATAAACACAAATTTAACATCCACCACAGTGAGTTCACCAAACACCTCCTCACTGTGATGGAAGGCAAAGTCTTAAAGTCTCTGTCTCTTCCCTCTTTGTTTCCCTCTGCGCCGAGGTGATCCAGGCTACAGATGTTGTGACCCCACCGGGTGATGGTAAGTAAGTCAGTCCCGCGGTTCAACTGAGCTCCGTGAACGGGCTGGTTCAACTCCGCGACACGGGGTGGTCGAAGCTGCCGAAGCTGCCGCCCTCCAGACCAGCGGACAAAGCAGTTGTTGCGGGAGCTCATAAAAACAGGTCACCAACCTGTGAGCTGCGAGCTCCGGACGATGTCGTCCATGGGGCCCGCAGGCCGATTCCACCGGGCCCGTGGTCGCGGTCGGGCCGCTGCCACTGCCGCTGGAACAGCTCCGGGGCCGAGTCGGGTTGCCGCTGCTGCTGCTGCTGGAACAGCTCCGGGGCCAAGTCAGGACGTCGCTGCTGCTGCTGCTGCTGCAATAGCTCTGGGACTGAGTCGGGTCGGCACAGATGGAGACGAAGACGGGGAATACGACACAAAAGTCGCACTCCCCCCCCCCCCCCCCGAAGGAAGAGACCCAGACATGTTTCTCCCCCACGCCCACATACACACACAATCTAATAAAACAAAACCAACTAAAAACAGGACAAAATAAATAAAATAACAGACGGACTGCAGCGGCCAGCGGCTGTTAAGCCAGCACCGCCATCTTGGAATTGGATAAAGTGTTACATTATAGACTCTCAAGTATATAAATAAACAGGATGGTGAAGCTCTAGAAAGCAGAGATGAATAGTTGATTTCTCTGGGAAGTTTCCCACAGATGAGATCATAAAAATGTATCTTATAGATTTATATGAATGACCTAGAGTGAGTAAATAGTTTTTGGTCCAGTTATCATAAAACTTGATAAATAATGACAAACACAGTAATGGACTTTGGGATGGGATGGGATGGTGCTGAAATGGATAGACACAGGAGACAAAAAATATTATGTAGAGGCATGTGAACTGATGCAATCGATGGAAGAAAAATAAACTAAACAGGATAATTTTATAGGGAATACAAGGTTAGCTAAAGGTCCAAATGCAGATCTTTGAAGGTAGTAAATCATTTTATAATCTGCGGAAAAATGATGTGCTATAGCACTACATTGACGTTCACATGAATAGAAAAGCAAGAAGAGTTAAATGCCAGACATACCTTGATACAATTTAAAGTATTACATAGATTACACTACTCAAAAACGAAATTAAATAGAATTTTTCCTAACATTTCTTCTATTTGCGATAAATGTCAGAATTTAGAAGCTAACTTAACGCATAGTTTTGTAACATGCATAAAATTGAATAGTTATTGGGCTGATATTTTTAGAATAATGTCTGAATTTCTTAAAACTAAATTGGACCCCGATCTAAAGCTAATAATATTAGGAGTTCCTGATTCAAGCTTAATATTAACAGTAAGTCAAATAAATTTTCTTGATTACTGTTTGATAATTGGAAAAAAATTAATATTAAAATTCTGGAAGGGAACATTATCCCCCACAATCAAAATGTGGACTGTGGAAATGTCGGAGACGTTGCATTTGGAGAGAATTAGGTTTGTCCTAATGGACAAATACGAACGTTTTGAACAAATATGGTCTCCATTCATTGATTATTTAAAGGGGTAGCTGAGCTCAGCATTGTAACTCAATAAGTACCCTGGTGTAGGATTAGATGAAAAGATGTATTCTGGTATTTGTATACACGTCTCTATAGATATTGTTATGTGAAATTGCTCCATTCATTGTTAAGATGTATACTTCATTTTTTAATTATATAATAATTGTTTTTTTTTCTTATTTGTTTATTTTTATAATTAAAAAAAAAATATATATTTTTTATTTTTATTTTCCTTATATAATCATAATCATTATTATTTAATCACCATCTCTATTGATTATAGATCTATACTTTTACTTCAATACTTTCCAAAAAAAAAACAGAAGCATACATAAATTATTCCGTAACATCTGTATAATTTTTGTAACAAGTTAAATTTGTATTTGAAGAATTGTTATACTTTAGACAATATGCATTGCTTCTAATAAAAATACTTTAAAAGAAAAAAAAAGAAAAAAAGAAGATAATTTTTAAATGTTGTAAACCTTTGGTTCTTATATTTGATTCTGGTTTATTTGATGAAAGTTGAAAGTGGTCACGACTTTTGAAACAAAAGGAATTTATTAGCATTTTACTGAGAGTGAAGAATTTGTTTAACCAAGAGATGCTGTGAATTCTTTGAGAAGAGAAGGGAAGGGGGAGATTTAATAGAAAAGTTCACAATTGTGTGGTGTTTTGACAATGACGTGGAGAGGAGGAAGTGAGGGAAACTGAGGCCGAACTCACCCATTTCGAAATAAATGTTGAACTTTGTGCTTGGTGTCTGCGGCCCAGAATGGAAATGGACCCAGACGTCAGTGCAATTGGAGACACGGAAGGTGATGTTGTTTCGGTCTTTCTCAGTCAACATGCGCTGCATATGTTGATCGGGGTCCGTTCCACAGCCAAAGGAGATGCGGTCTTCCTGGGAAGTCACAGACAGCAAGTCCATCCGGAATCGGATTCCTGAGAGTTAAAAAACAAACCCTTCATAGCTGCGGCACCGTTTCTCAGCAGTCCACACACGGCCTCAGACATACCCAATGCTGCTGCGTCCTTTACCTTGTCGGGTGCATTTGGCTCATTGAGTGCATTCTAGCCTCTGAATCAACATGCTGTGGATTCAAGAGCAGTAAAAGAGTTGCAGTAAAGTTGCTGCTTTACAATGCCAGAGACCTGGGTTCAACGCTGACTACGGGTGCTGTCTGCACAGAGTTTGCACAATTTACCGGTTTGTTCCATTTGTTCTGGTTTCCTCTCACATTCTAAAGACGTGTAGGTTTGTAGGTTAAATGGCTTCTGCAAATTGTCCCTAGTGTGCTGTCCAGAGCTAGTGTACGGGTGATCGCTGGTCGACGTGGACTCTGTGGGCTGAAGGGCCTGTTTCCACAATGTATCTCTAAACTAAACAATAAAGCAGTGCTACAAGAGGAACTCAATGGATCATGCAGCAGATGAGGAGGAAAAGCGAGAGAATGGACAGTTGACGTTTGGGGTCAAGATGTTTTTGGGTCATTTGAACAAGGTGAAGAGTCTCAACCTGAAACTTTGACTGTCCATTTACCCCCATAGACAAGTTCCTCCAGCAGCTCTCGTTTTTTGCTCCAGATTGCACTTTCAGCAGTCATTGTGCCTTTGCAGTGCTTTCACGACACCCACCAGATTGAGATCATTTCCATGCCTGGCACTTATGCAATACTGACAATCAAACAATGGTTGAGGGACTGAAGGGTAGCAGGTTCTCTTCCTTGAAGGATATTAAACCAAGTCTCATCTTTCTACTTGGAAAGATAGCACACTCCGTGGAAGGACTGGGGAGTTACTCATCCAGTTACAATTTCCCTGCAATTAGATTATCTGACTAATATTGCACCGCTGTTTATGGTTTCTCTGCCTTTGGGCACTTTGACTGCCTTGTTTCCTATGTAACAGCTGTGATAACACCTCTTACTATACTTTATTATCTGTAAGATATTTGAAACATCCCTCGGGCATGGAATAGTGACACTTAAGCTAAAACAATGCTATAACATTTTGCTAGAATCTTTATTCCCCCCCGTGACAGTACACTGAGAAGATCTACATCCATTTCCTACACGTGGGGCAGTTTGAAAAGCCACCATAAAGTCACCAATCCTTTGTTATCCTTTTCATTTAGTTTTATCCCTGGAAATCCAAAGAATCAATCCAGTTCTCATCTCCCACCATCGGTGTGTCAATCCTGTAAAGGTTAAGTCACCAATACTTTATTGGTGATCCTATCCCTTGTAAAAATAATGGGATCAGTCCAAGTCTTATCTCCTACATCTGTGTCTCCATCCTGTTGTTATGGCTAAATTTGGATTAGAATTCATGAATGACCCAAGAATTAAAGTTGAATTCAATGGACATTGCTATGAGCAAACCCCCCTAGAGAAATAATCAAGATTTCCTTCTCCAAGTGACCATAAAAATGTACCCGCTCAAATTAAATAAGTGAAAACTAGTGATTGCAACAATGGTTTCTCGTGAATAATTGAGGGGGTTAAGGGTGTTGCAGTATCTATTGATGATCGACGGCCATGAGCGATAAAAAGTTACCCCAGGCAAGATCTTGAAGTGGGTGGATCAGATTGGAAATCAAGTGATGGAAGTTCTTGGAAAATGGTCAACCTTCATCTGGATTTAGTTTAGTTTAGTTTATTGTCACACGTACTGAGGCACAGCAAAAAGCTTTTGTTGCATACTAACCAGTCAGCAGAAAGACATACGCGATTACAATCGAGTCCTCTACAGTGTACAAATACATGATAAAGGGAATTACGTAAATATGTTTAGTGCAAGATACTCTGAGGTAGATAGTAGCTCAGGACTGCTCTCTAGTTGTTGGCTGTACAATTCAGTTGCTTGATAACAGCTGGGACGAACTGTCGCTGAATCTATACCGCTCGCCTGATGGGAGAGGGGAGAAGAGGGAGTGGCCGCGGTGCGACTCGTCCGTGATTATGTGGGAGCTAACGTTTATTTTCCTTCCCAGCAACTACTTTCTGGTCATTGGTTGGTGCAGCGGTCATGACTCTTCCTTCAGCTCTATGGACAGAGTGTTACCTGTGTACTGGTGAGTGGAGTTAGACATCAGGGTCAAGTTGAAGAACCAGTACATGTCTGCGCTGTTCTGGTAGTAGCTTGGGAAGTTATTGGACACGATAAACCCAGAGACACAGGGACAGGGACTTCTTGAAAGAGCCTGCAGATTCACAGTTCCTGGTATAATCTCCGGTGGGCAAAAACAACCTAAAGCCAAAGAAAGATCATATGAATCATTTGACAACTTTAGCTTTCTTGTTGCCTCTTTCCTATATCCTACTTTCTTGCACGTCATTCATACAATGATTCCCAAGCATGTTTAAAAACTAAGTAAATCGATTGCAGCCTGATCTTATCAAAGAACTAACAACTCACCAACGGCCTAATCCATTCAATGATTCAATCATACTTTATTGTCACATGTACCTAGGCACAGTGAAGTTTTTGTTGTTGCATATAATCTAGTAAAATCGTACAGCAGACCTCACCTAAGCAGTACACAAAATGTCATCATGTTTCTGGCACCGAAAAGTTAATCAAAGAGTCTTATCTCTGTCAGATATATTATTTGTATTATGTAAATCTTTCTTGGTATTATTTTTACCCGTGAATTTTGGGCACCTATAGATGATTCTCCTCATGAGGGCCTGTTTACCAGTCAATCTTTCCTCACTGGGTTTCAGTGTGCGACTCGCTACCTGAGAGCATTATGGCAGCCCCTTCACCAGATGAGCTACAATGGTTCAAGATGCAGGCTCACCACCATTTGCTCTTGGACAATCAGGGATGGAGAAGCACGGCGGCGCAGCGGTGGAGCTACTGCCGTACTGCGCCAGAGACCTGGGTTCGATCCTGACTACGGGTGCTTATCTGTAACAGCTGGGACCTGCGCGGGTTTTCGTCAATATTTTTGGTTTCAGTGTCACACACCAAGGAACCCCAAGGAAGTTTGTAGGTTAATTGACTTGGTATAAATGTAAAATGTAAAATTGTCCCCAGTGTGTGTAGGGTAGTGTTAATATGCGGGGATCGCTGGTCGGTGCGGACTCAGCGGGCCGAAGGCCCTGTTTTCGTGCCGTATCTCTAAACAAAAATAATAAATAAAAACTAGCCTTTGATGTATCATCCCATAAGTGAACACCAATTATGACTCCTCCAAAAGGAAGTTGTGAATGTAACACGAGGTATAAACAATGTTAGAAAATGTTCCTCTTTTGCAGGCTAATAGTTTCTTTCTCCCATTCGATGATCTGCATTCTACCAATTTTTCCAGTTGGATTTGTATGGAATTAATCGCACTGAGCTTCTGCTTACTCTACCTCTTAAAGGCAACACATGAAGTTTCAAGTGTGTAGTGCGTATTAGAGACACATTGAAGCAAACAGGCACTTAGGCAGAGAGATCAAAATAAAAGAAAGAAATATTTTTTCCACCACTGATGCATTGGAGGCTGACACTGATCATAGGCATTAAGCCTACTAGTCCAACTAGTTCTGTACTCATTGTGATTTCTGTGTTCATTGCCTGAACGTAGACGAGCACAAGAATTCTAACAGGGAAATTGGTCCTTCTCTAAGGAATAAGGTTGAAATTTTGTTCAGACCTCTGTTTGTTTGAATGACAATAAAGGCAATTTGCATTTGTATTGTATTTGATTCTCCTCCTGCCCAGATAAAAAAAGAGGAAAAGCTGCCCAAATGCATTCTCATGCCTCATGCGTGGAAGCTGAGATTTTGATTCCGTTTCTCACCTTCACAGTGTGTCCCATTGCCTCTGTAATAGGAGTTGCACTCACACCGGTAGGAACCGTTCGAGTTCAGACACTGAGCATTGTTGTCGCACTGATTCAGTGCAAGATTCCCGCACTCGTTGACATCTGGAAACAGCAGAGAATAAACAACCGTGAGGTGGAAGAAATTTAGATGCAAAGTGTGGGTCTGGTTATATTTACTGGCTGTATTACTAGTCTATAACATGTCCTGAACAATAGTCCCCACAGCTCACTAGTGTAACTAGGTTTAAGCTCACAACGAAAATCCTCCAGTCCTGTCAACATCCCGAAATCTCCTCCGTATTCTCCCCAATGCAATCTTTGATCTGACGTGCGACCGGAATTGTAGAAAGTACTCAGCTGTGGTCTGACTGGAGATAATTTTTTCCCAGCGTTGGGAATCAAGATCCAGAGAATGTAGATGTAAGGTGTGAGGAGAAAGCTTTAATGGGAACCTGAGGGGCACTTTGTTCACACAGAAGATGGTGGGTTTATGTAACGAGCTGCCAGAAGAAGTGGTTGAGGCAAGTATTATGACAACATTAAAAAAATATATATTTGAATAGGTACATGAATAGAAAAGGCACATAGGGATATGGGATAAACGTGAGAAAATGGGACAAGCTTAGATGGCCATCCTGGTCAGCATGGATGTTCAAGAAGGAACTGCAGATGCTGGAGAATCAAAGGTAGGCAAAATTGCTGGAGAAACTCAGCAGGTGCGGTAGCATCTATGGAGCGAAGGAAATAGGCAACGTTTCGGGCCAAAACCATTCTTCAGACTGATGACCAATGATCAGTCTGAAGAAGGATTTCAGCCCGAAACGTTGCCTATTTCCTTCACTCCATAGATGCTGCCGCACCCGCTGAGTTTCTCCAGCAATTTTGTCTACCTAGTCAGCATGGAAGTTGGGTCAAAGGGTCTGATCATGTTGATTGGTGGGGTAGACGCAAATGGCCAAAGAGCCTACACCGGCTCTGATTTTTGTGCGTCTCAATAAATTCAGCCAAGGATCAAAGATTTCATACAACCACGAGTCTTGGTTTTAAAAGTGGAAAATATTAAGCGCGAGATCTTTTACGTTAAAATGTGAAAGGTCAAACCTGTACATGCTGTTCTGCTGTCGGGACCCAAGGTGTAGCCTGGGTGGCAGTCACACTGGTAACTGCCCACTGTGTTCACACAGAGCTGGGAGCAGCCGCCATTGCCCTGCGCACATTCATCCACATCTGGAAAACAGAGAGTGTCACGTTCAACACTAGTTTCAGAAAACACCATCAATGTTCCTCTAAAATAATGTCACATAAGGAACTCTTGAACAAAGATTATAGGCACAAATTCAAGTTTTTAAACTCTACATGTGGTGGTTATTCTGCCCCTTGAAGGAAGTCGATGAAAATTAAATCAATGATCATGACATTGCCATAGCTGATGGTTTTATTGCTGGGTAATGTAAGTGAAAAATGACCCTCAATATTGCTCACTGGTCTTATATGCCTCCCGTGAGCGTACTATTTAGCCCCACTTTCCAATTTATTGGCATTATATCTGTTTCTATACAGAAAGCTGAGAAAGGAAAGAGCATTGTGTGTGGGGGAGGGAGAGAGAAATGATTAGGGACAGAGTGAGAGATAGTGAGATAGAGTGAGAAGGAGGGAGAGAGGTAGTGTGATAGCGTGAACATAGTGTGAACATAGTGAGAGATAGTGTGATAGCGTGAGAGGTAATGTCAGAAATAGAGCAAGGGATAGCGTCCGGGACAGAGAAAAAATGGAGACACGGAGAGATAATGTGAGAGCGAGAGTGAGAGATTGAGAATAGCAATAGAGAAGGAAATAGCAAAAGATCAAAGGATAATATGATAGATAGAGAAAGAGTTTGAAGAAGGGTCTCGACCAGAAACATCACCCATTCCTTCCCTCCAGAGATGCTGCCTGTCCCACTGTTACTCCAGCAATCTGTATCTATCTTCTAGAGAAAGAGTGAGATAGCTATTTAACCCCTTTGTGTTGGTTGAGGAAGAGCTTCCTAGCTTAACCTCATCTACCAGCACCAGGTCCACAGCGTTGCAAGCCACAGGTCCAAATATGTAATTTGGTCCTTAAATGTGGCAAGGGGTTTCTGCATTGACCATCCTATCAGGTAAAGAGTGCCACACCTTCCCAATGAAGACTCTCTGGATTAAAATAAACTTCTCTTCCCATCTAATCCTTCTGCCAATTACGTTCACTCAATGACCCATGGTTCTGAAGCCTCCTCTGATGGAAATAGACCTGGTCTATTTACTTTGTCCATGCCCATCATAGTTTTATGCACCTCAGTTAAGTCTGTCCCAGGTCTCCGAAGACAACAACGCAAACCATCAATCTTTCCTCAAAGTGAAAATCTCCCAGGCCTGTCTACATCTCTTCAGTCCCTTCCCAGTGCAAATCACATCTTCAATAGTCAAGAGAGTCATGAGTGTTTTATAGTCATATGTCCCAGATAGAACAATGACATACTTGCAACAGCACAACTGAATAGGTAAACATAGTACACTATAAACAATATAATACACAAGAAAAAAAGTTCAGTGTGTGTGTGTGTGTATATACAGTGGCTTGCATACCCCTTGAACTTTTCTACATTTTGCCATGTTACAACCACAAATGTAAATGTATTTTATTGGGATTTTATGTGATAGACCAACACAAAGTGGTGCATAATTGTGAAGTGGAAGGAAAATGATACATGGTTTCCAAATTTTATTACAAATAAAAAACTGAAAAGTGTGGCATGCAAAAGTATTCTGCCCCCCCCCCCGAGCCAATACTTTGTAGAACCACCTTTTGCTGCAATTACAGCTGCAAGTCTTTTTGGTATATGTATCTACTAGCTTTGTACATCTAGAGACTGAAAATTTTGCCCATTCTTCTTTGCAAAATAGCTCAAGCTCAGTCAGATTGGATGGAGAGCGTCTGTGAACAGCAATTTTCAAGTCTTGCCAGAGATTCTCAATTGGATTTAGGTCTGGACTTTGACTGGGCCATTCTAACACATGAATATGCTTTGATCTAAACCATTCCATTGTAGCTCTGGCTGTATGTTTAGGGTCGTTGTCCTGCTGGAAGGTGAACCTCCGCCCCAGTCTCAAGTCTTTTGCAAATTCTAACAGGTTTTCTTCCAAGATTGCCCTGTATTTGGCTCCATCCATCTTCCCATCAACTCTGACCAGCTTCCCTGTCCCTGCTGAAGAAAAGCATCCCCACAGCATGATGCTGCCACCACCATGTTTCACAGTGGGGATGGTGTGTTCAGGGTGATGTGCAGTGTTAGTTTTCCGCCACACATAACGTTTTGCATTTAGGCCAAAAACTTCAATTTTGGTCTCATCAGACCAAAGCACCTTCCTCCACATGTTTGCTGTGTCCCCCACATGGCTTGAGGCAAACTGCAAACAGGACTTCTTATGGCTTTGTTTCAACAATGGCTTTCTTCTTGCCACTCTTCCATAAAGGCTCGATTTGTGGAGTGCACGACTAATAGTTGTCCTGTGGACAGATTCTCCCACCTGAGCTGTGGATCTCTGCAGCTCCTCCAGAGTTACCATGGGCCTCTTGGCAGCTTCTCTGATCAATGCTCTCCTTGCCCGGCCTGTCAGTTTAGGTGGACGGCCATGTCTTGGTAGGTTTGCAGTTGTGCCATACTCTTTCCATTTTCGGGTGATGGATTGAACAGTGTTCCGTGAGATGTTCAAAGCTTGGGATATTTTTTTATAACCTAACCCTGCTTTAAACTTCTCCACAACTTTATCCATGACCTGTCTGGTGTGTTCCTTGGGCTTCATGATGCTGTTTGTTCACTAATGTAACTAACAAACCTCTGATGCCTTCACAGAACAGCTGTATTTATACTGAGATTAGATTACACACAAGTGGACTCTGTTTACCAATTAGGTGACTTCTGAAGGCAATTGGTTGAACTGGATTTTATTTAGGGGTATCAGAGTAAAGGGGGCTGAATACTTTTGCACGCCACACTTTTCAGTTTTTTATTTGTAAAAAAATTTGAAAACCATGTATCATTTTCCTTCCACTTCACAATTATGCGCCACTTTGTGTTGGTCTATCACATAAAATCCCAATAAACTATATTTACGTTTGTGGTTATAACGTTGACAAAATGTGGAAAAGTTCAAGGGGTATGAAAACTTTTGCAAGCCACTGAATATATATACATATTCTCACATCCACACACACATATTGTGTATATATATATAGATATAGATATAGATATAGATATATATATATATATAGATATGTGTGTGCATATGGATGTGTGTGTGGATATGTGAGTGTGTATATATATACACACTTAACTTTTTTCACACACACATACTATATGTACACATAAAAACAAACAAACAATAATGGTGCAATAATAACAATAATAGTCTATGTATTCAGAGCTTATTGGAGGTTGTAGTGTTTAATAGCCTGATGGCTGTAAGGACCAAGCTGTTCCTGAACCTAGACATTACAGGCTCTTGTACCTTCTTCCATGTAGAAATTATTTCATGTAGAAATTGTAAAAAGTATTCTAGCTGTGTTCTAACTAAACCTGGATTTAGTCCTAGCTTAACCTCCATGGTCTTAGACGCTATGCTTCAGCTAATAAAGGACAACATCCTGCCCCCTGCCTGTTTAACCATCTCATTGACTTGTTCTGCGAAACTTCAAGGATCTGTGGGCATACGTTCCTCTGTTTCTCCAAATCACTCATCACTTCCTATTCATTTATTGGATATTTCCATGCCAGATTGCACCTCCCCAACTGGATTTAGCATGGCATACAGAATAACTTTAGAAAGGGAATTAAATATGAGAAAAAAACTTTAAAATGATATGGGGAAAGGGGGTGTTGCGGTGCCAAGGATGAATCATATTGTCCCGTTCATCACATCTGGCAGAAGTGCAATTGTTACAATCAATCTTACACTTTGCCCAGGTAAGGTCCACACACTCTCTGTAAATATACAGTGTACAAAGCACAGCAACCTACATGCCTAAGATAGACGCAAAAAGCTGGAGTTACTCAGCGATTCAGGCAGCATCTTTGGAGAAAAGGAATAGGTGACGTTTCGGGTTGAGAATGGATCTCGATCCAAAATGTCACCTATTCCTTTTCTCCAGAGATGCTGCCTTATCTGCTGAGTTACTCCAGCTTTTTGTGTCTCTCTTTGGTTTAAACCAGCATCTGCAGTTCCTTCCTACACATTGAATCCATATGTTTCTTCCCTTGTCTTGCAATAGAGGTCCAGTTGGCAAATTCGTAAAGCTTTTGCTGCAAAAATTGCAACTGGATAATAGTTAATAGAGTCTCAATGACTCAATAAGTAAAACCATTGTTCCCTAATGACTAACTAGAGCAGGGAGTTACGTAGCTGTATCTTTGTATGCATGGTTCAATGCCTCATGCTGATATTTCCAGTGTCCTAATATCCTGCACAAATTAAATTCCCACTTCAAGAGGAGGGTGAGGCAATGGACAGTGAGTATTTTCTTCTGGGAATGCTGCTGTAGAAAACCTGCCTTTCCTGTGCTGTGACATTGATTAGTAACCTAACACTGACTGATTATTACTCTAGGTGCAAAGATACCCGTCTCAAATAGACACCTCACAAGAAAGGCATTGAAATGGAGAGATTCATTTCTCAATGCCAGTTACCTGTACAAGTCCTTCCGTCCCCAGTGTACCCAGCCCCACACACACACTGGAATGAGCCGGGGCTGTTGGAACAGGAGGCCGGGCTGTGGCAGTCGTGGCTCCCGCTGCGACACTCGTCCACATCTGGAGTTTGGAAGAAAGGCAGAGTTCACTGAAAGGTGTGAGTCTTCAGGATTTTCCCTGCCGTGCACCAATATTCAGACTCAACGTCGTAAATGAAGCCGACTTGCAAATGGTTCCACTCAAGTTTACCCCCTTGTTTTGCAGGAATGTATCGAAGTTGAGGAAAGAAATCCCACATAAAGATTATTCCTCACAGCGAAACATCCATTACAGGGTTAAGAAGACCATGTTTCAAATGTGTGTGGCAACTTCCCATTCACTTCAGCACGTTTTCTTTCAAGTCCGATTTATTTTGCTCCCTTCCTCACTAAGGAATCCTCTTTTTAGAATATAATATATTTCTAATCTTTAACACATTACCAGCATTGGTCTTAAACATTAACTCTGCTTCTCGCACCGCAGGTGCTGTCTGACCAGTTGAATATTTCTGGCTTAGTTTAGTTTAATTTAGAGATACAGTATGGAAACAGGCCGCACCGACCAGCAATCCCTGCACACTAACACTATCCTACACACTCTAGGGACAATGTACATTTATATCAAGCCAATTAACCTACAAACCCGTACATCTTTGGAATGTCGTAGAAATCTGAAGATCTCGAAGAAAACCCACGCAGGTCACGGGGAGAATGTACAAGCACCTGTAGTCAGGATCGAACCAGGGTCTCTGGCGCTCTAAGGCAGCAACTCTACCGCTGCGCCACCGTGCTGCCCCTTTCTGTACATTTATTTTTTCAATGACTTCCAGTAACTGGACAATGCCAAGTTATGTCAACAGCAAATGTCGATATGTTGGAACAGCAATAATGAGACACTCAATGGTCACACAACGTAAAAGCACAATGGTCACGAGAATGATCCCAAGAATGTTGGCACTGGGCATGTACTCACTGGAATTTAGGACGTTGAGGGAGGACCTCATTGAAACTTATCATAGTTTCAGTCTGAAGAAGGGTCTCGACCCGAAATGGCACCCATTCCTTATGTCCAGAGATGCTGCCTGTCCCGCTGAGTTACTCCAGCATTTTGTGCCTACCTTTGGTTTAAACCAACATCTGCAGTTCCTTCCTACATCTTTCAAATACTACACATCTCAAAAAATAATTTGTTCTGCATTTTCGATCAACATGGAGGATTCCACATTTGACATATTATAATTTTGTCGCATGTCTTACACATGTGCCCAATAAACAATGTTTATTTAATCTATCCATATCAATGAAATAGAAAAAGCTACTGGGAGAGATGTTTGTCAGTTACCTGCACAAGTCCTTCCGTCCCCAGTGTACCCAGCCCCACACACACACTGGAACGAGCCGGGGCTGTTGGAACAGGAGGCCGAGCTGTGACAGTGGCTCCCACTGCGACACTCATCCACATCTAAAGAAAGAGAAGAATTTATTAGGGAGTCGCAGGTTGGTGATTATTTAACTTTATCCTGACAATGGCCCAGATTTAGGCGTGTCCCTCATAACATGGAAACTCTTGGCCGTGTAGAGCCTCACTGTCCAGGACATGTCTGGCATCCATTCATGCTCTGTAGGTGGATGGAGGAGGTCAGTTGGACTATGCATAGGTGTCAACTCTCTGTGGATAATCATCGATAGTAGAAGCAAAGAACTGCAGATGCTGGTTAATACACAAACGTACACAAAGTGCTGGAGTAACTCAGCCGAGTGCGGCAACATCACTGGAGAACATGGATAGGTGACATTGCAGGTCCAGACTCATCTTGAGACTAGAGCCCTTGGTCTCGAGGGAGGGAGCCCTTCTTGTCCCTACCTCGAGACCAAGGACGTGTGTGCATGTTTTGTAGATGAGAGCGAAATAATGGCTGACCATGTTCAACAGTATATGTGCATGAATGATCCTTCAAAGCAATCATTAGCAAGCCATTTGACAGAGAGAGGGGCATCCATTATTGGAGCCCTTAGCAATGCAAACTCTAGTTGGGTTAGGGTATGATCAAAGTCCTGTTCATCACCCATCAGCCTCACTGTTATAGAGCCATGGAGCCAAATGATATGGAAACGGGCCATTCGGCTGTACTGTCCATGCCAACCACTGGGCACCATAAAAACAAATTAATCCCATTCTCCACCATTTTGCTCAAAGATTTCTATGTCTAGGCAATTCAAGTGCTTGTGCAGACCCTTCCTAAATGCTTTCAATGATTCTGCTTCCACACTCTATCAGGCACTGCATTCCAGGCACTCATCACCTTCTGGGTGAAAAATGGCACCTCAGATCCCCTCTACCTTTTTACCTTACCATGAAAGACCCAGAGCCAGTTACCTGTACAAGTCCTTCCGTCCCCAGTGTACCCAGCCCCACACACGCACTGGAACGAGCCGGGGCTGTTGAAGCAGGAGGCAGAGCTGTGGCAGTCGTGGCTCCCACTGCGACACTCGTCCACATCTGGAGAAAGAGAAGAATTTATTAGAGAGTTGCAGGTTGGTAATTATTTCACTTTATCCTGACACTGGCCCAGATTTAGGTTTGATCCTTATAGCACTTGGAAACGTTGAGTTTAGCTCATCCATTGGTTCAATGAGGAAAGGCCGTGTAGAGCCTCACTGTTCAGTACACGTCTGGCTTCCATTCCTGCTCTGCACGTAGATGGAGGAGGTCAGTTAGGCTATACATAGGTGTCAGCTCTCATTTCTGGATAATCATCGACAGTAGAAAACAAAGAACTGCAGATGCTGGTTAATACATAAAGGTACACAAAGCACTGGAGTAACAAAGTGGGGTCAGGCAACATCTCTGGAGAACATTGATAGGTGACTAGGGGCTGTTGGAACTAGGTTGCAGGTCGAGACCCTTCTTGTCCCTCCCTTGAGACTGGTGCCCAATGACATGTGTGTGCGTGTTTGTAGAAAAGTCCTGTTCATCACCCATCAGCCTCACTATTATAGAGCCACGCAGTCAAACGATATGGAAATGGGCCATTCAGCTGCAGAGTCCATGCCAACCACTGGGCACCCATACACATGAATCCCATTTTCCACCATTTTGCTCAAAGCTTTCTATGTCTAGGCAATTCAAGTGCTTGACCAGACCCTTCCTAAATGCTTTCAATGACTCTGCTTCCACACTCTATCAGTGCATTCCAGGCACTCATCTCCTTCTGGGTGAAAAATGGTACCCTCAGATCCCCTCTACCCCCTTACCTTGTAGTGAAAGATTCAGAGCCAGTTACCTGTACAAGTCCTTCCGTCCCCAGTGTACCCAGCCCCACACACACACTGGAATGAACCGGGGCTGTTGGAACAGGAGGCAGAGCTGTGGCAGTCGTGGCTCCCGGTGCGACACTCGTCCACATCTGGAGAAAGAGAAGGATTTATCAGAGTCGTCAGGTTGGTAATTATTTAACATTATCCCAACATTGGCCCAGATTCAGGTTTGACCCTCATAACTCTTGGAAACGTAGAGATTAGCTCATCCAGGACATTTCTGGCTTCCATTTCTGCTCTGTGCGTGGATGGAGGAGGTCAGTTAGACTATACATACGTGTCAGCTCTCCTTAATGGCTAGTCATCGACAGTAGAAACAAAGAACTGCAGATGCTGCTTTATACACAAATTTACACAAAGCGCTGGAGTAAATCAGTGGGTCAGCAGCATCTCTGGAGAACATGGATAGGTGACGTTTCAGGTCCAGACTCATCTTGAGACTGGAGCCCAAGGACATGTGTGTGCATGTTTTGTATATGAGAGAGAAAAAATACAATCAATGGTTTGTGAAATAAAGGTTGACTATGTTCAAGAGTATAAGTGCATGTATGATCCTTCAAAGCAATCATAAGCAAGCCATTTGACAGAGAGAGGGGCATACATCACCCATCAGCCTCTATAATGGGTGATGGGTGATGAACAGGACTTTTTGTTCATTCCCTAACCAAACTAGAATTTGCATTGCTAAAGGCTCCAATAATGTATGCCCCTCTCTCTGTCAAATGGCATGCTTACGTTATAGAGTCAAGGAGTCAAACAATATGTAAACGGGCCATTGGGTTCCACTGTCCATGCCAACCACTGGGCACCCAAACATATTAATCCCAGCTTCCACCATTTTGCTCAAAGCTATCAATGTCTGGGCAATTCAAGTGCTTTTCCAGACCCTTCCAAAATGCTTTCAGTGACCCTGCTTCCACATTCTATCATGCTGTGCATTCCATGCACTCATCACTCTCTGGTTGTAAACGGGGTACCTCATATCTCCGCTACCCCTCAATCCTACAGTGAAAGATCCAGAGCCAGTTACCTGTACAAGTCCTTCCATCCCCAGTGTACCCAGCCCTACACACACACTGGAACGAGCCGGGGCTGTTGAAACAGGAGGCCGAGCTGTGGCAGTCGTGGCTCCCACTGCGACACTCGTCCACATCTGGAGAAAGAGAAGAATTTATCAGAGAGTTGCAGGTTGGTAATTATCTCATCTTTACCCTGACACTGACCCAGATTTAGGTTTGATCCTCATAACACTTGCAAACGTTGAATGTAGCTCATCCATTGGTTCAATGAGGAAAGGCCGTGTAGAGCCTCACTGTTCAGTACACGTCTGGGTTCCATTCCTGCTCAGCACGTGGATGGAGGAGGTCAGTTAGACTATACATAGGTGTCAGCTCTCATTTCTGGATAACCATCGACAGTAGAAAACAAAAAACTGCAGATGCTGGTTAATAAATAAAAAAACACAAAGCACTGGAGTAACTCAGTGGGTCAAGCAACATCTCTGGAGAACATGGATAGGTGACGTTGCAGGTCGAGACATTTCTTGTCCCTTCCTGGAGACTGGTGCCCAATGCCATGTGTGTGCGTGTTTGTAGATAAGAGTGTAAAAGTATGATCAAAGGTTTGAGAAATAAAGGCTGACTAAGTTTAAGAGTTTGAGTGCCTGCGTGATCCTTCAAAGCAATCATTAGCAAGCCATGTGACAGGGAGAGGGACATCCATTATTGGAGCCCTTAGCATCGCAAACTCTAATTGGGTTAGGGAATGAACCATCACCCATCAGCCTCAATGTTATAGAGCCAAGGAGTCAAACGATATGGAAACGGGCCATTCGGCTGCACAGTCCATGCTAACCACTGGGCACCCAAACATTAGGTATGTTACAAAACTTACCTTGAGCAGCGCTGCAGTTCTGCCGCTCCCTGTGTGCGCGACTTTGGTGCCTTTCAAAGGGGAGCGGGCTTAAAGTGCCGTTTTTCGACAGGCAGGAAAAATCGATCCATGCCGGGCGATTTCGTTGCGGAAGAAAAATCGCTCCGACATTTCATGAATGAAGGTATTTTTAAATTACTCAAAATTATTTATTAACTAGAGTAATTTAAAAATCACCTTCAAAAGCTGTGAGAACCGACAATCGGAAGGATTTTGCGTAGGGGAGAAAAAAAGGTACATGTTTATTTTTATATTAAAAGTTGGTTTTTCGGGAGGCTTTAATAATATTTTCATGTTGAGAAATGGGGTCCAAAAAAAATGTATGAACCAACAGTATTTTTCCTCCCGACCTCACCGCTAACCGCAACGTTCCAATCCACCGCATTCCACTAAAACCCACTCGCTAGTTGATTTAAATGGCCATTAATTTACAGGAATCAAACACTAAATTCCTTCCATTTGGCCCAGAAATTCATGAAAATGAGATTTAAAAATTATGTTATATTGTGGATTATTGTGTGAATGTTATTTGGACACTTAGGCAATTAAAAAAAAGTTTATCTTTTCTTAAGAAATGGATAGATGTTTAGATCTACTCATTGAATTTTGTAATTAGCTACAATTAGATAACTAACTAATTATATGCTTTAATTTCAGGACATCCAAGTAAGATTGTTTCATATTTATTTCAGAATCCTTCAATTTATAATAAGACAAAATTTCATTGAGTTCTATTGATTTTTAAGAAAGTTATGGGCTTTTAACTGATCCAGATCACAGCTTTTGAGTTAAGTCAATTGAAAGGCAATGGGGAACAAGATGCTAATTTCCGAGTATGAAAATGGCCATAACTTTCATAATACTGAAGATATGAAAGTGAATTAGGTGTCAAATTAAACTTCTTTTTATGCTTTATCTGATGGGATAAATTGCAGACTTGATTTTTAAAATCTCAAAATTTTGCAACATTGCTACAAACATATTAATCCCATCTACCACCATTTTGCTCAAACCTATCTATGTCTAGGCAATTCAAGTGCTTGTCTAGGCCCTTCCTAAATGCTTTTAGTGACTCTGCTACCACACTGTATCAGTCAGCGCATTCCAGGCACTCATCACTCTTTGGCTGAAGAAGGGCACCTCAGATCTCTGTTACCCCTCAATCCTACAAAGACCCAGAGCCAGTTACCTGTACAAGTCCTTTCGTCCCCAGTGTACCCAGCCCCACACACACACTGGAACGAGCCGGGGCTGTTGGAACAGGAAGCAGAGCTGTGGCAGTCGTGGCTCCCGCTGCGACACTCGTCCACATCTGGAGAAAGAGAAGGATTTATCAGAGTGGTCAGGTTGGTAATTATTTAACATTATCGCAACATTGGCCCAGATTCAGGTTTGACCCTCATAACTCTTAGAAACGTAGAGATTAGCTCATCCAGGACATTTCTGGCTTCCATTCCTGCTCTGTGCGTGGATGGAGGAGGTCAGTTAGACTATACATACGTGTCAGCTCTCCTTTATGGCTAGTCATCGACAGCAGAAACAAAGAACTGCAGATGCTGCTTTATACACAAAATTACACAAAGCGCTGGAGTAACGCAGTGGGTCAGCAGCATCTCTGGAGAACATGGATAGGTGACATTGCAGGTCCAGACCCATCTTGAGACTGGACATGTGTGTGCATGTTTTGTATATGAGAGAGAAAAAATACAATCAAAGGTTTGTGAAATAAAGGCTCACTATGTTCACAAGTATAAGTGCATGCATGATCCTTCAAAGCAATCATAAGCAAGCCATTTGACAGAGAGAGGGGCATCCACTAATGGTGCCATTAGCAATGCAAATTCTAGTTTGGTTAGGGAATGAACAAAAAGTCCTGTTCATCACCCATCAGCCTCACTGTTGTAGAGCCAAGGAGTCAAACGATATGGAAACGGGCCATTCGGCTGCACAGTCCATGCCAACCACTGGGCACCCAAACATATTAATCCCATCTTCCACCATTTTGCTCAAAGTTATCAATGTCTGGGCAATCCAAGTGCTTTTCCAAACCGCTCTTAAATGCTTTCAGTGACTCTGCTTCCACATTCTATCAGGCTGTGCATTCCAGGCACTCATCACTCTCTGGTTGTAAAAGGGCACCTCATATCTCCGCTACCCCTCAATCCTACAGTGAAAGATCCAGAGCCCGTTACCTGTACAAGTCCTTCCGTCCCCAGTGTACCCAGCCCCACACACACACTGGAACGAGCCGGGGCTGTTGGAACAGGAGGCCGAGCTGTGGCAGTCGTGGCTCCCGCTGCGACACTCGTCCACATCTGGAGAAAGAGAAGAATTTAACAGAGAGTTGCAGGTTGGTAATTATTTCACTTTATCCTGACGCTGACCCAGACTTAGGTTTGATCCTCATAACACTTGGAAACGCTGAGTTTAGTTCATCCATTGGTTCAATGAGGAAAGGCTGTGTAGAGCCTCACTGTTCAGTACACGTCTGGCTTCCATTCCTGCTCTGCACGTGGATGGAGGAGGTCAGTTAGACCATACATCAGTGTCAACTCTCATTTCTGGATAATCATCGACAGTAGAAAACAAAGAACTGCAGATGCTGGTTAATACATAAAAGTACACAAAGCACTGGAGTAACTCAGTGGGGTCAGGCAGCTTCTCTAGAGAACATGGATAGGTGACATTGCAGGCCGAGACCCTTCTTGTCTCTTCATTGAGTGGTGTCCAATGACATGTGTGTGCGTGTTTGTAGATAAGAGTGTAAAAGTACGATCAAAGGGTTGAGAAATAAAGGCTGACTAAGTTTAAGAGTGTGAGTGCATGCGTGATCCTTCAAAGCAATTATAAGCAAGTCATTTGATAGAGACATGGGCATCCATTATTGGAGCCCTTAGCAACGCAAACTGTGTGCATGTTTTGTACTGTATATGGTAGTCAAAAAGTACGATCAAAGGTTTTAGAAATAAAGGTAGACAAAAGTGCAGGAGAAACTCAGCGAGTGCAGCAGCATCTATGGAGTGAAGGAAATAGGCAACGTTTCAGGCCAAAACCCTTCTTCAGACTGAATAAATAAAGGTTGACTAAGCTTAAGAGTGAGAGTGCATGCGAGATCCTTGAAAGCAATCATAAGCAAGCCATTTGACGTAGAGAGGGGTATCTATTATTGGTGCTCTTAGGAAAGCAAATGCTAGTTGGGTTAGGGAAGGAACAAAAAGTCCTGTTCATCACTCATGTGTCTCACTGTTCTAGAGCCAAGGAGTCAAACGATATGGAAATGGGCCATTCGGCTGCAGAGTCCATGCCAACCACTGGGCTCCCATACACATGAATCCCATTTTCCACAATTTTGCTCAAAGATTTCTATGTCTAGGCAATTCAAGTGCTTGACCAGACCCTTCCTAAATGCTGTCAATGACTCTGCTTCCACACTCTATCAGGCACTGCATTCCAGGCACTCATCACCTGCTGGGTGAAAAATGGTACCCTCAGATCCCCTCCACCCCCTTACCTTATAGTGAAAGATTCAGAGCCAGTTACCTGTACAAGTCCTTCCGTCCCCAGTGTACCCAGCCCCACACACACACTGGAACGAGCCGGGGCTGTTGGAACAGGAGGCAGAGCTGTGGCAGTCGTGGCTCCCACTGCGACACTCGTCCACATCTGGAGAAAGAGAAGGATTTATCAGAGTCGTCAGGTTGGTAATTATTTAACATTATCCCAACATAGGCCCAGATTCTGATTTGACCCTCAAAACCTTTGGAAACATAGATATTAGCTCATCCAGGACATTTCTGGCTTCCATTCCTGCTCTGTACGTGGATGGAGGAGGTCAGTTAGACTATACCCACGTGTCAGCTCTCCTTTATGGCTAGTCATCGACAGTAGAAACAAAGAACTGCAGATGCTGCTTTATACACAAATTTACACAAAGTGCTGGAGTAAATCAGTGGGTCAGGCAGCTTCTCTGGAGAACATGGATAGGTGATGTTGCAGGTCCAGACTCATCTTGAGACTGGAGCCCAAGGACATGTGTGTGCATGTTTTGTATATGAGAGAGAAAAAATACAAGCACTGATTTGTGAAATAAAGGCTGACTTAGCTTAAGCGCGTGAGTGCATGCATGCATGATCCTTCAAAGCAATCATAAGCAAGCCATTTGACAGAGGGAGGGGCACATTATTGGAGCCCTTAGCAATGCAAATTCTAGTTTGGTGAGGGAATGAATAAAAAGTCCTGTTCATCACCCATCTGCCTCACTATTATAGAGCCAAGGAGTCAAACGATATGTAAACAGGCCATTCGGCTGCATAGTCCATGCCAACCACTGGGCATTCAAACATATTAATCTAATTTCCCACCATTTTGCTCAAAGCTATCCATGTCTAGGAAGTTCAAGTGCTTGACCAGACCCGTCCTAAATACTTTCAGTGACTGCTACCACACTCTATCAGGCAGTGCATTCCGGGTAAAAAAGGGCACCTCAGATCTCCGTTTTCCCTCAACCCTACAGTGAAAGATCCAGAGCCAGTTACCTGTACAAGTCCATCCGTCCCCAGTGTACCCAGCCCCACACACACACTGGAACGAGCCGGGGCTGTTGAAACAGGAGGCCGAGCTGTGGCAGTCGTGGCTCCCACTGCGACACATTAGCCAAGGAGTCAAACGATATGGAAATGGGCCATTCGGCTGCAGAGTCCATGCCAACCACTGGGCCCATACACATGAATCCCATTTTCCACCATTTTGCTCAAAGCTTTCTATGTCTAGGCAATTCAAGTGCTTGACCAGACCCTTCCTAAATGCTTTCAATGACTCTGCTTCCACACTCTATCAGGCAGTGCATTCCAGGCACTCATCACCTTCTGGGTGAAAAATGGTACCCTCAGATCCTCTCTACCCCCTTACCTTGTAGTGAAAGATTCAGAGTCAGTTACCTGTACAAGTCCTTCCGTCCCCATTGTACCCAGCCTCACACACACACTGGAATGAGCCGGGGCTGTTGGAACAGGAGGCAGAGCTGTGGCAGTCGTGGCTCCCGCTGCGACACTCATCCACATCTGGAGAAAGAGAAGGATTTATCAGAGTGGTCAGGTTGGTAATTATTTAACATTATCCCAACATTGGCCCAGATTCAGGTTTGACCCTCATAACTCTTAGAAACATAGAGATTAGCTCATCCAGGACATTTCTGGCTTCCATTCCTACTCAGTGCGTGGATGGAGGAGGTCAGTTAGACGATCCATACGTGTCAGCTCTCCTTAATGGCTAGTCATCGACAGTAGAAACAAAGAACTGCAGATGCTGCTTTATACACAAAATTACACAAAGCGCTGGAGTAAATCAGTGGGTCAGCAGCATCTCTGGAGAACATGGATAGGTGACATTGCAGGTCCAGGCCCATCTTGAGACTGGACATGTGTGTGCATGTTTTGTATATGAGAGAGAAAAAATACAAACACTGATTTGTGAAATAAAGGCTGACTATGTTTAAGAGTATAAGTGCATGCATGATCCTTCAAAGCAATCATAAGCAAGCCATTTGACAGAGAGAGGGGCACATTATTGGACCCCTTAGCAATGCAAATTCTAGTTTGGTGACGGAATGAACAAAAAGTCCTGTTCATCACCCATCAGCCTCAATGTCATAGAGCCAAGGAGTCAAATATTATGGAAACGGGCCATTGGGCTGCACAGTCCATGCCAACCACTGGGCACCCAAACATATTAATCCCATCTTCCACCATTTTGCTCAAAGCTATCAATGTCTGGGCAATTCAAGTGCTTTTCCAGACCCTTCCAAAATGCTTTCAGTGACTCTGCTTCCACATTCTATCAGGCTGTGCATTCCAGGCACTCATCACTCTCTGGTTGTAAAAGGGCACCTCATATCTCCGCTACCCCTCAATCCTACAGTGAAAGACCCAGAGCCAGTTACCTGTACAAGTCCTTCCGTCCCCAGTGTACCCAGCCCCACACACACACTGGAACGAGCCGGGGCTGTTGGAACAGGAGGCCGAGCTATGGCAGTCGTGGCTCCCACTGCGACACTCGTCCACATCTGGAGAAAGAGAAGAATTTATCAGAGAGTTGCAGGTTGGTAATTATTTCACTTTATACTGACACTGGCCCAGATTTAGGTTTAATCCTCATAACACTTGGAAACGTTGAATTTAGCTAATTCATTGGTTCAATGAGGAAAGGCCGTGTAGAGCCTCACTGTTCAGGACACGTCTGGCTTCCATTCCTGCTCTGCACGTGGATGGAGGAGGTCAGTTAGACTATACATAGATGTCAGCTCTCATTTCTGGATAACCATCGACAGAAGAAAACAAAGAACTGCAGATGCTGGTTAATACATAAAAGTACACAAAGCACTGGAGTAACTCAGTGGGGTCAGGCAACATCTCTGGAGAACATGGATAGGTGACGTTGCAGGTTGAGACCCTTCTTGTCCCTCCCTTGAGACTGGTGCCCAATGACATGTGTGTGTGTGTTTCTAGATAAGAGTGTAAAAGTACGATCAAAGGTTTGAGAAATAAAGGCTGACTAAGTTTAAGAGTGTGAGTGCCTGTGTGATCCTTCAAAGCAGTCATTAACAAGCCATGTGACAGAGAGAGGGACATCCATTATTGGAGCCCTTAGCAACGCAAACTCTAGTTGGGTTAGGGAATGAACCATCACCCATCAGCCTCAATGTTATAGAGCCAAGGAGTCAAACGATATAGAAACGGGCCATTCGGCTGCACTGTCCATGCTAACCACTGGGTACCCAAACATATTAATCCCATCTACCACCATTTTGCTCAAAGTTATCTATGTCTAGGCAATTCAAGTGCTTGTCTAGACCCTTCCTAAATGCTTTCAGTGACTCTGCTACATCACTGTATCAGGCAGCGCATTCCAGGCATTCATCACTCTCTGGGTGAAGAAGGGCACCTCAGATCTCCGCTACCCCTCAACCCTACAGTGAAAGACCCAGAGCCAGTTACCTGTACAAGTCCTTCCGTCCCCAGTGTACCCAGCCCCACACACACACTGGAATGAGCCGGGGCTGTTGGAACAGGAGGCAGAGCTGTGGCAGTCGTGGCTCCCACTGCGACACTCGTCCACATCTGGAGAAAGAGAAGGATTTATCAGAGTCGTCAGGTTGGTAATTATTTCCCTTTATCCTGACACTGGCCCAGATTTAGGCATGTCCCTCATAACTCTTGGTAACGTAGAGATTAGCTCATCCAGGACATTTCTGGCTTCCATTCCTGCTCTGTGCGTGCTTGGAGGAGGTCAGTTAGACTATACATACGTGTCAGCTCTCCTTTATGACTAATCATCAACAGTAGAAACAAAGAACTGCAGATGCTGCTTTATACACAAAATTACACAAAGCGCTGGAGTAACGCAGTGGGTCAGCAGCATCTCTGGAGAACATGGATAGGTGACATTGCAGGTCCAGACCCATCTTGAGACTGGACATCTGTTTGCATGTTTTGTATATGAGAGAGAAAAAATTAAATCAAAGGTTTGTGAAATGAAGGCTGACTATGTTCACAAGTATATGTGCATGCATGATCCTTCCAAGCAATCGTAAACAAGCCATTTGACAGAGAGAGAGGCATCCACTAATGGTGCCCTTAGCAATGCAAATTCTAGTTTGGTTAGGGAATGAACAAGAAGTCCTGTTCATCACTCATCTGCCTCAATGTTATAGAGCCAAGGAATCAAACGATATCCAAACGGGCCATTGGGCTGCACAGTCCATGCCAACCACTGGGCACCCAAACATATTAATTCCATCTTCCACCATTTTGCTCAAAGCTATCAATGTCTGGGCAATCCAAGTGCTTTTCCAAACCCCTGCTAAATGCTTTCAGTGACTCTCCTTTCACATTCTATCAGGCTGAGCATTCCAGGCACTCATCACTCTCTGGTTGTAAAAGGGTGCCTCATATCTCTGCTACCCCTCAATCCTACAGTGAAAGATCCAGAGCCAGTTACCTGTACAAGTCCTTCCGTCCCCAGTGTACCCAGCCCCACACACACACTGGAACGACCCGGGGCTGTTGGAACAGGAGGCCAAGCTGTGGCAGTCATGGCTCCCACTGCGACACTCGTCCACATCTGGAGAAAGAGAAGAATTTATCAGAGAGTTGCAGGTTGGTAATTATTTCACTTTATCCTGACACTGGCCCAGATTCAGGTTTGATCCTCATAACACTTGGAAATGTAGAGATTACCTCATCCAGGACATTTCTGGCTTCCATTCCTGCTCTGTGCGTGGATGGAGGATGTCAGTTAGACTGTACATACGTGTCAGCTCTCCTTTATGGCTAGTCATCGACAGTAGAAACAAAAAACTGCAGATGCTGCTTTATACACAAATTTACACAAAGCGCTGGAGTAAATCAGTGGGTCAGCAGCATCTCTGGAGAACATGGATAGGTGACGTTGCAGGTCCAGACCCATCTTGAGACTGGTGCCCAAGGACATGTGTGTGCATGTTTTGTATATGAGAGAGAAAAAAAATACAAGCACTGATTTGAGAAATAAAGGCTGACTAAGCTTAAACGTGTGAGTGCATGCATGATCCTTCAAAGCAATCATAAGCAAGCCATTTGACAGAGAGAGTGGCATACATTATTGGAGCCCTTAGCAATGCAAATTCTTGTTCGGTTAGGGAATGAACAAAAAGTCCTGTTCATCACCCATCAGCCTCACTGTTGTAGAGCCAAGGAGTCAAACAATATGGAAACGGGCCATTGGGCTGCACAGTCCATGCAACCACTGGGCACCCAAACATATTAATCCCATCTTCCACCATTTTGCTCAAAGCTATCAATGTCTAGGCAATCCAAGTGCTTTTCCAAACCGCTCTTAAATGCTTTCAGTGACTCTGCTTCCACATTCTATCATGCTGTGCATTCCAGGCACTCATCACTCTCTGGTTGTAAAAGGGCACCTCATATCTCCGCTACCCCTCAATCCTACAGTGAAAGATCCAGAGCCAGTTACCTGTACAAGTCCTTCCGTCCCCAGTGTACCCAGCCCCACACACACACTGGAACGAGCCGGGGCTGTTGGAACAGGAGGCCGAGCTGTGGCAGTCGTGGCTCCCACTGCGACACTCGTCCACATCTGGAGAAAGAGAAGAATTTATCAAAGAGTTGCTGGTTGGTAATTATTTCACTTTATCCTGACACTGGCCCAGATTTAGGTTTGATCCTCATAACACTTGGAAATGTTGAGTTTAGCTCATCCATTGGTTCAATGGGGAAAGGCCGTGTAGAGCCTCACTGTATAGTACACGCCTGGCTTCCATTCCTGCTCTGTACGTGGATGGAGGAGGTCAGTTAGACTATACATAGATGTCAACTCTCTTTTCTGGATAATCATCGACAGTAGAAAACAAAGAACTGCAGATGCTGGTTAATACATAAAAGTACACAAAGCACTGACGTAACTCAGTCAGCACCTCTGGAGAACATAGATAGGTGACGTTGCAGGTTGAGACACTTCTTGTCCCTCCCTGGAGACTGGTGCCCAATGACATGTGTGTGCATGTTTGTAGATAAGAGTGTAAAAGTACGATCAAAGGTTTGAGAAATAAAGGCTGACTAAGTTTAAGAGTTTGAGTGCCTGCGTGATCCTTCAAAGCAATCATTAGCAAGCAATTTCACAGAGAGAGGGGCATCCAATATTGGAGCCCTTAGCAACACAAACTCTAGTTGGGTTAGGGAGTGAACCATCACCCATCAGCCTCGCTGTTGTAGAGCCAAGGAGTCAAACGATATGGAAACGGGCCATTCGGCTGCACTGTCCATGCTAACCACTGGGCACCCAAACATATTAATCCCATCTACCACCATTTTGCTCAAAGTTATCTATGTCTAGGCAATTTAAGTACTTGTCTGGACCCTTCCTAAATGCTTTCAGTGACTCTGCTACCACACTGTATCAGGCAGCGCATTCCAGGCACTCATCACTCTCTGGGTGAAGAAGGGCACCTCAGATCTCCGTTAAAACTCAACCCTACAACGACCCAGAGCCAGTTACCTGTACAAGTCCTTCCGTCCCCAATGTACCCAGCCCCACACACACACTGGAATGAGCCGGAGCTGTTGGAACAGGAGGCCGAGCTGTGGCAGTCGTGGCTCCCACTACGACACTCGTCCACATCTGGAGAAAGAGAAGAATTTATCAGAGATTCACAGGTTGGTAATTATTTCCCTTTATCCTGACACTGGCCCAGATTTAGGCTTGTGCTTCATAACTCTTGGAAACGTTGAGCTTAGTTCATCCATTGGTTCAATGAGGAAAGGCTGTGCAGAGCCTCACTGTTCAGGACATGTATGGGTTGCATTTCTGCTCTGTACGTGGATGGAGGAGGTCAGTTAGACGTCACATAGATGTCAGCTCCCCTTTGTGGCTCGTCATCGACAGTAGAAACAAAGAACTGCAGATGCTGGATAATACGTAAAAGTTCACAAAGCACTGGAGTAACTCAGTGGGGTCAGGCAGCATCTCTGGAGAACATGGATAGGTAACGATGCAGGTGGAGACCCTTCTTGTCCCTCCCTTGAGACTGGAGCCCAAGGACATGTGTGTGCGTGTTTTGTATATGAGAGAGAAAAAATACAAGCAATGATTTGTGAAATAAAGGCTGACTATGTTCACGAGTATAAGTGCATGCATGATCCTTCAAAGCAATCATTAGCAAGCCATTTGACAGAGAGAGGGGCATACATTATTGGAGCCCTTAGCAATGCAAATTCTTGTTCGGTTAGGGAATGAACAAGAAGTCCTGTTCATCACCCATCAGCCTCACTGTTGTAGAGCCAAGGAGTCAAACGATCTGGAAACGCGCCATTCGGCTGCACAGTCCATGCCAACCACTGGGCACCCAAACATATTAATCCCATCCTCTACCATTTTGCTGAAAGCTATCAATGTCTAGGCAATTCAAGTACTTTTCCAAACCCCTCCTAAATGCTTTCAGTGACTCTGCTTCCACATTCTATCATGCTGTGCATTCCAGGCACTCATCACTCTCTGGTTGTAAAAGGGCGCCTCATATCTCCGCTACCCCTCAATCCTACAGTGAAAGATCCAGAGCCAGTTACCTGTACAAGTCCTTCCGTCCCCAGTGTACCCAGCCCCACACACACACTGGAACGAGCCGGGGCTGTTGAAACAGGAGGCCGAGCTGTGGCAGTCGTGGCTCCCACTGCGACACTCGTCCACATCTGGAGAAAGAGAAGAATTTATCAGAGAGTTGCAGGTTGGTAATTATTTCACTTTATCCTGACACTGGCCCAGACTTAGGTTTGATCCTCATAACACTTGGAAATGTTGAGTTTAGCTCATCCATTGGTTCAATGAGGAAAGACCGTGTAGAGCCTCACTGTTCAATACACGTCTGGCTTCCATTCCTGCTCTGTACGTGGATGGAGGAGGTCAGTTAGACTATACATAGATGTCAGCTCTCATTTCTGGATAATCATCGACAGTAGAAAACAAAAAACTGCAGATGCTGGTTAATACATAAAAGTACACAAAGCACTGGAGTAACTCAGTGGGGTCAGGCAGCATCTCTGGAGAACATGGATAGGTGACATTGCAGGCCGAGACCCTTCTTGTCCCTTTCCTTGAACCTGGTGCCCAATGACATGTGTGTGCGTGTTTGTAGATAAGAGTGTAAAAGTACGATCAAAGGTTTGAGAAATAAAAGCACTCTAAGTTTAAGAGTGCATGCGTGATCCTGCAAAGCAATCATAAGCAAGCCATTTGATAGAGAGATGGGCATCCATTATTGGAGCCCTTAGCAATGCAAACTCTAGTTGGGTTAGGGAATGAACAAAAAGTTCTGTTCATGACCCAACTGCCTCACTGTTATAGAGCCAAGGAGTCAAACAATATGGAAACGGACCATTCGGCTGCAGAGTCCATGCCAACAACTGGGCACCCAAACACATTATCCCATTTTACTTCAGATTCACGTGAGTGACTACGTGAAGAAGCCCCGGCAGGCGCATGCGCGTCATTACATCGACGTATGTCGCACTGACAGGCTGTAGAGCGCAGCTCCACCAGCGGTAAGTAGTAACCCGCAGGTAAGTCAATGTTAAACCTTTCCTGCGAGTGTTTTTAAACGCTGTACGTTTGGCTCGCAGAGCCAGCTAGAGTTGGAAATATATATATTTTAACTGGGGTAATGGAGTGGAATGCGCGGGGACCGCGGTTACCGCTTTTAGATCGGGTCGGAAGATAACGGCTGCTCTAAAGCCGGCTCCCGCGATTACCGCTATTTAGATCAGGTTTGGAGATAACGGCTGCGCTAAATGCTAGCTCCAAAACCCGCTACTGTTATAATAGGCAGCTAAAATGAAATAAAATAAAATAAAATGAAATAAAATAAAATGAAATACTAACTTTATTTCACAACTGCTCCATCAATTTCCAGTGCTTCAAGGCACTCAGAGATACCACACTAATGTACTCTCAGGCTCATTTGCCATGAGTCTGATGATGTGGAAGACTCCCTCCTTTTTAATTTAAAGGTATGGGGATGGCTCAACCAATGGGGGAAAATACTCCAAATTTAAAGAGCCATTGGGGGGGAAAAAATTTCAAGTGGGGTCAAATGCCCTAGGATTCCCACACTGCCTCTCGCAGAGGTCCATACAGCAAAGAAGAAAACATTGTTATACATAACAGTGGGAATTATCCTCCCCAGCACCTTGTTTAGGGCTGAATGAGACCTCCCTAGAACATAACTCGGGAGAAGCAGGGTAAAAAGAATCTGACCCTGTAGCTGGTGTCACTGCTTATGTGCACACACCAGCGCACACGAGCCATGCTCCACGTGTCCCGGACGTAACGTTAAACTTCGCTAAACCCGGTAGGGACTGGTGAGGATATCGAGAAAACTCTAGCCGCCAAATGTAAATTACATGGTTTCCCACCAGTTCCAGGATACGTTCGTGGAGACTGCCACAAGTTATAAAACACCTGTAAACTGTGCTTCACTCAAAATGTCCACCGTGAACTCGGCAAAGGCACAAATGAGTGCAACGATGCGGAGACAAGAAGTGAGATTTCAACGCATCCCCAAGTTGTTGCTATTCAACAAGATATGCTGGCCTGTTCTGCAACGCCTACGAAGTTGCAGCTCCTTCCACACTCTATCAGTGCATTCCAGGCACTCACCACCTTCTGAGTGAAAATGGTACCCTCAGATCCCCTCTACCCCTGTATTTTACAATGAAAGATTCAGAGCTCGTTACCTGTACAAGTCCTTCCATCCCCAGTGTACCCAGCCCCACACACACACTGGAACGAGCCAGGGCTGTTGGAACAGGAGGCCGAGCTGTGGCAGTCGTGGCTCCCACTGCGACACTCGTCCACATCTGGAGAAAGAGAAGAATTTATCAGAGACTCAAATGTTGGTAATTATTTCACTTTATCCTGACACTGGCCCAGATTTAGGCTTGTCCCTCATAACTCTTGGAAACGTTGAGCTTAGTCCATCCATTGGTTCAATGAGGAAAGGCTGTGCAGAGCCTCACTGTTCAGGACATGTCTGGATTGCATTTCTGCTCTGTACGTGGATGGAGGAGGTCAGTTAGACTATACATAGGTGTCAGCTCCCCTTTGTGGTTCATCATCGACAGTAGAAACAAAGAACTGCAGATGCTGGATAATACGTAAAAGTACACAAAGCACTGGAATAACTCAGTGGGGTCAGGCAGCATCTCTGGTGAACGTGGAGAGGTGACGTTGCACGCCGAGACCCTTCTTGTCCCTCCCTCGAGACTGGTGGCCAAAAAGTACGTTCAAAGGTTTGAGAAACAAAGGCTGGCTAAGTTTAAGAATGTGAGTGCATACGTAATCCTTCAAATCAATCATAAGCAAGCCATGTGACGTAGAGAGGGGTATCCATTATTGGTGCTCTTAGGAAAGCAAATGCTAGTTGGGTTAGGGAAGGACAAAATGTTCTGTTCATCACCCATGTGTCTCACTGTTATAGTGCCAAGGAATCGGGCAATATGGAAATGGGCCATTCGGCTGCACAGTCCATGCCAACCACTGGGCAGGGCATTCCAGGCAATCATCACCTTCTGGGTGAAAAATGGCACCCTCTACCCCTGTATTTAACAATGAAAGATTCAGAGCCAGTTACCTGTACAAGTCCTTCCATCCCCAGTGTACCCAGCCCCACACACACACTGGAATGAGCCAGGGCTGTTGGAACAGGAGGCCGAGCTGTGGCAGTCGTGGCTCCCACTGCGACACTCGTCCACATCTGGAGAAAGAGAAGAATTTATCAGAGAGTCGTCAGGTTGGGAATTATTTCACTTTATCCTGACACTGGCCCAGATTTAGGTTTGATCCTCATAACTCTTGGAAATGTTGACTTTAGCTCATCCTGGACAAAGCGCTGGAGTAACTCAGTGGGTCAGGCAGCAACTCTGGAGAACATGGATAGGTGACGTTGCAGGTCGAGACCCTTCTTGTCCCTCCCTTGAGACTGGTGCCTAAGGACATGTTTTGTAGATGAGAGTAAAAAAGTAAGATACAAGATTTGTGAAATAAATGCTGTCTTTGTTTAAGAGTATGACTGCATGCATGATCCTTCAAAGCAATCCTCAGCAAGCCATTTGACAGAGATGGGCATCCATTATTGGAGCCGTTATGAATGCAAACTTTAGTTGGGTTAGGGAATGAACAAAAAGTCCTGTTCATCACCCAACTGCCTCAATGTTATAGAGCCAAGGAGTCAAACAATATGGAAACGGGCCATTCGGCAGCACAGCCCATGCCAACCTCTGGGCACCCATACACATTAATCCCATTTCCCCCCATTTTGCTCAAAGCTTTCTATGTCTAGGCAATTCAAGTGCTTTTCCAGACCCTTCCTAAATGCTTTCAATAACTCTGCTTCACACACTATCAGCAGTGCATTCCAGGCACTCATTACTCTCTGGGTGTAAAAGGGCACCTCATATATCCGCTACCCCTCAATCCTACAGTGAAAGACCCAGAGCCAGTTACCTGTACAAGTCCTTCCGTCCCCAGTGTACCCAGCCCCACACACACACTGGAACGAGCCGGGGCTGTTGGAACAGGAGGCCGAGCTGTGGCAGTCGTGGCTCCCACTGCGACACTCGTCCACATCTGGAGAAAGAGAAGAATGTATCAGAGAGTTGCAGGTTGGTAATTATTTCACTTTATCCTGACACTGGCCCAGATTTAGGCTTGTCCCTCATAACTCTTGGAAACGTTGAGTTTAGGTCATCCATTGGTTCAATGAGGAAAGGCCGTGTTGAGCCTCACTGTTCAGTACACGTCTGGCTTCCATTCCTGCTCTGTACATGGATGGAGGAGGTCAGTTAGACTATACATAGGTGTCAGTTCTCCTTTCTGGATAATCATCGACAGTAGAAACAAAGAACTGCTGATGCAGGTTAATACACAAAAGTACACAGTGCTGGAGTAACTCAGCGGGGTCAGGCAGCATCTCTGGAGAACATGGATAGGTTACGTTGCAGTTCGAGACCCTTCTTGTCCATCCCTCATGACTGATGCCCAAGGACATATGTGTGCATGTTCTGTATCTGAGACTGAAAAAGTGCAATGAAAGGTTTAAGAAATAAAGACTGTCTACGTTTAAGAGTATGAGTGCCTGTGTGATCCTTCAAAGCAAGCCACTTGATAGAGAGAGCGTCGCAGTGGGATCCACGACTGCCACAGCTCGGCCTCCTGTTCCAACAGCCCCGGTAGAGGGGATCTGAGGGTGCCATTTTTCACCCAGAGGGTGATGAGTGCCTGGAATGCATTGCCTGATCGAATGAGAAGCAGAGTCATTGAAAGCAGTTATGAAGGGTCCTGACAAGCATTGGAATTGCCAAGAGATAGAAAGCTTTGAGCAAAATGGTGGAAAATGGGATTCATATGGGTGCCCAGGGGTTGGCATGGACTCTGCAGCTGAATGGCCTGTTTCCATATTGTATGACTCCATGGCACTATAACAGTGATGAACAGGACTGGAACATGCTCCGACTGGAAGTCTGTGCAGAGAGTGGTGAGGACAGCGGAAAAAATCATCGGGACCTCTCTCCCCTCAATCGGGGATATTGCGACCAAACGCTGTGTGTCTAAGGCCAGCAGTATTATAAAAGACCCCACACATCTCCATCACGGACTGTTCACTCTGCTGCCCTCGGGAAAAAGATACCGCAGCATAAGGAGTAGAACATCAAGGTTCTGCAACAGCTTCTTCCCACGAGCCATCAGACTCCTGAATGCCATGTAATGGGCTGCCACTAGTGTCTATTTATCCTTTTCACCCATGCCTATCCTTCGGTTAATTTATTGTGTTGCACAGGGAGCCAAATGCAACGTAATTTCGTTTGGAACTGCATGTATCAATGTATTTCTAAATGACAATAAAGTTTGTTTGACTTGACTTGACTTGTTTGACTTGACTTTTTGTTCATTCCTTAAGCCAACTAAAGTTTACTTTCCAAAGAGCATCAATAATGGATGGCACCCTCAGATCCCCTCTACCCCTGACGCTACAGTGAAAGATTCAGAGCCAGTTACCTGTACAAGTGACACGCAACAAAAGTTTTTCACTGTAACACGGTACACGTGACGATAAAATAAACTGAACTGAACTACTTACGTGTTTCAGATTAAAAGTTAAAGATTTTAAAACACAGCATTTGGGCAAACTTTCGGGTAACACCTTTTCTGAAAACCTGACGTAAAATTAAACCAAAAATGTTCCAATGAACACGTTTGCTCAGTCCGCCTGGGCCCACATAATCTCCCAGTTGTTAAACACTTTAATTCCCCTTTCCATTCCCACTCCTGGGCCTCCCCCACTGCCAGAGAGATGTCAAATACAAATTGTTGGAACAGCACCTCATGTTTCACTTGGCCAACTTACAACCCAGCAGTGTGACTATGATTTCTCTAACTTCATAACTCCTGCTTTTCCTTTCTCTCCATCCCTGCCCCACCCAAGTTTCACTGTCATCCTGATTCATTTTACAGTCTGTATGCCTCGTTGTCAGCATCCCCTCAGCCAACAATGAATCATTCTACATTTCCTTGATCATTGTCTGCTTGTCTGCGTCCACATCTGGAGTTTGGAATGAGAGATATAGAGTTCACTGGACTTTGCACAGCTGCAAGAAGATTTAACTTTCCACAGCTACATGACCAGATGTTTTATAGGAACTGGATCAAGGTAATTCCTCAGACAACACACCCCAATTAGCTTTGGGATGTTACAAGGGATGGAGGAGACAATGCCCATAACATCAAACACCTGATTAGTTTGTCCTGAGGCAGGATATTTTCAAGAGTTTTTTTAATAGAATTTACAATGCATGTGATCTTCCCAATCTCCTGTCATCTAATGTGATTTGCTGACTTATTTTCTTCAATGGAATTAGCTTCTGAATAAATGGCTCAAAACAAAGTAATGAAAAATGTTACATTCCTTCAGAACTTGAGCCTTTAGGGATCAGCAGCTCTGCATGACCCGTACACATCTAAAACAGGCGTGAGGTCCAGATGACCAGACACATATGTCTGTGACTATTGTAGAAGGTCAGTTATTGGATGTTTTTTGGAGGGGGTTTTGCTGTTGACTTCAAAAGGTCAGTGTTTGTGTTACTGATGGGTAACGTTCCAATTCCTGAGGAACCTAAGAATGCCTAAGTCTGAAGAAGGGTTCTGACCTGAAACATCGTCTGTCTATTCCCTTCCCAGATGTTGCCTGACCCACTAAGTTGGTCCAGCACTTTGTGATTTGCTAAAGATTCCCACATCCACAGTCTCTTGTGTATCCAAAGTTAATTACTGTTCTGGACTGAGATAAATATCCAGATTTTGATAACTCGTCACATCAGAGAGGGGCTGCATCCAACAAACCAGTGGACTGAGAGATTTCCACTGTGAAAGATTCAGAGCCAGTTACCTGTACAAGTCCTTCCGTCCCCAGTGTACCCAGCCCCACACACACACTGGAACGAGCCGGGGCTGTTGGAACAGGAGGCCGAGCTGTGGCAGTTGTGGCTCCCACTGCGACACTCGTCCACATCTGGATTGGGAACGAGAGAGAGAGTTCACTGGAGGTTGCACAGCTGTACGAAGATTTGATTTCCCACTGCACCGTGACCAGATTTAGCCTCAATGTATTAAAGAAATTGAATCAGGGTGATTCCTCACACAGTACACCTCAATGGTCTTTGGGATGTTACAAGGAAAAGATATTAGTACATTTTAAACATCTGATGAGTTTGTCCTGTGGCTGATGATTTCCACTAGAAATCCAGATGTATGGGATTTTTCTATGTTCTTCACAAGCATGTGACAAAATACAACATGCTGGTCTTTTTTCTTCAAATAAATGTTTCTCTCAACAAATAATGTAAAACAAAGTAATCAAAAATATCAAGTTTGTACTCCTCCTGAACATGTTATCATTGAAAACAATTTCTAATTCAGTAAGTGAAGTGCCTGCTAGGGATGGATGATGAGTGTCAACACTACCTGTGATATCCACATCTATTGAAAGAATAACACTGGGGTTATATAGCAGCGTGTCATGATCATCTGGAGATACAAGTTTACGTTACTTCTAGATGGGCAAATGGATATGCAATGATTGGAGTGAAATGGATCATGTGCAAGCAGAGGAGAGTATTTTATTTGGGCGTCATGTTCGGTTCCGACATTATGGGTTGGAGGGCCTTGTCCAGTACCGTTCCATGCAGAAACAAAGAACTGCAGATGCTAGTTTATACCAAAGATAGACATAAAGTGCCAGAGTAACTCCAGTGCTATGTCAGGAAGCATCTCCGGAGAAAAAGGATGGGTTTGGGACATTTTGGGTTGGGACGTTTCGTGTTGAGTCTAAAGAAGGGTCCCGCTACGAAACATTATCCTTCCTTTTTCTCAAAAGATGCTGCCCGACCCGCTGAGTTGCTCCAGAACTTTGTGTCTATCTGTACTCTTCCATGTTCTATGTTCAGTGTTTTAGACACAATTCAGGATTGAGGTGACACGACTATTGGTGTTTGTACACAGGCACCACGCTACACCCAGCTCCCACAAGAAAGAGTGACTACCTCCTCCATGAGATCTTCCTTACAATTGTCAGCTCCTCCCCCATCACAATGAGGGAAGCAGGCACCTGATCAACATTTATAGACAAGGCACACAGGTGTTTCAGTGTAAAACCCTTTGCATTGCCAATTTTAAAAGACAGCAATGTCAAATTTTAGTGTAAAAGATTTAGTGAAACCCCAAGTTAAAATTAAACAAATTGTTTGGTTGGAATACAGTCAATAGCCTTGGGAATTAAAATTCATACATTTGAATGTTGCATTACTGGAAACATTCCCACAACTTATCCAAAACAAAATATAGTTGAGCCATCATTTATGCATCAACATTTTTAATCCTTTCTGAATTTGAGCCTTTCAGGATCAGCAGTACTAGCTGACCTGAAAACAGATGACCAGACACATACATGTTGTGGCTATTGGAGAAAGTTTGCCATTGGATATTTTATTGGCGAGGCGTTCTGCTGGTGACTCTGCAAACTAATCAGTTGTATTACTGATAATACACAAAAAGCTGGAGAAGCTCAGCGGGTGCAGCAGCATCTAAGGAGTGAAGGAGATAGGGAACATTTCGGGCCAAAACCCTTCTTCAGACTGATGGGAGGTGGGGGGGGGGGGGTGGGTGGGCAGGGAGAAGAGAGGAAAAGGGAGGAGGAGGAGCCCAAGGGCTGAGGGAGAGGTGGGAAGGGGAGGAGACGGCATGGGTTAACAGAATTGAGAAAATTTAATGTTCAAGCCAAGAGGATGCAGACTCCCCAAGCGGAATATGAGGTGCTGTTCCTCCAATTTGCGGTGTTGCTCACTCTGGCCATGGAGGAGGCCCAGAACAGAGAGGTCGGATATGGAATGGGAGGGGGAGTTGAAGTGCTGAGCCCCCAGGAAGTCGGGTTGGTTATTGCGGACCAAGCGGAGGTGTTCTGCGAAACGATCGCCAAGGGCGGAGGTGTTCGGCGAAACGATTGCCAAGTGGTATCAGTTGTATTGCTGATGATGAGTAAGGTTACTAATTCCATCATTTTTCTTGACTGAGATAAATCTCTGGAGTTTGTTAACTCATTACTTCAGGGAGAGATGGCATCAAATAAGGAAGTGAACTGAGGGCTCTCCACAATGAAAGATTCAGAACCAGTTACCTGTACAACTCCTTCCATCCCCAGTGTACCCAGCCCCACACACACACTGGATCGAGCCGGGGCTGTTGGAACAGGAGGCCGGGCTGTGGCAGTCGTGGCTCCCACTTTGACACTCCTTCACATCTGGAGTTTGAATTAAAGAGAGAGTTCACTGAAGGATTTAACTTTCCACTGTTACGTAACCAAATTTAGTCTCAAAGTTTTAAAGAAATTGAATCAAGGTGGTTCCTCTTGCATTCACTTACTCTCCATTCCTCTCCCACCCTAGTTGTCCTACTAGTACCACTGTCATTCTGTTTCACTGTTTCACTGTTCATATCCCCTCGTTATCACCTTTTCCACAGCCAACAATGGACCATTGTGGGCTCCACCTTTTTCTGAGCATCGGTGCTGCCTTTGATTTGTTCTTTTCATACCTTTCATTCATATGTTTTCTGTACCTTTTCATACTTCTAGTCTCCCTCTCCCCTGATTCTCAGTCTAAAGAAGGGTCGCGACCTGAAACGTCATCTATAACTTTTCTGTAGGGATGCTGCCTGACCCGCTGAGCTGCTCCAACTGTTTGTGTCTATCTTCAAACAAAATTACAAGTTGGGAATGGAGCGATGCAAGACCCTCTGGCAAATGCTTGATCCTAGATTTGTAGGTTAATTGAGTTACACAGCACAGAAGCAGGCTCTTCAATTCAATTCATCCATACTGACAAGATGCCTGTCAGTGCTAATCTCATTTTCCTGCTTTTGGCCCTTATGCTTCCAAACCTTTCCTGTTGGAGAATGACAACCACTTAATTTCCCAAAACATAGAATGGTCAGAAGACACGAGGTCTGAAATTGTACCCAGTCAGCTTCACTCAGTTTCAAATTACAGAAAGTATTGGATAAAGTGCTGCATGACAGATTGTTCTGAAATCTGGAACTAAAGGGGATGGAGAAGCTACAGAAAGCAGAATAGTTGATTTCTCAGGTGGGGTTTAAAGTACAGTTTCCCATGGTTGAGGCTATAGAAATTGATCTTATAGATCAATATTAATGACCAAGAACAAGAGTGCACAATTTCTGAACTAAAGTTGGCATAAAATACCAAGGAACGTAGTAATGAACAATAGGAGGGCTTGGTGCTGAAATGGATAAACAAAAGAGACACAGAAATATGCAGCTGGAAGTGAAGATACTTTGCAATTGATGGGGAAAAAATAAATTGAACAGTGTAATTTTAAGGGGAGTACATGATTATTTAAGGGTCTGCACATATAGACGTCTGAAGTTGGTGAGTATTTTTACGTAATATGCAATTGGAAAAGCAAGAAGATATTTTTTAAATGTTGTAAGCCTCTGGTTATTATATCTGGTTCTGGCTACGGAAGTTGAAAGAGAGCAAGACATTTGAAACAAAATATATTTATTAGAGTCGTACTGGGAATTAAGGATTTTGTTTAAACCAGAGATGCTGTAATTCCTCCGTGAAGTGAAGGAGTTTTAATGGAAATGTTTACAATTTCGAGGGGTTTTGACAATGACGTGGAGAGGAGGAAGTGAGGGAAACTGAGGCAGAACTCACCCATTTCGAAATAAATGTTGAACTTTGTGCCTGGTGTCTGTGGCCCAGAATGGAAATGGACCCAGACGTCAGTGCAATTGGAGACACGGAAGGTGATGTTGTTTCGGTCTTTCTCAGTCAACATGCGCTGCATATGTTGATCGGGGTCCGTTCCACAGCCAAAGGAGATGCGGTCTTCCTGGGAAGTCACAGACAGCAAGTCCACCCGGAATCGGATTCCTGAGAGTTAAAAAACAAACCCTTCATAGATGCGGCACCGTTTCTCAGCAGTCCACACACGGCCTCAGACATACCCAATGCTGCTGCATCCTTTACCTTGCAGGGTGCATTTGGCTCATTGAGTGCATTCTAGCCTCTGAATCAACATGCTGCGGATTCAAGAGCAATAAAAGGAGTTGCTACAGGAGGAACTCAATGGATCAGGCAGTGTCTGTGGAGGGGAATGGAGAGAATGGACAGTTGGTGTTTTGGATCGAGACGCTTCTTTTGAACCAGACAAAGGTGTTTCAACCCAAGATGTCAACTGGCCGTTTACCTCCACAGATGCCGTCTGACCCGCTGAATTCAGTTTAGTTTAGTTTGGAGATACAGAGCGGAAACAGGCCCTTCGGCCCACCGAGTCTGAGCCGTCCAGCGATCCATGTACACTAGCACTATCCTACACATTAGGGTCAATTTGCAATCTTTACTGAAGCCAATTAACCTACAAACTTGTATATTTATGGAGTGCGGGAGTAAACTGGAGTATCCGGAGAAAACCCACGCAGGTCACAGGGAGATTGTACAAACTCCATATAGACGGAGCCCAGAGTCAGGATCTCTGGCACTCTTGTTTGTTACTCCGGTTTCTAGTGTCTGTAGATTCTTGTGCCTCGTCTGTGGATTCAAGTCACCCTCCAGACTCCTGAGGCCATTCCCAAGCCTGGCACTTCATGCAGCACTGACAAGGTGACAATCAATTGGTGGGGGAACTGAGGGGTTGCAGGTTCTCTTCCATGAAAGATATTGAACCAAGTCTCATCTATTTTCTCAGAAAGATGGCATATTCCAAGGAAGAACTGGGGAGTTCCTCAGCCTGTAACTATTCCCCAGCAATTAGCTTATATGGCCACTATTGCACCACTGTCTGTAGTTTAGTTTAGAGAAACAGCATAGAGCAGACCATATACTAGTTCTATCGGACAAATTAGGGACAATTTACAGAAGCCAATTAACCTACAGACCTGCACGCCTTTGGAATGTGGGAGGAAACCGGAGCACCGGGAGAAAGTCCACGTGGTCACAGGGAGAACGTACAAACTCCGTACAGAAAGCACTTGTAGTCAGGATCGAAGCCGGGTCTCTGGCACTGTGAGGCAGCAACTCTGCCGCTGCACCACGTTGCTGCGTAGTTTCTACCTGTGTGTTATTCGATGGCCTTGTTTCCTATATTATACAATTCTAAAGTATTATTTGCAGGATGCTTTGAATCGTTCCACATACAGTAAGTGACAAACAATACTACAACATTTCGGTAGAATTTTTATTTTCATCAGGGATGCAAAGGCAGCGAGAAGGGGAACTAAACGTTCACAGAATCACATCATAGTGTGCTGTCTGTCACAGGTATATGCACAAGTTCTGATCCTCACCAGTGCCCTGTGAAACTAAACTGAAGGAAGCTTCACCCATTTCCTATCATGAGTGATAGGAGCAGAATTAGGCCATTCGGCCCATCAAGTCTACTCCGCCATTCAACCATGCCTGATTTATCCTTCCTCCTCAACCCCTGTCTTCTCCCCATAACCCCCGACACCCGTACTAATCAAGAATCTATCTATCACTGCCTTAAAAATAGCCATTGACTTGACCTCCACAGCCTTCTGTGACGATTAATTCCACAGATTCATCACCCTCTGACTAAAGAAATTCCTCCTCATTTCCTTCCTAAAGGAACGTCCTTTAATTCTAAGACTATGACCTCTGGTCCCGGACTCTCCCACTAGTGGAAACATCCTCTCCACATCCACTCAATCCAAGCCTGAGCTACCGTGAAAAGCTTTTGTTCCGTGCTCACCAAGCAGCGGAAAGACAATACATGATTACAATCGAGCCATCCACAGCTCATCAATACTGCATTATACTTTTTACTTGGTATAATCCCTGGAAAACCAATGGATTCAGTCCAAGTTGTCATTTGCCACCATCTGGGTCTCAATCCTGCAATGGTTACATTTGGTTTACAGTTTCTAAATGATGCAAGATTTGGTGTTGAATCTCATGGATACTCTTGTGTGCAAGCCTGGAGGACTAATCAAAATTTCATTTTCTTCTCCAGATGAGCATAAAGTTCAAGTCAGTGAAAACTAGTGATTGCACCAATGATCCCCTGTGAATAATTCCGGGGGTTAAGGGGGTTGCAGCGACCATTGATGACTGACTGTCATGAGCGATAGCAAGTCACCAAAGGCAAGATCTTGAAGTGGGTGGATCAGCTTGGAAAGCAAGTGATGGAAGGTATTGGATTATGGCCAACCTTCATCTGGATGTGGGAGCTAAATTTCCTTTATTTCCCAACGACTACTTTCACGCACACACACCAAAATCCTATACTTCCAGTGGCGGACGTCCACAGGATCTGGAGGACAGAGATGTGTGGTGCGTCCGTCACCGTTCCCGTTGGAAACCAGCACCACTGCGACGCTAATGTTTTCTACAATAATGAATTAACTTTCTGGGTCATTGGATGGTGCAGCGGTCATGACTCTTCCTTCAGCTCTACGGACAGAGTGTTACCTGTGTACTGGTGAGTGGAGTTAGACATCAGGGTCAAGTTGAAGAACCAGTACATGTCTGCGCGGTTCTGGTAGTAGCTTGGGAAGTTATTGGACACGATAAACCCAGAGACACAGGGGCAGGGACTTGTTGAAAGAGCCTGCAGATTCACGGTTCCTGGTATAATTTCCGGTGGGCAAAAACAACCTAAAGCCAAAGAAAGTTCATATGAATCATTTGACAACTTTAGCTTTTTGTAATGGGCCTTATTGCTCTTTTTCTATATCCTACTACTTTGAAATTCATTCACACAATGATTCCCAGACATGCTTAAAATGCACGCTGGCAGATTGCAGCCCGATCTTATCCAAAAACTCATCTTTGACCTCATCCATTAAATGTACCCCATGTGTAGAAAGGAACTGCAGATATAGGTTTATACCCAAGATAGACACAAAATGCTGGAGTAACTCAGCAGGTCAGGCAGCATCGGAACAATCTGAAGCAGAGTCCAAAGAAAAGTCCCGACCTGAAACGTTACCCATCCTTTTTCTCCAGAGATGCTACTCGCTGAGTTAATCCAGCACTTTGTGTCTCTCACTAAATGCATCCTGTGTGTCGTGTAAAGCTTCCTTGTTGGTCTTTGTGAGTTTTGGGCAATGTTAGGTGATTTTGCTCATGAGGGCATGTTTCCAGTCAATCTTTCCTCAGTGGTTCTCAGTGTTTAACTCGCTGCCCAAGAGCATTATGGCAGCCCCTTCATCAGATGAGCTGCAATGGTTGAAGTTGCTGGTTTATCATCATTTGCTCTTGGGCAATTATGAATGGGGAATAAACGCTGGCCTTGGATGTATCAACACATAAGTGACCACCAATTGTGTCTTTCCTCCCAAAGGAAGTTGTGTGAATGTGACGCAAGGTATAATGAATATTAGAAAGTGGTTCTTCTTTTGCAGGCTAGTTTTTTTTTCACATTCGATGATCTATATTTTATCACCCGTCCATCCACAAAATGGCTTTCCCTGCAGGATTTGTATGGGATGAATCGTGCTAAGCTTCTGCTTATTCTATTCTCTTAAAGGCAACAACACAAGTAGTTTGAAGCATTACAGAGCTTTTTGTGGAGTCTTCGTCTTTAACAACTGGGACTTGAAAATGACCTCTGTAGACTGTCTCAGTGTACTACTACGACTGTGCACTTGTACTGTATCTGAGATGTATATCTAAGATGAATCTAGGTGCTTTTTTTTAGTGATACGTACTGAACTGTATACAAAAAATGAATTTCATTGTACCTCAGTACAAGTGATAAATGAAGTATCATTGAACACATTGAAGAAAACAGGCACTTAGCTAGAGAGTCAAAAAATAAAAAAATCCTCCACCACTGATACATTATAGGGTGACATTGATCTTGGCCATGGAAGCTGAGATTGCGATTCCGTTTCTCACCTTCACAGTGTGTCCCATTGCCTCTGTAATAGGAGTTGCACTCACACCGGTAGGAACCGTTCAAGTTCAGACACTGAGCATTGTTGTCGCACTGATTCAGTGCAAGATTCCCGCACTCGTTAATATCTGGAAACAACAGAGAATAAACAACCGTGAGGTGGTAGGAACGGGGATGAGAAGTGTGGGCCTGGTTATATTTTCGGCTGTATAACTAGTCTATAGCATGTCCTGTACAATTATTCTCACAGCTCGCTAGTGTCACCAGGTCCAAGAGTATCAACGGATATGAGAGGAACCCTCTGTTTTATTAAAGTAGCAATCTCACCTCGCCAAAATGTACACACTGGACGGGCACAACAGGCCGGATGCAGAGAGGATACTACCCCTGGCAGTAGCGATAGGAACAGGTGTATCAAGATATGGGGTTAGACATTTAGGACTGAGATGAGGAATCTTCAGTCAAAGAGTGGAAATTTCTACCGGAGGGCTATAGAGGCCAAGTTGCTGAATACATTGAAGATAGTAGAGGGTAGATTTCTAGACACAAAATACATCAAGGAGAATTGGAAAGGAGCAAGAATATGGTATTGAGTGGTGCCACAGGTAGATATGGTGGTGAAGAAGGGTCTTGGTACATTGGTCTTTATCAATCAGGGTATTGAGTATAGACGTTAGGATATTAGGTTGCAGTTTTACAAGACATTGGTGAGACGGCTTTTGGGACATTGTGGTTTTGGGACTGAATAACCTGCATTGGCTCCTACTTGTATGCATCTTAACGCGTTTAATCATGGATCAAAGACATCGTATCCTGGTTTAAAAAAAGGAAAATATTAAGTGTGAATTCTTTTAGGGTCAAACGTGAAAGGTCAAACCTGCACACTCTGTTCTGCTGTCGGGACTCAAGGTGTAGCCTGGGTGGCAGCCACAGCGGTAACTGCCCACTGTGTTCACACAGCGCTGGGAGCAGCCGCCACTGCCCTGCGCACATTCATCCACATCTGGAAAGCAGGGAATGTTATGCTCAACTTTAAAAAACATTGTAAAAAGTCCACAGCAAGTATGTCCAACCCAGCGTAGGGAAACCATACCAGTGCACAATGTTCCAGTCATATTCTCACCAAGATAGACACACTAAGCTGGAGTAACTTGACCCGAAACGTCACCCATTCCTTCTTGCCAGAGATGCTGTCTGTCCCGATGAGTTACTCCAGCTTTTTGTGTCTATCTTCGGTTTAAACCAGCATCTGCAGTTCCTTCCTACACATATTCTCACCGAGTCTTTACACATAATTATAGCAAAGGTCAATATACTATTTATTTTTATTTTATTTTTAAATTGTGCCCGTAATGTAAACGATATGGTGATTCATCTATAGAACTATGTACACGAGTATCTTTCAAAAATACTTTGAACTTCCGTTTTACTATCAACATGGATGATTTTTTTCATGTTGTTATTTTATCGTATGTCTTACACATTTGCCCCATTGACTCCATTCATTTGGCCTGTCCTTATCAATGAAATAGAAAAAGCTACTGGGTGAGCTGTTTGCCAGTTACCTGCACAAGTCCTTCCGTCCCCAGTGTACCCAGCCCCACACACACACTGGAACGAGCCGGGGCTGTTGGAACAGGAGGCCGAGCTGTGGCAGTCGTGGCTCCCACTGCGACACTCGTCCACATCTGGAGAAAGAGAGGAGTTAATTGAAGGGTTAGCATGTTTGAGAATGTAGAACATAGTAAAGTACAAAACCTTCGATCCACAATGTTTGTGCTGAACTTAATGCTAAGCTAAACTAATCTTATTGTCTCTACACTTGATCCATTCTCTCTGCATATCCATGTGGCTCTCTGAAAGACTCTTAAAAGCCACTACCGTATCTGTCTCCATCACCACCCCCGGCAGTGTGTCGCAGGCACCTCCCATCCACCTTGTTTTAAACTTTTGGCCCGCACTTCTTTAAACTCTGCAAATGTTTAACTTTCTCTTGTCACTGACCCAGATTTAGGTTCAACCCTCATAACTCTTGGCAAAGCTGAGTTTAGCTCATCAATGAGGAAAGGCCGTGTAGAGCCTCACTGTCCGGGACACTTTCAGTTTCCATTCCTGCTCTGTAAGTGGTTGGAGGGTTCAGTTAGATTGTAGTTCTGTGTCAGCCCTCCTTTATAGATAAACATCCCTCCTTCCTGTGTGTGTGTGTGTTGGATATGAGATTGAAAAAGAATGATCAAAGGCTTGAGAGATAAAGGCTGACTAAGCTGAAGATGATGAGTGCATGAAGGGTCCTTCAAAGCAATCGTAAACAAGCCTTTGGCACAGAGAGCTATCCATTGTTCAAGATCTCAGCGAAGCACACTCTAGTTGGGTTAAGGATTGAACAAAATGTGCCATTCCTTCTGACTCACTATTATAGAGTCATGCAATATGGAATCTGCCCAGTCCTTGCCAACCACTGGGCAACCATAACATATTAATCCCACAGTCCAGCACTTTGCCCATAGCTTTCTATATCTAGCAAATTCAAGTGCTAACCAAGATAACACTTAATTGTAACTTTAACCTATAGAGAAAGATTCAGAGCCAGTTACCTGTACAAGTCCCACGCAAGCCCCCCCCCCCCCCCCCCACTTCACTGTTGAGTTTGTACTGGGCCAGGCATAATTATCTTCGTCATTTCAAGACGAGGTAGCAGGATTATCAGGCAGGAATGCCAACATGACAACGAGATCCCCGACAGGAATCGCTGGCCGGCAAGGACTCAGTCGCCCGAAGAGTCTGTCGGGGCTCAAAATTTCTAAACTAAACTAAAAACTGGACTCTTCTCTTTTGCTTTGGGGTGTGTGCAGACATGTTGAGCAATCCAAGAAGTGACAGATTTTGGCTCTGGGCCCTGACAAAACTCGGCATGATAAATATTTAAACAATTCTTTAAAAATAAGATGTATTTTTTGTTCCCAGATAAGACACAGAGCCTGTTACCTGTACAAGTCCTTCCATCCCCAGTGTACCCAGCCCCACACACACACTGGAAGGAGCCGGGGCTGTTGGAACAGGAGGCCGAGCTGTGGCAGGCGTGGCTCCCACTGCGACACTCGTCCACATCTGGAATTTAGAAGAAAGGAGGAATTCAGTGGAAGGTTACCAGCTCCCTGTAACACAGTCTATATACACTTGACTATAACACAGACTATAACACGGTAATTTGACTTAGGAATTAAAATCATACAACTGAACTTTGTACAATTGGGAACCTCTCATTACCTATACAAAATAAAAAAAGGTTGAGCCATTGCTTGTATATCAAACATTTTAATTCTTTACGAAATAGTCTTTTCAGGATCAGCAGCACCTCTGAAAATATTTAACATGGTTGTGATATCCAGATGATTCAACATATACAGGCTGTGACCTTTGGAGGCCAGTTTTCTGCTGAAGGTTTCACCTTTTGACTCCACAAAGTTAGTAGTTATGCTATTTTAAATAAATGTCCCTATTCTAGTAGTGTTCTTCACTGCGATAAAATTCTGGACTCTGCCATCGCATCACATCAGAGAGGGATTGCATCAAACAAGCCAGTGAACTGAGAGATTCTCACAGTGAAAGATTCAGAGCCAGTTACCTGTACAAGTCCTTCCATTCCCAGTGTACCCAGCCCCACACACACACTGGAACGAGCCGGGGCTGTTGGAACAGGAGGCCAAGCTGTGACAGTCGTGGCTCCCACTGCGACACTCGTCCACATCTGGAGTTTGGAATGGAAGAGAGAGTTCATTGGAGGTTGTACAGCTGTATGATGATTCAAATGTACACAGCTATCTGATCTGATTCAGTCTCAATGCATTAAACATAGAAACATAGAAACATAGAAATTAGGTGCAGGAGTAGGCCATTCGGCCCTTCAAGCCTGCACCGCCATTCAATATGATCATGGCTGATCATCCAACTCAGTATCCCGTACCTGCCTTCTCTCCATACCCTCTGATCCCCTTAGCCACAAGGGCCACATCTAACTCCCTCTTAAATATAGCCAATGAACTGGCCTCAACTACCCTCTGTGGCAGAGAGTTCCAGAGACCCACCACTCTCTGTGTGAAAAAAATCCTTCTCATCTCAGTCCTAAAGGATTTCCCCCTTATCCTTAAGCTGTGACCCCTTGTCCTGGACCTCCCCAACATCGGGAACAATCTTCCTGCATCTAGCCTGTCCAACCCCTTAAGAATCTTGTAAGTTTCTATAAGATCCCCTCTCAATCTCCTAAATTCTAGAGAGTATAAACCGAGTCTATCCAGTCTTTCTTCATAAGACAGTCCTGACATCCCAGGAATCAGTCTGGTGAACCTTCGCTGCACTCCCTCTATGGCAATAATGTCCTTCCTCAGATTTGGAGACCAGAACTGTACGCAATACTCCAGGTGTGGCCTCACCAAGACCCTATACAACTGAAGTAGAACCTCCCTGCTCCTATACTCAAATCCTTCAAAGAAACTGGATCAAGGTGATTCCTCACACAACACACCTCAACACTTTTAGGGATGTTACAAGGGATGGGGGAGACAATGCCAATCACATCAAACTCCTGAATTTGAGCAGATTATTTTCAAGTATTACTTGTAAATGATTCCCCACCACTCAAATTCTATACGCATGGCATCTTCCTAATCTTCTTGCAAACATGTGCTCAAAACTGATTTGATATATTTTTTTATCTTTAAAATATATATTTTTCTCAATAAATCGTGTAAGACAAAGTAATACAAATCTTGGTTTGTACGTGCTGTGACTATGGGAAAGGTCAGTTACTGGATATTTTGTGCTGAAAGTCCCAGCTGTTGGCTCCACAAGGTCAGTGTTTGTGTTACTTATGAGTAACATTGTCAATTCCATCATTGTTTTTGACTAGATTAAACGCTAGACTTTGCCAACTCATCACATCAGAGAGCGACTGCATCAAACAAGCCAGTGAACTGAGAGATTCTCACAGTGAAAGATCCAGAGCCAGTTACCTGTACAAGTCCTTCCGTCCCCAGTGTACCCAGTCCCACACACACACTGGAACGAGCCGGGGCTGTTGGAACAGGAGGCTGAGCTGTTGCAGTCGTGGCTCCCACTGCGACACTCGTCCACATCTGGAGTTTGGAAAGGGAGAGAGAATTCACTGGAGGTGGTACAGCTGTTTGAAGATTTGGCTTTGCATTGCTATGTGGCTAGGATTGGTCCCAATAGTTTAAAGAAAATTAATCAATGTGATTCCTCACACAACTCACCTCAATGCACTTTGGGATGTTCCAATTGATGGGGGAGACAATGGCAATAAAATTGAGCACATGATTAGCTTGCCCTGCTGCAGTTTATTAAAAAAAATATTTGTAAAGGATTCCTCTCGACTAGAATTGCAGAATCTATGCGATTTTACTGATCTTCTTGTAAACATATAATCAACTCTGATTTGCTCATCTTTTATCTTTAAAGGAATTCTCCTCTCAGTAAATCGTGTAAGGCAAAGTAATCAAATTGTCGAGGTTTGTATTCCTCCTAAACGTGTTAATATTGAAAATGGTTGCAATTCAGTTAGGTCTGAATTTCTTGTTAGACAATGTCTGTCAGCACCAACGGTGATGTCCTTGTCTTTTAAATGAATAAAATAACACTGACATGATAATGCAGTCTGCCACAAGATGATCTAGAAGTAGACATGATTCAGGCTTGAGGTGATAAGGCTAATGGCGTTTGTACCCAAGTACCACGCTGTACCCGGCTCCCACAAGAACCACCGACTCTCCAACTTCCTGAGATGTTTATTACAATGGTCAACTCTTCTCCCGTTACAATAATGGAAGTGGTCAGTGGTCACTTAACATGAAAATATAACACAAGGTGTTTCTGATAAAAAACAATTTTACATTGGGGTTTTAAAAATACGGCATCAACCGAATTTTAGGGAAACATTTTTTGAGAATATATGAAGAAAAATGAAACCAAAAATGTTTGCCTATAATGCAGTAATTTGACGGGATTTAGCATCATACAACTGAACTTTGAATAATCAGTAACTTCCCACATATTATCCACAATTAAAAAAAAATTGAGCCTTCATTTGTGTGACAATTTTTAAAATCAATTCTGACTTTCAGGATAAGCGGCAGTACCTGTCAGATGACCGGAAATATACGTGCTGTGACAATTGGAGAAAGTCAGTTACTGGATACTATTTGGTGCAGGACCCAGCTGTTAGCTTCGCAAGGTCAGTGTTTGTGTTACTGATAACTAAATTGCCAATTCTATCATTGTTCTTGACAGATTAAATATTAAACGTTATTGTTGATCGGGCTGAGACAAATATCTGGATTTCGTCAGCTCATCACATCAAAGAAGGACTGCATCCAAAATACCAGTGAACTGAGAGATTCACACAGTGAAAGATCGAGAGCCAGTTACCTGTACAAGTCCTTCCATCCCCAGTGTACCCAGCCCCACACACACACTGGAACGAGCCGGGGCTGTTGGAACAGGAGGCCGAGCTGTGGCAGTCGTGTCTCCCACTGCGACACTCGTCCATATCTGGAGATTGGGAGATAGAGAAGGTTCACTGAATGTTGTACAGCTAGATGAAGATTCAACTCTCCAACGCTACTTGAACAGATTTAGTCCCAATGTTTTAAAGAAACTGAATCACACACACACCACACCTTGATGCTCATCGGTATAACACAAAGGATGGAGGAGAGATGGCAATAAAATCAAATACCTGAATACATTACCCTGTTGCAGATTATTTACAATAATTATTTTTAAATGCTTCCCCTCCATTCGAATTCTGGATGTAAGGGATCTTGCCAATCTCCTTAAGAACATGTGATCAAAACTGGTTTACTGATCTTGTTCTTTAAAGGAATTCTCCTCATTGAACACAAAGTAAAAGGATCATTGAGGTTTGTACTCCTCCTGAACATGGTAACATTGAAAATGGTTCCCAATACAGTATAGTTGACACAGAATTGCCTGTCAGGGATAGACCACGAATGTCCGCACCGGGCACCAGTGTTATTCTCGTCACTTGAAAGAATAAATAAAATCCCACTGACATAAGGCAGTCTGCCACAAGGTGACATGATTCAGGTTTGAGGTGACACCAGTAATGGTGTTTGTAAGCAGGTACCACGCTACACCCGGCTCCCTCCAGAAGGAGCAACTCTCCACCTTGCTGAGATGTTCCTTACAGTTCAGTTTAGTTTAGAGATACAGCGCAGAAACAGGCCCTTCAGCCCACCAAGTCTGTGTCAATCAGCGATCCCCACACGCTAACGCTATCCGACACACACTTGGAACAATTTAGAATTGTACAGAAGCCAATTAGCCTACAAACCTATTCATTTTTAGAGTGTGGGAGGAAACCGGTGATCCAAGGGAAAACCCATGCAGGTCACAGGGAGAACGTACAAACTCCATACAGACAAGCACCCGTGGTCAGGATCGAACCGGGGTCTCTCATGCTGTGAGGCAGCAACTACTGTTGCATCACTTGGTCAAAATTTAAACCCAAGGCACACGAGTGTTTCAGTTACTAATTCTTTTTGCTGGGGATGTTAAAAGACAGCTTCGGCCAAAGTTTAGGATAAAGCGTTTTTATGAAAACCTGAAATAAAATGAAATCAAAAGTGTTCGGTTGCAGTTTCTTTTGATCCTTAGACTTGGGGATTAAAATGATGCAACTTTGCATAATTCGCACCTTTCTGGCAAATGATCTAACGTAGAAGAAATTGAGCCATCATTTGGATGTTAAACTTTTAAATCCTTTCTGAGTTTGAGCCTTTTGGCATCAGCAGGGCTGCATGACCTGAAAGCATCCAACACGTCCATGCCTTCCAGATGACCAGACACATATGTGCTGTGACTATTGGAGAAGGTTTGTTACTGGATACTATTTGGTGCTGGGCCCACCTGTGGACTCCACAAAGTCAGCGTTGGTGTTACTGATGAGTAAAGTTGCCAATTCCATCATTATTCTTGACTGAGATTTAACTCTGGATTTTGCCAGCTCAACACATCAGTGCATCCAACAAACCAGTGGACTGAGAGATTCCCACAGTGAATGATTCAGAGCCAGTTACCTGTACAAGTCCTTCCGTGCCCAGTGTACCCAGCCCCACACACACACTGGAATGAGCCGGGGCTGTTGGAACAGGAGGCCGAGCTGTGGCAGTCGTGGCTCCCACTGAGACACTCGTCCACATCTGGAGTTGAGAAGGAAAGAGAGAGTTCACTGAAGGGTCAAATACTTCATGACATTTCACTTCACACTACAATTATTTAGACTGTAGACTATTCAGTATTTAGACTGTAAAAAAACTGCTCCAGCTTGGGTTAGTCCCACAGTAATGTCTGGGGCAGTAGACTCTGACAGCCCCACCCTTCTCTCACCACTCGTAGCTTCAACCACTACAACCCTGATACCAGTGGGTGGTCCCATGACTTTGGGCAGGGGAAAAAGTAGAAGACAATAATATTTAAGAAGAAATCAATTGTGGAATCTGTCAGGACAGCAGACGGGAAAACATTGCTGTATGGGATGAATTTGAATCTTTAAGGCACCCACTGATACATTTTAGTTGAGGAGAAACCTCATTAACTAACGCAGTGAGAACACGAGGTACTTCAGCCACAAGCTGTGTGTGAGATGAATAGGCAGACCACCATTTACAGGGGAACTAAGTGTGGGAGATAGGACCAGACGGTTTAGTTTTGTTTAGAGGTACAGCATGGGAACAGGTCTTTCGGCTCACTGAGTCCTTTCCGATCATTGGTCACCTATTCACACAAGTTCTCTGTTATCCCACTGCTGCCTCCATTCCCTATACACTAGGGGCAACATGCGGAGGCCAGATAACCTACAAACCCGTGCGTCTTTGAGATGTGAGAGGAAACCGGAAAAACCTGGTGGATACCCACAAGGGAAATGTGCAAACTTCACACTGGCAGCGCCCGTAGTCAGGATCAAACCCGGATCTCTGGCGCTGTGAGGCAGGCAGCAACTCTACCGGCTGCGCCATTGAGCTGCCCTTAGGGGTTCTCCAGCAATGGAAGCGTAAGTACATTTGTGTGGACAAAAATGCTGGAGAAACTCAGCGGGTGAGGCGGTATCTATGGAGCGAAGGAATAGGTGACGTTTTTGGGTCAAGACTCGAAACGTCACCTATTCCTTCACTCCATAGATGCTGCCTCACCTGCTGAGTTTCTCCAGCATTTTTGTCTACCTTCAATTTTTCCAGCATTTGCAGTTCTTTCTTAAACAAGTATATTTGTGTGCTGTGGGAGACGAAACATTGAAACCCCAGGCAGAAGGTCAAGATTCCGTGGTGGAGCATCAGATAAGTCCTTGAAGGAGCATACTATAATGTTACCAAAAACAGGCAATACCCATGTTCTCTAATGTTCTTGGAGTACAACAAAATATATGAGGTGGGGGATTACTGCTATGTGAAGGGGTTACTGCTTTGTGAAGTGCTTAGGCTGATCTCTTTGTGGCAGATAGGATCCAGAGGAACAAACTAAGGGGGGGTCCAATTCAATCAAGGAAAATCGTTTGCAGTGGAACAAGGGTGGGAACAAGAGGATACAAGATGTAAGGTGGGCTGGCAAGAGAACAAAGGCCACGTGAGGATTTTTTTTTCACACACCAAACGTCATGATCTGGAAGGTAGGTCTTCTAAAATGGTGGAAGCAGATTCAGGAATAACATTTAGACAAGAACTGCATAACTGTTTGAAGGAAGGTTAATACCGATCTTTGAGGAAAGAACAGGGGTGGGAAGTTGTTTAGATGGCTCTCCCAGAGATTGTGGTGAACACAGGACATAAAGTGGCTTGCAAAAGCTTTCATACCCCTTGAACCTTTCCACATTTTGTCACGTTACAAGCACAAACATAAATGTATTTTATTGTGATTTTATGTGATAGACCAACACAAAGTGGCGCATAATTGTGAAGTGGAAGGAAAATGATACATGGTTTTCAAATTTTTTTACAAATAGAAAACTGAAAAGTGTGGCGTGCAAAAGTATTCAGAATCAATACTTTGTAGAACCACCTTTCGCTGCAATTACAGCTGCAAGTCTTTTGGGGTATGTCTCTACCAGCTTTTCACATCTAGAGACTTAAATTTCTGCCCATTCTTCTTTGCAAAATAGCTCAAACTCAGTCAGATTGGATGGAGAGCGTCTGTGAATTTTCAAGTCTTGCCAGAGATTCTCAATTGGATTTAGGTCTGGACTTTGACTGGGCCATTCTAACACAAGATTGCCCTGTATTTGGCTCCATCCATCTTCCCATCAACTCTGACCAGCTTCCCTGTCCCTACTGAAGAAAAGCATCCCCACAGCATGATGCTGCCACCACCACGTTTCACAGTGGGGATGGTGTGTTCGGGGTGATGTGCAGTGTTAGTTTTCCGCCACACATAACGTTTTGCATTTAGGCCAAAAACTTCAATTTTGGTCTCATCAGACTAGAGCACCTTCCTCCACATGTTTGCTGTGTCCCCCACATGGCTTGTGGCAAACTGAAAACAGGACTTTTTATGGCTTTGTTTCAACAATGGCTTTCTTCTTGCCGCTCTTCCATAAATGCCCGATTTGTGGAGAGCACGACTAATAGTTGTCCTGTGGACAGATTCTCCCACTTGAGCTGTGGATCTCTTCAGCTCCTCCAGAGTTACCATGGGCCTCTTGGCTGCTTCTCTGATCAATGCTCTCCTTGCCCGGCCTGTCAGTTTAGGTGGACGGCCATGTCTTGGTAGGTTTGCAGTTGTGCCATACTCTTTCCATTTTCAGATGATGGATTGAACAGTGCTCCGTGAGATGTTCAAAGCTTGGGATATTTTTTTATAACCTAACCCTGCTTTAAACTTCTCCACAACTTTATCCCTGACCTGTCTGGTGTGTTCCTTGGGCTTCATGATGCTGTTTGTTCACTAATGTTCTCTAACAAACCTCTGAGCCTTCACAGAACAACTGTATTTATACTGAGATTAGATTACACACAAGTGGACTCTATTTACTAATTAGGTGACTTCTGAAGGCAATTTGTTGAACTGGATTTTATTTAGAGGTATCAGAGTAAAGGGGGCTGAATACTTTTGCACGCCACACTTTTCAGTTTTTTATTTGTAAAAAAATTTGAAAACCATGTATCATTTTCCTTCCACTTCACAATTATGCGCCACTTTGTGTTGGTCTATCACATAAAATCCCAATAAAATACATTTACGTTTGTGGTTATAACGTGACAAAATGTGGAAACGTTCAAGGGGTATGAAAACTGAACCATCCTATCAAAGCTAGAGAGCGGTTCTGAACTACTGTCTACCTCACTGGAGACCCTATGACTATTTTCAATCAGACTTTATGGGGCTTTACCTTGCACTAAACATTATTCCTATTATCATGTATCTGTACACTGTGGACGGCTCGATTGTAAATATGTATGGTCTTTCTGCGGAAGAAAGACACAAAATGCTAGAGTGACTCAGCGGGAGTGGCAGCTTCTCTACATAGAAGGAATGGGTGACTTTTCGAGTCGAGACCCTTCTTCAGAGCCTTCAATCTTTCCGCTCGCTGGTTGGCATGCAACAAAAGCTTTTCACTGCACCTTGGTACACATGACAATAAACTAAACTAAACGGCCGGGTAGCTTCTTCTGTGCTCTCTCATCCTATAATTCAGTGCTAGATGTTCAACACTGTAATGATCACTTGAATGAGGATCATCACTGTGACGAGGTCGTGAAGTATGCTGCTGTGCGCTGTGATAGGAAAGGATGAGAAATTCCCAAAATGTGTGCAAGGAAGCTTGTCTCCTGACATCGTGAAATAGAAAAAAAGATGTTGAGTGTTGACGTTGAACATTTAGGAAGCAGAGGCTGGGGTGTGCCACAGTGAATGGGGGTGGGGGGGGGGGGGGTGGGGGGGGGGGGGGGTGAGAGGAGGGGGAGTGGACGGTGGACCAGAGAAATTAAGAAAGAGCACTGAAAGTGGAAAGGTCACTCCATCCAGTGCTCCAATTCCAGATTGTTGATGGTGAGACGATACGTGAATAAACTCCAGTTCTGGCAAGAGATGGGAGGTTGTTATAATACTTTTTTTTAGAAAGAAGCGGGATAAACGCCACACAATTAACCTAACCTCCACAGAAAGGGAATTATAAGAACATTAGTCCAAGAGAAAAGTTATTTTAACAATTGAAAAAATATAAGATTAAATGAAAGATGGGAAGGAAGTGGGGAGCAAGAGGGAGACTACAGAAACTGGAATCTTGACCAAAATACAAATGGAGGAACTCATTTGACCAGGCAGCACGTGTTTCCTTCCACAAATACTGGCCGTCCGGCTGAGTTCCTCCAATGGTTTGTATTTTGCTTTAGTTAAAACCAAATTGTGTTGAACTAACTTGATTAGATGAAAAGGGAATGCAGTTGTTGTGAGTATATGGATGAGCAAGACACTATTGATAAAGGACCACTTGATAGCCACTACAGTAAAAGTGTATCTCTCTGGTTACCTGGGACATGGGTTTATCAATAACAATTTCGTTCTCATCGATAGGTGGGAAATCAAGGAAAACTCTTCGCTACACTGTGCGAGCATTGTCACCTTGTGGATTGAGATTAAGGTCGTAAGTGATAGGAGTTGATTTAGGCCATTCAGCCCATCAAGTCTACACCGCCATTCAATCATGGCTGATCTTTCTCTCCCTCCTAACCCTATTCTCCTGCTTTCTCCCAATGACCTTTGACACCTGTACTCATCAGGAAAAGTGATTGTTTATGAAGGTTGTTGTCTACCAAGTGCTGAGAGAGAACCTCATAAGACAATGAAGCTATTGCCTGGCCAAGACACTAATGATTCAGACCGTCTGAGGTTATGTTATCGATGAGGAAGGTGTCTAAATCCTTCATTGTTCTTCACTGAAAAACTCTATGCATTTGGAACTCATCACATCAGAGAGGGATTTCATGAAACATTCTAGTGGATCTCTACAGTGAAAGATCCACATCCAGTTACCTGTACAAGTCCTTCCGTCCCCAGTGTACCCAGCCCTACACACACACTGGAACGAGCCGGGGCTGTTAGAACAGGAGGCCGAGCTGTGGCAGTCGTGGCTCCCACTGCGACACTCGTCCACATCTGGAGTTTGGAATGGAAAGATAGAGTACATTGACAGGTCACTGCTTCCTGCATATTCAACTTCTCGCTGCCGCACACAGAACTGGGAGTCTGAAGAAACGGATTGAACGCAGCTCCTCACACAGCGGGCTTTGGCAACACAGCAGGGTTCTCTGGCTCCAGTTTCAGTGAGGAATGGATGGTTGTGGTTTCACAAACAGCAGCAGACTTGAAGGCTGAGTGGGGTTAGGAGGAATGGTGTGCCAGCAAGACTGGGGCAGAAGGGTTTATCGATCAGATAAATAGCTGGAGAAGGGTGTTGCAGAATGGGCGTCCATCATGGATTCAAGCCAATCAGACTAATGGTGAGATGGGATGGGTGTGAGGGAGGATCAGAGACAGAGAGAGGCTGGTGTTGTAGGGTATAGTCTGCTGGTCATGTCAGATATGAATGATGGATTAGATTACTTTAGAGCCCTGGGCATTTCAATTATCACTTAAGCCTTTTATACAGCAATAATACATTTGAGGTACATCAATACTGAAAATAAAAGAACCTCACTGATGACACCCCAAATCCTGACTCTCAATACACCAGACTATTGGCCTCCCACCACCATTCAAACCTACCCGAACCAATCTGGATTAGGCAGTGAGAGTTTTATTAAACTGAATTGGATGATTCCAGCTTCAGGGATAGAGCGGTTTTTGATAATTGGGATCAATCACAATGGACACAAAATAAATACTTCCGATGAAAACAGCAGATCAGAAGATGTTTTTTTCAGGGAATTATTCAGAGCCAGTTACCTGTACAAGTCCTTCCGTCCCCAGTGTACCCAGCCCCACACACACACTGGAACGAGCCGGGGCTGTTGGAACAGGAGGCCGAGCTGTGGCAGTCGTGGCTCCCACTGCGACACTCGTCCACATCTGGAGTTTGGAAAGCAAGGGAAAGTTTAAAAGAAGGTCATCACATTCCTGAACATTCAACTTCTCGTAATAATGCACAAAATCTGGACTCCAAAGAAACTGGTTCATCTTGGTTCCTCATAGTTGCTGTCTGAAGCTTTGTAGCCACAGCAGGAATCTCTGGATGCCCGTCTTTCTCTCACCAACACTGAGTAAACCATCACCATTCTGACAACAATGGATGAAGGGAGGCGAGATGAGCTCAATGATAGTTTTAGGACATCTTAAAGGAAGAGAAAGAGTTCAAAGCAGAGAAATTAAGAAAGAGCACTGAAAGTGGAAAGGTCACTCCATCCAGTGCTCTAATTCCAGATTTATGGTGAGACGATAGGTGAAGAAACTCCAGTTGTGGCAATGATGCCAGAGATGGGAGGATGTTATTATACTTTTTTTTAGAAAGAAAAGGGATAAACTCTTCTTAATAAACTCTTCACACAATTAACCTAGCCTCCACGGTAAGGGAATTATAAGAACATTAGTCCAAGAGAAAAGTTATTTTAACAATTGAAACAATATAAGATTAAATGAAAGATGCCAGGAAGTGGGGAGCAAGAGGGAGACTGCAGAAACTGGAATCTTGACCAAAATACAAATGGAGGAACTCATTGGACCAGGCAGCACGTGTTTCCTTCCACAAATACTGGCCATCCGGCTGAGTTCCTCCAATGGTTTGTATTTTGCTTTAGTTAAAACCAAATTGTGTTGAACTAACTTGATTAGATGAAAAGGGAACGCAGTTGTCGTGAGTATATGGATGAGCAAGACACTTTTGATAAAGGACCACTTGATAGCCGCTACAGTAAAAGTGTATCTCTCTGGTTACATAGAAACATAGAAATTAGGTGCAGGAGTAGGCCATTCGGCCCTTCGAGCCTGCACCGCCATTCAATATGATCATGGCTGATCATCCAACTCAGTATCCCGTACCTGCCTTCTCTCCATATCCTCTGATCCCCTTAGCCACAAGGGCCACATCTAACTCCCTCTTAAATATAGCCAATGAACTGGCCTCAACTACCCTCTGTGGCAGAGAGTTCCAGAGACCCACCACTCTCTGTGTGAAAAAAAGTCCTTCGCATCTCAGTCCCAAAGGATTTCCCCCTTATCCTTAAGCTGTGGCCCCTTGTCCTGGACCTCCCCATCATCGGGAACAATCTTCCTGCATCTAGCCTGTCCAACCCCTTAAGAATTTTGTAAGTTTCTATAAGATCCCCTCTCAATCTCCTATTACCTCAATCTCAATTACCTGTGATATGGGTTTATCAATAACAATGTCTTTCTCATCGATAGGTGGGAACTCAAGGAAAACTCTTCGCTACACTGTGCGAGCATTGTCACCTTGTGGATTGTGATTAAGGTCGTAAGTGATAGGAGTTGATTTCGGCCATTCAGCCCATCAAGTCTACACCGCCATTCAATCATGGCTGATCTATCTCTCCCTCCTAACCCTATTCTCCTGCTTTCTCCCCATGACCTTTGACACCTGTACTCATCTAGAAAGATGATTGTTTATGAAGGTTGGTGTCTACCAAGTGCTGAGAAAGAACCTCATAAGACAATGAAGCTATTGCCTGGCCAAGACGCTAATGATTCAGACCATCTGAGGTTATGTTATCGATGAGGAAGGTTTCTAAATCCATCATTGTTCTTCACTGAAAAACTCCATGCTTTTGGAACTCATCACATCAGAGAGAGATTTCATGAAACATTCTAGTGGATCTCTACAGTGAAAGATCCACAGCCAGTTACCTGTACAAGTCCTTCCGTCCCCAGTGTACCCAGCCCTACACACACACTGGAACGAGCCGGGGCTGTTGGAACAGGTGGCCGAGCTGTGGCAGTCGTGGCTCCCACTGCGACACTCGTCTACATCTGGAGTTTGGAATGAAAAGGGAGAGTTCATTGAAAGGTCACTGCTTCCTGCATATTCAACTTCTCGCTGCTGCACACAAAACTGGGATTCTGAAGAAACAGATTGAACGCAGCTCCTCACACAGCGGGCTTTGGCAACACAGCAGGGTTCTCTGGCTCCAGTTTCAGGGAGGAATGGATGGTGGTGGTTTCACCAACAGCAGCAGACTTGAAGGCTAAGTGGGGTTAGGACGAATGGTGTGCCAGTAAGACTGGGGCAGAAGAAGGGATTATTGATCAGATAAATAGCTGGAGAAGGTGGTTGCAGAATGGGCGTCCATCATGGATTCAAGCCGATCAGACTAATGGTGAGATGGGATGGGTGTGAGGGAGGATCAGAGACAGAGAGCGGCTGGTGTTGTAGGGTATAGTCTGCTGGTCGTGTCAGATCTGAATGATGGATTAGATTAATTTAGAGCCCTAGGTGTTTCAATTATCACTTAAGCCTTTTATAAAGCAATAATACATTTGAGGTACATCAATACTGAAAATAAATGAACCTCACTAATGACACCCCAAATCCTGACTCGCAATACACCAGACCATCCGCCCTCCACCACCATTCAAACCTACCCGAACCAATCTGGATTAAGCAGTGAGAATTTTATTAAACTGAATTGGATGATTCCAGCTTCAGGGATAGAGCGGATTTTGATAATTGGGATCAATCACAATGGACACAAAATAAATACTTCCGATGAAAACAGCAGATCTGAGGATGTTTTTTCCAGGGAATGATTCAGAGCCAGTTACCTGCACAAGTCCTTCCGTCCCCAGTGTACCCAGCTCCACACACACACTGGAACGAGCCAGGGCTGTTGGAACAGGAGGCCGAGCTGTGGCAGTCGTGGCTCCCACTGCGACACTCGTCCACATCTGGAGTTTGGAAAGCAAGGGAAAGTTTAAAAGAAGGTCATCTGATTCCTGAAGATTCAACTTCTTGTAATAATGCATAAAATTTGGACTCCAAAGAAACTGGTTCATCTTGGTTCCTCATAGTTGCTGTCTGAAGCTTTGTAGCCACAGCAGGAATCTCTGGATGCCCGCCGTTCTCTCTCCAACACTGAGTAAACCATCACCATTCTGACACCAATGGATGAAGGGAGGCGAGATGAGCTTAATGATAGTTTTAGGACATCTTAAAGGAAGGGAAAGAGTTCAAAGCAGAGAAATTAAGAAAGAGCACTGAAAGTGGAAAGGTCACTACATCCAGTGCTCTAATTCCAGATTGTTGATGGTGAGACGATGGGTGAAGAAACTCCAGTTGTGGCAATGATGCCAGAGATGGGAGGATGTTATTATACTTTTTTTTAGAAAGAAGAGGGATAAACTCCCCACAATTAACCTAGCCTCCACTGTAAGGGAATTATAAGAACATTAGTCCAAGAGAAAAGTTATTTTAACAATTGAAACAATATAAGATTAAATGAAAGATGGCAGGGAAGTGGGGAGCAAGAGGGAGACTGCAGAAACTGGAATCTTGACCAAAATACAAATGGAGGAACTCATTGGACCAGGCAGCACGTGTTTCCTTCCACAAATACTGGCCATCCGGCTGAGTTCCTCCAATGGTTTGTATTTTGCTTTAGTTAAAACCAAATTGTGTTGAACTAACTTGATTAGATGAAAAGGGAATGCAGTTGTCGTGAGTATATGGATGAGCAAGACACTTTTGATAAAGGACCACTTGATAGCCACTACAGTAAAAGTGTATCTCTCTGGTTACATAGAAACATAGAAACATAGAAATTAGGTGCAGGAGTAAGCCATTCGGCCCTTCGAGCCTGCACCGCCATTCAATATGATCATGGCTGATCATACAACTCAGAGGAATGGATGGTGGTGGTTTCACAAACAGCAGCAGACTTGAAGGCTGAGTGGGGTTAGGAGGATGAGTGTTCCTCCAAGACTGGGGCAGAAGAAGAGATTATCGATCAGATAAATAGCTGGAGAAGGGGGTTGCAGAATGGGCGTCCATCATGGATTCAAGCCTATCTGACTAATGGTGAGATGGGATGGGTGTGAGGGAGGATCAGAGACAGAGAGAGGCTGGTGTTGTAGGGTATAGTCTGCTGGTCATGTCAGATCTGAATGAGGGATTAGATTAATTTAGAGCCCTGGGTGTTTCAATTATCACTTAAGCCTTTTATACAGCAATAATACATTTGAGGTACATCAATACTGAAAATAAAAGAACCTCACTAATGACACCCCCAATCCTGACTCGCAATACTCCAGACAATCCGCCCTCCCACCACCATTCAAACCTACCCGAACCAATCTGGATTAACCAGTGAGAGTTTTATTAAACTGAATTGGATGATTCCAGCTTCAGGGATAGAGCGGATTTTGATAATTGGGATTAATCACAATGGACACAAAATAAATACTTCCGATGAAAACAGCAGATCTGAGGATGTTTTTTCCAGGGAATGATTCAGAGCGAGTTACCTGTACAAGTCCTTCCGTCCCCAGTGTACCCAGCTCCACACACACACTGGAATGAGCCAGGGCTGTTTGAACAGGAGGCCGAGCTGTGGCAGTCGTGGCTCGCACTGCGACACTCGTCCACATCTAGAGTTTGGAAAGCAAGGGAAAGTTTAATGGAAGGTCATCACATTCCTGAACATTCAACTTCTTGTAATAATGCACAAAATCTGGACTCCAAAGAAACTTGTTCATCTTGGTTCCTCATAGTTGCTGTCTGAAGCTTTGTAGCCACAGCAGGAATCTCTGGATGCCCGTCTTTCTCGCACCAACACTGAGTAAACCATCACCATTCTGACACCAATGGATGAAGGGAGGAGAGATGAGCTTAATGATAGTTTTAGGACATCTTAAAGGAAGGGAAAGAGTTCAAAGCAGAGAAATTAAGGAAGAGCACTGAAAGTGGAAAGGTCACTCCATCCAGTGCTCTAATTCCAGATTGTTGATGATGAGACGATAGGTGAAGAAACTCCAGTTCTGGCAATGATGCAAGAGATGGGAGGATGTTATTATACTTTTTTTTAGAAAGAAGAGGGATAAACTCCACACAATTAACCTAACCTCCACGGTAAGGGAATTATAAGAACATTAGTCCAAAAGAAAAGTTATTTTAACAATTGAAAAAATATAAGATTAAATGAAAGATGGCAGGGAAGTGGGGAGCAAGAGGGAGACTGCAGAAACTGGAATCTTGACCAATATACAAATGGAGGAACTCATTGGACCAGGCAGCACGTGTTTCCTTCCACAAATACTGACCATCCGACTGAGTTCCTCCAATGGTTTGTATTTTGCTTTAGTTAAAACCAAATTGTGTTGAACTAACTTGATTAGATGAAAAGGGAATGCAGTTGTTGTGAGTATATGGATGAGCACGACACTATTGATAAAGGACCACTTGATAGCCACTACAGTAAAAGTATATCTCTCTGGTTACCTGTGACATGGGTTTATCAATAACAATTTCTTTCTCATCGATAGGTGGGAACTCAAGGAAAACTCTTCGCTACACTGTGCGAGCATTGTCACCTTGTGGATTGAGATTAAGGTCGTAAGTGATAGGAGTTGATTTAGGCCATTCAGCACATCAAGTCTACACTGCCATTCAATCATGGCTGATCCATCTCTCCCTCCTAACCCTATTCTCCTGCTTTCTCCCAATGACCTTTGACACCTGTACTCATCAGGAAAGGTGATTGTTTATGAAGGTTGTTGTCTACCAAGTGCTGAGAGAGAACCTCTTTGTAGCCACAGCAGGAATCTCTGGATGCCCGTCTTTCTCTCACCAACACTGAGTAAACCATCACCATTCTGACACCAATGGATGAAGGGAGGTGAGATGAGCTCAGTGATAGTTTTAGGACATCTTAAGGGAAGGGAAAGTTTTCAAAGTGTTCTTGAAAGACATTCGGTAACTTGGGACCTACACCACAGAATGCGTGGTTGCCAAAGATGAAGCAAAATAAACCAGGAACAGGAAACATCGCGGGACTGCAAAATTCATTGTCTGGGAAGCATAGGGATGATAAATAATTGAGATAGAATGAGCTTCAATTATTATAGAGAAATCTTTCTTAGTGTCAAATCATATGAAGAGATGCAGTGATACTCCTGACCTGTTCAAATTAGTGGAAGTTACATCAGGGAAGCAGAGGTGAATCTCATTCAGAAAATCCCCGAGCAAATTTCCTGAGTCGTGTGACTCAATTTGAATACAACCGTGATTTGGAGAATATAAAGATTTCAAACTTAAATCACTGAAGGAAAACAGCCTTGGGTACCTATTTACAATTATTGGCAAATTTAATTTAAACCAATTGCACATTTAAATATTTAACCATATAACAATTACAGCACGGAAACAGGCCATCTCGGCCCTTCAAGTCCATGCCGAACAACTTTTTTCCCTTAGTCCCACCTGCCTGCACTCATACCATAACCCTCTCATCCATATGCCTACCCAATTTATTTTTAAATGATACCAACGAACCTGCCTCCACCACTTCCACTGGCAGCTCATTCCACACCGCTACCACTCTCTGAGTAAAGAAGTTCCCCCTCATGTTACCCCTAAACTTCTGTCCCTTAATTCTAAAGACATGTCCTCTTGTTTGAATCTTCCCTATTCTCAAAGGGAAAAGCTTGTCCACATCAACTCTGTCTATCCCTCTCATCATTTTAAAGGCCTCTATCAAGTCCCCCCTTAACCTTCTGCGCTCCAGAGAATAAAGACCTAACTTATTCAACCTATCTCTGTAACTTAGCTGTTGAAACCCAGGCAACATTCTAGTAAATCTCCTCTGTACCCTATTTTGTTGACATCTTTCCTATAATTGGGCGACCAAAATTGTACACCATACTCCAGATTTGGTCTCACCAATGCCTTGTACAATTTTAACATTACATCCCAGCTTCTATACTCAATGCTCTGATTTATAAAGGCTAGCATACCAAAAGCTTTCTTTACCACCCTATCTATATGAGATTCCACCTTCAAGGAACTATGCACGGTTATTCCCAGATCCCTCTGTTCAACTGTATTCTTCAATTCCCTACCATTTACCATGTAAATTTAACAACTTATGGGTGGCACAATGGTGTAGCGGTAGCCTTACAGTGCCAGCGACCCCGGTTCGATCCTGACTACGGGTTCTAGAGTTTGTGTGTGGGGATCGCTGATCAGCGCAGACTCAGTGGCCGGAAGGGTCTGTTTCCGCGCTGTGTCTCCAAACTAAACTAAACTAAACAAAACATCAGGGTTGTTAACACTGAAAGTAAATGTTCTCACTCTTCACCAATCCAACCAGGGATCTCAACTCATTAGATATTCATTACCTGTGATTTGTACTCATTTTCTCTAATTTCTCTTTCCTCTTTCCAATTAATCTGATACGTTTATACACACCCAAGGTAGATATATATCAACCCATAAGCTCTTTTGCAAGTGACCATTCTTCAGAGATGGATATTATTCAATTATTCCCTTCACTCACCTGTGCAGCCAGATCCATTCCAGGTGTAGCCGAGCGCACAGGTGCACCTGAAGCTTCCATCCTCCAGGCTACAGGAGGCATTGGGTCCACAGGGATTGTTGGCGCACATATCCCTCACTACAGAGGCTAGATGAATGGAGGCGGTTTAGTAAATACACGTGCCTGAGGTCTCCAATCTTGAATTCTTTTTTTAGAAGTAAGGAGGAGTGGTGCTAAATTTAATTGTCGGCACGGTGGAGCAGCGGTAGAGTTGCTGCCTTACAGCGCCAGAGATCCGAGTTCAATCCTGACCATGGGTGCTGTCTGTACGGTGTTTGTACGTTCTCCCTGTGACCACGTGGGTTTTCTCCGGGTGCTCCGGTTCCCTCCCTCACTCCAAAGACGTGCAGGCTTCGGTAAAAAATTGTAAATTGTACCGTGTGTGTAGGATAGTGCGTGTACGAGGTGATTGCTGGTCGGCGCCGACTCGGTAGGCCGACGATATCTCTACAGTAAAGTAAATGGGGTGCATTCATATAGTGCTCAGATTGCAAGAAAAATACATTTTCCAAAGTACTCTGGCTGGTGGATGCCAAGGTCCTTGGTGCCAGGGTACAAAAGAGATTGATACCAGGAATGGGGGATTACTGCTTTGGGAAGGGATATGAGTGGCTGATGTTAATCTTCATGCTGTAGGGAGGACCCAGAGAGATTTGATGGTGTGGTTTCACAAAATCAAGAGCGAATGTAACAGTGGAATAAGGGTGGGAGTGTAGTAAGCTCTCTGGTGAAAGGACAAAGGAACTTTTGTTTACACATGGAAAGTTGTGCTTGTGTAGGATAGCCCTGTCTGTGGATTTTGGGAAGCAGATAGAAGCGGGAAGTGGAGCAAACAGCAGGATATGGGGTAACACAAACCCACATGCTTCATATAAAAACATACATGGAGCGTGGAGTGATTAAGGACCATAAAGGGTGCAGGGGGCACGGCTGAGGTACTAAGTATCTGTCCACTGAATGAGAGAAACAGATAGATTAAAATGGAGCACTGAAAGTGGAAAGGTTGCTCCATCCAATGCTCCAATTCGTGACTTTCTGGGGAAATGATACGGGAATCCATTCCGGTTCTCCTCTGATCTGGGAATGGTGGCAGAGATGGGAGGGTGTTATAATATTTTTATAAAAAGAGGAGTGCAATAAACTCCACAATGTTTTGCGTGTCCATGGTCGGGAAATGATATAAACGTTATTCCAAGAGAAAAAAAAATGATTAAAAAAAATACATGCATGATTAAAGATGGAAGGAAAATTAAAAAACAAGTCTGATCAGGCTGAAGAAAGGTTTCGATCTGAAACATTACCCTTTCCTTTTCTCCAGAGATGCTGCCTGTCCCGCTGAGTTACTCCAGAATGTTTTGTCTATCTTCAAGTTAAGAAGCAAATTGTGTTGAACTACCGTGAGAAAAGTTACCAGGGGAATGCAGTTGCAATGTGTATGGACATTCAAAAACTTTTTGATAAAAGTACCAGTTGATAAAAACATGCAGAAAAGTATGTCCTTCTGTTTAACTGGGACATGGGTTTATCAATCACAAATCCTTTCTCATCAATAGGTGGGAACACAGTGAAAATCTCTGGCCACACTGTGGGACAAACATCATCTCCTGGATTGTGATTGTTCATGAAGGTGGGTGTCTATCAAGTGCTGAGAGAGAACCTCATAAAATAATGAAGCTGCCATCTTCCCAGGACCATAAAGATACAAATTGTCTGTGATTATGTTATTGACAAGGAAGGTCCCTAATTCCATCATTGTTCATGCCTGAAATATAACTCCATGCTTTTGGAACTCATCAGAGAGGAATTTCATGTAACAAACCAGAGAAGTGGAAGATTCCCGCAGTAAAAGGTGCAGTGGTAGTTACCTGTACAAGTCCTTCCATCCCCAGTGTACCCAGCCCCACATACACACAGGAACGAGCCAGGGCTGTTGGAACAGGAGGCCGAGCTGTGGCAGTCGTGGCTCCCACTGCGACACTCGTCCACATCTGGAGATTGGAAAGGAAAGGGAGAGTTCATGGAAAGGTCACTGCTTCCTGCATATGCAACTTCTCGCTGCCTCACACAGAACTTGTAGTCTGAAGAAACGGATTGAACGAGGTTCCTCACACAGCGGGCTTTGGCAACACAGCAGGGTTCACAGCGCCAGAGACCTGGGTTTGCATGTTCTCCCTGTGACCGCGTGGGATTCCTCTCTGGGCTCTGGTTTCCTCCCGCATCTCAAAGATGTGCGGATTTGTAGGTTAATTGGCCTCTGTAAATTACCCGTAGTGTGTAGCAGGGTAAAGAGTATGAACGGGTGATCAAGGGTCAGCGTGAACACGGTGGACCGAAAGGGTTCAAAAATGAAACACACATGTCTTTTATAAAGACATGGGTTTATCAATCACCATTCCTTTCCCATCAATAGGTGGGAACACAATGAAAATCTCTGGCCACACTGTGGAACAAGTGTCATCTCCTGGATTGTGATTGTTCATGAAGGTGGGTGTCTATCAAGTGCTGACAGAGAACCTCATAAAATAATGAAGCTGCCATCTTCCCAGGACCATAATGATACAAAGTGTCTGTGATTATGTTATTGACGAGGAAGGTCCCCAACTCTATCATTATTCACGCCTGAAATATAATTCCATGCTTTTGGAACTCATCAGCGAGGGATTTCATGAAACAAACATGAGAAGTGAAAGATTCCCACAGTAAAAGGTGCAGTGGCAGTTACCTGTACAAGTCCTTCCGTCCCCAGTGTACCCAGCCCCACACACACACTGGAACGAGCCAGGGCTGTTAGAACAGGAGGCCGAGCTGTGACAGTTGTGGCTCCCATTGCGACACTCGTCCACATCTGGAGTTTGGAAGAAAGGGGGAGTTCAGTGGAAGGTTACCAGCTCCCTGAACATTCAACTTTTCTCTACGATGCACAAAATGTAAACTGGAAGGAAATGTATTCAAGTAGCTGCTCTACACAAGAACCTCTGAAGCTATGGTCAGAGTCACTGTCTGCTTGTCCTCCCACCATTCACAGAATAAACCACCACTATTTAGACAGCAATGGATGGATCAATGACGTTAGAGTAAAGCAGAGAAAGAGTGGAAGATAATAATAACAATCTTTAAGAAAGAAGGGCAATGATTGAATCTGAGAGGACAGCCAAGGAAAAAATAACAGTGCATGGGGTGAAAGCAAAACTTTCAATTAATCTTAAGGCACTCATAAATATATCTTCCGATGAGTTGAGGTGAAAGCTCCTTACCCAATGGTGAGAATGTGGGTCATTTCAACTACAAGGGGGATTTAAGATGAATAACTGGATTGCTATTAATGGGGGAGTAAAATGTTGGAGGAAGTATCAAAGTGTTGATCTACTGATATTTTTTGAGCAGCTCAGTTGTTGACTTCATAAAGCCTGAAGTTGTGTGACTGATAATGAGAGGTCCAATTTCCGTCATTATCATTGACTCAAATAAACCTCTGTATAACTCATTGCATCAAAGTGGGAGTCCATCAAATAAACCAATGAACAGAGATTTTTCCACAGTGAAAGATTCAGAGCCAGCTACCTGTACAAGTCCTTCCGTCCCCAGTGTACCCAGCCCCACACACACACTGGTAGGAGCCTGGGCTGTTGGAACAGGAGGCCGAGCTGTGGCAGTTGTGGCTCCCATTGCGACACTCGTCCACATCTGGAGTTTGGAATGAAAGAGAGAGTTCACTGGATGGTCACCAATGTCCTGAACATTCAACCTTTGACTTGGTGATGGGCAGGAGATGGAGTGGAAGCCAATAATTTTTAAGAAGAAAGGGCAAGTATGGAATGTGATAGGACAGCAGAAGAGAAAACTATACAACAGGTGAAAACATGCAAAAGTTGAATGAAAATAAAAAATTAAACCCAAAAGTATTTTATAGACATGGGTTTATCAATCACAATTCCTTTCTCATCAATAGGTGGGAACACAATGAAAATCTCTGGCCACACTGTGGAACAAGCGTCATCTCCTGGATTGTGAATGTTCATGAAGGTGGGTGTCTATCAAGTGCTGAGAGAGAACCTCATAAAATAATGAAGCTGCCATCTTCCCAGGACCATAATGATACAAACTGTCTGTGATTATGTTATTGACAAGGAAGGTCCCTAATTCCATCATTGTTCATACCTGAAATATAACTCCATGCTTTTGGAACTCATCAGAGAGGGATTTCATGAAGCAAACCTGAGAAGTGAAGGATTCCCACAGTAAAAGGTGCAGTGGCAGTTACCTGTACAAGTCCTTCCGTCCCCAGTGTACCCAGCCCCACACACACACTGGAACGAGCCGGGGCTGTTGGAACAGGAGGCCGAGCTGTGACAGTCGTGGCTCCCACTGCGACACTCGTCTACATCTGGAGATTGGAATGGAAAGGGAGAGTTCATGGAAAGGTTACTGCTTCCTGCATATGCAACTTCTCGCTGCCGCACACAGAACTTGTAGTCTGAAGAAACGGGTTGAATGAGGTTCCTCACACAGCTGGCTTTGGCAACACAGCAGGGTTCTCTGGCTCCAGTTTCAGGGAGGATTGGATGGTGGTGGTTTTACAAACAGCAGCAGACTTGAAGGCTGTGTGGGGTTAGGAGGAATGGTGTGCCAGCAAGACTGGGGCAGAAGAATTATGGTAATGTGGTACATAGTTGGAAAGGGGGTTGTAGAATGGGCATCCATCATGGGCTCAGTAGCACAGTAGCGCAGTGGTAGAGGCTGCTGCATCACAGCGCCAGAGACCTGACTTCAATCCTGACCTCCGATGCTGTTTGCGTGGAGTTTGCATGTTCTCCCTGTGACCGCGTGGGTTTCCTCTGGGGGCTCTGGTTTCCTCCCACATCTCAAAGATGTGCAGATTTGTATGTTAATTGGCCTCTGTAAATTACCCCAAGTTTGTAGTGGGGTAAAGAGTATGAACGGGTGATCAATGGTCAGCGTGAACTCGGTGGACCGAAAGGGCCTTTTTCCACGCTGTATCTCAAAACTAAACTAAACTAAATTAGACAGCCCAATCAGGAAGTGATGAGATTGGGTGAGAGCGTGGGAGAAGATTCCCCTGTTGGGAGAGTATCAAGGAATAGTCAAAGTAAGTGTAAACAATTGATTCTCATGCTGAACTGACTGCTTGAAGTTGTAGAGCTGAATGATTCAATCTGCTATTGGTTGTAACACAGGGAGTAAAATAAGTTTCAGACCTGAAGCTCTGTAGAAACAGCCTTGGGAATCTGCATTTCTTGGGCAACGTATTTTAATGAATAATATATTTGAGGATCTAGGAACATCAGGCTGAAAATAAAAGGACATTAACCACTTCCCAACCATGAGTCCCAACTCACCCAGCCCCATCTCCCATCCATCACCATGCACCATCATGGTCAGGCAGTGTGTAGTTCATTGATCAGACTCGGGGATATTATCAAACTATAGGATGAGGAGAACGTTGGCATTTGGAATTGGACGGAATGGAAACAAAACAAAAAACTTACGATGAAAAGAGCCAATAATTCCAACCCTGGAAGGTTTTCAGGCCAGTTACCTGTACAAGTCCTTCCGTCCCCAGTGTACCCAGCCCCACACACACACTGGAACGAGCCGGGGCTGTTGGAACAGGAGGCCGAGCTGTGGCAGTTGTGGCTCCCACTGCGACACTCGTCCACATCTGGAGTTTGGAAGAAAGGGGGAGTTCAGTGGAAGGTCACCAGCTCCCTGAACATTCAACCTTTCTCTACGATGTACAAAATGTAAACTCGAAGGAAATGTATTAAAGTAGCTGCTCTGCACAAGAACCTCAAGCTATGGTCAGAGTCACTGTCTGCTTGTCCTCCCACCATTCACAGAATAAACCAAGATATTGGAGGAAGTATCAAAGTGTTGACCTACTGATATTTTTTGAGCAGCTCAGTTGTTGACTTCATAAAGCCTGGTTGTGTGACTGATAATGAGAGGTCCAATTTCCATCGTTATCACTGACTCAAATAAAACTCTGTGTAAATCATCGCATCAAACTGGGAGTCCATCAAATAAACCAGTGAACAGAGAGATTTCCACAGTGAAAGATCCAGAGCCAGTTACCTGTACAAGTCCTTCCGTCCCCAGTGTACCCAGTCCCACACACACACTGGAATGAGCCGGGGCTGTTGGAACAGGAGGCCGAGCTGTGACAGTCGTGGCTCCCACTGCGACACTCGTCTACATCTGGAGATTGGAATGGAAAGGGAGAGTTCATGGAAAGGTCACTGCTTCCTGTATGTGCAACCTCTCGCTGCCGCACACAGAACTTGTAGTCTGAAGAAACGGATTGAACGAGGTTCCTCACACAGCGGGCTTTGGCAACACTGCTTGGTCTCTGGCTCCAGTTTCAGGGAGGATTGGATGGTGGTGGTTTTACAAACAGCAGCAGACTTGAAGGCTGAGTGGGGTTAGGAGGAATGGTGTGCCAGCAAGACTGGGGCAGAAGAATTGTGGTAATGTGGTACATAGTTGGAAAAGGGGTTGTAGAATGGGCATCCATCATGGGCTCAGTAGCACAGTAGCGCAGCGGTAGAGGCTGCTGCATCACAGCGCCAGAGAACTGGCTTCAATCCTGACCTCCGATGTTGTTTGCGTGGAGTTTGCATGTTCTCCCTGTGACCGCGTGGGATTCCTCTGGGGGCTGTGGTTTCCTCCCACATCTCAAAGATGTGCGGATTTGTAGGTTAATTGGCCTCCGTAAATTACCCGTAGTGTGTAGTGGGGTAAAGAGTATGAACGGGTGATCAATGGTCAGCGTGAACTCAGTGGACTGGAAGGCCCTTTTTCCACGCTGTATCTCAAAACTAAACTAAACTAAATTAGACAGCCCAATCAGGTAGTGATGAGATCGGGTGAGTGCGTGGCAGAAGATTCCCCTGTTGGGAGAGTATCAAGGAATAGTCAAAGTAAGTGTAAACAATTGATTCTCATGCAGAACTGACTGCTTGAAGTTGTAGAGCTGAATGATTCAATCTGCTATTGGTTCTAACGCAGGGAGTAAAATAAGTTTCAGATCTGCAGCTCTGTAGAAACAGCCTTGGGAATCTGCATTTCTTGGGCAATGTATTTTAATGAATAATATATTTGAAGATCTAGGAACATCAGGCTGAAAATAAAAGGATATTAACCACTTCCTAACCATGAGTCCCAACTCACCCAGCCCCATCTCCCATCCACCACTGTACAACATCATGGTCAGGCAGTGTGCGGTGATTGATCAGACTCGGGGATATTATCAAACTCTAGGATGAGGTGAACGTTGGCATTTGGCATTGGATGGAATGGAAACAACACAAACAACTTACGATGAAAAGAGCCAATAATTGGTTTACCCTGGAAAGTTTTCAAGCCAGTTACCTGTACAAGTCCTTCCATCCCCAGTGTACCCAGCTCCACACACACAGTGGAACGAGCCGGGGCTGTTGGAACAGGAGGCCGAGCTGTGGCAGTCGTGGCTCCCACTGCGACACTCGTCCACATCTGGAGTTTGGAAGAAAGGGGGAGTTCAGTGGAAGGTCACCAGCTCCCTGAACATTCAACTTTTCTCTACGATGCACAAAATGTAAACTTAAAGGAAATGTATTCAAGTAGCTGCTCGACACAAGAACCTCTGAAGCTATGGCCAGAGTCACTGTCTGCTTGTCCTCCCACCATTCGCCGAATAAACCACCACAATTTAGACACCAATGGATGGATCAATGACGTTAGAGTAAAGCAGAGAAAGAGTGGAAGATAATAATAACAATCTTTAAGAAAGAAGGGCAATGATTGAATCTGAGAGGACAGCCAAGGAAAAGAATAACAGTACATGGGGTGAATGGAAAAGTTTCATATAATCTTAAGGCACTCATAAACATATCTAAACATTGAGTTAAGCTGAAACCTCTTTACCCAATGGTGAGAATGTGGATCATTTCAACTACAAGGGGGATTTAAGATGAATAACTGGATTGCCATTAATGGTGGAGTAAAATGTTGGAGGAAATATCAAAATGTTGATCTACTGATATTTTTTGAGCAGCTCAGATGTTGACTTCATAAAGCCTGGTTGCGTGTGACTGATAATGAGAGGTCCAATTTCCATCATTATCATTGACTCAAATAAAACTCTGTGTAACTCATCACATCAAACTGGGACTCCATCAAATAAACCAGTGAACAGAGATTTCCACAGTGAAAGATTCAGAGCCAGTTACCTGTACAAGTCCTTCCGTCCCCAGTGTACCCAGCCCCACACACACACTGGTAGGAGCCTGGGCTGTTGGCACAGGAGGCCAAGCTGTGGCAGTTGTGGCTCCCATTGCGACACTCGTCCACATCTGGAGTTTGGAATGAAAGAGAGAGTTCACTGGATGGTCACCAATGTCCTGAACATTCAACCTTTGACAACAATGCATCAAATTTGGACTTGAAAGAAAGTGATTTGTGTTGGTTCCTCATACTCAGTGCCTGAATCTTTGGTGCCCATCCTTATATCACCAACAGAGAGAAAACCACTGCCATTCTGACACCAATGAATGGATCCATGGACTTGGTGATGGGCAGGAGATGGAGTGGAAGCCAATAATTTTTAAGAAGAAAGGGCAAGTATGGAATGTGATAGGACAGCAGAAGAGAAAAGTATACAACAGGTGAAAACATGCAAAAGTTGAATAAAAATCAAAAATGAAACCCAAATGTATTTTATAGACATGGGTTTATCAATCACAATTCCTTTCTCATCAATAGGTGGGAACACAATGAAAATCTCTGGCCACACTGTGGAACAAGCGTCATCTCCTGGATTGTGATTGTTCATGAAGGTGGGTGTCGATCAAGTGCTGAGAGAGAACCTCATAAAATAATGAAGCTGCCTTCTTCCCAGGACCATAATGATACAAACTGTCTGTGATTATGTTATTGACGAGTAAGGTCCCTAATTCCATCATTGTTCATGCCTGAAATATAACTCCATGCTTTTGGAACTCATCAGAGAGGGATTTCATGAAACAAACATGAGAAGTGAAGGATTCCCACAGTAAAAGGTGCAGTGTCAGTTACCTGTACAACTCCTTCCATCCCCAGTGTACCCAGCCCCACACACACACTGGAACGAGCCGGGGCTGTTGGAACAGGAGGCCGAGCTGTGACAGTCGTGGCTCCCACTGCGACACTCGTCTACATCTGGAGATTGGAATGGAAAGGGAGAGTTCATGGAAAGGTTACTGCTTCCTGCATATGCAACTTCTCGCTGCTGCACACAGAACTTGTAGTCTGAAGAAACGGGTTGAATGAGGTTCCTCACACAGCTGGCTTTGGCAACACAGCAGGATTCTCTGGCTCCAGTTTCAGGGAGGATTGGATGGTGGTGGTTTTACAAACAGCAGCAGACTTGAAGGCTGTGTGGGGTTAGGAGGAATGGTGTGCCAGCAAGACTGGGGCAGAAGAATTATGGTAATGTGGTACATAGTTGGAAAGGGAGTTGTAGAATGGGCATCCATCATGGGCTCAGTAGCACCGTAGCGCAGCGGTAGAGGCTGCTGCATCACAGCGCCAGAGACCTGGGTTCAATCCTGACCTCTGATGCTGTTTGCGTGGAGTTTGCATGTTCTCCCTGTGACCGCGTGGGATTCCTCTCTGGGTTCTGGTTTCCTCCCGCATCTCAAAGATGTGTGGATTTGTAGGTTAATTGGCCTCTGTAAATTACCCCAAGTTTGTAGTGGGGTAAAGAGTATGAACGGGTGATCAATGGTCAGCGTGAACTCGGTGGACCGAAAGGGCCTTTTTCCACGCTGTATCTCTAAACTAAACTAAACTAAATTAGACAGCCCAATCAGGTAGTGATGAGATCGGGTGAGAGCGTGGGAGAAGATTCCCCTGTTGGGAGAGTATCAAGGAATAGTCAAGGTAAGTGTAAACAATTTATTCTCATGCTGAACTAACTGCTTGAAGTTGTAGAGCTGAATGATTCAATCTGCTATTGGTTGTAACACAGGGGGTAAAATATGTTTCAGACCTGAAGCTCTGTAGAAACAGCCTTGGGAATCTGCATTTCTTGGACAACGTATTTTAATGAATAATATATTTGAGGATCTAGAAACTGGGAGTCCATCAAATAAACCAGTGAACAGAGAGATTTCCACAGTGAAAGATCCAGAGCCAATTACCTGTACAAGTCCTTCCGTCCCCAGTGTACCCAGCCCCACACACACACTGGAACGAGCCTGGGCTATTGGAACAGGAGGCCGAGCTGTGGCAGTTGTGGCTCCCACTGCGACACTCGTCCACATCTGGAGTTTGGAATGAAAGAGAGAGTTCACTGGACGGTCACCAATGTCCTGAACATTCAACTTTTGACTTTAAAGAAAGTGATTTGTGTCAGTTCCTCATACTTAGCTCCTGAAGCTTTGTCGCCCATCATAATATCACCAACAGAGATAAAACCACTGCCATTCTGACACCAATGACTGGATCCATGGACTTGGTGCTGGGCAGGAGATGGAGTGGAAGCCAATAATTTTTAAAAAGAATGGGTAAGTATGGAATGTGATAGGACAGCAGAAGAGAAAACCATACAACAGGTGAAAACATGCAAAAGTTGAATGAAAGTCAAAAATGAAACCCAAATGTCTTTTATAAAGACATAATTGGCCAGAAGCCAGTCTGAAGAAGGGTCTCGACCCGAAACGTCGCCTATCTCCTTCGCTCCTTAGATGCTGCTGCAACCGCTGAGTTTCTCCAGCCTTTTGTGTACCCTCGATTCTCCAGCATCTGCAGTTCCTTCTTTAACACCCTATAATCACCCTTCCCAATACAATCAGTATAACAAATATCCCACTCACAATCACCTACCCTCATCCCAATATCCTTTTAAAAAGTGCTTTTGTGCATCTTTTTAAACTGAATTATGTTTGTGCTAAGTTTTATCTCCTGTTCCAGACCATTCCACAAATTCACCCCACAGATTGCTATGCACATACTTTTGAGAGTTGTTCTGAGTTTTAAGAAAAGTTATTCCATTTGGTTATCTGGGCTATGGGTTGATCAATTACAGTTTATTTTTCATCAATAAGTGAGAACTCGTTAAAACATCCCAAGCCACACTGTGGGAGTCCGGGCACCACAGAGATTGTGATTCAAAGGTTTCAAGGGTCTTTTATTGTCACGTGAACCAATTAAGGTACAGTGGCACGCGTATTACCATACAGCCATACTAAAAAAGCAACAAGACACACAACTACATAAAAGATAACATAAACATCCACAACAGCGGATTGCTCACATTTCCCACTGTGACGGAAGGCAATAAAGTCTAATCTTCTTCCCTCATTTTTCTCCCACTGTCGGGGCAGTCGAACCATTCGTCTGGGCGGTCAAAGCTCCTGCGGCTTGGAGTTCCCAAAGTTTCATAGCAAAAGGATTTGAGTATAGGAGCAGGGAGGTTCTAATTCAGTTGTATAGGGTCTTGGTGAGACCACACCTGGAGTATTGCGTACAGTTCTTGTCTCCAAATCAGAGGAAGGGCATTATTGCCATAGAGGGAGTGCAGAGAAGGTTCACCAGACTGATTCCTCGGATGTCAGGACTGTCTTATGAAGAAAGACTGGATAGACTCGGCTTGTACTCACTAGAATTTAGGAGATTGAGAGGGGATCTTATAGAAACTTACAAAATTCTTAAGGTGTTGGACAGGCTAGATGCAAGAAGATTGTTCCCGATGTTGGGGAGGTCCAGGACAAGGGGTCACAGCTTAAGGATAAGGGAGAAATCCTTTAGGACCGAGATGAGAAAGACTTTTTTCACACAGAGAGTGGCTGGTCTCTGGAACTCTCTGCCACAGAGGGTAGTTGAGGCCAGTTCATTGGCTATATTTAAGAGGGAGTTAGATGTGGCCCTTGTGGCTAAGGGGATCAGAGGGTATGGAGAGAAGGCAGGTACAGGATACTGAGTTGGATGATCAGCCATGATCATATTGAATGGCGGTGCAGGCTCGAAGGGCCGAATGGCCTACTCCTGCACCTAATTTCTATGTTTCTATGTTTCTATGGTCTCAGACCAGAGACTGCAAACTCCATGATGCTAATGTTTGCAGATTGTTCATGAAGACGTTGGGGATGATCAGCCATGATCATATTGAATGGCAGTGCTGATTCGAAGGGCCGAATGGCCTACTCCTGCACCTATTATCTATTGCCTATAAGGTGGATGTCCACCAAGTACTGAGAGGACTGTCTAAAATAATGAACCTGCCACCATCCCATGACCCTAACGAGGAAGGTTCCTAACTCCATCATTGTTCTTGACTGAAATAAAACTCCATGGTCATGGAATTCATCACATCTGAGAAGGATTTCGTGAAACAAGCAGGTGACCTGAGAGATTCCCACAGTGAAAAGCCCAGAGCCAGTTACCTGTACAAGTCCTTCCATCCCCAGTGTACCCAGCCCAACACACACACTGGAACGAGCCGGGGCTGTTGGAACAGGAGGCTGAGCTATGGCAGTCGTGGCTCCCATTGCGACACTCGTCCACATCTGGAACATGGAAGAAAGGCAGAGTTCAGTGCTGGGTTCAACGTGTGTGAATGTTCAACTTTCAACTTTCAAGCAGTGCACTTCCAGGTTTAGACTGGAACCACATGATGCCTGGGAAAGATGGGTTGTTGATATGTGACGTATGCTTGGAGCAATGTATGGTGGATACGTGCATGACCTCATTCCAGCAAAGTGTACGTTTATTCAGGACTGGGCACGAGGCCGAGCTGTGACAGGTGTGGCTCCCACTGAAATATCTGGAGTCTGGAATAGAGTGGGAATTCACTGGAGGATCTAAAGGCATCTGTTGCTCTATTCAACCTTTAGCCCTCTGGGTTCAGAGGAGACTCGAACTGAAACATGTCCAGCCTGCTTTGCTGCCTAACCCTAGTGCAGGTGAGTAAATGCAGTGTGCGGACACTATCAGGACTAGTTGTGTTCTCTCACTGAAGGCACAAAGGATGAAGTGGAGCGTGTGTGGAGAGAGGCTGTGGAACTGTTCTTCAGTGGTCAAGTCAGTGATGTTGGGGGGGGGGGGGGGGGGAGAGGATCTGATTCTGACTGAGATACATGAATCATTGCTAGACACAGACGAGGTTTCAGAAGAGTGGAGCTTGTCTAATGTTGTGCCTCTATTTAAGAAGAGCTGCAAAGAAAAACCTGGGAACTATAGAACAGTGAGGCTGACATCCACAGTGGCAAAGTTACTGGAAAGAATTCTCAGGGATAAGATATATGCACATTTGGAAAGGCAGGGGTAGATTAGGGATAGTCAGCATGGTTTTGTGCGTGGGAGATCATTTCTCACTAATTCACAAGTTCTTTGAAGTAGTAAACAGGATGGTTATAGATGTGCAGGAAGGAACTGAAGGTGCTGGTTTACACTGAAGATAGACAAAAATGCTGGAGTAACTTAGAGGGTCAGGCAGCATCTCTGGAGAACAAGAATAGGTGATGTTTTGGGTTGTAACCCTTCTTCAGACTGAAAGTAGTTTGCGCCGGGAGGGGAGCGGTTGAGGGTGGAACTCTACTTTATCAGCAGATGTAGTGTCTGTGGACTTTAGCAAGACTTTAGTTACAAATGATGGGCCTGTCCTCTGCGACAACTTAATTCGTGAGTTTAGAAGAGTTTGCCTCGACTCATACTCGCAGCGTGGTCCACACGAGGTCCTAGGAGGTCTTTGTAATGCCCCTGTCCACTAACTCTCCTTCATACTCGAGTGTAGTCCTCACGTACTCGAGGCCTCAGCTAGGTCGTGGCGGTTTTTTCAATATGCTGAAAAATGTTCACGAGTAAAAACAGGTCGCCATACTCGTGGGTTAAGTCGAGGTCGGTCGTAGTAGGTTATAATGCTAGTTGTAGCTAGTTGAAGTCAATCGAAGTTAATCAAAGGTAGTCGAAGGTAAAGCTGGTTGAGAAAGAAAAGGTAAGTAACGGGTCCAGTAATGTTTATTAAACGTTGTCTGGCTTCTTAAAAGTGTCTCCACTCCTTCTCCCCCCCTCCCCCCTTCTCTCCCCCCCTCTCCCCCCCCCTTCCCCTCTTCACGCTCTCTAAAGGACTTACCTAACTGTACCAGCCGTCTTTTACCTTCCTGTTCATCGTGGGTGTGAATTTCAGACAGCACTACCCCACTTTCCCTGGCCTCTGCCTTTGTAATGTGTGTGTGTGTGCGTGTGCGTGTGCGTGCGTCTGTGTGTGTGTGCATACGGTCGATCTAGCTTGCAGTTTCATCGCTGACGGTCGATCCAGTATGAGGTTTTTCAGGCGTGTGCCCTCGAGCTAGAAGGTTGAAGGCCTTCGAAGTGGGACAGGCCCTTGACTCTATAATTGTGGGTATATGGAAAGATTCAGAGCCAGTTACCTGTACAAGTCCTTCCGTCCCCAGTGTACCCAGCCCCACACACACACTGGAACGAGCCGGGGCTGTTAGAACAGGAGGCCGAGCTGTGGCAGTTGTGGCTCCCACTGTGACACTCGTCCACATCTGGAGTTTGGAAGAAAGTGGGAGTTCAGTGGAAGGTTACCAGATCCCTGAACATTCAACCTTTCTCTACGATGCACAAACTGTAAACTCGAAGGAATGTATTTAAGTAGCTGCTCTACACAAGAACCTCTGAAGCTATGGCCAGAGTCACTGTCTGCTTGTCCTCCCACCATTCACAGAATAAACTACCACTATTTAGACAGCAATGGATGGATCAATGACGTTAGAGTAAAGCAGAGAAAGAGTGGAAGATAATAATAACAATCTTTAAGAAAGAAGGGCAATGATTGAATCTGAGAGGACAGCCAAGGAAAAAAATAACAGTGCATGGGGTGAAAGCAAAACTTTCATATAATCTTAAGGCACTCATAAATATATCTTACGAAGAGTTGAGGTGAAAGCTCCTTACCCAATGGTGAGAATGTGGGTCATTTCAACTACAAGGGGGATTTAAGATGAATAACTGGATTGCTATTAATGGGGGAGCAAAATGTTGGAGGAAGTATCAAAGTGTTATCTACTGATATTTTTTGAGCAGCTCAGTTGTTGACTTCATAAAGCCTGAAGTTGCGTGACTGATAATGAGAGGTAAAATCTCCATCATTATCATTGACTCAAATAAAACTCTGTGTAACTCATCGCATCAAAGTGGGAGTCCATCAAATAAACCAGTGACCAGAGAGATTTCCACAGTGAAAGATCCAGAGCCAGTTACCTGTACAAGTCCTTCCGTCCCCAGTGTACCCAGCCCCACACACACACTGGAACGAGCCGTGGCTGTTGGAACAGGAGGCCGAGCTGTGGCAGTTGTGGCTCCCATTGCGACACTCGTCCACATCTGGAGTTTGGAATGAAAGAGAGAGTTCACTGGACAGTGACCAATGTCCTGAACATTCAACCTTTGACAACAATGCATCAAATTTGGCCTCTAAAGAAAGTGATTTGTGTCAGTTCCTCATACTCAGCTCCTGAAGCTTTGCCGCCCATCCTTATATCACCAACAGAGAGAAAACCACTGCCATTCTGACACCAATGACTGGATCCATGGACTTGGTGGTGGGCAGGAGATGGAGTGGAAGCCAATAATATGTAAGAAAAAAGGGCAAGTATGGAATGTGATAGGACAGCAGAAGAGAAAACTATACAACAGGTGAAAACATGCAAAAGTGGAATGAAAAATGAAACCCAAATGTATTTTATAAAGACATAAATGGCCAGAAGCAAATATCATAGAGCTCCGCTCTGTGATCTTTGGGCAGATGTAGGGTGGGGTTATTTGTGACCACAATGGAAGCAGAGGGCATGGCTGAAGTATTAAATATAAGTTCACTGACGGTGAGATGGCACCCAGTGGCAAAGAGAGGGAAGGAGAAGTAGAGAGTGGAAACCAGTGACACAGTGAAAGAAGAGGAAGTAGAGAGGGGGAAATCCACTCCATCCAGTGCTCCAATTCCCTGGGGAGATGTTATGGGAATATATTCCAGTTCCCGTTAGTTCTGGGAATGGTGACGGGGATAGGAGGGTGTTTTAATAAGTTTAAAAAAGGAGAAAGGCATAAAGTCCACAATTCCTGTCAATTAATCCTAATGTCCATGATAGGGAATTTATAAGAACATTAATGCAGGTCTAAAGTAATATGGATATAAACACATATTAATGACAGAATAATGTTAAAAGAAAATTTTGTTGCTCTACCTTTGTGTTCCCAGATGGAAGGGGTATTTGGTTGAGTAAATGGATGTTTAAAAGTCTTTTGATGAAGTACCACTTGATAGTCATTTTTATACAAGTTATTCCATTTGGTTATCTGGGCTATGGGTTGATCAATTACAGTTTATTTTTCATCAATTGGTGAGAACTCGTTAAAACATCCCAAGCCACACTGTGGGAGTTATTACCATACAGCCATACTAAAATAGCAACAAGACACACAACTACATAAAAGATAACATAAACATCCACAACAGCGGATTGCTCACATTTCTCACTGTGATGGAAGGCAATAAAGTCTAATCCTCTCCCCTCATTTTTCTCCCACTGTCGGGGCAGTCGAACCATTCGTCTGGGCGGTCGAAGCTCCTGCGGCTTGGAGTTCCCAAAGTTGGTCTCAGACCAGAGACTGCAAACTCCATGATGCTAATGTTTGCAGATTGTTCATGAAGGCGTTGGGGATGATCAGCCATTATCATATTGAATGGCAGTGCTGACTCGAAGGGCCGAATGGCCTACTCCTGCACCTATTATTTATTGTCTATAAGGTGGGTGTCCACCAAATACTGAGAGGGCTGTGTAAAATAATGAACCTGCCACCATCCCATGACCCTAATGAGGAAGGTTCCTAACTCCATCATTGTTCTTGACGGAAATAAAACTTCATGGTCATGGAATTCATCACGTCTGAGAATGATTCTGTGAAACAAGCAGGTGACCCGAGAGATTCCCACAGTGAAAGGCCCAGAGCCAGTTACCTGTACAAGTCCTTCCATCCCCAGTGTACCCAGCCCCACACACACACTGGAACGAGCCGGGGCTGTTGGAACAGGAGGCCGAGCTGTGGCAGTCGTGGCTCCCACTGCGACACTCGTCCACATCTGGAACATGGAAGAAAGGCAGAGTTCAGTGCTGGGTTCAACGTGAGTGAATGTTCAACTTTCAAGCACTGCACTTCCAGGTTTAGACTGGAACCACATGATGCCTGGGAAAGATGGGTTGTTGATATGTGATGTACGCTTGGAGCAATGTATAGTGGATACGTGCATGACATCATTCCAGCAATGAGTACGTTTATTCAGGACTGGGCAGGAGGCCGAGCTGTGACAGGTGTGGCTCCCACTGAAATATCTGGAGTCTGGAATAGAGTGAGAATTCACTGGAGGATCTAAAGGCATCTGTTGCTCTATTCAACCTTTAGCCCTCTGGGTTCAGAGGAGACTCGAACTGAAACATGTCCAGCCTGCTTTGCTGCCTAACCCCAGTGCAGGTGAGTAAATGCAGTGTGCGGACACTATCAGGACCAGTTGTGTTCTCTCACTGAGGGCACAAAGGATGAAGTGGAGCGTGTGTGGAGAGAGGCTGTGGAACTGTTCTTCAGTGGTCAAGTCAATGATGTTGGGGGGGGGGGGGGGGGGGGGAGAGAGGATCTGATTCTGACTGAGATACATGAATCATTGCGAGACACAGGCGAGGTGTCAGAAGAGTGGAGCTTGTCTAATGTTGTGCCTCTATTTAAGAAGAGCTGCAAAGAAAAACCTGGGAACTATAGAACAGTGAGGCTGACATCCACAGTGGCAAAGTTACTGGAAAGAATTCTCAGGGATAAGATATATGCACATTTGGAAAGGCAGGGGTAGATTAGGGATAGTCAGCATGGTTTTGTGCGTGGGAGATCATTTCTCACTAATTCACAAGTTCTTTGAAGAAGTAAACAGGATGGTTATAGATGTGCAGGAAGGAACTGCAGGTGCTTGTTTACACTGAAGATAGACAAAAATGCTGGAGTAACTCAGAGGGTCAGGAACTCTACTTTATCAGCAGATGTAGTCTCTGTGGACAGGTTTCAAATGGTTGGCTGCTCTGCAAGTTTAGTTTGCATGGGAACCAGGGAGAGCTAGTTACAAATGAAGGGCCTGTCCACTGTGGCGACCTAATTCGCAAGTTTAGAAGAGTTTGCCCTTGACTCATTCTCTACAGCATGGTCGACACGAGGTCCTAGGAGGTCTTTGTATCTCTCCTTCAAGCTTGAGAATAGTCCCCGCGTACTCGAGGCCTCAGCTAGGTCGCAACGTTTTTGTCAACATGCTGAAAAATGCCCACGAATAAAATAAAGGTCGCCATAGAAAAAGGTCGATATTTTTTTACTCGTGGGTTTAGTCGAGGTGGGTCGTAGTAGGTTATAATGCTATTTGTAGGTAGTTGAAGTCAATCGAAGTTAATCGAAGGTAGTCGAAGGTGAAGCTCATTGAGAAAAAAAAGGTAAGTAAACCAACCGGTAATGTTAAATGCCCGCTAAACTTTATTAAACGTTGTCTGGCTTCTTAAAAGTGTCTCCCCTCCTTCTACCCCCCTTCTCTCCCCCTCTCTCACCTTCTCTCCCCCCCCCCCCCCGCCCTCTATAAAGGACTTACCGAACTGTGCCAGCCGTCTTTTACCTTCCTGTTCATCGCAGGTGTGAATTTCAGACAGCGCTCCTCCGCTTTCCCAGCCCGCCTTTGCTCTGTGTGTGTGTGTGTGTGTGTGTGTGTGTGTGTGTGTGTGTGTGTGTGTGTGTGTGTGTCAGTCGTGGCTCCCACTGCGACACTCCTCCGCATCAAGAGTTTGGAAAGCAGGGGAGAGTTTAATGGAGGTCATCAGATTCCTCAACATTCAACCTCGTAATAATGCACAAAATGTAAACTCGAAGAAAATGAATTCAAGTAGCTGCTCTACATATGTATGTTACAAAACTAACTTTCAGCAGCGCTGCAGTTCAATCACTGGGCGTGTGCGCGACTTTGGCGCCTTTGAGATGGGGCGTGTTTAAAATGCGATTTTTCTTCAGATTATTCAAATCAATTATGAACAGGCTTTTTAGTTGCTGAAGAAAAATTGCTTAGACTGCCGTTTTATTAAGTTTATTAAAATTAGCGCTGGAAAAATTAAAAACAGAAGTAAAATTAAAATAATCTTCTAATGCCGTCAACGCTGACAACGGGACGGATCTCACGTAGGGGGCAAGGCAAGGTACACTGTTTATTTTTTCATATAAACGTGCTTCTTAGGATGCCTTTAATCAAAATTTCACGTTACGAAAAGGTGAATTTGGACCCATACAAACCGGCAGTATTTTTCCTGCCGATATGGGGTTTAAATTCACCGCAACTTTCAACGTTTCAAACGATCGCGTTCCACAAAATCCCACTCGCAAGATGATTAAAATGGCCATTAATTTACGGGAATTAAACACTATATTCCTTCCATTTGGCCTCTAAATTCATGACAATGAGATTTAAAAATCATGTTATATTGTGAATTCTTGTGTGAATGTTATTTGGACACTTAGGCTTTTTAAAAATGTTAACCTTTTTTTAAGAAATGGATAGATGACTAGATCTAGTAATTGAATTTTGTAATTAGCTACAATTAGGTAACTAACTAATTATATGCTTTAATTTCAGGTCAACCAAGTAAGATTGTTTCATATTTGTTTCAGAATGCTTCAATATAATAACTGAAAAATTCATTCAGTTCTCTTAAATTTAAAAAAAGTTATGGTCTTTTGACTGTCCTTGATCACAGCTTCTGTGTTAAGTCAATGGAAAAGCAATAGGGAGAAAGATGCTAATTTCCGAGTATGAAAATGGCCATAACTTTTTTAATACTGAAGATATGAAAGTGAATTAGGTGCCAAATTAAACTTATTTTTATACTTAATCTGATGGGATACATTGCAGACTTGATTTTTTAAATCTCAAAATTTTGTAACGTTGCTACTCTACACAGGAACCTCTGAAGCTATGGCCAGAGTCACTGTCTGCTTGTCCTCCCACCATTCACAGAATAAACCACCACATTTTAGACACCAATGGATAGATCAATGACGTTAGTGTAAAGCAGAGGAAGAGTAGAAGATAATAATAACAATCTTTAAGAAAGAAGGGCAATGATTGAATCTTAGAGGACAGCCAAGGAAAAAAATAACAGTGCATGGGGTGAAAGCAAAACTTTCATATAATCTTAAGGCACTTATAAATATATCTTACGATGAGTTGAGCTGAAACCTCCTTACCTAATGGCGAGAATGTGGGTCATTTCAACTGCAAGGGGGATTTAAGATGAATAACTGGATTGTTATTAATGGTGGAGTAAAATGTTGGAGGAAGTATCAAGGTGTTGATCTACTGAGATTTTTTGAGCAGCTCAGCTGTTGACTCCATAAAGCCTGAAGTTGTGTGACTGATAATGAGAGGTCCAATTTCCGTCATTATCATTGACTCAAATAAAACTCTGTGTAAAGGGCCTGTCCCACCATCATGCGGCTGCATGCGGCTAGCGCGACAAGACAAAACCGGAAGCGGGGTTCGCACGGAGGTCGAGTGATCCCCGAGCGAGTTGACGTGAAGTTCGAGCGAAGTCCGCAGGAAGGTCGCCCCTGACATCATTTTTACTCTTATAAACGGGGGTTGCAGGCTTTGCACACTGATACTTTCCCCACAATGAACTTTCTCTAGGATTTCCAAAGCTTTAGATTCAGATTCAGATTCAATTTTAATTGTCATTGTCAGTGTACAGTACAGAGACAACGAAGTGCATTTAGCATCTCCCTGGAAGAGCGACACAGCATATGATTTTAATAAATAATAATAAGTGTCCGGGAGGGGGGGGGGGGTGATTGGCAGTCACCGAGGTACGTTGTTGAGTAGCGTGACAGCCGCCGGAAAGAAGCTGTTCCTGGACCTGCTGGTTCGGCAACGGAGAGACCTGTAGCGCCTCCCGGATGGTAGGAGGGTAAACAGTCCATGGTTGGGGTGAGAGAGGTCCTTGGCGATGCTGAGCGCCCTCCGCAGACAACGCTTGCTTTGGACAGACTCAATGGAGGGGAGCGAGGAACCGGTGATGTGTTGGGCAATTTTCACCACCCTCTGCAATGCCTTCCGGTTGGAGACAGAGCAGTTGCCATACCAAACTGTGATGCAGTTGGTAAGGATGCTCTCGATGGTGCAGCGGTAGAAGTTCACCAGGATCTGAGGAGACACTGGTTTACCATTTCCCTTACCAAGTAAGTTATTTTTGTTTATAGCAGTATTCTGCTAGATAAATCCTTGGACGCTGCTCTAACATTTCCATTTTATTAATGACATTGGCTATGAGATTACTTGGTTCTTTTTACCTGATCCTGCTTAATTCGATCACACGTAAATTTAAGATGCATTATCAATATGGAACCGTAATTGCTGCTTTAATATTTGTTGTATTGAAAGTAATTAGTCCAAAAAAATCACTGATAGCTTTTTAGACTATATGGGATCAAAAATAACCAAGCTCAACCTGGGAAAACTGCAGGGACATGGGGAAAAGTGGCCAAACTTCCCCATTTTATTTAGGAATTCAGACATTTAAGTTCCCTCTGGAGACAATGATATGGGCATAATTTGTATTAGCATTGGTTTGCGATTTTCATAATGCGTATGTCCTCAATGCGGCTGCGGGCCGACAAGCCGTTGGCACGCGGAATGTTTGGACAGTGTCAGATTTTCGGAGCCCCGCGCGATGTTGGGACCAGCACCGCACAACTCCATACGGCTCTGCCGATCGAAGTGGGACCGGCCCCTCGAGGCTGTACGGCTTAAGCGACCACGTTAGATTGCACTCGCCGCATGCAGTCGCATGCTGGTGGGACAGGCCCTTAACTCATCGCATCAAACTGTCCATCAAATAAACCAGTGAACAGAGAGATTTCCACAGTGAAAGATTCAGAGCCAGTTACCTGTACAAGTCCTTCCATCCCCAGTGTACCCAGCCCCACACACACACTGGAACGAGCCGGGGCTGTTGGCACAGGAGTCCGAGCTGTGGCAGTTGTGGCTCCCATTGCGACACTCGTCCACATCTGGAGTTTGGAATGAAAGAGAGAGTTCACTGGACAGTCACCAATGTCCTGAATATTCAACTTTTGACAACAATGCTTCAAATTTGGACTCTAAAGAAAGTGATTTGTGTCAGTTCCTCATACTCAGCTCCTGAAGCTTTGCCGCCCATCCTTATATCACCAACAGAGAGAAAACCACTGCCATTCTGACACCAATGACTGGATCCATGGACTTGGTGGTGGGCAGGAGATGGAGTGGAAGCTGTTAATATTTAAAAAGAAAGGGCAAGTATGGAATCTGATAGACAGCAGAAGAGAAAACTATACAACAGGTGAAAATGTGCCAAAGTTGAATGAAAATCAAAAATGAAACCCACATGTCTTTTATAAAGACATAAATGGGCAGAAGCAAAGATCATAGAGCTCCGCTCTGTGATCTTTTGGCAGAAGTAAGGTGGGGTGATTCGGGACCACAATTGAAGCAGAGGGCATGGCTGGTTCCTAACTCCATCATTGTTCTTGACTGAAATAAAATTCCATGGTCATGGAATTCAACACGTCTGAGAAGGATTCCCTGAAACAAGCAGGTGACCCTAGAGATTCCCACAGTGAAAGACCCAAAGCCAGTTACCTGTACAAGTCCTTCCATCCCCAGTGTACCCAGCCCCACACACACACTGGAACGTGCCAGAGCTGTTGGAACAGGAGGCCGAGCTGTGGCAGTCGTGGCTCCCACTGCGACACTCGTCCAAATCTGGAATTTGCAATGAAAGTGAGAGTTCGTGGAAGCATTCACAGCAAGTGTGAGATGTTACCGTTTGGAAGGTCAAATGCAATGTGAAAATATACAATTAATGGCATCACCTTTAACAGCATTGATGTACAGAGGGTTTTTGAGGTCTAAGTAAATAACTCCCTGAAAGTGGCACCACAAGTAGATAAACTGGTAAAGATGACTGATACTATGCTTGCCCTCATTGATTTGGAAATTGAGTATAGAGTCAAGACGTCGCAATGCAGCTTTATAAGCCTTTGGTTAAGTCACATTTGGAGTATCGTGTGCAGTTTAATTCAGTTTAGTTCAGAGATACAGTGCCGAAACAGACCTTTCGGCCCACCGGATCCGCGCCGACCAGCGATTGGCCGCATATTAACACTGTCCTACACACACTAGGGACAATTTTACATTTATACCAAGTCAATTTGCCTACAAATCTGTACATGTTTAGCTCGATTGCAATCATGTATTATCTATCTGCTGACTGGATAGCACGCAACAAAAGCTTTTTACTGGACCTCGGTACATGTAACAATAAACTAAATTGAACTGAACTGAGTGGAATACCTGGACCCATGACAACAGTGTTCTTAATGCTGATTGTCAGTCGGTATTCATTGCAAGCATGAAACAATCTCTCCATCAGCCCCTGAAGTCTTTCTTCCATTGGGACCATGAGTGCTGCATCATCAGCGTACAGGAGTTCCCTTATAAGCACAGTTCGCACCTTCATCTTGGTTTTCGTTAGATTAGAGTAGGATTAGTGTAAATGGGTGGTGGTTTGTCATCTTAGTTTCGATAGGCCATAGGACTTTTTCCATGCTGTATCTCTCTATTTCCATTTCAGTTCTAAAACTGCTGATGTGCAGCTTTCAAAAACATTTTTGTGAGATAATACTTGAAATAAATTGAAATGGTTTGCTCGCAATATCAGGTATACTTTCAATTTAATGAAAGTTTGGGAGGTTTTTGCTGGAATATGTTGGGGGTTTTGTTGCTTATTTAAGTGGGGTTTTTTTTAAAGCTTCTACTATTCTTAGTAAACATAAGTGCTGAAGGTTGCGGCTGGTTGGGGATCGACGAGTAATGTTGTCTATGGTGGATTCAACATAGAGGATACATGGATGGGACAGGTTTGGAGGGATATGGACCAAATGCTGGCAGGTGGGACTAGTGTAGCTGGGACATGTTGGCTGGTGTGGACAAGTTGGGCCGAAGGGCCTGTTTCCACCCTGTATCACTCTATGACTATGATACAAAATATAATGCTTGCAAAAGAGAAGGAAACAAATGGGATTTTTTAAAGATTGCTACCTGTACAAGTCCTTCCGTCCCCAGTGTACCCAGCCCCGCACACACACTGGAACGAGCCAGGGCTGTTGGAACAGGAGGCCGAGCTGTGGCAGTCGTGACTCCCATTGCGACACTCGTCCACATCTGGAGAAAGAGAAGAATTTAGCAGAGTGCTTGCAGTTCTGAAAATGTCCGGCTCACTATTGGTGTTTATCTAGGATTACCTCAACATGTGTCATATTCCCTCTGTATGGACATAGCTTACCCTCGAATGAATGAATGGATGAATGAATGAATGAATTATACTTTATTATCACGTGACGTGTCACAGTGAGATTCTTTGTTTTGCATACATAAGTATGCAAAGTGTCGCCACATATAGCACGCCGACAAAGTTATAAAGTATTCGATTTAGTTCCCAATGGTCCCTCTTTGTTCTTGGCGGACCCCCACGCAAGCCCCCCAACCTTCACTGTTGAGTTTGTACTGGGCCAGGCATAATTATCTTCATCATCTCAAGACGAGGTAGCAGGATTATCAGGCAGGAATGCCAACATGACAACGTGATCCCTGACAGGGATCGCTGGCCGGCGCGGACTAGTGGGCCGAAGGGTCTGTCTCAGCTCCAAATTTCTAAACTAAACTAAAAAGTAGATTCTTCTCTTTTGCTTTGGGGTGTGTGCAGACATGTTGAGCAATCCAAGAAGTGACAGATTTTGGCTCTGGGCCCTGAAACAAAACTCGGCATTATAAATATTTAAACAATTCTTTAAAAATAAGATGTTTTATTTTGCTCCCCGATAAGATCCAGAGCCAGTTACCTGTACAAGTCCTTCCGTCCCCAGTGTACCCAGCCCCACACACACACTGGAACGAGCCGGGACTGTTGGAACAGGAGGCCGAGCTGTGGCAGTCGTGGCTCCCACTGCGACACTCGTCCACATCTGGAGTTTGGAATGAGAGAGAGAGAGAGAGAGAGAGAGTTCATTGGCGGTTGCTCAACTGTATGAAGGTTGCCCTTTCTACAGCTACTCAGCCAGATTGGGACAAATCATGGACAAAGTGTATTGCTGATGTATGATGGATAGAATCATCTTTGTGTGGTGGGGCAGAACCTCCAGCAATTAGTGTTTATTCAGGAATGGACACGGGGTGATAAATCTGTGGAATTCTTTGCCACAGAAGGCTGTGGAGGTCAAGTCAGTGGATATTTTTAAGGCAGCGATAGATAGATTCTTGATTAGTACAGGTGTCAGAGGTTAAGGGGAGAAGGCAGGAGAATGGGGTTAGGAGGGAGAGATACATCAGCCATGTTTGAATGGCAGAGTATACCTGATGAGCCAAATGGCTTAATTCTACTCCTATTCCTTATGACCTGGTGACCTAATGACAGGAGGCTGAGCTGCGACAGCTGTGGCTTCCTCTCTGACATCATCCACATCTGGAGTTGGGAGGAAAGCAAGAGGTCACTGGAAGGTCGTTAGCTTCCTGAATGTTCTACATTCTCCTGCCAACTCCCTGTATTCTTGTTGATCCACATGGTCTGAAGGTAGACATGGAGCCCATCATGTGACAGACGGACTTGACCTTTTTGAAAAGATAACTCAATCCCAGCGATGAGCTCATTGACTTTGTGAAGAATGTATGGAATAATCCAAATTCCTGAGAATTAAAAACTGAACTGAACAGGTCCTTGAGCATTCATTAATAATGAAGGGAATATTCCTAAACCTTCTGCTTCCAATGAGCAATATCATATAAACAATTCTCATGTTATCCCTTGTGTACAATCTTAATTCAAATTATTTTCAATTCTCTCTCCACCTCACCTACATACTTCAATTGAAGTTGATGGAAACCTTATAATCTAGTCTCGTGTGAGCTTTGACAATGGTTGTTGATCAGTAGTAGGAGTTTATGGGGAGTCACTGACCATACCTTGCCATCATCAGAGGAACCTTCCATTTTCACACCCTGCCTGGCTTGGTTTGAAACTGGACAGAAGGTCTTGCTGATGGACACAAAATGGTGGAGTAACTCACTGGGTCAGGCAACATTTCTGGAGGAAATGGATAGATAACGTTTCGGGTTGGGACCCTTCTTCAGTGATTGCAGGAGGGTGGGGGGGGGGGGGGGATGGGGGTGGGAAGGGACAGAAGCAAGAAGGGGCCGGACAAATCACAGCCAGCACCAGATGATGTCAAGCAAAGTGGTTCCCTGATAGGCAGATTGTTGGACAAAGGTTAGATTTAGAAGCAGGTGTGAGCCCGGAAGGGATTCCTAGTTCTGAACTGTGAAGTTAAAGGACATTTGGTGGAGGGGAGGGGAGGAGAAGCTAGTGCAAGGTCGGCCAGGGTTCAGAGGAAGGGAGTGGTGGGAGTAAGCTGTGGAGAGAGTGTGTGGAGGGGGGAGGAGGCATGTGTTTGTAGAAGTTACCTAAAATGAGAGAATTCAGTGTTTATACCGTTGGGTTATAAGCTACTCATGCTGAATATGAGGTGCTGTTTCAACTCCTTCATGTGCCCATTCTCAACGAACACTTACCTGTGCTCCGCCAAGACTTACTAGACCTCCTGGTTACTAACTATTTTAACACCCCTTCTTAATCCCATACTGACCTTTCTGTCCTGGGCCTCCTCCATTACTAGAGAGAGAAAAATGGCTCATGAAAGACAAGTACTCTTTCAATAACAAAGTGCTGTAGTAACTCAGCGGGTCAGGCAGCATCTCTGGAAGAATGGATAGACAATGATTCGGGTTGGGACACTATTTCACATTGAAGAAGTGGGGCCCTTCTTCAGATTGAAGTAGAGTAGCAATGTTACAAAATTTTGAGATTTTAAAAATCAAGTCTGCAATTTATCCCATCAGATAAAGCATAAAAAGAAGTTTAATTTGACACCTAATTTACTTTCATATCTTCAGTATTAAGAAAGTTATGGCCATTTTCATACTCAGAAATTAGCATCTTGCTCACCATTGCCTTTCAATTGACTTAACTCAAAAGCTGTGATCTGGAAAAGTTACAAGCCCATAACTTTCTTAAAAATTAAGAGAACTCAATGAAATTTTCAGTTATTATAGTTTGAAGCATTCTGAAACAAATATTAAACAATCTTACTTGGATTACCTGAAATTAAAGCATATAATTAGTTAGTTATCTAATTGTAGCTAATTACAAAATTCAATGAGTAGATCTAAACATCTATCCATTTCTTAAGAAAAGATAAACTTTTTTAAAATTGCCTAAGTGTCCAAATAACATCCACACAATAATCCACAATATAACATAATTTTTAAATCTCATTTTCATGAATTTCTGGGCCAAATGGAAGGAATTTAGTGTTTTATGCCTGTAAATTAATGGCCATTTAAATCAACTAGCGAGTGGGTTTTAGTGGAATGCGGTGGATTGGAACGTTGCGGTTAGCGGTGAAGTCGGGAGGAAAAATACTGTTTGTTCATACATTTTTTGGGACCCCATTTCGCAACATAAAAATGTTATTAAAGCCTCCCGAAAAACCAACTTTTAATATAAAAATAAACTATTTACCTTTTTTTCTCCCCTACGGAAAATCCTTCCGGTTGTCAGTGCTCACGGCTTTTGAAGGTGATTTTTAAATTACTCTAGTTAATAAATAATCTAGAGTAATTTAAAAATACCTTCATTGATGAAATGTCGGAGCGATTTTTCTTCCGCAACAAAATCGCCCGACATTCATCGATTATCCAGGTCTGTTGAAAAACGGCACTTTAAGCCCGCCCCCCTCTGAAAGGCGCCAAAGTCGCGCACACGGGGTGCGGCAGAACTGCAGCGCCGCTAAAGGTAAGTTTTGCAACATACCTAAGTAGAGTACAGACCTGAAACGTCACTTTCCCATGTTCCCCAGTGATGCTACCTGACATACTGAGTTACTCCAGCACTTTGTGTCTTTCATTGTAAGCCAGCATCTGCAGTTCCCGGTGTCTGTCCTCTTTCAACCTCTCTCTTTCCAGGATCTCTTGTACTTTTACGAATCAAAGTTCCTTTGCAAGTTGCCCTCCTCCCTCGACTCTGTCCAGGGACCCCGACAGTCCTTTCAGGTTAGGCAGAGGTTCACTTGCACCTCCTCCAACCTCATCTATTGTATCCGTTGTTCAAGATGTGGACACATACATCGGTGAAACCAAATGTAGACTGGGCAATCGTTTCGCTGATCACCTTCGCTCAGTCCGCCTGGATCTACCTGATCTCCCAGTTGCCAAACACTTTAATCCCCCATCCCATTCCCACACTGACCTTTCTGTCCAATATCTCCTCCATTGTCAGGGTGAGGCGAAACTCAAATTGGAGGAACAGCACCTCATATTTCGCTTGGGCAGCTTACAACCCAATAGAATAAGTTTTGAATTCTCTAACTTCAAGTAACCCCTGCATTCCCTCTCTCCAACCCTCCCCCACCCAAGTCGTACCAGCTTCTTATTCTCACCCAACAAACAGCTCACAATGGTCTGTCTCCTTTATCATCATTACTTTTTTGCATATCTTTCATTGAATTGTTCTATATTTCTCTACTTCATCGTGTATATCTCTCGTTTCCCTTTCCCGTGACTTTCAGTCTGAAGAAGGGCCTCAATCCGGAACGTCACCCATTCCTTTTCTCCAGAGATGCTGCCTCTCCCACTGAGTTGCTCCAGGTTTTTTTGTCTAGCTTCTTGATTGATTAATTGATTGATACTTTATTGTGACGTGTACTTGGTATAGTGAAATTCTTTGTTTGTGTACAGTACATGTATGCAAGAGTCGCTACGTCAAGGACGCCGACAAAGTTACAAAAGTGTTCAATATAGATCCTCGTCCTTGGTTATTCCCAACACCAACCTGTGCAGCCAGATCCATTCCGGGTGCAGCCAGGCAGACAGGAGCACCTGACATCTCTGTCCAGCTGGATACAGGAGGCATTGGGTCCACATGGGACACGCACACACACACACACACACACACACACACACACACACACACACACACACACACACACACACACACACACACACACACACACACACACATATATATAAATATATATATATGTGTGTGTGTGTGTATATATGTGTGTGTGTGTGTGTATGTGTGCGTATGTGTGTGTGTGTGTGTATCTGTAAGTATGTGTATATATATATATATACACACACACTGAACTTTTTTTTCTCTCTTGTTTATTATACTGTTTACAGTGTACTATGTTTACATATTCTGTTGTGCTACAGCAAGTAAGAATTTCATTGTTCCTTCTGGGACATATGACAATAAAACACTCTTGAACTCTTGACTCTTGAAAAGGCCCTTTGGCCCAACTTGCCCACACTGATCAACATGTCCCATCTACACCAGTCCCACCTGCCTGCATTTTGCCCATATCCCTCTAAACCTGTCCTATCCATGTACCTGTCCAAATGTTTCTTAAACGTTGCGATAGTACCTGCCACAACTACCTCCTCCGGCACTTAGTTCCATACACCCAGATGATAGGAATAATATCAGAAATTTGCAGCCATAATGAATCTAGACATGAATGGATCGGTTATGAAGGTAATGCTTCAATCCCTTATGACCTTATGATCTTATGATTCGGGACAAGAGACTTAATCGCAACTGGTCATTGCAAATTGACAGCAGTAGAAGGTGAAATGTCATACCGATGCAGGATGTTTTGCTTCCAGGGCGCAAGATGTAACCATGGTGACAGCGACACAGGTAACTGCCCACTGTGTTCAGACAGCGCTGGGAACATCCACCATTGCCCTGCGCACATTCATCCACGTCTGGAAAGTTTAAAAGAACACCAGTAAGAAATCTCAGAGGGCACGTGACACTAATGCAATAAAGCCACTAACATTTCTTTTACCCCTACAATGGGCAAGAGATTTTCTACATTCCCTCCCTCCCACAGCCTCTTGCAATGACATTGACGTTTGCTGCGTTCTCAGTCCACCAGTAATTAATTATAGGCTCCCACAGCGAAAAGTGTGAAGTTTTCCAAGAAGGGTAAAAATGTAAAGATGGAACAAAATAAGCGAGCTAAGCAAGAAACAACAAAAATATTTTATCTTTATATTGGTATCTGCATTGCAAACAGGTCAATCTGCACCCACTATGTGTTTACAGAAATAAATCATATTGTTAAATGACCATTCAGACCTCTGCATGTTGTTTTGTTGTCGGGATCCAAGGTGTAGCCTGGGTGGCAGTCACAGCGGTAACTGCCCACTGTGTTCACACAGAGCTGGGTGCAGCCGCCATTGCCCTGCGCACATTCATCCACATCTGAAGAAAACGGACAAAGTATATTTACTACTTGTTAAAACAAGACATAATGAAGGACCACTCACACCCTGACCATTCTCCCTGTCCTATCAGACAAAAGATACAAAACCTCGAAAGCACCAAGCACTGGGTTTAAAATACTAGTGGTGTGCCTCAGGGTTCCAAACTGGGCCTGTTGATGTTTGTGGTTTATATCAGCGATTTGGATGAGAATGTGCCAGGCAGGATTAGTTGGCCTGCAGATGACACAGAAGCAGGTGGAGTCATGGATAGTGAAAATGGTTATCATAATTTGCAACAGAATCATTACCAGTTGGGCATATGGGCTGTGGAATGGTTAATGAAGTTTAATGCAGAGAAGTAAGTGCTAGGTGTTGCATTTTGAGAAGTCAAACCAGGGACAGACCTTCACAGTGAATGGCAGGGCACTGGGATTTTAGAAGTGCGGGTATATTATACTTTGAACGTCGCGTCACAGGTAGATTGGGTGGTCAAAAATGCTTTTGCCACATTTTTCTTTAATTCAAAAAATGTATGCAAGTATTAAAAAAACATATTACACTACAATAAAAAAACCAGAACCCTCCACCATAATACAATACAAACAAATATCCTTAATTAACTACTATACAGCTATCTCACACTCCTTGTCAATGATGCATTCAAAACCCTAATCCGGAACTCCCTCTGCTTTCGGCACATTGCCCTTCATCAGTCAGAGTATTGTGTATAGAAGTTGGGAGGTTGTGTCAGAGTTCTACAATATGTTATTGAGGGTGAATTTGGAGCATTGTGTTCAGTTTTATCTCCCTGTTAGAGGAATGACGTTGTTAAGCTGGAAAGAGAGCAGAGAAGATTTAAAAGGATATTGCCAGGACTCGAGGGCCTGAGCAATTGGGAGAGGTTTGTGCAGGCTAGGACTTTATTCCCTGGAGTGCAGGTGGACGTGGGGTGATCTCATAGAGGTATATAGGAGCATGAGGGGAATAGATAGGGTACTGGAAATACACTGATTTTTTTTACCAAAGTAGGGGCATCAAGAACCGGAGGACATAGGTTTAAGGGGAAATCTGAGGGCCAAATCTTTCATAATTCCATTACCAAGAGACAGAAAGTAAAATCCTCACTGAAATAACTTAATTCAGAAAATGCAATTAATACAGCATTAGTTATGGCTCTGTAATTCTCATGGTTAATCTGATCTTTCCACCACACTGCAATCATTTGTTTGTATGAAACTGACTATGGTCAGAATGGTTATGAAAGAACTGCAGATGCTGGAAAAATCGAAGGTAGACAAAATTGCTGGAGAAACTCAGCGGGTGAGGCAGCATCTATGGAACGAAGGAATAGGTGACGTTTTGGGTCGAGACCCTTCTTCAGCCTGATGTGGGGGTTGGGGGGGGGGTGGGAAGAAGAAAGGAAGAGGCGGAGACAGTGGGCTCTGGGAGAGCTGGGAAGGGGAGGGGAAGTAGGGAGAAAGCAAGGACTACCTGACATTGGAGAAGTCAATGTTCATATCACTGCCCATAAACTGCCCAAGCGAAATATGAGGTGCTGCTCCTCCAATTTGCGGTGCAAGTCACTCTGGCCATGGAGGGGGCCCAGGACAGAAAGGTCGGATTCGGAATAGGAGGGGGAGCTGAAGTGCTGAGCCACCAGTAGATCAGTTTGGTTAGTGCGAACTGTGCGGAGGTGTTGGGCGAAGAGATCGCCAAGCCTGCGCTTGATCTCACCGATGTAGAATGGGATCAGAATGTCAGAATTGGATCAGATTCAGAGGAAAGGTGTTTCAAGCCCCAATGGGAAGGTAATGATAGCACAAAATGAAGGAAAATTAATGGAGATCTTTGCACTGACCTTGCTATGCACATTTAGTGGCCTTGTCCATCCACAAGCAGCATTAATTTCAAAGGTAATTTGCTTGCTGTGAATCATTTGGGGATTTGTGGCAATATATCAGCTGCAATATAAGCATTTATGTTGCCAGAGACTTGGGTTCGATCCTGACTACAGGTGCTGTCTGTACGGAGTTTGCATGTTCTTCCTGTGACTGCATGTTTTTTTTGCGGTGTTCCAGCTTCCTCACACACTCAAAAGATATACAGGTTTGTAGCTTAACTGGCTTTGGTAAAAAAAAAATTGCAAATTATCCCCAGTGTATAGGATAGTACTAGTGTAAGGGATGATCGCAGGTCGGCGCAGATTTGGTGGGTCAAAGGGCAAGTAGCATAGTTACCCACTGTAGGTTGTCCCCAGTGTGGAGGTGAATGGTAGAATGTAGCGCGGGGTGGTGATGGGAATGAGGTAAGAATAAAATGGAATCAGTGTACGATTGATGTATGGAAGAAGGAACTACAAATGCTAGTTCAAACTGAAGATAGACATAAAAAGCTGTCTGAGGAAGGGTCTTGACCCAAAACATCACCTATACCTTTTCTCCAGAGATGCTGTCTGACCTGCTGAGTTACTCCAGCTTTTTGTGTCTAGGATTGATGTAGGTTGGAACTTGCGTTGGCACAAGCTTGGTGGGCCGAAGGGCCTGTTTCTGTGCTCTATGCCCCTGTAGCTTTATGAGTTAGCTTTAACATGAAGCAAAATTTGGGAAGGGAGGGTTTCTGGACAGATCCTCCTCCTCCTCCCTTTCACAAGTGTCTAACATCAAACAGTGAATCTCTGGTTGACCAGGAATGAATCTTCACCCATTTCTCTTCAGGCACTAACCTGTGCAGTTACCAACCAGGCACACACAGAAGTAGCTCCCCACAGTATTCAAACATTGCTCTTGGGGTTTGCATGGAGAACTTCGGCATTCATTGACATCTAAGAATAGAAGGGGAATAGAGATATGAAAAGAACACCAAACATATTCAGAATTTTCCATTGTCCTAATAAATAATCTATCAAGCTGGCTGCTATGTCCGGTATGGTGTGATGTTTTCTGGTGTTGTTGCAGCTGCATTCATTCAGAGATGTGGAGGATATTGAAGAGCCTCGTCCCGAAATGTCACCTATTCCTTCTCTCCAGAGAAGCTGTCTGACCCACTGAGTTGCTCCAGCTTTTTATATCTATATTCTATCACACTTCTGACCTGAGCCTTGGACAGTCAATTGTAATCCATGAGATATTAATAGTGGAATATCAGTGACATTAATGCAAGTGAATGTCAAAAGGAGAGAGATTAATTTTCTCTTGTTGGACATCATTATAGCCTAGCACTTGTTGGTGCGAATATGACCTTCCACCTGGAAGCCCAGGCCAAGATATAGTTAGGGCATTTAAGGTCATAAGGTCATAAATGACAGGAGGTAGTATTAGGCCATTTAGCCCATCAAGTCGACTCCGGCATTCAATCATGGCTGATCTAACTCTCCTTCCTAAACCCATTCTCCTGTCTTTTCCCCATAACCTCTGACACATGTATTAATCTGGAATCTATCTATCTTTGCCTTAAAAATATCCACTGTCTTGGCCTCCACAGCCTTCTGAGGCAAAGAATTCCACAGATTCACCACCCTCTGACAAAAATGAAATTTCTCCTCATCTTCTTCTGAAAAGAACGTCCTTTAATTCTGAGGCTATGATCTCTAGTCCTAGACTCTCCCACTAGTGGAAAAACTCCTCTCATCGTCTCTATCCAAGCCTTTCACTATTCTGTGCGTGTCAATGAGGTCCCCGCTCATTCTCCTAAACGCCAGCGAGTACAGGCCCCGTGCCCACAAACGCTCATCATAGATTGACCTACTCATTCCTGGGATTCAGTCTTGTAAAGGATTGTTTGGCATGGGCACTTCAATGCTGGCTCAGCCTGTGAAGGCCACAATCCTTGAATGAACGTTAGAATAAGACTCACCTCTACAGATGTTGTTGCTGTATTCAAAGCCTGCCCTGCAGTCACATCTGTAACCCCCAGGAACGTTTGCGCATGTGGTCATGGAATTGCAAGGATCCCGTAGGCATTCATTGATGTCTGAGGACAGAAACAGAATTTCAATGTCAACCAGCACCATCCAATCTTGGATTGTTTAGTTTAGTTTAGATATACAGCGCGGAAACTGGGCCTTCAGCCCACCGAGTCCGCACCGAGCAGCGTTACCTGTACACTAACCCTATCCCACACACTAGGGACAATTTACAATCTTCAACAAAGCCAATCAACCTGCAAACCCATAAGCGTCTGGAGTGTGGTAGGAACCTGGAGCACCCGGGGAAAACCCACGTTGTCACGGGGAGAACGTACAAACTCCGTACACACAGCATCCGTAGTCAAGATCGAACCTGGGTCTCTGGTGCTATAAGACGGCACCTCTAGCATTGCACCACCGTGATTGATAGGAGAAAGGTTGTGGGCTTGAAAGGCTCCTTGGATACTTTCTCAATGAGTTCCTTCAAAGTATCCAAAGACTGATATTCCCATTCACAGAGTCATACAGAACAGAAATGGGCCATACAGCCCACTATGTCCATGCCGACCATTGTACCGGTGTCATTTTATCTGTAATTGGTCCACAATCTTCTCTGCCTTGCCGATTCAAGAGCTGGTCAAGATGCAAGATAAATGTTGTGAGACTACCTACCTCCACAATCCTCAGGCAGTGCTCTGATTAACGAAGAGATGTGACTTCCCTGCTGCGGTGAGCAGCAGACCGCGATATAAGGCATGTTTCAGCTACCACCTACTGGATTATCAGGGAACTGAGGTTGATATCTACAGGTGGAGCACTAACGTGGAGCTCTGCCAGCACTGTTATCAAATGTTGTCACCATTAATTGGGATAATCTTAGTCTTGAGTTATATTGTTTCTCAGAGAATTGAAGGCAGGAACACAGCTGACGATGTACACAAGAAGGCATGGTGGGCATGCGCCCTTCTTACTATCTTTATTCAGTGTCCGTGCAATGTCCACTTTGTTTACTTGTCTTCCTTCAATCCTGTCCCACACCCGAGGCTTGTAGCGCATGTCCAGTGCGGCCACTACAGACGCACCCACGCCAAAGTGGTTATTAGTGGAGCAGAGAGAATGCACTTCCCCCAAAGTCTTCAGTCGGGTTGGAGTCAATAGTTGGTCTGCAGGCGTCATTCGCAGTGCAGGGGCACCAAATAGAGGTGGTGAAATGTGGCTGAATGGCCCTTCAAATGGCCCCCCTCCCCCCCGTGAGTGTGCTGCACTGTTTATGAAGCAGTAAGAAGGCATGGCACAACCAAGAGATAAGAGTCAAGAGTGTTTTATTGTCAAAAGTCCCAAAACGGAACAATGAAATTCTTACTTGCAGCAGCACGACAGGATGTGTAAACACAGTACTATGTAAATGTAGTAAAATTACAGTGTGCAAATATATAACTAACTAACTAACAAACAAACAGGAAGGTTTGGACAAGACCCAGATATTGCCTCTGTTTTAGCAAACGGCAAGGGCTTTGTGAAGAGCAAGGGGGTTTTGTACAGAGAATCGGGCATATAATCAGTAAAAGCAAATTCAGGTGAAATGCAACAGAAAGAACATGTGAAAGGCCAGACCTGTGCATGTTGTTCTGCTGTCGGGACTCAAGGTGTAGCCTGGGTGGCAGTCACAGCGGTAACTGCCCACTGTGTTCACACAGCGCTGGGAGCAGCCGCCATTGCCCTGCGCACATTCATCCACCTCTGAGGAAAGGACATAATATACTACTCGTTAAAACATGACATACTCAAGGTTCACTCACACCCTGGCCATTCTCCCTTTCCCATCGGGCAACAGATACCAAACTTTGAAAGCACGAAGCGCCAGGTTTATGCTGGTGGCGTTCCTCGTGCAACCACGCTGGACCTTTGGCTGTTTGTGGTTTTTATCAACGGCTTGGATGAGAATATACGAGGCATAAGCTTGCAGATGTATTGTATTGTATTCAATTTATTGTCATTATCTCATTTTAGAGACAACAAAATGGATTTTCCTTACAGTCAGTAACATAAAAATAAATAATAAATAAATAAACTTTTTTTTTAAAAGCATGAACACAGAAGTCCACACACACCACAGTGGCACCAAAGTCAAGGAAGGTACCATAGTCCAGCCAGCCGCCCCTTTGATGTCACAAAGGCGAGTGGATCGTATATAGTAAAGATGGTCATCAAAATTTGCAGCAGGATCTTGATCAGTTGGGCATGTGGGCTGAGGAATGGTTAATGGAGTTTAAACAAGCTAAGTGCAAGGTGTTACAGTTTCGGAAGTCAACCCAGGGCAGAATGGCAGGGTTGACCCTGATGAGTATTGTAGAGCTGAGGGATCTAGGAGTGCAATAAGTATATTTACTACCTGTTAACACAAGACATTATCAAGGACCACTCATATTCACATCTAGAGAGAGGTGAAAGGGGTGTGGGGGAAATTGATACAGATTAGATAGAACTGACTTAAATCCGGCACTAAACATGCACCAAGTTCACTGATGGTTTTGGATAGAGCCAGTCATTTTATATCTTGGTATTGAAATGAATGTAAATAAAGATCAGAAGAGATGGTGGCTCACTTTCACCTGGGCAAGGTCAAGGTCTACCACATATCGACAAGGAGAATTTATTGTGCTGCAGAGTTTGGTACCAATAGAAGACACTGCAGTTGCAGATTTTTGTATTGTTCAAGATATTACTCCCTCTGTGCTGGAGTAACACGGAAGGTCAGGCAGCATCCCTGGGGAACATGGATAGGTGACATTTTATGTTGACACCCTTCTTCAGACTCCCAATAATATGAATGTGTAGGAAGGAACTGCAGATGCTGGTGTAAACTGAAGATAGACACAAAATGGTGGAGTAACTCAGTGGGACAGGCAGCATCTCTGGAGAGAAGGAATGGGTGATGTTTCGGGTCTCTCCCAAAATGCTACCTGTCCCCCTGAGTTACTTACTCTAGCTTTTTCTGTCTATCCTAACAGTCTGAAGTTGGGAGCATATCCAGTCAAAAGTTCTGGTTAGACTTATGTGAGCTGACAATAGGTTTACCAGGGATAACCACTGAGACTAATGAGTCTAAGAAACGATAGTGCGTGGTTCTAGCAATAGAATGGAATGAGGGGTGTGAGGAGAGGTTGGGTAGGTGGTTTTAATCAATGGCTTCATACAGTTTCAGTTCTAATGGACTGACCATGACAGTCTCCTTCTCGTCCACTGCCCGCGTATCCCGAGATGCAGGAACAATGGTATCCAGCGTTGTCCTGTGTGACGGTTGGCACGCTCACACACTTGGCCAGCACAGGGTCACAGCCGTGGGTCCCATCCAAGCACTGATCCTCCTGACCTACTAGCAGAAACAAACAGGTTAGACCCACATCACAAATTAAAGCTGACATTCGCACACAGCAGAGACAATTCACGCCAGTCAGGAAAATGCCACTCAGGTTCAGCAACACAGAGATATCATGACCATTTTTTTGGGTCATATCTCAGGTCAATAATTAAGTAGGAATTCAAAGACTTCCTTGTGAAGCAGTAATCTTGAAGCGGGGAACTGCATCTGCTCAGAACACAAAGTGCTGGAGTAAGTCAGCGGGTCAGGCAATATCTCTGGAGGAAGAGACCAAGCGTAGACTCCTATAGATCGGCAAGACCAAGTATAGACTTGGTGATCGCTTCGCTGAACACTTACGCTCAGCCTACCTCAGCCAATGCAACCTCTCAGGTGCCAAACATTTCAACTCCCCTTCCCATTCCCACACACACCGGTGCTGTTCCTCCATATATAAATTGGAGGAACAGCACCGCATATTTTGCTTGGGCAGCTTACAACCCAATGGCATTAACGTTGATTTCTCTAATTTCAAGTAACTCCTGCATTCCCTCCTCTCCCCTCTCTCCCTCAATCCCCCCTCCCCACCCTAGTCATCCTACCAGTTCCATTGGCCACATCCTTGCATCCCTCTTGTTATCACTCCTTCCCCAACAATGGACCATTGTGGGCTCCACCCTTCCTGAGGTCATTTTTTGGCAACCCTGATTTGTTCTGGCCTTTTCCCATCTCCAGTTAATCTCCAGCCCCCCCCCCACCTCTCTGTTACCTATTATTTTTCTCCAGAGATGCTGCCTGACCCTTTGAGTTGCTCCAGCATTCAGCGTCTATCTCTGGAGAACAAGGATAGGCAATATTTTACATGGTTTCCTGTGTTTGCATGGGAAAGTTCCATGCTACAGATATTTTCCAGCAGTTGCTGTTTTCGTTCTGCATTGTGGGCCTTGTACGCTGGTGGTGGGGGAAACAAATGTTTTGTGTGGCAGATACTTGAGAGTGAATAATGTCTGGCCTGCCAGAATGATGAGATGCTCTGTCCTAGACAATGTCAGGAGTATGTAGATGTTTTTCCTGTAGCCGCTGTATTCATGTGGCTGATCCAGTGGAGTTTCGGGTTAGCGGTGACCCCCAGGATGATGAGGTGAGGGGGTTAAGTGATGCTCATGCAGGTTCATGTAAAATTAATCCTGTGCTCAAGATGACTATTACCAGGCACGTTTCTGACACAAATACGTCTTGCCATTTACCTATCCATGCCATAATGTTCCCTTTGCATGCTTGTGCATTGTATGCAAACCAAAGAATTTATCTGTACCAAGTATGTGACAATAATCAATCAATCGATCAATCAATCAATCAATAAATTAATTAATAAATAATTTGTGTCTACCTAGGTTTTGTTGCTTGCAGACTGTTTTATTAATCGAGGAGTTGCAAATTACATTGAGCTTGGTGTAGTTCACACTGGAGAGAACCTGGGCAGTGTGCTGTTATCTCAGGATGGCTGTAATCCTGGTCGCATGTTCAAATCCCATTCTTCTGCACTGAACGTTATTCACATTATTCCCTTGATCAAGCATCCGCACACAGTGAATGGCTGGAATGTAATCATTGTCTTTCCGCTGACTGCTTGGCGCGCAACAAAAGGTTTTCACTGTAACTCGGTGCACGTGACAATAAACTGAAATGAACTAAACTAAGCAATCTTCAGCGAAAATCTTCATTCCTGATATTATGATGGAAGGAAGATAACTGATGAAGGAATTGAAGATGGTTGCACTGACGACTCAGCCCTGAGGATGGTTACAGATTGTCAAGGCTGACTGGTAGAGCTGTTGCCTCAAAGCTTGCAAAACCTGGGTTCGATCCTGACTTTAGGTGCTTTCGCTGTGTGAAGTTTGCACGTTCATCTTGTCACCATGTAGGTTTCTTCCCGGTTCCCTGGTTTAATCCCGCATCCCAACATGACATGTGTGGGAAGGAACTGCAGATGCTGGTTTATTCAAGATGGACACAAAAAGCTGGAGTAACTCAGCGGGATAGGCAGCATCTCTGGAGAGAAGGAAGTGACATTTTGGGTCGAGACCCTTCAATATCCTCCACTTGCCTGGATGAGTGCAGCTGCAACAACACTCAAGAAAACTCCGTGGCACACAGGACATAGCAGCCTGATTGATAGATTATTTATTGGGACAGTGGAAAATTCAGAATATGTTTGGTTTTGTTTTCATATATCTATTCCACTTCTATTTTAGACATAAACTAATGTAGCAGTTCTCCATGCAAACCACAAGAGCAATGCTTGAAGACAGTGGGGAGCTACTTCTGTGTGTGCCTGGTTGGTAACTGCACAGGTTAATGCCTGAAGAGGAATGGGTGAAGATTAATTTCTGGTCAACTGGAGCATCACTGTCTATGTGTAAGGCACTTGTAAGTGGGAGGAAGAAAATCTGTCCTGAAACGCTCCTTTCCCAAATTTTGCTTCATGTTGAATCTCGCACCCATTCCTTCTCTCCAGAGATGCTGCCTGTCCCGCTGAGTTACTCTAGCTTTTTGTGTCTATATTTCTCATAAAGACATGCGAGTTTGCAGGTGCATTGGCTTCTGTAAATTGCACCTGGCGTGTAGAGAGCGGATGCAAGGATGCGATAACGCAGGACTTGTGATGGCAGATGGTCGATGGGCTGCATGGACTTGGTGGGCCAAAGGGCCTGCTTCCATGCCGCATCTTAGAATCAATTGAGATCAAGCTGTGCCACAAAACACATCACCACGGGTATTAGCTCTGACAGAGAGCTGTCAGTAAGCTCTTATTACTGTTGAGGTTATTCCTGGCTCCACATCTATTGAGACCAATTGATTCCAGACCTCTTTAATTATAACAGTTGATTGAAATGTGCAAAGATGCTTAAAGGAAGGAGCGCTTTACCATGAGGGAATTAACCCTGATGGAGACTGATATGTATCACAGCAGGTCTTATAATCCCAGGCTAATATGAATCTTGGCTGACTTATTTTGTAAGCCATTTCAGGGTAGTCAATAGGGACTGATATAATTATGAGACAAATTAACGTCATGGCATTTTTTTGGGTCAATCATCAGGTACCAGGAATAATTACTTTGCTTCTCAGTAAAATGAACCTGATGTTCAATTAAGGGGCCTTAGGGTAGTGTTCACTGGAGGGGAATTGTGTGCATTATTGGAGTTGTTGGCTGGTGTCAGCTGAAGCCACTATGGTTCTTCAGGGGGATTGAACAAACATTGATCAACGATGCAGTTCCAGGTGCACAGTTCCTTGAAAATGGCGTCACAGGTAGATAGGGGGGGTCAAGAAGGCTTTCAGCACATTGACCTTCATCGGGTCAGAATATTCAGTATAGAGGCTGGGATGTGTAGGAAGGAACTGCAGATGCTGGTTTACACTGAAAAAAGACACGAAATGCTGGAATAACTTAGCAGGACATGCAGCATCGCTGGAGAGGAGGAGTGGGTGACGTTTCCGGTCGAGACCCTTCTTCAGGCTTCAGATGCTCTGGTTTTCTCCTACATTCCTTAAACCTGAAGATAAGTTAGTTTGCTGCTAGAACTTACCCCTGGTGTAGTTATGTGGAAAACATGTGGGACTAATGGGGTCGCTCTGTGTGGAGTTGGTATGGATGTGATGGGCTGAATGTAGACCCTGTAGACCCTGAGCTGGTATGGTGTTGACTGCTGAGCCTTTCTATGCATCTGCTAGGAGGTCACTGACCACATCTCCACCTCCTCCACTGCCTGTATTCCATTTCCATTCTCATGTGGGTAGTGCATGACCCCAAAAAATGTTGGCTCGAGTAGTAGTGTCATGGAGACAAGCTCTTCGACCCACCTTGCCCACACCGGTCAACATGTCCCATCTACACTGGTCCCACCTGCCTGTATTTGGCCCATATTCCTCTAATACCTGTCCTATCCATGTCCCTGTCTAAATGTTTCAAACGTTTTCCAGTTTCGTTAAACACTACTTCTCAGAAGATTCAAGTCTAGCGCCACGCTGACTGCTATAATTTCTGAATTTGCTTTCTTTGTGTGGTTTATGAAATAGACTCTCTACTGTTTAAAAATAAAGGACAATCAGTGATTGACAATATAAGCTTGCTGTGCAAGCATCACCCATCTATTGGGAATGCAAAAATGCTAGATTCTTGTTAGTGATATAGAATGACTTGCCAAATACTTGCACCTGAAACCATCAACGTTTAAGTGGCTGGGGTGAGTTTCAAGGAAGTTATTTAGGTGAAGCTGTTCCAGCAGATCCCTGGGGATAAAGGTGCCGCCCAGTGTTGAAGCCATTCAAGCCAGAAGCTGCTGGACTTGATTCCTGGTCTGTTCTCCGCCAAATGGGTTTGAACTGCTCTTCACAAACAAAAGCATTGTGGATAGAAAGCAACTCACAGGATGGAAGGGAAGATGTGAGAGCACTTCCAGAGGGTCTTCACTATATTTTCTGCCCCCCTCCCCTCCCCATTGTCCTTTCAAGTAAAGACTGGGCAGCAGTTACTATAGATGCAGGCATAATACACTGTAGGTATAGGCATACACTAGGAACTGTAGATGTTGGAAAATGAGTAAAAAACACTAAGTACTGGAGTAACTCAGTGGGCCAGGTAGTATCTTTGGAGAACACGGATAAGACCTGAAACATCGGCAATCCATGTTCTCCAGGGATGCTGCCTGACTCGTAGAATTACTGCGGCAATTGGCAATTTTAAGGTGCAGACAGAGATATGCTGACCTCTCAACTCCTCTCGCATTGTGCTCAAATTTATACAACATCCAGCTATGATGAAGGAACAGGATCTCTAATGGTGCAGCAGTGTTAACCCAACTGGTGAGAACATTTTCAAATGTGCTTTGGTTTCTACCAGGGCCTCTAATCCCCAGCGCTGGTCTCAAACCTCCCATCACAAATACACCCAACATCTGTCTATACAAAAGTCTGAGGCTCACAAGGAGACTGTCCACTTCCACCTGCCACCCATGCAACAACTTTCTATCTCCTGGCTGGTTAACACACAACAAAAATGTTTCATGGTACCTTGATACACGTGACAATAAACTGAACGTAACTGAACTGGGAAGAGAGGTCTTCAGTGTTAATTTGCCCACATTCTGATACCAGTTTAGAAACAGCTCAATGGCAATAACTACAGATATCTGGCTGCAGATTTGAGGTACAAATGAAATCTGTCTATTTCTCTTGCAAGCAAGCAAGCAATCTCCAGTGGCAATCCAGAACATTTTGATGATCAAATCCATTGTATTTATGTGCTTTTGGCCCTATTTGGGTTAGCATGGGATACTAATGCAGTAAGATCCAGTTTATTTGGATCAAACAGTTGACCTATGCTTGAAGGTCATGACCAACCATCCTTCCTTTGCTATGGGAAAAGGATCACAATGAATCAGATCAAGTATTGCAACTCTCAAATTTCCTAAAACATGGGATCAATTGGTGGCATGGCATACAGTGAAATACATGAAGAGCCATTGGAGATCCATCTGTGTCTGAGCTACTGGAAAAGTCATCAGCAGACCATGTTGTTTCAGGCTGGAGATGTAGATCTTGCTTGGTGTAAATGTTGGATTTGGCAAGAAACTTCATTGCAAAGCCTGGGCTGACCAAGTTGGGAGCAATGTCCTGTTGAAAAGTATACCCAGGGGAAAATGTGCTTCAAAATAGTTTATCGCTGATGGGTTTGCCTGTTAAAAGAAGACCTGTCTTATGATAACTTGTTCACCCGTTGTACACAAAGTGCAGGAGTAACTCAACGGATCAGGCAGCATCTTTGAAGGATAGGAGACATTTCAGGTTGGAATGATTGTGGATGACAGTGGAGGCCAATTCTCTGGATGCTTTCAAGAGAGAGTTAGATAGAGCACTTAAAGATAGTGGAGTCAAGGGATATGGGGGGAAGGCATGAACGGGGTACTGATTGTGGATGATCAGCCATGATCAAAGTGAATGGCGGTGTTGGCTCGAAGGGCCAAATGGCCTACTCCTGCACCTATTGCCTATTGTAATGGGAGAGAAAGCTGAAAAAGAGGCCAGTGTGGGACAAAATCTGGCGATAGATAGATAGATAGATAGATAGATAGATAGATAGATAGATAGATAGATAGATAGATAGATAGATAGATAGATAGATAGATAGATAGATAGATAGATAGATAGATAATCTTTATTGTCATTATAACATGTGAACATGTACAACAAAATTAAAATGCCAACCAGTCAGTGCACCATTCACACATTTTTAAAAGCTAACAATACGTAAGCATACACACACCACCATAAAATAAGCATAAACACACAACCATACATATTGGTGGGGGGGGGGTTGATTAGCAGATGGGTGGGGGAAGGCTAGAGATGAAAAGAGACAAAAGGGGTCTAAAGGAGACAAGGTGTTGATAGGAAGAGGTTTGAAAAAGCAGTGAAATGTAAGTCCTGAGGGGGGAAGGGGAGTGTGATGAAGAGAGGTGGATTAGTAGTGGGGCTGAATGTTCACTCATCTGTGCTGACTGTTCACAATGACCGTTGGGCTGATCTGTTCTGCACCTTTTCATACCTCTAGTTTCCCTCTCTCCTGACTCTCAATCTGAAGAAGGGTCTGAACCCAAAATGTCACCTATTTCTTTTCTGTAGAGATGCTGACTGACCCATTGAGTTACTCCAGCCTTTTGTGTCTATCTTCAGTGTAAACCAGCATCTGCAGTTCCTTCCTACACATACAAACATATGAGTTAAGAGCAGGAAGAGGTAATTTAGTCCCTCAAACTTGCTCCACCGTTTATAACGAATGGCGTTATCTGTCTCTAGCTTAATTCCTCGTTCCTTTCCATCCTCAACAGCCAGTCACTCTCGGCTAAACAAAGATGTGCCTCGGAAGTAGTCAAAGACTCTGCTTTCATCACCCTTTGAGGAAGAGTTCTGCAGATGCATAAAACACTTGAGAGATAAACATTTCATCTTATCCCTCTGCCTGAAACAGGAGATCTCATATAGTTAAACAATCACCCTTGTTCCAGATTCTCCCTTACGGCAAAACATCATCTCTACATCAAACCTGTGAAGACCCCTCAGGATTTTACAGGCTTCAAGTCAAATCTCACTCTTCTAAAGTTTACAAACCAAGCCAGTCTAATCTCTTCCCATAAGACAACCCACCCATTTCAGGTAAATGAAAGTCAGAGAAACTAAAACCAAAACAGAACATGCTGGAAATACTCGACAGGTTAGTTTGCAAATGTGGGGAAAGAAACAGAGGTAACATCTCAGGTTGAGGATGCTTCGTCGGATTAAATTTCAAATATTAGCCAGAATACCTCTGAACTGCTTCCAGTGTAAATAAGGAGACCGACATTGTGCACAGTGCACAGCGTCTGAAGAAAGGTTCCAACACGAAACATCACCTATTTCTTTTCTCCAGAGATGCTGTCTGACCTGCTCTGTTATTCCAGCATTTTGTGTCTATCTTCAATATAAACCAGCATCTGCAGTACCTTCCTACACATTGTACACAGTGCACCAGCTGCAGTCTCATTAATACACTAAATTAACCTCTCTAATGTTGTATTCAATGCCCTTTCACTGTGGTAAAGTTCTATCAGTGTTCTTAATTACTCTCTCTACCTACCTGCTAGGCTGTAGTGAATCAAGCACTGGATACTCTGTGGTTCAGATCTCGGTGATCTCTTACCTATTTTTTTAAAATGCTCCTCTGCTAATTTGGACAATTTTGCATTGTACTCTGTGTACCAGATCGCTAGCCAATTTATGAATGTTCTTGTTCTAAGGTGTGACCTGTACCAAACTAGCAGCACTACAAGTTACACCACAGGTTAACTTCATCCTTGAATTGCTCTTGCCTCAAGCCACGGGCTAATACAATTACACCCCATTGCTTCTTCAGTGTTAACGCATTGACCCAAAGCATGCCAAATAATGATTATTTTCTATTTGCAAGGTCAGCTGGTGAGACTTTAAACCAAGGTCCCACTTGCTACAATAGTGTAATAGATGTAACCAGTCCCATGGATCTATCTAAAGTGATCACCTGTGAACTACAAGCTATAGATCTGAAAACAGGCCGAAAGTCGAAGTGTTTTTGACAGCAAAATAACCATGAAGTTTAGTGTAATGGGAACTCTCCCTCAGTAGTGTCCAGCTGTTGGATTTGATAACAGTCTGGATATATTCCCCGTTGTCCTGTAGCATGTATTCTGCCTACAGCCAAGTCTATGGGGAGAAAAGCCTTTTACGTAGCATTTAACAGCACAAGTCATTCAGTTCCAGTATTTACAGATCACTCCCACCTCGACTAATTTCTTTCTGAAAGCATAAACTAATTTCTTTCTCCCGGCGTAGGGGGGACTGCCGTGTGGGAGGGGGAAGAGCAACAGAGACCCGATGTGGGGGGGACAGCCATGGGGGGGTGGGGGGGAGGAATAAAGGGGCAACTGGCGCTGCGTATGCAAGAAAAGGATCTCATTGTGACAATAAAGCATTAAATGCAATTGAATTCAAATTGTCGTGAATGTATCTGCAATTTTGCCCATTGACGGCATTTTTAGAATTCACAATAACAAGTAGTCAATAGAACGAGGATTTTATAAACATGTTACTTTTGTTGCTTTCCTGGGTTTCCGACAGTTGACAGAGCCTTCAGGAGTTAGGGGTTGTTGGTGGAGGCTGATCCTTAATTCGGGAAGACTCCGGGACAAAACTGGAGCATCGTCAGACCATGTTTGGCAAGTAGTTTACTGGCGTTTTGATCGGTCGGGGTCAGCGGTCGTTGAGGCCATTGACAGTCGAGGACGGGCCACGTGGAAGCTGGAGGACACAAAGAACCAGGCGTGGGGGGGACCACTGTGAGGGTGGGGGGGAAGGATAAAGCAGAACCCGGTGTGTGGGGGCTGCTGTGAGGGAGGGGGATGAAATAAGGAGGACGCGGCAGAGGTGGACCACTGCGAGGAGGGAGAGGGGTGGACAAAGGAGGACCCGGCGAGGGATACATTGTAACTTTGCCCTTTATGTGGCAACTCTTTGCATACCTTGGATGGTAAAACAAAGAATTTCACTGTGACTTGTCACATGTGACAATAAAGTATTCATTCATTCATTCATTCATTCATCTCTCTCTCATAACAATCTGTCGCTCAGCCTCTTGTGCAAGGTGACAGGGCTTTGGCAGCAAACATCAGCCAGAGGGCAAGAGCAGAACATCGCTCGATATTGTGAAAAGTGAGGAAGACAGAGGATTAAAGGCTTAAAATAAACAAGAACGGTTGAGATTGTACCGCACTTAATGTTGCTGTACGTATTACAGAGAAATACAGCACAGAAACAGGCCATTCTGCCCAACTAGACCCACTGGGCAGAAGATGCAAACGTTTGAAATCATGTACCATCAGATTCAAGAAGAACTTTTTCCCCACTGTTAGCAACTACTGAATGATCCTCTCATTAGCTGGGGTGTAGTCCCAATCTCCCAACCTACCTCATTGTAGACCTTGCACTTTAAAAAAATCTACTTGCACTTATTATGTAACGTTATAACATGATTTTCTGCCCTCAGGTATTTTTCTCTTTCACTACCTGGTGTACTTGTGTATAGCTTGTTTGGACGTTGTATGGTTTGATTGTATTCATGTCTAGTTTGATATGACTGCTCAGTGAACAAACTAAACTTTTCCTTGTATCTCATTACACATGACAATAATAAACCAATACCAATATCAACCACCTGTTTACACTAATCTTACATGAATCTAAATTTTTTAAATCATTTTATATGCAATATAAAAACAATGTATTGTGAATGTTGGAAATCAGATAAGACGCCGGAAATACCCAGCAGATCAGGAGGTATCCATGGAAAGGGAAACGGAGTTAATGTTTCAGTTCGGTGACCTTCCACCAGAATTCTTAATCTGGCCTAATCTGTAAATTATCCTCATTTGCTGACTACTACAAGATACCGTGATTTTTTGCATGATTGACACCAATGCCTTCAAAACATTTTTTGGACATAAATTTACTGGTGTTTTATTCACTGAGACTATCTATCTTTATATTCAGATGCAAACTGATTTGTTATGTGACTATTAAACAATGATTTTGCCTACCACCAAGTTCAAGGACACCTTTTTCCGAGGTGTTGCCACCTTTAACAGACCTCTTGTAAGCAAAGGATGGAATCACGATCCTACAATCTACTTCATGCAGCTCTTACACTTTTCATTTTACCTGCATTTTCTCTATAGCTGTAACATTATGTTTAGTTCAGTGTAGTTTAGTTTAATTTTGTGATACAGTGGAAACAGGCCCTACAGACCACCGAGTCGCGCTGACCAACAATCACCCGTACTCTAGATCTATCCTACTCACCAGAGACAATTTACAGAAGGCATGTATCCTATAATCCTGCACATCTTTGGTATGTGGGAGGAAACCGGAGCACCCGGAGAAAACCCGTGTGGTCACAGGGAGAACGTACAAACTCCGTACAGACAGCACCCGTAATCAGGATCGAACCTGGGTCTCTGGCGCTGTAAGGCAGCAACTTTACCTCTGTGTCACTGTGCCACCTGATTCTATGTGGTTTAAACGTATTCATAAATGAATGGTTTACCTGGATAGCATGCTAAATGGTTTTTCTCTCGATATTCGTAAAACAAACGATACCAACTATTCTTAAACTACAACCCTTTTGCAATAAAGGACAATAAACAGTTTGACCAGCAATTGCCAGCCAACCTATTACGATGCATGCCTTGGAACACCTCTGATCTTCACTCATTTGTAGGCTCTCTTCATTTAGATAATAATCCACCTCTTACCAGAGTGCAGCACCTCACAATGTCCCACATTGAATTTAATTTGCCAGGTTTCAGTCCAACCTCTCCATCCATCCACATCGCATTGCAGAATCATAATGTTCTCATCACAAGAAGCTTTCCCATCCATTTTCGTATCATCGGCAAACATTGAAAATTGACATTTGATTCCATCCACCAGGAAATTAATGAAAATAGTAAACAGTTGAGGGTGAAGAACCGATCGCTGGGATACTCTGTTCATTACATCCATTCAGCCTGTAAAGGATCCATTCACTCCAGCTCTGATTTCTATGTGATTGCCAGTTTTTATTCCACGCTAATAGAATTCCTTCATGATATTCATGTATGCATCAGAATCACAACATAAACACCTAAGAAACGCAAACAGGCATAGATCATTCACCCCGTCAAGCCTGCTCCACTGTTCAATAAGATCACAGCTGATCTTTCATGACAACACTAATTTCCTGCACTATCCCCATCTCCTTATGTGCCTTTACTATTTAAAAATCTTATCGGTCTCAATTTTTGAATGAAATCTACAGCTGAGCCTCCATAACTCCCAAGGTAGAGAATTCCAAGGATTCACCACCCTCTGAGTCAAGATGGTCTTGAATCCTAACCTCCTGATGCAGAGGTAAGGATGCTACTTGCCCTGTTTTGCTTCACACATCCTCAATATCTGGGGTTGAGATACAGCAAATGAGAAACACATGAATAGAGGTTGTGTCCTCACCACAGATAGTCGCCCCTTCAGCAAGTACCCAAAGCATGGACAGCAAACGGAACTCGATTCTTAACCCAGCCATTCAATCTTCCTCCAAACATGTCTCACCAAGTACTGATATCGTTTGGAATATGGGTGTCCCTCTTATAAACGCAATTATCTATTCCCGATTGTCACACCCCCTTTCAATGCTGGCTGTGTCATTGTGAAAAGGGTGTATCTTGCCCTGTTGCATGTATCGTAAACAAACCAAAATTCAAAACTGAAATGTCAGATCATCAGCAACTAATACAGGGAAGTGACTGGAATTTCAGCTTCATTTAGAACTTGATTATCGGGAGGGGGAAAATAAAAAACTTCAAAAAGCTAATGCTACCAGTGAATTAAGTCAGTCTGTGCATCCCTGGGCATGTCACTTTTTAAACAGTACTGTCGATCACAGTGTACAACACAAAGGAGTTTATTCAAGGTAATCCCCCGTCCCCACCCACTCTGAGCATCTATTAGGCCACCACAGTAATCAGGTAACCTTAATGACGATCATGGGATTTAATAGCTTAAATAGCCATCTCGCTGTAATAAAACAAAACCCTATTATTTGAGAAAGGCACAAAGCCAGTAGCGTTTTGCAGGACCTTTTCCAGCATCGCTGACAGGGCTATGGGTGGCATCCCAAGGAAACTTCTGCTGGGTAATTTGCGATTTGCAGTATCGCAAAATTAAGCTCATGGTTTGATTTTGGGTTTCTGCGATGGAAAACAGCCCGAAGTGATCTTTTCAAAAAGTTCATTAAGTTCATACATTCTAGGAACAGAATTAAGCCATTCGGCCCATCAGGTCTACTCTGCCATTTAATCATGGCTGGTCTATCCTTTCAACTCCATTCTCCTGCCTTCTCCCCATGACGGGGCTGTGCCTCTACTCACTGGAGTTTAGAAGGATGGAGGGAGGATCTCATACAAATCAACCATATAGTGAAAGGCCTGGACAGAAGGGTTTAGAGAAGTTGTTTCCAAATGTAGGAGTGTCTAGGACCAGAGGGCACAGCTTCAGAATAAAAGGACGAACCTTCAGAACGGGGCTGAGAAGGCATTTCTTTAGTCAGAAGTTGGTGAATTTGTGAAATTTAGTCCCATGGTCAGCCATGAAGGCCAAATCATGATGTATTTTTAAAGCAGAGATCGATAGGTTCTTGAGTAGTAAGGGTGTCAAAGGTTACGGGATGTAGGCAGGAGAAGGGGATTGAGAGGGAAAAGTACATCAACCATAATTAAATGGTGGAGCAGACTCAGAGGGTTGAAAGGCCTAATTCTGCTCCTATGTCTTATGATCTCATGATAATATTACCATTTCACCTTCAACGACAAAAGTCAATAACCTTCTGTTCTTTTTCAGATTATATTTTAGTGGATCGTTCTTGTTTATTCATCTCATCCCCACTGTTTCCTGGGTATCTCTGCTCAAGTGGGATACAAAGATCCAGGATGATATTGAAAACCTTGAGCCTATGCATGAGGAGACACCTGACAGAAAAGTTAATAAAACTATGAGAGGCATAGATACGTTAGACCGTCAGAACCTTTTCCCAGGGTGGAAATATCAAAGACTAGAGGGCATAGCTTTAAGGTGCTAAGGGCAACATTTAAAGAAGATACACTGGGCCATTAACAATGAGATGGGGATAAAGGGCAGTATGGACGTAGTGTATCAAAGGGCTTGTGTGTATTACTGTATGACGATGACTCTAATGACCCCAACATGGGTGCTAGGCTCTTTGTTTATTTAGCACAGATGTCTCATTTTTATTGGAAAACATTAATTGCACGTTTTAATCATCTTCCTTCAAGATTCAAAAATCAAGGTTTTTCCTATATTTTCTCCTATCTCAGACCATTGCATAGTGAAGAACAACATGGAACATAGAAGAGAACAGAAGAGGAACAAGCTCTTCGGCCCTGTTCTGTTCCAAACAGGATGGCAAACAAAACTTTATCCACTTTGGCGGCAAAAACAAGGGGGCAGATTATTATCTCAAAGGGGTTGGGTTAGGTAAGGGGAAGGTGCAGCGAGATCTGGGAGGTGCAGCGAGATCTGGGCGTCCTTGTACACCGGTCACTGAAAGTTGGCTTACAGGTACAGCAGGCAATGAAGAAAGCTAATGGAATGTTGGCCTTCATAACAAGAGGATTTAAGTACAGGAGTAAAGAGGTTCTTCTGCAGTTATATAGGGCTCTGGTGAGACCACATCTGGAGTATTGTGTACAGTTTTGGTCTCCTAATTTGAGGAAGGACATCCTTGTGATTGAGGCAGTAGGTTCACGAGATTGATCCCTGGGATGGCGGGACTGTCATATGAGGAAAGATTGAAAAGTCTAGGCTTGTATTCACTGGAGTTTAGAAGGATGAGGGGGATCTTATAGAAACATATAAAATTATAAATGGACTGGACAAGCTAGATGCAGGATAAATGTTCCCAATGTTGGGTGAGTCCAGAACCAGGGGCCACAGTCTTAGAATAAAGGGGAGGTCATTTAAGACTGAGGTGAGAAAAAAACAGTTTTCACCCAGAGAGTTGTGAATTCATGGAATTCTCTGCCACAGAGGGCAGTGGAGGCCAAGTCACTGGATGATTTTAAGAGAGAGTTAGCTAGAGCTCTAGGAGCTAGTGGAGCTAGGGATATGGGGAGAAGGCAGGCACGGGTTATTGATAGGGGACGATCAGCCATGATCACAATGAATGGCAATGCCGGCTCGAAGGGCCGAATGGCCTCCTCCTGCACCTATTTTCTATGTTTCTATGTTTCTATGAAACTAATCCATTCTGCCTGCACATTATCCATATTCATCCATTGCTTGCATGTTCATGTACTTGTCTAAAGCCTTTTAAATGTCACTCTCATATTTTGCTTCCATTGCATACTCGGGCAGCAATTTTCAAGGCAACAACCACTTTCTGTGAAAACACTTGCCCCGCACATCTCTTTTAAACTTCCCTCCTTGCATCTTTAAGCTATGACCTTCTGTATTTGACATTTCCACCCAGGGGTAAAAGTTCTGATTGTTTATCCTACCATGCCTCTAGTAATTCTATAAGTTTCTATCATGCCTTCCCTCAGCCACCGATACTCCAGAGAAAACAACCCAAGCTTGTCCAAATAAACCTCTCTTTATAGCTAATATCCTCTAATCCAGGCAGCATTCTGGTAAACTTCTGCACCTTCTTCATAGCTTTCACATCCCTACTGTTATGAGATGACCAGAACTGCACACAATGTCCCAAATGCAGCCTAACCACATGATTCTTGATTAGTACGGGTGTGGGGAGAAGGCAGGAGAATGGGGCTGGGAGGGAGAGAGAGATCAGCCATGATTGAATGGTGGAGTAGCCTTGATGGGTCAAATGGCCTAATTCTACTCCCATCACTTATGATCTTATGAACCAAAGATTTATAAAGCTGCAAAATAGCTTATTTTTGGGTTACTATGATTGGAAACAGCCAGATTCCAATCTGTAATCTTCCTACAAGAAGAAAGACCTACAATTATGTAGCACCTTTCCACAAGCTCCATTTGCCTTCTTCGGCCAGTGATGTATTTTTAAGTCTCATTATTTAGGATATGCAGCAGTCAATTTCTACTTATATGATAAAACCTGTAATAATGAGCAAAACACAAAGAGCTGCAGTAACTCCTGATTCTTACTCTCAATGCCCTGACAAATGAAAGCATGCACACCATATACCTTCTTTATCATTCTAACTGCGCCCATTGCTACTTTGAGGGAGCTACAGTATGGACTTGGACCACAAGATCCCTCTACAAATCAAAGGTGTATTTACACCATCCAGCGTGTGCACAATATTCATTGTCCATTGTATTTTGTTCACCTTCACAATAAATGTTTAAACATCACAGATTCAACGGATATTGGCATAGAATTGAGTGATGATGTAAGTTTTTCATCTTTAAATAATTCAATATCCATTGATTATAAAGCAATTGGAGGAAGTTAAGCTATGTTGAGAATCGACCTGTCAATTAATGCGGCAGTCATGCATCCAGCCATAATACAGTGGTGAATTAATCTCATGTCGTTTTGGATGTTAAAGCTGAACACATTAAGAGAAAGGCAACCTGGATTTTCATCCGGGGCAGAGTAGCATCTTTCGGAAACTCCCCCATCATCATCCTCTCATGTTTCTATTTCTCTGATAACTCCACCTACTTGTTACACCACAGAGGGAGACCACTCGGCACAACGAGTTTATTCCAGCTCCCAGCAAAGAAACCACTTGTTGCAACTTTCCTCGTTATTTTCCTGCATCCCTGTAACTTTTTGTCTCCCGCATGCCCATCAACTTCCCTTTAACTTTTCCAATACTTATTTACGTTAAAGGATTACGTACAAGAGCCAATTAACCTACCAGCACATCTTCATGGTACGGAAACCAGGGGATCCAGAGGGAACTCCAAAGGTCACGAAAATAATGCGCCAACTTTTATTTTCTTAGAAAATTGGCTACATAAGCAAGGACTTATAACTATAGTAGGGCTTATATGGTGGCATAAATGTTGCAATGAATAAAGAACTTAACAGAAGCATAAAGAAATAAAAGTGCTTCAGCCAGATGTTAGTAAGTGCTAATGAAACCGTAGGCACAGCAAGATTTAGTGAAGTAGGCAGATACCTGGAGGCTTTCATTGGTGAACTCTCTCCTTAACTCCCAAACTCCTGACAATGTCCGCACTACATTACACTGCTCTGGAAGCCAACAGACTCTATTCGTTCTTGACTAATGGCTCTTGACTCTTAACTAACCCCCGATGTTTATACTAGGAAACAAAAGTCTCCAAGCAAGTGCCATTTTTTAATGCCTTCATGCTTTCCTTTTTCCTAGGTCACTGGCACTTAGAAAATAAATCCTAAGGTGAGCTCTGTAAAATCAAGTTGGCATCGCAGTGCAGCGCACATCAAACGTTCCTCTGATGTAGTAGGAGGCCATTCAGCCCATTTAGACTATGCCATTATCAGTCCAGCTCCCACACATGCAATTCTCCCTCAACACCCTCCTGGTTCTCCTGAAGCCCACCTAATTCAAGAGGTAATTTTGCAGCAGTTAACCTACTGACCAGCATGTCGTTGGGAAGTGATAGGAAACACATGTGGTCACAGGGAGAAGTTTCAAACCTCACACTGACTGCATCCAAGGTTGGGATTGAATTTGGGAATGTGCAGCAGTGGCACTCCTGTGCTGTACTGCCACCAGGTCATATTTATTTCCACTGCCTTGATGCACCAGCCTGAACCATACATTTAAGGCAAGCAACACGGTTTGCATAATAGTGTTCTGATTCCAGGCTATTACAGGATCTCACGTAGGCCAGGTAGGAACACATTCATTTTAATATTTGATAACAATCACAGATGACATTTAAACTATTGTAAATCAGCTGGAAAACCCAAGGATGCATCATTGTCCGTTGTTCAAAGAATACATTATTACATATAAATTAAGTCAGCATAATTTATTTTTCATTTTTATGCAATACTTTTGCTAACTAAACTATCACCTTCCCTGGGCAAAGATTGAATCCCCATTATTCATATATTTTCAACTTGGATGTGCATCCAGAATAGGAATTGAGCAGGATATCCCGACAGAGGAATAGAGGAAGCGGTCAATATTCGTGAATGAAGTCAGGGTCAGGCAAAATGCCAAGCTGCTTTGAGAAAGAATGTAAAAATAAGGAACTGCAGATGCTGGTTTATACCAAAGATTGACACGAAATGCTGGATTAACTCAGCGGGTCAGGCAACTTCTCTGGAGAAACTGGATAGGTGATGTTTTGGGTCAGGACCGTCTGAAGAAGGATCTCGCGTGAAATGTCACCTATCCATTTTCTTCTGTCTGATTTGAGAAAAGATTTGCTTATGAAATTGACACAATTCCTATGTTTTACAGGCCATCATTATGAATGTGAAGATAGAACCAATAAGATGCAGCAACTCAGCGGGTCAGAAAGCTCTCCCCTGACTCTCAGTCCAAAGAAGGAATCTCGACCCATGATGTCACCTTATTCTCTTTCTCCAGAGATGCCTTCAGACCCACTTACTCCAGATTTTTGTGTCTATCTTCAGTTTAAGCCAGCATCTGCAGTTCCTCCCTACACACTATGAATGGGAATCTCTCAGAACTGAGACCATAATAGTTTATCCCCTTCAATCTGTACCAGGGACAGGCACCTCCACATGGACAATAACTTATTTGCACAAAAGAGATTCCTTTTCCTTACCAATTTGTGTTCCCTAGATAGAACTCACACAATAACACACCAGTAGCACGGCTCCTAAATTGGTTTGGATGCATATTTCATGTTAAGGAGATACTTACATATTGCCAGTAAACTCTGTGCATGATTTTACTTGATTCTTCTGTCATAACAAAAAGAACATTAAACCGGTCACAGTTTCGCATTTCTTTCCAAATACGGCTTGGATTTCTGTCTGAATCGTCTGCTTGTGACTGATTAACACAGGAGTGTTGTTCTATGAAATATTTACCTTAAATGAGTGGCTAATGAGGATGCCATTATTAGGAGCAAAAATCTCACCATGGTCCCAGAAAGGACACCAGCTGAATTCAGTTGAACAAGTGGGGGATTGTGCTCAGCTTGTGACAGAATCATAGACAGGTACAGCACAGAAACAGGTTCTTCAGCCCAAATAGTGCATGGCGACCATCAGCCACCCAATTACACTAATCCTAGATTAATCTCATTTAAAAAGAAATTCTCCACATTCTCAAACACAGGAAGGGCAATCTACAACACCAACACTCACATCTTTGGGAAGAACCATCTGATCGCAGGGAGAACATGCAAACACCACATAAACAGCACCCAAGGTCAGGACTGAAGGTCAGGCTAGGTCTCTAGCAAATGTGCAGCTGGTCTACGAGCTCTTTCCAGGGTCTCTGCTACTATGTGTCCTTCAAATATTTACTGTCGACGATCACCCCAATTAGTGTCTCCTAGGCCCTGTATTGACAGGGGTTTGTGCTATTCAACTCCACTGGGAAGGGAGCAAACAAAGAGATCAGCAAAAACAGATAGTTTGAGGAAAACAAAAATAGATGGTAAAAAAAATTAATCAATCAAGTACTTGAGACTTTTCAACAATTCAATTAGCTCAGTTAGATTCTAAGCTTAGTAAAAGTCTGGCTCTACTACTTTGTATATTCTGCAAGGCCAATAGATTATTCCTGTAATATAATGTCTGGGACTTGTAGCAATTTTCCAAATGGGATCTGAGCAAAGCTCTGCTTAAAATGCTTAAATTGTTTTAAATCCCCCCCTTAAAGGCCAATATTTAATTGACCTTTATGCTTGTAATTTGCACCTTATAGATTTTAGTCATCTTTATATCTGTATCACAAATACCTCTGCTGTTCCACAGTTCCACGTTTCCCAGTTCTCACTATACCGTGAGTTAAAAACAGATGACCCCACACTCTCTCCACTGAGCTCAGTATTCCAAAATTCTTTCACTCCCTTAGTTGTCCTATATCCCAACTCCAAAATTCATGTTCAGTTTAGTTCACTGTCACGTGCACCGAGGTACATTGAAAAGCTTCTGTTGCGTGCTATCCAGTCAGCGGAAAGACAATACGTGATTACAATCGATCCATTTACTGTCCATGTGGAGTGCCCTCCTCACGGAGTGCCATTTACAAAATGAGACATGTAATACAAACATAGAAACATAGAAACATAGAAATTAGGTGCAGGAGTAGGCATTTCGGCCCTTCGAGCCTGCACCGCCATTCAATATGATCATGGCTGAACATCCAACTCAGTATCCCGTACCTGCCTTCTCTCCATACCCCCTGATCCCTTTAGCCACAAGGGCCACATCTAACTCCCTCTTAAATATAGCCAATGAACTGGCCTCAACTACCTTCTGAGGCAGAGAATTCCAGACACTCACCACTCACTGTGTGAAAAATGTTTTCCTCACCTCGGTCCTAACACCTATCAAACCTACCTAACACCAAACAAACTATCATGGATGATGGAAATCAGGTAAGTTGCTGGAAATACCCAGCAGGTGAGGAGGTGTCAATGGAAAGAGAAACCGAGTCTCATTGGTGACCTTCATTCAGAATTCTGAATTTGGAAATCTATAATTATCCTTCCCTTGCTGATCGTCACAGGAAAACTTGAACCAGGATTAGCTCAAAGCCCTCCGTTAAAAAAGAGTCTGAAGAAGTGTTTCGACCCGAAAAGTTGCCTATTTCCTTCGCTCCATAGATGCTGCCTCACCCACTGTTTCTCCAGCATTATTGTCTACCCAGGATTAGCACCTTTTCCATCAAAAGTTTCATTTGACATAAATATCTAGAACATTTCTAGAAACACCAATAGTCAGAACCATACAGCACAACCTTAGCACCAAACCAAAGCGGACTTTGCATTACAATGGTTACCCAAATTTTATTTTTGCACTATCACGATCAAGTCAAGTTCAGATGGTTGAGGGGAAGAACCTGCTCTTGAACCTGGAAGTAACGGTTCTCAGGCTCCTGTTTGTTCTTCCTGATGGTAGCGTGGTCAAGGTGTTGTGGGTCATTGATGACATTAGCTGTCTTCTTGATACAGCGCTTTCTGTGAGTCCCTTCGACGTTGGGGAGATCAGCACCTCTGATGGACCCATCAATGTTCATCACATCTTTCTTTTGGAGGGGCAGCCAGAATGGAGCACAGAACTGCAGCTAGTGGCCTGACTGGGATCAACTCTCCTTCAAACAGTGTAGGCCTGTTAAAGGCCTTCTCATCCCACTTTGGTTCTGTTGTAAATTATCTTCAACCAATGTCACCTCTACCCTGGTTAGAGAAATAAACTGAAAGGCAATTCTATACTCCACCATGAGATCATTCCATTTCTGCTAAACCTAATCGTTTTTTTACTTTTCATAATATATAAAGGCTGAGAGGTAACAGGAGTTAATGACTCAATGGTGTAGAAAAGAAGAAAAATAATAGTCAAGCCATCAGGATTAAATTTTTCTTCTTCAAGCTGTTTAATTAAACAAAAAAATGTGATTTACTGTACTTTTTTTTGCTCTTGCTGCATCTAATGTACTTGCAAAGCTGAAGCTATTATGAATTTCATTGTTCTGGTTCATATCTGGTACATGGACATACATCATGGAAACAGGGCCTTTGGCCCAACTTGTCCGTGCCAAATAAGATACCTATCTATGCTATTCCAATTTGCCTGAGATCCATATCACTTTCCTGTTCATGTACCTGTCCAAATGTCCCATTAATGCTGTTATTATGTCTCTTAAATGCCATTACAACGAATTAACACTCGTGACGAGAACACAAAGTGCTGGTGTAATTCAGCATGTTAGCCAGCATCTCCGGAGGATATGGATCTTTCCATAGTTGGTCAGGCAGCATTTTTTGAGGACATGGATAGTGACATTTCACGTCGGGACCCGAACGATTGACTTTTAATTGCATTTGACGCTGGCGAGAAGATTCCTGCAAAGAGGCTGAATAGACGGGAATAAATGAGGAACTGTAGAAAAAGACAGAAAGACTGGTGAAACTCAGTGGTTCAGGCAGCATCTCTGGAGAACATGGGTAGGTGACGTTTGAGTCAATTAGACAGGTACATGGATAGGACAAGTTTAGAGGGATATGGACCAAATGCAGGCAGGTGGGACCACTGTAGATGGGACATATTGGCTGGTGTGGGCAAGATCACAGGTGAACATCGAGGAAGAGACTGACTTTGGTGCCTTCCCTCACAGTGGGAAATTTTTGATTCTGCTGTGTGGGGATGTTTTATGTTTAAATCTATTGTGTGTTGTGTTCTTTATTTTAGTGTATGGCTGTATGGTGATCACATTTCACTGTGCCATCTGGCACATGTGACAAATAAATGTATCTTGTATCTTGTAGTGTCAAAGACCAGAGGAAAAATAGGTGGAAGCGGAGGGGGAGGGGAAGAATTGGAAAGGTTACAGGTAGAAGGTGTAAAAGCTTAATTCACCCCAGAGAGTGATATTAAGATGCACTGTCTGAAGGGATGGTGCAGGCAGAGACTTTCACAACATTTACAACAGGGTGGGACGGTAGCGCAGCGGCAGAGTTGCTGCCTTACAGCGCTGGAGACCCAGGCTCGATCCCGACTATGGGTGCTGTCTGCACGGAGTTTGTACATTCTCCCCGTGACCACATGGATTTTCTCCGAGATTTCGGTTTTCACCCACACTCCAAAGACGTACAGGTTTGTAGGTTAATTGGCTTGGTATAAGTGTAAGTGTAAATTGTCCCTAGTGTATGTAGGATAGTGTTAATGTGTGGGGGTTGCTGCAGACTGAAGAGCCTGTTTCCGCGCTGTATCTTTAAACTAAGTTAAATTTATGATGTAGCTTGATTTGCATGTGAATTGGCAAATGTTTATAAGGCTCTGGGATAAACACTGTTAAATGAGATTACTACATTGGTAGAGTGCCTAATAGTCAGCAGGGTGGGCTGAAGGGCCTGTTTCCACTGCTATTTGACTCTAATGCCCCTGTCCTACTTAGGAAACCTGAACGGAAACCTCTGGAGACTTTGCGCCCAACCCAAGGTTTCCGTGCGGTTCCCCGAGGTTTTTGTCCTCCGGCAACCCACCTTCAACTAACATCGCAACCGGCTTTGACTAAAAAATTACAGATTTTTAAAACGGAAACTACTTTCGACCATTAGGGAAACCTCTGGGAACCTCCGGGAACAGCACGGAAACCTTGGGTGGGGCGCAAAGTCTCCAGAGGTTTCCTAAGTGGGACAGGGGCATAAGGCTCCAGGGGAAAAAATATATTTTCAGTGGGGTGTGCAAAGACTGAGTGGGATATGGGACAGGTGCGGTAGTAATAGCATTGCGGGCTGAAGGAACGTTACGTGTATTGTTCCATTATGTGCTTGATTGCAAATGAAAAGTATTGGGAACAAATGTGCCAGGCAGAAATTTATAAACAGGAGCAATCAGACGATGGGTTTGAAGCTGACAATAGTTGCACAGTACGACCTCAAAATCAATGTGCAGTAACTCCAGCTGCATGTTGGCAAACAAAAACCTAGCGCACAACTGAAAATTATTTCCAATGCATTTAATTGTCATGTCGAAAAACTGGGATTTCATCTTCCAACATCTGTACATGAGTATCAAAAGTTTATTGTCATCCAATAATAAAGATAATCAAAATTAAAGTGGTTGAATATGACAATTATGAACAGTCCTATGTGAAAATTATTGCGTACGTTTATTTGCACATTCGTTTAAACAGCTGCATCAATATATTACCATGTATTGAGTGTTCCATCCTTAAGGACAAACAAATGACTCTTGATCGATGGTCTCTAAAACTAACTAGGATTTATCTCTCCACCATGGTTCCATTCCTATATTAAAGGATACTTTGTTCTGCTGTGCCCTTCAGTGATAGAGGTTGCCATTCCCATATTAGATACTTCCCCAACAGTGTCTACAAAGACTATGGATCCACAAGTTCTACTTTTAGAACATAGAGCAGTACAGCATGGGAAGAGGCCCTTCGGCCCACTGTATGTGTGATGGCCTTGATGCCAAATTAAACTAATCCCATCTGTCTGAACATGGTCTATATCCCTCTATTTCACCCACCTGCTCATGTACTTGTCTAAATGCCACCTAAACATTGATATTGAAACTACTACTGCCATCTCCCCTGTTAGCGCGTTCCAGCCACTTACCACTGTCTGGGTAAAAACTTTCTGACACTTCTCCATTAAATTTTCCTCCTCTCACCTTAAACCTGTTAATTCGGTTGACTGACTGGACAATCAAGGTGTCAGGTTTGCCAATGCAGAGAGGTTGAGCTTTGCGTTCTCTTTAGTTTGAGTTTTTCCGTTTTCAGGATACAGCACAGAAACAGGCCCTTCGGCCCACTGGGTCCGTGCCGACCAGCGATCTCCGTACGTTAGCATTATTCTATACACTAGGGACAATTTACAATTTTTATTTAGGCCAATTAACCTACAAAACCTGTACGCCTTTGGAGTGTGGGAGGAAACTGGATCACCCGGAGAAAACCCACAAGGTCACCGGAAGAACGTACAAACTCCGTACAGACAGCACCCGTAGTCAGGATTGAACCATAGTCTCTCGCCCTGTGAGACAGTAACTCTACCGCTGCGCCATCGTGCTGCCCTGGAGTTAAGAAGATTGAGAGGAGATCTCATTCAAACGTACAAAGTTCTTACTGGGTTGACAAGTTGAGAGATGTTGCCCCTGGCAGAGGAGTACAGAACAAGGGGGTTATAGGTTTGTAATTAGGGATGGGCCATTTAGGACTGAACTGAGGAGAAATATCTTCACGCCCACAATGTCTGTACTGAACATGATGCGTGATGAACTAATCCCTCTGTCTGCATGTGCGACATACCCCTCCATTTCCTGCATATCCATTGCCTATCTAAACGCTTCTTAAGTGCCACTATCATGTCATCCTCCATCATCATCCCTGGCAGCAAATTCCAGCACCCATCACCCTCTGTATAGAAAACTTCCCGCTCATCTCATTTAAATTTTACTCATATCAACTTAAAGCTATGCCCTCCAGTCTTTGTTCTTTCCACTCTGGGAAAAAGGTTCTGACTGTCTACCCTATCCATGCCTCCCATAATTTTATACATTTTGATCAGGGCGAGGCTCAGTCAGAGGCACAGTCATGCAGTGTGAAAACAGGCCCTTCAGCCCAACCAGCCCATGCTGACCCTTCTACACGTCCCACCAGCCTGCATTTGGCCTATATCCCTCTAAACCTATGCTATCCATGCACCCGTCTAAATGTATCTTAAACATTGCTATTGTACCTGCCTCAACCACCTCCTCTGGTAGCTTGTTCCATACACCCACCACTATTTGCATAAAAAAAGTCAATTAGTTCATTCAAAATGAGGGCGATAGATTTCGGTATACCAAGGCCAGTGCAAGAGAATGGAGCTGAGATGGAAGATAAGCCACGATCTTGCTAAATGGCTGACCTGAAACTATTGGAGCACAAAAGTGAAGGCACAACAGCGCTGGGAGGGAGAACGTCCTTGACTTGCTTCTTGCACATGGTGCTAGTCCTTACTCATCCACCTGTTGAGATGCCGCTTTTAGGAAGTAGAAATAATTTTGTTTCTCAGATTTTTCTTCTTTTCTTTGTTTTTATTTTATCCCAAATTTTGCAGTACAAAGTTAATTCCTGAGTGCAGACAATAGAACACATTGCTCGGTGATTGCAGCCTCTTGCAATGTTCTTGATCTGCCAAAGGCCACGCACGGTAACAGTAGCTTGAAGGACGAGAAAGAGATGGACTTGCTGTCAAAGTCATGTATGTGATTCCTGGTACACCAGTCCCACACCGTACATACAATCCAGCAAATTACTTGACCTCTTACTGGTGAAGTTCTTCTTAAAAAGTGCCAAAAATAAAGTTTAGGTTTCCTCTGGTCCAACACTCACAAACTCCAGGACTGCATTCATTCTCCTTCAGAGGGTGGTTTGATCTCCTGTAACATAAATGAAAATAGTTATTAAAGATGGCACCAATTTATTGCAAACTTGCAATCTTTTTCCGTAGAAGCTTGCTAAATGTAGAAATAATTAATAAGACCTTTGTTGAGGACCTTTCCAAAAACAGTCAGCACAATTTTCAAGGCTCGTCTCCACTCCAGTCTTATCTCATCTATGGCTGAACCCACATCTGTGCTCTTGTCACTTCTATTTAGTTCAGTTTTAGTTCAGTTTAATTTAGCGATACAGCTTGGAAACAGGCCCTTCGCACGGCGATCCCCACACATTAGCACTATCCTACGCACACCAGGGACAATTTTCACATTTACCAAGCCAATTAACCTACAAACCTGTATGTCTTTGGAGTGTGGGAGGAAAGCGAAGATCTTGGAGAAAACCCACACAGGTCACGGGGAGAACGTAAAACTCCGTACAGACAGCGCCCCTAGTCGGGATCAAGCCCGGGTCTTCTGGCGCTGCATTTGCTGTAAGGCAGCAAATCTACCGTTGCGCCACCCCTATGCTTAACTATTCCAACGCTTCCACCTTGCACCCTCATAAACAATGTATAAGAAGGAACTGCAGAAGCTGATTTACACTGAAGATGGACACAAAATGCTGGAGTAGCTCAGTGGGGCAGGCAGTATCTCTGGAGATAAGGAATATTCCTTTTCTCCAGAGATGCTGCCTGCCCCATTGAGTTACTCCAGCATTTTGTGTCTCGCCTTGTGAACTAACTTTGCCGCCAGAATCAGAACCCGCACCAATGGGTAGCACAGGGGTACAGCTAGTAGAACCACTGCCTCACAGTGCCAGAGATTTAGGTTCAAGCCTCTCCTCCAGTGCTGCCTATGTAGAGCGTGCATCTTCATCCTGTGTCCATGTGGGCTTCCTCCCGATGCTGTGGTTTCCTCCCACATCCCAGAGGCGTGCAAATGGGTACGTTCATTGGCCACTGTAAATTGTCTCTAGTCGGTAGGTTAGTGGTAGGATCTAGGGGGTTGTTGCTGAGAATGTAGAGATATTCACAAATCCGATTATCATAGGATTAGCAGGTGGTTGATGGTTTATGCAGACTTAGTGATCTGAAAGGCCTGATTCCATTCTCTATCCTTCTGTGAGTCTCTGACTCAGTTCATTTATTGCTTCCGTGCTCATCAATCGTCCTGAGTTTTCAATTGATCATCTCTTTAAGCATTCTCAATTGTGTGTTCATCAATCTCAATCATCCTTTGACTGTCACCCTGACACTGTAAATTGCTTTAATGCCCCTGTCCCACATAGGAAACCTGAACAGAAACCTCTGGAGACTTTGCGCCCCACCCAAGGTTCCCGGAGGTTCCCGGAGGTTTTTGTCAGTCTCCATAATGGTCGAAAGTGGTTTCCGCTTTCTTCTAGTTCCAGCGATTATTTCAAAAAATTGAAAAAAATCTCCGGGAACCTGACAAAAACCTCCAGGAACCGCGCGGAAACCTTGGTAGTGCGCAAAGTCTCCAGAGGTTTCTGTTCACGTTTCCTAAGTGGGACAGGGGCATAACGCTGCACCTCTCCTTTCCCAATGCATTCCTTAAATTCAAGCCATTTATGGTTGCCAGGATTTAATCATTCCACCTCGGCCAAGTGACCATTGGATCTATCAGGAAGCTGATTAGAACTGACCTGCATTGCCCGTCCTTTGGTTTCAATTGGAAGGGTGAAGGCCAACACAGAACAAATAAGGCACACTCCACTGAAGAGGCACAGGGCTATGATGGGCCGCGTGGCTAGTAGGACCTGCATGGGCAAAACATTACAAATTAGTGGCATTGCACTCTCTGGTCAATGATGTCTGAGTGTAAGCATTCAGGCCGCATGAAGAGCAACTAGTTTCATCTAGTTTAATGATTCATTGGTTTATTATTGTCATGTGCACTGAGATACAGTAAAATCCATTTTGTTGTGCGCTATGCAGTCAGCAAAAAGGCTACACATGATTCCAATCAAACCATCCACACTGTACAGATACAGGATCAAGGGTATAATGTTTAGGGCAAGGTAACCAGGACATCACAGGTAGATAGGGTCAAGAAGGCTTTCGGCACATCGACCTTCATCTGTCAGAGTATTGAGTTATAGACGTTGGAAGGACATGTTACAGTTGTGTAAGACATTGGTGAGGCCACATTTAGAGTTTTGCGTTCCGTTTCGGTCACCATGTTATAGAAAGGATGTCGTCCAGCTGGAAAGGGTGCAGAGAAGATTTATGAGGATGTTGCCAGGACTCGGGGGGTCTGAGCTTTGGGGAATGGTTGAGCAGGCTAGGACTTTACTCCTGGTGCACTGGAGGATGAGGGGTGATCTTATAGAGGTGGACAAGATCATGAGCGGTATAGTTCAGGTAAACGATCAGAGTCTTTTTGCCAGAGTAGGGAAATCGATAACCAGAGGACAGAGGTTTAAGATGAGGTGGGAAAGATTAAATAGGAACCTGAGGGGTACTTTTTTTTTTTACACAAAGGGTGGTGGGTATATGGAACAAACTGTCAGAGGAGGTAGTTGAGGCAGTTACTATTGTTACATTTAAGAGACATTTGGACAAGTACATGGATAGGATAGGTTTAGTGGGTTAAGTCAAGCATGGACAGGTGGGACTAGTCATGATGGGGCATGTTGGCCGGCATGGGCTAGTTGGGCCAAATAACCTAGTTCCACATTGTATGACTCTATAAGGTCCAGTCTTCTTATTATCGAGTCCACACACAAGATTAGTTGTTCAGCCAGAGCTGAACACACTTCTCGGCATCTGCGTACAACGGTGTCTGTCGCGCTTCTTGTGCCTGGTGGTGGAAAGATTGATGAAAACAGGGCCGCGACATGAACGCTCTTTCCTTGACCCCATAAGGTCCAGTAAAATCTGATTAAAGATAGTTCGAAGGTCTGCAATGAGGTGGATGGGAGATCAGGACCACTCTAGTTGGTGAAAGGACGGTTCAGTTGCCCGATAACAGCTGGGAAGAAACTGTCCCTGAACCTGGAGGTATGCGTTTTCAAACTTCTGTACCTCTTGCCTGATGGGAGAGGGGAGAAGAGGGAGTGACCTGGGAAGACTGGTCCTTGATTATGCTGGTAGCCTTGCCGAGGCAGCATGAAGTGTATATGGAGTCAATGCAAGGTAGGTTGTTTGTGTGATGGTCTGGGCTACATCCACAATGCAATTGCTTGCGGACTTGTATGGAGCTGTTTCCAAACCATGATGATTTTTGAACTAAACAGAAAGCTTAAGGGCCTGTCCCACTTTGTCAGTTTATGAGTGACGACGGGCGTCAGTGACCGACACCCGATGTCGAACCGTCTAGTACGGCACAGCGACGTCACGGCACAACACTCCGGGTCACCATGCGTCACTAATTTCCACGGTCACCATACGGCAGGACATGCGTCATCATGCGGCGCCATAGGATGGCATGCGACAGCTTACGACAGCATAGAACAGCGCCTGTGACCTCACAGCCTTCAAGCGGCGTCAATGTACATCCACCCGCGACACGATACGGCAAGATGCGACAGATTGCGTCACATGGGACACGCATCATGAAGCATCGTCGTCGCATAGTGACGCATGGTGACGCAAAATAAATTAGCAGAGGCAATGATCTTGCGTCAACATGCGTCAACCGTACGTCATCGTGTGAAAGGGCGCATGACATGATATGACACGCAGATATCACGCAAGGATTTTGAACATTCCAAAATCCTGGGGCCACCGGGAGACACCGCGCGTCACTACATGCGTCGCCACGTGTTCCCACGCGTCACGACCCGACCATGACACAACAACTTGTTTTCACACTGTTGCCTTAAATGTTGCCCAAGTGGGACAGGCCCTGTAGAAATCTAAGCCAGTCAAATTAAGCGATTGTGGCTGAAAATTAAAATTGCTGGATCTACGAAATAAAAACAGAAAATGCTGAAAACACTCAGCAGGTTATGCAGCATCTGTGGAAAGAGAAATAATGTTAACACATCAGGCCCAAAGCCTGCGGTCAGAACTAATACCCATTTGACTTTATGGTCATATACCCTGCAATTTAAAAAATGTTAAAAAATTTAGTTAACAGAAAATAAAAGTTAACAGTTAACAAAAGGGTTTTGTTCGTACAGAATGTAGAAACAAGGAACTGCAGATGCTGGTTTACATAAAAAGTCTGAAGCACTGGAGTAACTCATGGGGTCAGGCAGCATCTCTGGAACCCTTCTTCAGCTATCAAAGAATGAACTTGAGATGGAGGCAATGCAGCAAGGTTCAGCACATTGATTGAAGAGATAATGAGTTTGTCATGTGACAGGGTAGATGAGGGGATAATATTTCTCTTGGTTGGCTTGGAGGTCAGTGTCAAAATAAGAGGTCAGCCAGTCAGGATAGAAAAGAGAAGAAATGTCTTCACCCGGTGTAGTGCGCCTTTGGAATTTTTGTTGGAAGTAGGAATTCCAAAAATTCCGCATGGATCCTTCTTGTTCTGCTTTGCCGTTATTGTCAAAAGATCATAAGTGATAGGAGTAGAATTAGGCCATTCGGCCCATCACGTTTACTCCGCCATTCAATCACGGCTGATCTATATCTCCCTCCTAACCCCATTCTCCTGTCTTCTCCCCATAATCCCTGACACACATACTATTCAAGAATCTATCTATCTCTGCATTAAATATATCTACTGACTTTGCCTCCACAGCCTTGTGTGGCAACGAATTCCACAGATTCACCACCCTCTGACTAAATAAATTACTCATCTCCTTCCTAAAAGAACGTCCTTTAATTCTGAGGCCATCACCTCTAGTCCTAGACTCTTTTATATTTATTGCCAATTTTATATAAAATTGCCAAAGTAGAATCTCAATTTGATCCAGTCCTGGAAGTGGACGATTAGTTGATCAAATGAAATAATCAAGTCCTGACAGAATGAAGAACCAGTGGTTTTTACCATGGGGCTTCCAAAAAGTGAAGACAGAGAACTACGCGGCTCACCTGAGCAATAAAGGGTGCGACCATCGCTCCAATACGAGCCATTGAACTGCAGGAGCCCAGTCCGAAGGAACGGATGTTTGTGGGATAGACCTAGAATGGAGAAAGAAGCAACAGTCAGTGGTGTGTTCTGTAGAAAAATACATTTATGCACTCCATCTAGTTTAAGAGAGGAAATGGTAGACATTTCCTCATTGCATCTTCTCTCTCCCAACGGGCAGAGGATACGAAGGTTGAAAGATTCAGGAACAGCTTCTGCCCTGCTGTTATTACATTACTGAACGGACATCTCATAAACTAAGAGCCTAGTCCCGATCTCTCAACCTACTTTGTTGGTTTTTTTTTGTTTGCATTCTCTGCAGCTGTAACATTATATGTTGCACTCTGGTTATTTTTCTATTTGCTCAACCTGCTGTTCTTGTATATGGCTTCATTGCAATCATGTCTGGTATGGTTTGACTGGATAACACGCAAAACAAAGTTTCTCTTCGCATGTTGGTACACATGACTCCAACTAACCCATCATTACAAAGAACATGAGATGCCATTGTTTAAGATCACATTTGGGAAGGGTCCAGATCGATTGGTGTTAAAGGTGACATTAATGGAGTAAATTTGGGGCATGCCCAAGTACCTGACAGAATGTCTAGGAAGGAACTAAAGATGCTGGCCCGCACAACTGGTCCTTCCTACCCATGCCAGTCTGAAGAAGGGTCTTGACCTGAAATGCTACCTATTCCTTTTCTCCAGAGATGCTGCCTGGTCTACTGCTAATTTGAGTATTTTGTGTCTATTTACTGGAAAGAACGATGGACAGCAATTATTGGTGCTGCCTCTTAGCTTTAAGTCTGATCCTGACCTTGTAAGCTGTTAGTGTGGAGGTTGCACGTTCTCCTCATGACTGCGTGGGTTTTCCCCTGAGTGCAATTGTTTCCTTCCCCATCTCAAAGATGTGCTTGTGGATTCATTGTCTACTTTTACTGGTGAATGTTGGTAAGTGGCAGAAAAATCAATGAAAGTTGATGAGGACGTGAGGGAGAATAATCTACATGGCTACAGGGAAACAAGCAAAAAGATAATGGGACTGATGGGGTTGCTGTCTTGGGAGCTGGCACGGACCAAATAGTTCCCTTCTGTAGTTGTATAACTAGGTAATATAAAGCAAAAAGGGAATCAATATTTCATTGGCAACGATAAACCAACAAAGCCAACAAATTCTTATCAATTCTGGAATACGCATTGGATTGAAGGTTGATCAAACTAAGGTTGTTTAAATCAAAAGCAGTATAAAAATGCATAATTATATTTTATCTCTGTTTTGCACCCTGCAACATCTGTTTTCTGCATCTCCAAGGCTTGTACAAATCATTCAGTTAACAATTTTATAGAGATAAATAATTTGATGTTGGTACTGGTTTATTATTATCAGTGTACCCAGAAACATTATTTTACACTCTATCCTGACGTATCATATTATATCTGAATATATCAGGTAATGCACACTAGGAAATAAACAATGTTTAGAAGATAGATTTTTAATAGCTGCAGGGAAAGTGCAGATAAAAAAGTTCAATGGTGGCAATGAGGCAGATTGGAAGATTTCCTCTTGTGGGCAAATCCATTATAAGTGATCAAAACAAAACTGGAGCCATGTTGTTCAGAGATTAAATTAAGAAACGTCCCTTCATGGAAAGAGTGGTAGAAAACTGGAACTTTGCACTCCAGAGGGACAGATCAATGGAGCAGTTTGAAAACAAATTTTAGAGAATGATAGCTTTAGCAGGTTAGGTTATCAAAGGATGTAGAAGAACACAAATGCAAGATATAGAACAATCATGAACCATAGGACAGGTTCAAGGGACTAAACGTTCTCTCCCTGTTCCTGCGAACCACCGCTACCATCACTGTTATCCATGAAGTTTCACCGTTCTTATCCCCTTGTTACCATCTTTTCCACAGCCAACAATGGACCATTGTGGACTCTACCTTTCCTTAATCATCGGTGCTGGCTTTGATTTGTTCTTTTCATTACTTTCATTCATTTGTTCTTTGTATCTTTTCATACCTCCAGTTTTCCTCCTCCCTGACTCAGTCTGAAGAAGGGACTTGATCTGAAACGTCACCTATTCCTTTCCTCCAGCGATGCTACCTGACTTGCTCATTCCTGCCTCTAGCGTGACCAAACCCTTAGCAATCTTATATGTTTCAATGAGATCCCCTCTCATCCTTCTAAACTCCAGAGTGTACAGGCCCAGCTGCTCCATTCTCTCAGCATATGACAGTCCCGCCATCCCAGGATTTAAACCAGCATCTGCAGTTCTTTCCTACTCAGCAATTGGAGAGTCGCACAGCATAGAAACAGAATCTGTAGCTCACCATGTCCATGCCTACCTTCAATTCTATATCAATATACTCATCTCATTTATCAGCACTTGTTTTGGAGCCTTCAATGTGTTGTGATTCAAGTGCTCATCTCCATAATTCCCAAACTTGATGATAAGAAGTTCCACCAGTGCATCAGATTCCAACTATCCACTGGGTGTACATATCCGCTCAGATTCCCGCTAAACCTCTTATGCTTTACTCTAATCCTGTGCCATCCAGCTTTAAATACCTCTGCTACAGGGAAATATCAGTGCCCCTCAATTTTGTACACCGCTCAGCTTCATCCATTCCGAGCGAAACAAACCCAGTTTATCCTGCCTCAGATCGTTGCTGAAAAGCTTCCCAGAATCATCCTGGTGAATCTCCTCTGCACCCTCAATCACCTGCCTTTTGGCAGCACAGTGGCGCATCGGTAGAGTTGCTGCCTTACAGCGCCAGTGAACCAGGTCGACCCTGACTATGGGTGCTGTCTGTACAGAGTTTGTACGTTCTCACCGTGACCGCGTGGGTTTTCCCCAGGTGCTCCGGTTTCCTCCCACACTCCAAAGACGTACACGTTTGTCGGTTAATTAACTCAGGTAAAGATTGTAACTTGTCCCTAGTGTGTAGGATAGTCTTAGTGTACAGTGATCATTGGTGGGTGTGGACTCGGTGGGCTGAAGGGCCTGTTTCCCCGCTCTATCTCTAAACTAAA